>FR990014.1:17500000-18750000 GCA_905404135.1 Hesperia comma | reverse complement strand
TCCAACACTTAACTATAGTTTATAACAGTAGATCCACATTTCGAACCTCGAAGCGACCTTATCACGCCAATCAAATTATATCTACATAATGTTCGGACATAATTAAATAGACGCCATCAAGATACTACGAGTAGTCACATGTTAATGAAAAGAGAGCACACATTGATTTAGTTGAGCAACTTAGATTAAATGTAGATCGTTTATTTATACTATGTCTTCATGAACTACTGTATAATAAATTAAGTGAACCAAGTTTAGTTTTAAACTAATCCACATTTTTTTTTGTATTACAATAGTTGTCAACTTTTACAGTGGCAATAACAGCAGATACTTGAGAATCTATTAAATTAATAAAATAATAACCAAATAGTTTCCGTTTTAATAGCAAATTATCCGAGACATTATGCTTTTCATTTTTTCAATGCATATTTGTCTGATTCTAATTCTATAATTTGCGACCCTTATTAAGATTCAAATTATTATCAACCACCCCTAACTATCATTGTCATTTTCTATATGGGATTTAAACGTAGATCTCATTTACAAGTAAGTACTATACTTGACGTATAAAAGTCACCAAAAATTAGCATATTACAAAAAATATGCCATGTTAATGCCTAACATGTTAATGCATAACTTATGCCATGTTAATGTATTACTAAAGCCAATTAAAGCAAAACATAAGCCTCATCGATATACATTTGACATAATAAACGAAAAAATTAAATACTATGTTTAAATTTGACCTTTTGAATGCTGACGTTAATTTATTTATAACTACGAAAGGTCAGAAAGATGAACTGCGCAAACAAGAATGGTATTAAAGAAAAAATAGTTTTGTGTTATGACACCTCAGAACATCTATCAAATGTTAGAACAAAACAACTTAAACAACTCCAACATTGTTATTCAATTATGTACAACATGCGGAGTTCATAGATTTATTGATATAATTTATTTAAATAAAATCTTTTAGACAGTATTTCTTTTTTTGCAAAAAAGTGGTTTATTTGGATTTAAGCTTTAGCTGGTGCTCATGACTTCGTTTGAGGCTTATATTTTATGTACAACCTTTTATCCCCTATTGTGTCATTTTAAGGGAGGAGTTTCCATAACTCCTGCACATGGTAGTAAATTCCAATTGATTGAGAAACATGACACTTTTTGTACATATCACATCATTTAAATAATTCATAAATGTACGTTACTGAATCATACCGAAAAAAGCCTCATATAAATCATATTTAACTAAGAGTTTAGCAACTTTTAGCTCGATTACGTACTGTCGTCCTTGCTTGTGAAATGATCTCAGTTCTCTCGCCTGTTCCCCGGCTGTCGCCGCGAGGTGTCAAACGCCCGAAGCGAAGTTCAATTGTCTTGGTTTCACTTTTATCAACAGTTGGAAATTGAATGAAAGTCGTTTCACTCTCGTGTTGGCTGAACCTCTTAACACATATCGGCTACTGTGTAGACACCGCGGTATAGACCCAGCTTTATTGGCTACAGTAGGGCTATTTATAAAGTAAACTTTCTAGTGATACATATTTATTTTTAATAAACAGGCACTAATGTATATTTCGAAATCTGAGTTTCTTGGATAATTTTTTAAAAAGCGTTGTAAGTTTGTTCTCGATTTTTAATGTGTTGTATAAAATAACAAAGAAATTCTCAGAAAAATTCTCGGAAAAATGTTACAGAAACAAATAGTAACTACTTTAGGAAAAATGTTTTTTACCTAACATTATCTCACGATGTTAAAAACATGTTTTATTTGGGATGAAACTTATTCTATCAATTAAGTTTTTAGTGAAATACTTTGGGTGACATAATAATATTCAAAATAGGTGTTTATGCAAATTTAGTGTAAACACGTTGTGATTAGGTCATTATTATAGGTGCCATGGAAAATGTAGCTATTTATAATGAGTATAATTTTAGTTTTAGAGTTCCACACATACAAAGAAAACACCAGAATTGTTATCGATGTGTTACTGTGATGCCTGTAATTCTGTCTTTTTATAGAAATTTAAATTTTAAATAATCTTTATGGTATTTTGCTAGGTACCTACCTATTACATCACTTAGAAGAAGCGACAAAAAAACTCCATAACATATTATGTTCTTTCACGTGGTATAACGGCCACGCAATTAGACTTTTAATTGAATATAACAATATTACACTAGGCTAATTGATATCCTAGTGTCGGACTAACGTTTTACAAGTTAAATTCACTCATACACACATGTACATTATATATGAATTCAACGCCCCATAACCTAGTTGATCATCTGCAAAACGAGGGCTACCAGGTTTGATTCCCGGGCAAATATTTATGGCTACTACAAATGTTTGTCCTCGGGTCATGAGTGTCAGGGATGTGTTTATTATGCCATTACTACCACTAGAGACTAAATTATAAGAACTATTACTAACTATTCCTAGGTCTAGACATTATTCTTGGATGTATTTAAAGTACGGAATCCAATGTGTGGTCTTAGTTTTAAAAAATATTTTTGATCATCACAAATGAGACTATCGACCACCATTGGGTATACGAACCGGATCTAAAACACGTATAGAAATAAACATCAAAGAATGAGATTATTAGAAAATGTATCAAAAAGTGACTTATAGACCAAATTCTCGTTCACGTATTAGTCGCGTGTTAGTTTTAAATTAAGGTGTACGATTTGAAATCTAGTTCGCCTTGAGAATATTGTCTTGCCTTTAGCGCCCGATTTCAATATAACTGATCGGAGATAAATATTTATAATACATAATTAAAATTATTAATGCTAATTAATTTATCCAATCTATTGTGTTTTCTTATACGAATAATCGATAATAGACTAGCTG
Source organism: Hesperia comma (assembly GCA_905404135.1). Lineage (NCBI taxonomy): Eukaryota > Metazoa > Arthropoda > Insecta > Lepidoptera > Hesperiidae > Hesperia > Hesperia comma. The sequence goes on along the minus strand of FR990014.1, from coordinate 18,747,143 downwards.
CATCATGAATAAGTGAATGCGTTCTGTAATTTTGCGTAATATCAGGGTCTATAAAGACGCGTTGCTGACTGCTGTTTTCTGTTTGAAACTGGTTCGTATATTCCATTTTAAGAGGTTACTATTACATACATAGTCTTGTATATCATATGTATCACGTGTACTGTACGACACAAGGATGATAAAACCCCAGAAACTCAACATTCTATTGAAAGCCATCGGGATATTTTTATAGCTAGCCTAAATAATTTAACCCTAACAGATAATATGTTGCATAAGAATTTAAAATAAGTAGTTACGTAAATCAAATGCAACTGTCATTTTTGTTAATTAAATGTTTATTTATATTATTGTAATGCAAGTAATGAAGACAAAGTATTTAGTAAATTACCATAACTGATTAGATAGATAAGCTTCCAAAGATTTCGAAATGAAATTCTTGATGCTTAACCGAGCATTAAATCGATATATCGACTCGTAAGTAACCCTGAGGGGTTAATTAATCAAATGTTTAACGAAACCGGATATAAGCGGATTGAACTAGTTGCCGTCTCATTCGAAGAAGATGATTATTTTGACGGAGTGAAAAACTCTAGCCTCGGGCTTCATTGGTATAAGAGAAACGAAAGATAAAATTATGAATTTGTTATTCCCATGGATTAGATATGAGTGTGTTATGGCTATTTCTCATAGGTACTATGTATAAGTAGTTTTATATTGTTATTAGTAGACATAGTAGTTATTCAAAAAGGCTCTAAAATAAGTATATCAAGCTTCATTCGCGTGAACTACCAATAGCAATAGCAATACCAATCCTACTAATATTATAAATGCGAAAGTTTGTAAGGATGTATGTGAGTGAGTGTGTGTGTGGGTTTGTTACTCTTTCACGCAAAAACTACTGAACGAATTTTCATGAAACTTTGCAGTAATATAGCTTAGACATCGGAATAACATAATTTGTTAAAATTTATAGAGATTTTTGAAGGGACTGGTTTCCCGAAGCGAAGCGAGGGCGGATTTACTAGTAGCAGATAAAATATCGCGAAAAGTACAATAATGGATATACGTGTAAAAATAAAACACAAAAACATACCAACAACAGAGCAGTGACAGGTTAATCAAGAAATGGAAGAGAAAAGGACAACATACCTATTAGTAGGTATATAACTATAAGGTCTTGTACCATTCAACATTCACGGTGATCAAAGTTATTTTCGTTGTTGTCAAGTGGCACAGGTAGACACGGAATTCTCGAATCGGCAAAATAAGTTTACGATCAGATGACATTTCGGAAACTTGTTATTCTATCCGTTGTGGACGACCTCAAGCGAGACGGTCTCCTTCGCAATTTGTGCCGAACTTTAATGCGAAAATTAAAGAGGTTATTAAAATTTTAAGTCAACCGCTTACATTTGGTTGATTATTTAGTCCTACTAACATAATTACTTTTGTTGAGAATCGCGTTTTTAAGGAGTCATTGGCAAGGGTCAGAGACTAAAAAGGACTTGAACGTTAATTTAGAATGAGACGTATTTTCAGCCTTACATCAGGTGCAAAGGGTGCTTTTACAAACATTTTCTGTCCATAAATCCAAGGTGAAAGTGTCTTGAAACAGACATCGAGGGCTATAATAATTTAAAACAAAATCCAACACTTAAGTGGACACAATTCGCTTTAGAAATCACCAGTATTCGACTTGGGTTGGGCTGTGCTTACGATCATTTGTTGTCATTAATATAGCAATAAATTAACGTTTCTCTCCGTTGTCATCCTAATCTATTGTAGTTTAGGTTGAAAATATTTATCAATGAATATTAATTAATCAGTTCTTAGACATCCGGGTCCACACTATACGAAAATGCCACAATAATTTATTAAGTTATAACACTCGCTCCAGAAATAATGACATGTGATCCGGACGGTTTGAACAAAGTTGAGATTTTGGCTGTTTTTAATTGAGGAATTAGAACACGTAATATTATTGAAATTATTTCTTGGAGAGTGTAGGGTGGTACTAAGAAAGGATTTTTTAAAATTCCCCTTAAAGGGATGAAAAAACGGGATGAACTGGAACAAAAATTCCACGCGGGTGAAGCCGCGAGGGGACAGCGAGTACCTATAATATAAATTAACAACATTCTTAATTGATAATTTTTTTTCATAGTTACGCATTTAGAAAAGTTTATGTATATTAAATTTTGAACCAAGGGATGCCTGTGCGAGAGATCCGCGTTCAAACCTCTAACCCAGTTATTAAGGTTCAATTAGTAGATCGGTAACATAATTTCCCGAGATGCGGTTTTCGCACTAAATGTGAAATTTTGCGGCCATTCGGTTTATTATGGTGTCTGAGAAACTTTCCACTGCTATCTACAAGTGAAATCTTACGACTGTGGAGACCTAAAATCGAGCAAATACATTATTTATCCTATTGATTGTAAGAATAGTGGTAGTAATACTGAATAAATTTCTTAAGAAATACCCATATACCAAGCAATATCAAGTGTAAAGTGATTGTAACAAAAAGTAATTAGTTTGTATTTAACTACAACATAATTATGGGTAGTAATTAAAAAAAATAATGCTTATAATAAATAACGAGGTACACTTATAGCCTCACATTAAGATTCCCTGTGTCGTGGGTAACATGGACAACATACAAGACAATTGCATACGCAGACGAAGAACGGAAATTGAAACTCATTATTCAAATTTCGCTGAGGGCTCTTCTAACGGCGATCCGGCATGTTAACCTGGCACCACACGGGTCGTCAAAAAAAGCACCCAAATGTTGTTGGGTACTCTTATAGTGAATATATTTTTGTGCAGCTTATTGTGTATTTAATACACGGTAAATAAATATTGATAAGTAACACATTTATATTTGTCTAAGTTATATAATTGTGAGGCTTAAATCGAGTTGAAACTCTGTTGTTTGAACGAGCAGCGATTTAACTGCAGAACGTACAATCACTTGAGTGAAACTATTATTTTCGCTCAAGAATTAAGCCTGTAAATTTACTTACACTTTCTCAATTTTCTCAACTTTCTCAATGTAGGTCACAAGGTCATTTTGTGGTGTGCGCAATATTGTGGTTTGTTTGTAAATCGATTTACACTATTTACGGCCAAATCTCCGACTATTAGGCTGAAACTACACTAATGTATGACGCGACGCGACGTAAGCGAAAACAAGTAGTGCTACATTGTACGACTAATATCGCTACCGCCTACCGGTCTTTGATTACTTCATGCGACAGAAACAAAAGTACTGTATAGTAAACCCAACTTAACCTTGAAATGAAGAGAGGCGCTGTCGGACGCATTGGACCAATCATCGAGAGGTAGTAACTGACAGATGAATGACCACAACGTACCTACTTATGAATGACTTTTTAACATGGCGGTATTAGTTCCAATTTTTGCCATTTCAGAGATAAGTTGGGCGCACTATAGTCATGACATTGACTTGACACCGTTCAGCGAAATTGAAGCGAATTTTTTACGATCAGTAATACTTAGATCCTATTTTTGCTGAATTTTTGCTCATAATGTAGCCATTTCACATTTATCTGGTTTCGTTCGTCCCGTCGCATCGCAAATCGCTGCCTACTGTAGCCTAAGGCACTTCACAACGCTATTTATGAGCTACGCGACTGCAACGCAATCCAAAATTGTATGTATCTGACACTTTTGACTGACAGGTGTCGCGTATGCCTGTCAGTACATAGTGTCAAATACATACAAATTTTGGGTTGCGTTGCAGTCGCGTTGCAGTCGCGTAGCTCATGAATAGCGTTGTGTGAGAAGTGCCTTAGCCTTAGAATTAAAGCGGGAGATCGTTTTAATAATAGTTGTAATAGATAAAACGAATGTTTTAAATGTAATGAATCGTTAAAACATAAGTATGCCGTAAAGGAAGGACGCGGACATGATGTTAAGAAGGAAATTGTAACGACTATTCACAAAATGTTTAAATTAAATTCTGAAGCGTGGTCATGGACCGCCATGCAAACTTTCAAGTTAATTATACTTCTTCATGATAAAAATTAGGCTGAAAGTTTCCGTTACATACACACATACAGGTCAAGTTAATAAAACGGCGTTTATTTATTAGAACAAGATCATTCACAATAACTTAACAACATGTAAACGTCGGCCGTTTGACGTAATTGTCGTGTGCCAACACTGGGTTATTCAACTGCTCTTGGAAAGTACAAGAGAAATGCAGAGAGATTCGCATTCATATTTCTTTGATGATCATGCTAGATCGGCCCATACCGCGGAACGATTCGTCGTAGAGCAAATTTGAACTTAATCTTGATTGCGACAAGACTCATTTGTCTTTGGTTACTACATTGTCATTACCGTTTCGCCAGTTTTTATGGATGTAATCGATAAAGAATAAAAAGCGTGTCGAATATGTTTTTAATTTTGCCATTTTTTACTAACCCGTTGGTCATATAATAGGGCCATGGAGTGTTATAAAAATTGTCTCAGTTACATCAGCCGCGGTGATTACGATTTCTTTGCGTAGGTTTTATTGTTGGTGCTGTCAAAATAACAAGCTTTTTATGAAAAATCGGTAACTAAAATTAATGAAAAAGAACAGATTGGATACTTACAGGGCATCGACTTTTCATTGTTACAGGGATACACAAAATGGAATTACCTAAGGTATGCCTCATAAACGTTTTCTGTTACTTGAGATTTTAAAAGATTATCCCTAGGATTATTTTAACTATTACTATTTGTTTAAAAATAGTCAAATTGCAGTATATTTGAAAAAAAAAGTTGTAAGTGTAAAAAAACAATCAAAAGAAAAAAAATACTTTACTGTAATTTTGACGTGACAACGTCTTATAAATTGGTTTGCCGGGAGGCACTTCAAGAAACTGCGTTAGTAAGCTCCGCTCACGTTCCTTGGTGACAGTGTACAGAAAATGGTACAGCGCCATCTCTGGTTAAGTAGAGTAACTAGTTTGTTACCTCACTTACGCCGGGTTCCCACTACGCCGGACCGGCAGATCTGCCGGCTCGGTAAAACTCCCGGAAGGCCTAGTGGCTGTACAAATTGTATGAAGCTATTCACATTATCCCGGATCCGGCGTTTTCGCCGAGTCCGGCATTTTTACCGAGCGTTTTGTCACTACAAAATGCCGGTAAAATCACCGGACCGGAGTAATGTGAACCAGTTCTGCCCTGTATTCCCCGCCCCGCCCGTGCAGCCCGTGCTCCCCGCACTTCATTCGGCTCGCATTTTCTGAGTAAAGTAGACGCTACACGTCATGAACGATATCCAAATCGAAAAATAGGCGTCCATTGTGGGCACAGGTCCAAATTCAACTGAGGTGCTTGGCCGATTTTCTTGTGGGAACCGGTGTAATGTGAACACTCTGTCCGGTGTCCGGTTTCCGGCAGATCTGCCGGTCCGGCGTAGTGGGAACCCGCCCTTAGTTGTGACTAATGGTTAATGGTCTAACGGTTAGCAGCGCTAGATGGCGGATGGTGTTACAATGTTTTAAATATAATTCTTAGTATACGTTTACCCCATGAAGATACGGGAACGCAGGGTCAACTTCACAAATAACCACAACTGCTTGCAAACCCAAAATAGCAGTTTATTATAAAACCAAAGAAGTCGACACATTGCCCTTTACAAATTTTTCTCTTATATAAACTCCACGTTACACTCGTTAGCGCGTTTCACAAATTGGTACAATGCCATCTTGTTTACAAGTGAGGAACTATTTAACAAAAATAAAACATTAAACTTAAATTGCTTCCGCCTTCACATGACGGTTAGACAGTATAAATAAATGTTTTAAATTGTTACTATTATTTCATCCTTCTTCCTACTATACGAATGAATATTCACATTAAAATTATTTTACCACTTAAAGTCGTTGTCACGTAAAACTTTCGCCCGTATACCGACGTTACAGGCAACCAATTTTTTTTTTAATTAATTTTTATAACGAGTTATAAGCCCAAGCGCCAGCGCCCTAATCTCGTAACCGACAAATTTCACAAAATGTCGTTTGTCACGATGTAATTTCTTCATGTCCACAGTGGAATGTTCCCACTGCAGTCGCACTTAGTCACTTATTTTGTTTTGAAACAATACTTTTTTGGCAAATGCCGCGTTATTAAAGTAAGGTTTATTTTATTACGACACTTTTCATTTAAACCTTGATACAATCATTTACTGTAGATAGGTCGATAGTAACCAGGTTTTACAAATTTTTCACGACACTGCAGCAAATTCTGTAATAACAAGGGGTTTAAAAATACGTGTCAGTGGAACAAGTGACGACGAAAGAAAAAATAATAGTTTTGAATTCGTTCCCTACAATAATGAGGACTAATAGCTTCCAGTTCCATTAAATAGTCAATACAGTCTTACAGACAGTGGACGATAATACTTAAACATAGTTTAACTCGTATCAAAGCGGTCAAAATACATTGACGTACTAAATCGGATATGATATGACCCTTAAAATGATGCATCAATCGATACCGGTACCTCATTATTATCCATAATAACTGTATTATAACATCATCATTCAATCCAAAGTCTCCATGACGAAATACGCGTTGTACACTTGTCTTATACACAACTAATCCCGTCGGCAGTGCTTTGTGAGTTGTTAAGCCGATTAATAAATCATTGTTAGGAGTGAAGAATTGTGTCTAAACTTTTTGAAGAATACTTACGAGGTTACTCAGCACAACGCTTCAAACCAACTACAGATACTGAACTAGCTACATAATTTCTAATTAGATACTAATCACAATAGTGATTACAATTATATCAATAAAATTTATAAGTAATATAAAACATTAGATATATATAGAAATGATAAAACAAACTAACTTAACTATGAATAAAAGAACTAAAAAGTATCAGTAATACAAATTTGAAAGACAGCAATGACAAAATTATTTTTTCACATAAAGAAAACTTTATACTTTTCCCTTTAGAGCATTGCTTTGTTAAAAAATATTTGTAAAGATAAACTGTTTATTTGAAGTCACATATTAACATAATAATACAAAACATGTCAGGGATTGCCGTATAGCTCACAATAGAAGCATGCGGATACAATATTCTATTTACGAAACGGAAATCGGACCATATCAACCGGAACCAAACGGTCGGCCACGCGACTCGTGACGGCAAATGATACAACCGACAGACAAAATAATGAATTGGACACGTCAAAAGTACATTGTGTAAAGATGACAGCAAGGTTTAGAAACACGCTTTGGAAATGTCAAAATTACTGCTTTAAAGATTCAATGGTCTCGTGTCCACTATCAATCTCCTAAAAATGTAACAAGCGACAAGCAAGCGACGTATACATAATGTTTTTGAGTTTATTCATATAAATGGATGGATAAGTAGTATTATGGATAGGTAGTGAGTATGGTGACCATAAACACTTACCACGGAATAGCCGTGTTCTGATATTTTGTTGAACGTAAAAAACAGACATCGTGTCTTAACGGCTTAAGCGACATTTAAAAAATACTGCCTTTTTCAGATTTTAATTTAATGACACATTATTTCGATCGTAATAAACTTACATTTAATTTACATAATTTCAATGCACCCTATTGTTTAAAAATAAATTGAAAAACACTTAATTATTTCCGGCTTATACCTACTCGTACGTCGTAGATACGACTTTGATGTATATGTTACCGGAAATGTATGAAATCTAGGAATTGTATACATTTCCTAGGAAATGTATACAATTCCTAAGCTCTTTAGGAAATGTGTAAAATATTGTTTTAAAAATTATTTAATTCATACATTTCCTAGGAAATGTACACATTTCCTAGGAATTGTATACAATTCCGATATCGTATTAGGCAATGTGTATGTCGTGGCCACATCGTAGATTTGTTAACTTCAAATGGTCGCATTTCATGAAATGGGCAACTCAGTTTGTCCAGACCGTTAAATCGTCTACGTTTGGTTATCCACGTTTGGCCAAATCGTAAAAACGCAGAATATAGGGCATAATTTCGAACCGTGACGTCTCCGGCGCTGCGGAAGGTGCAGCCCCTTCGCCCTTGCGTAACAAAGCACAGACACCCACGCTCGCCTGCGCAGCTTCGGCTTGCTGGTCGCCTTCGGCGACCAGCCTCAGCCGCTCCGGCTCGCCCGGGTGTCTGCGTTTTGTTACAGCGGGCGGGGGCTGCCCTCCCTCCGCGCCTCCGGGTTCTAAAAAAAACTCTAGGGGTAGGGCATACAAGACTACATGGAGTAGGGGTAGGCTAATTCGGTTCTGTAACCAATTCGACCTACCTACACCTTGAAGAATTTGACTGAGTAGTAATGGAAATGAGTATTCATTGTTTTACACAATTATATTTTTGATTAAGGCACTCGGTGAGACAATCTGGTAAAAATCATAACGTAAAATATAATATCTTCATATTATCTATCCCGCGTACCCATTAAAATCTTGATCTATAATCTTAATGTACTACATTTCCGATTGCTATTTAGGAAATGTATAAATTTCCTAGGAAATGTGTCCAATATAATTTATTTCACACATTTCCTGGCGATTTTAGGAATTGTATACATTGCCTAGGAATTGTATACAATGACGGATTTAACACATTTCCGTTAACATATACATATGTACTTATCGCCGTCAAATTTGTAATTACATATCTTTATAATTCTTTGACCTGAATTTAAACTATGTTAAGCATTTCAGTTAGGTATCAAGTATAAACTGCAGACAGTCACTCACAGCGTCTACCCTTGTCAGGTGTAATAAAATACATAAGGTTACTTTAATAATAAGGTAAGATTAATTAAAGTTGTACCATAGTATACTGTGGTTGTACGCACAATAATATAATGGAGATAATATTATATCAACAAGTTGTGGGAGCGAGCATATTAAAAAGAATAACTTACATATATTGCGAATAAAGTTTATAGTCATTACAACAAAAATATTTAGCATGGCTCAAAATACCTATACACAATACCTATGTATTTTATACATTGCACTAAACTCATGGACGGGTGAAAAATAGAATAACAAATACTTATTTTTCTTTTAATTAAAAATAAACTACATAAGAGTAAGGTAACAAGGAGCGAAGGAGCCACAGTAAAACTTTTATTAGATCAGATATACATATATCGTTCATTGAAAACAACTTTCACAGTATGATATCGAGAATGTATCTAAATTACAAACGTATTAAATTCAAGTGTGGTAAACATTACACGAGCTTAGACTATAATATTATGTTGATTTAAAGTTGTTTTTAGGTGTTAATGGGAGTAATCAGTCAAAATTTTGATACTGAAGTGTTATGACAGGCTCCATTGGAATAAAAAATATATTGTTAAGAATAAGACTGACATTCAAAAATAATAAAATAGAACAACATTGACGTATTCGAAGTCAATTAAATATGCATTATTAAGGATAAATCAAATACTTCTCATCAGAAATCGCTCTAATATAAATGTTAGCCCACGGCAAGCATCAGTTTTTAATTATAAATATAGAATTAATCAGGATCGATTCCAAAAGAAAAAATCCATAAAAAGAAAATTACAGTCTAATTGAGATCCTCCTCCATTTTTGGGCTTAGTCGCCATCTCGCACGACAAAATCTCGCACGATCGTGCGGTGTGGCACCTTTCGAATTTACCTAATAATTCAGTCATCGACTCGCACGACCATAAAAATATGAGGTAAATTGGTACAGTCAACTACAAAAATCCTTTTTAAAAACGTTTAATGTTTTATGGTTGGACTTTAAAATATAACGAAATGTTATTATATCATAATTTTAGATATATTTCACAAATCAACATCTCAAAAATATAAAAGCATGTTAACCCAAATAATAATCCAAGTCAAAAATAATAATAAAATATAATTATTCTCAAAAACAAATGGCTTGTTGCAGTATTTTTAACCAGCTTTCCTTTACATACATTATACTGCGTTTGGAGCATCTCCAACCAAATACAGGAACCTTTATTTTTTCTTTGTAAATTACATATATGTATTTATGGCCCATTCGAAGCAGTACTGGCTTTCCTCAATGTGAAGTAATTGTCATCACATCACTTTCAGAATTATTTGGGCCAAATTGTGATTCAGCTCCTAAAAAATTGTTATGATTGAAACCGGTTTTTTCAATAAAATCGTAGGCAAAGCAAACCATATGTTATTACTTATAGTCATAAAATCTTAAAATAATTTATAATATTTCATTTGCCTCATAGTTTATTCCAATGCCAGTCAATATAGGATAAAACAAGATGGCGGCTACAAAAGCCATATTTTTAATTTAATCCTCCTCTATTAGGACAGTTCTAAAATAAAACTAGTATAAATAAAATGTAAAGGTACTTCATATAATGATAATTATTTACTTTACTTTGACTAATTAATATGAAAATAGGCAGATGAGAAAAATTAGGCACTTCTTTTCGACATTTTATATTTCATTAAGACATACTAAGACTATGAAATTAAATTAAATAAACTTAACTCCAGCGTATACAAAAAAAAAACAATAAAAACACCCACATTTTAATAAAAGAATTAATTCATGTCGCAGCTAAATATGCGCGGGCACAGTAACGTTTAAGGGAAGACTGACTGACGTCACCATGCGGGACTATTTCGATGGAGATAAAGGGTTAGATAAAAAGAAAGAGATAGTGCTATCCTTTTTTGAGTATGAATGAACCTGCTTAGCTCGGTAGTGTAGAAGAGCGCTGTTCTCACGGCCAAAATTTTTTTTTTGTATTGTTATTTATGTATACTTATATGCATTTTATGTGCATAGATATATAGATATATATATTTCGGATATAAAGCAAACAATAATTAGTCAGTAGCTTTATTTTAAGATTTAATATAAGGTCGTTTTATTGGTCTTTTTAAAAAAATAGCTTAAATATTTTATACCTGACTGTACTTTGTACGTGCGTGCGAGTTGATGACTGAATTATTAGGTAAATTCGAAAGGTGCCAAGTCGCACGATCGTGCGAGATTTTGTCGTGCGAGATGGCGACTAAGCCCATTTTTGATGCCGGCTACAAAGAGGAAGTAATCAATATATTTAAAGCCGCAGTTAGAATAAAATAAGTATCTACATGTTTTGTAAATCTAGTTTTATTGTAGTGAAAGTACCTCATCAATATTACATGTACTAAAATTACGATGCATTGTTGCATAATAATAGTGGTTTCATAGCAAACTTACACCTGATAAGAAGGAAAGAAGGATAAAAGGCCACCATTAATGTTGGTAGGAAACTGTCGAATTAGCAGAAAAGTCAGTTTTTGTAATAACTCTCAGTCGTGAATTTCCTTACCATAATTTGTTTACTGAATATAAAAGATTTATTACAAGTTGCGAACGTACGTTAGTAAAAGCCCCCCCCCCTGCTCCTATCTGCCCACGCATTTATATAGACCTGGTCACAATAAAGTGAAAATCGGCTATTTAGTAACAAAAATACTAACTTGATTAGGCTAATATCACGTCAATCAAGTGTAATGTGCTCCCTCATTTCCTTGCGTTCTAGTTGTAGAATTATTGTTCAATGAAGTTTTAGAATTCGATTGCACTCATGCTAATTACGTTTTAATTTTATTTTCAGGTACGTACACTTTTAAGAAAAACATTGAAGTGCCACCGTTGCACGTAAGTAAAGACAACGTTGGGTATTTGAAGTTTGAGATATAAGCAGCAGTTTAAATTACAATGTATACAAAAAAATTATCGAAATTAAAGTTTATTATTTGCTGTTGCTACCTCTTCTTTTTGTTATTGTCAAGAAAAATATTTAAAAATGTTTTAATTATCATAAAAATCAAAAGCATAGCATCAATAACACAAAAGACGAAGGACTACGATTTGAAACAAGAAAATAGAATTCCAAACGACTACTAAGGCCGTATGATTTCTTGGAATGCTGTCTATATGTCATGTGTAGGAACTGTACAAGGTGTCAGATCGAATATGTCAATGCAGGCACAGAGTAGAAAAGTCTACAGAGAGACCGTGACTATCAAGTTTGCCAATAAGGGACCGAATGACAACGACGTATCTATTTTTCGAACCCTTTAAGTAGTGCAGGCTGATTTTATCAGCATGATTTCTGTTTCATGAAATTGATAGGATAGCAAAAAATATAACAGTCATTCTCGTGACTATCCTTTTCGAATGATATTTTAAAATATGAGGCCAGACAAAGCTGAAATGGAGTTATTTAATCAATCAAATTCTACAGAGTTAAGAAATGAAATGTAAGTCATAAACTTAAAAGCCTTTTTCTTTTGCAATAACGAGATCTCTTACTCAGCATAATCTTGCAAAATAATTCCATGGCACTGATAAAGGACTGGCACACATTTACATGCATAATATATTTATGTTGCTTAGTTACTTGAAGACAAGTTACTGAACCACCCACAAGTTTAGGTATAGAGATTTATAATAAGTTGTAACGCCACTAAAACAGGTTTTTATAATAGTTTTTCATCTTCAAATGGATTCGTTGATTAAGCTTAGGACGCTTCAATACAAAACTTATAATGTAAATGATAGGTATAGTGTAAACTGTTATAAATAATAAATTTATATCAAAATAACAGCAGTTAACTAACACTCATATAAAAATAAGCAGAACTTGAAGTCTTTATATTTTATGCAATATTAATTTTAGGTCATTGCATAATTTTATTAGAGAATAAATTAATGAAATCACTTGTTATATGACTTATAATGATTATCATGTTTTCGGCTACATACTTAAAGCCATATTTTTCTGATAAAATTTACATTTACATACTAATGTCGTGTACGAAATAGCTCTGTAGGATTTTACTTTGTATTGATGATAATTCGTTATATAATAATTCCCTCTATGACGTAGCCTCCGCGCGGACACGCGGCATTAGGCATGAAACGAAGGTTTTGTGACGCGTCGTATGAATGCTAATCAGGTGAAATTGACATTTTATATGTATATAAAAAGTCGCCCACTACCAATAGCTAACAGGATGTGGGAGTCTAGAAGGTTCATTTTTGTGCAATTAAGTAACGCTAATCTTTTCAATTAGAATCGAGCGTCGTATGATAAAAATATGTTTTTTATTTTTTTATTCTTTAACATTGAGGGCTAACTTCTAAGAACCAACGCCACAGTGTAATTTTCTTTTTGATTTTGAATTCTACATTACTTAAGTCCTTCTTCGTCTCTCTTTTGCATGGTAACTTTTATCTCACTAAAAATAAGAATGACCTAACTACACTCCTTAGCTGTCAAGCTTGAGAAAAACACACTTAATACATTATTCTTGCAAGTCATTTGTACAAACACACCGCTTATTAAGTGAGATGTAAAAGCCGATTACTTTCTTTATGCATGGTAATGACAATATTCTTAGATTTATCAGATCGAGTGTTCCAGTGGTTCTAGGGCACATGTCAAACTGTAATATAGGAAGGGTTGTCAAAAGGGATTTATAAATAATAGTTAAAAACATTTAGTATTTGGATTACTACTGTTGTTATTAAGTTATATCTAATGTCATTTCTTTAACCTGCAGATAAATGTACCACGTTTATTGTGTAATGTAAATAGTATTAGGATTTCACCACTTCGAGGTTTCAAATATGTATATCATCTCGTCTTTTTGTGTATCGTAACCAACAGGTTTTCACGGAAAAATGTTTTCATATTTTATTAATTATTTTTTATTTTAATCGTTGAAAAACCAGCGGACGTGTTATCTAATAATAAGTGGTCACTGTCATTAATGGATATTAGTATCAACAATGGCGTCACCGATGCGTTGTCAGTTAAGAAAAAATAAAAAGGGAAGAAAGAAAATCCTTACTAATATTATAAATGTGAAAGTGTGTTTGTTTGTTTGTTTGTTTGTGACTTGTGACTCTTTCACGTCGCAACATGGCTATCATATGGTATGGTTTATTTGTGTGGGGATAGTTAGGAGGGTGGAGAGTGACGTAGGCTACTTTTTACCGCGGAAAAACATCTCATTCCCATGGGAAGATCGATTTTTCTTAGTTGCTAGATATTTAGTTCCAGAGTTGTTAATAGATGGCGTTAGTAAAATTCATTTTCAAGTTCTGAATCACGCTATCAAATATTACATGTAATTTACTTAAGTCATAAGGCAAATGTTTTAGGCTACTTTTTAGCTGAGATTCCTACGGGAGCTGGACCTACGCGGCTGTTATCTACGGGTCCCAAAGCGAAGCGCGGGCGGTTCTCTAGTACTAAACTAATCTTTTTTGTGTAAAACCAGTGACAGCCCTAACCTAGTTACACTTTATTTACCGAAGTTATTTTTATCTCGCAGCCCACGTGAGCGACTCGATTGGAATGGTAGTGAATGGCAAGCCCACAGTCACTTAAAAAGGTCTTACGTACTTGTTTTTATAACATAAACCAGAGGAATAGGTACCTACTTGTGATGTTGTAAACAGACGGCAATTCCTTTTCCTACATTTATGTATTATTATATATATTGTTCATTTTGATATAAAGTTCAAAATGTCGAGGCTACCTAAGTGAAATAAACAACATATTTTGGAAGTACGAGTTAGCCAGTTCTACTCTCGTGCAAGCCCAGATGTTATAACAGTCCTTTTTATAATTATTTACATTTTTTAACTAGTAATACGAATAACAAATAAATACGAGTACCTTACGATAAACTCACATAGTCTAACACTAGGATTCTCTATGTTAGGAGTACACACATCTGAACACATGTTTTAAAGCTAATAAATGCCAACAACCTATATAGAGATAGCACGTAAAGTAAACGGTTCAAGCGTAAAAACAACACACAACACAAAAAATATCGTACAATTATACCCAGATATTTTCGGCATAACGCACTATGACTGTGGATCAAGTTAAGGTATTTTCGGCATAACGCCGCATGCCTATAAATCAAGTTAAGTCTTGATTGACGTACCAAAACAAACAAAGCCATCTCGCGTGCTCCCGGCGATAGCATCTCGCCGCCTACCGCTGTCCATCTCAAACAATTAATTGTCAATTAACAACACACTAAATCGCTTTTTAAACGATCCTTTCACGCAAATCTAGAACAAGTGTTGTTCTAAAACTGGGCGACTGTTGTTGCTTGGAGCTAATGAGATAGGAATGTTATCTTGAGGTGTATCGGGGATTCGCATCGTAGATCAACCATTTTTTTGAACAGTTAAAAGGATTACACACTAGCACCGTCCCATTAAGAGTCCTTCTGCCATGAAAGGCGTAGACATAAGAATAGAAAAGACGTGAGATCTAAAGCAAATATTATCATATTCATTCTGTCCCAAACAATGGCAAAATCTTGGATATCAGATCAATTCCTGCCATTCTTTTGGTTAAAAGTTGGAGTTAGCTATGAACATAACAATCATCTAAAAGTGATATAATATTAATAAATAGAATTGAGAGAAAAATGGAATAAATATTTCATCTGCAAACTTCAATGGATTCCGCGACTCTACGTACACTTAAGTTTTACCATTCAGGTAGAATTATATTATAGGATAGTCATAGGAAGGATTTTAATAAACTCTTTAGCTGCATATGACAGCATTGTTGACCTATTTCATAATTTTCCCAGGCTGCCATATAAAGTGGTCATTTTATAACGTCATACACATCCGTGGCAACGAGTATTTAGCATTCCTTTACAGTTCCTATTGTACATATCTGTCAGTAAAGTCATCAGTTTATCATCGTTATAAGAAAGTCTGACGAGAGTTATGCTTAGTTACTAATCTGCTCCTTGCGATTTCTTGCTAGTGTGTTGCCCAAAGATATTTTCACACTGAATTTTTTTTACAACTCATAAGAAAATTCATATATTAGCTGTTCTTAGTCCCTCTAGCTTTTTAACATACTTCTGGTCACCTGCCACTAGTCTTTTCTGACAATAATAAGCATATGGAGTGGCAACTTGACGTTTTGAAGCTTGCGATATGATGACCTACATTTGAACCTTGAACCCAATGCTTGAACCTACATCAGAAATATTTCTAAATTGAACTTCGCCAATCATTAAATCACACATAATTCGCAATGACGTATCCTCTCGTATTATTCATTCTTCGCCGTACATTCATCATTATCCGCCTGGAAATGACATACATTTATGGTCAGGTAACAAAGCCAATTAACCTGATAACATACATTTCTTTGACCTTCACTGTCGCCGATTGAGGCATCGTAAATAATCCGTCTGTCTCGTCGTATTGTCAAATATCGGTCCTCGGTTAAAATATGCACGCCACCTACAGGAATATTGGACACGCATTCGCATGGCAATGCATTTCAAGTTTTTGTACCTTCTTATTGTTCGTGGTTTGAATGTAGGTTGTATGAATATTATTTTTGGTAAGTTCTATTTTAAGCCTTAGGTATGTAAGTTTGTAATTAAACAAAGGAACATAATATGCTATTATGTCACTATAATGATATTGCATGTAAGTATATTGAGTGTATGTTCACTATACTAATAGGTTATTATGACATGTTACCTACTAGGTATGAAATGACGTCACTTTGAAAAGTCATCTAGAAAATTCTAGTGGAATTCCTTATATCTATCATTGATGAGAAGGGACGCGGACATTGTCATCAGAACTAAGTAAAGCTAAAATCTCATTTAATCGAGAGAGTAATTAATTAGTTACAACGCCTTTTAAATGTAACAGAACTTTGATTCGAATAAGAATAAGGTGAAAAAAATATTGGGCCTCATAAATCAGAATTCAACCATCCTAATTATCTTTTTGAAGGCGGAAAATATGCCAGTCTGTTCGACAATATGATACAAAACAATATAGCTATTCCATTATAATACAAAACAATATAGCAACTGTTGTCTACGAGTATATCTCAATAATATCTCACCGCCACAGACACTTAAACACCTCGTGAGCTTTTTGTTCGCGGTGGGCCCAAGGAACATGGTGGGCCACACTAACTCAAATATTCGGAACAGTTATGTTTCGATGGCGAGTCGAAACGCCTATACTCGTACCTCTTTATATGCGTATCGTGTGGCGTAACGGTGCGCTCCTCAAATGTAGGGTCCGGTGAGTTGTGTGACACTATCGGGCTTTGTACGCACGCGATAATTTATCGTCAAGGTTGGCAGTTTATGAAAATTAATTGATATCCCAACTAGCAACTGCACTGCTCGTTGCTCACTGTGGTATTGAAATGATTCGTAAATAAGACGGTAGAATAGGTTTAACAGCAACATATTGGTCCCCGATTGGTTCTATTTAATAAATTCAATTTTCATAATTCTTAACATCCTGAGAGTAATTACTAATGCTTATATTGTATTACTTTATAACACTTAGGCACTTCTCACATTACGCTATTCATTAGCTACGCTACTGCGACGCAATCCCAAAATTCTATGTATCTGACACTTTTGACTGACAGGAGTCGCAACGTAGACGCGTCTCCTGTCAGTGAAAATTGTCAGATACATGTATACGAATTTTGGATTGCGTTGCAGTCGCGTGGCTCATAAATAGCGTTGTGTGAGAAGTGCCTTACATTTACATTACCATGCCATTCAATTTACTGAGTGCAAAAAAGGAAGAAGACAAAATCTAACAGATCTATAATAATACCTACATAAATATTCGAAAACATCTTGCCAAATAAACTCAAAAACATCAGAACGATTCCCACAGCAAAGCGAAATATCCAAATTCCAAAAACAATTCCGACATCACATTCATTGACCTTACAGTACTCGAGATCAAAGCTATAGCACTATTTCAGTAGTCTAAATCCGCTGCTACTTAGAACTGCAGCGCAGTCCCATACATCGCATATGAAGTTTCAAAGGCGCCGCTTTGCTATCTTTTACGTGAATCGCCTGAGCTTCAGGCTTCGTCAAATAATACTGAGACTTCCTAGTATATAGGACGATGAATTAGTAGGCTACTTTGACATTGATGTATTAATTTAACGACGCTTTTGTATATTTATTTATGATTTTATTGACCCTTAAAATAAATCGTAAAAAAGGCGGACTGAGTTTTCATTCAACAACAAATAATGCGATTAGGTAACCTAAAAAGATGGTTTGTGTATTATTTATGAGTAATTAATTCGTTTTAATAGACGACTTAGAACCTGAGATTTAAATAGTATTTAATAAGTTGCCGAGCAACGTCTGCCGTTTAGTTAATTTATAAGTAATAATAATTTTAATATTGTAGATATATTATTTGACAAAGGTAAAAAGTATTTAAACATAATGGTTACGAAATACCTACGCCCTGAGAACCCTTTGACTGAGATAGTACACCGTTGTAATGTTAACGAGCTGCCTTGTTTTTGTCTATTTGTCGCCACTAATCTCCGGACTACTGGGCTAATTTGCATAAATAAAAGCTTTTTCTTACCTCACAAAGCGCGGTGAGCTTACGCGGAAGCTTGTAGACGGTAAGTGTTTATTCTTTTATATTATGAAAGACGCCTAATGAGGTATCAATAGCCTGTGTATGCGGTACTGTGGATAAAACTTTTTTGCATAATCTTGGATACTTATCTATCTTTGATGAACAGGCTCGGATTAATAGAACTGTGTAATTGTGTTATTGATCACTAGTAAACCCGCCCTCGCTTCGCTTCGGGTAACCAGTCCCTTCAAAAATCTCTATAAATTTTAACAAATTATGTTATTCCGATGTCTAAGCTATATTACTACAAAGTTTCATGAAAATCCATTCAGTAGTTTTTGCGTGAAAGAGCAACAAAAACACACACACATTCACATACATCCTTACAAACTTTCGCATTTATAATATTAGTAGGAAGTAGGATTGTATATTGAAATAACTTCGTAAATGTAGCTATAATAAAATAAGATAGGTACTCTGTCAGCCGATCCAAACAATTGAAATGGGCGTTCAAAAACGCTCGTAGTGAGCATAAATAATAGATATCTTATAGATATTCTAATTCAAAATGACTTAAGTGTAATGTGCTTGGTAATCCATGTTTGATTTATAATTTTAGTGTAATAGAGTTGACTTCTTCAGGAAATCAGATATATTTTTTTCACTAAAAGTTACTTGACAACCATGGAAAACCTCGAATATCTTAAGCTTTCCTACATAAGTCATCGTCAAATCATCCTTGAAGATCTGCCAATTGTTTGAGATCCTCTTGCTGGAGCAGTCATCAAACGACTCATTCTGTTTGGACTGGGGCTTTAAACTAGTAATCATTCCTTCTTCTCTCTTCTTTGCCTCCATGTGATATCCGTCGTCAAAAGTAATTATTTACCCACTGGTAGCTATGACGAGCTTTTGTTTATCGGCTATAAATAGCTACGATTGTTACGTGAATTTCCAGGATATGTTTATCTAAAGATCTCGAAAATGGCATAGGGAACGAAAATAACTGTGATGATATCGAATATAATACCAAACTTACCGAAGTGGGTGCAATTGCGTTTATGATCTTTCCAGATAGATCTCACTACTTTCACAACTAATAAGCTTCTGATTGACGCAAGTTAATAAATCGTCCATCACAATTTATGTTAACAGCCACTTAAATGATATCACAATGTCCCGATAATTTTATCGCACAAGTTTTGAAAATCTTGATAAAATCTTTGTTGATATTGATACTCAAAATCTTATTGTAAGTCAAATTTTATTAAAATGTATTTTATAAGATTTTATCTATACCCTCGTGAAGCAACTTTTATTTTAGTTATTTTAGATATTGCAAAAGAACCTAAACGCCGTGTTTTACTGTTGATTCTAGCCGATATAAACTCGACTATTCTGATATAAACATTCGACATTACGACATTCGGGCGCCCGTTTTGGCAATTCATAGTCAGCTGAGCTCTCCTCTCTCTTTCCCGCGCATCACTATATTTGCGCACCGAAGTGAGATTACCTAAGCGTAACACAATGTAATTCGCTTCTAATGATTCACAGTAAGGCTAAAACTTGAAATTTTTATGTTAATAAGATTGCATTACGCGGATTTAATTGTTGCATTAGTTCGCAGTGCCCGCAGTGAGTGAGTGGTCGTGTGTTGTTGTGTTTGTTTTGTTTTGATTTTGTTGTTGTTCTTCTGTTTAAAAATGGATTTGAGGCACCATAGGCTGTTTAGGCTGAGGAACAAGACGAATCTGTCGAGGTCATCTTCGGTATCCACGCCGAGGTAAGGCTGTGTAAAGATTTGCTACGTAAGGAGAAAGTTAACGAATTACGCGTCTTAAATTTTATGTTTCATAGTCTTAGCTATATATTTTATACTCTCTAGATTATTTATTAATGAGTAACATTAGTGAAAGTTTCATTTTTACGTAAATCATATTTAATTTATTGAAAAGTACAATGAACAGAGCGAGAAAGCGAATTCGACCTTAACTATTTCCTGAAACAATTGACGTCCACTTATTTTTTGAAACATGTAAGTACCTAATGTAAGAAAATTATCTGTAAATTTTAATCTAAAATAGACATGCCACTTCGAGGACTGTATAGATGGAGAGTAGTAGTTAAATAAGATAATAAATATGTAGTCAAATTTAGCAATGTCGTAGTCCTTAAAATCAGCAGACTGTGAAAAATAAATATAAATAACCCATAATTTTAAAGAGTAGATGAAAGTTATGGATATTATATTACTTTCAATAATAATCGTATATTGCTTATCTCCCAATCTTTATACATTTGTAGCTCTGTTGAAAATCTACAAAAAATGGACATATTTTGTAATTCTGAACAATTGTGTCTTGAACAATTTTTAAAGACTCCTAAATTCTTCAGTATTGTTTTTGATAAACACTCATTAGACAAGACATCTGCAAGTAGACTTAGTTGTCTTGGATCGTTAGAGAATGAGACGTCCTGTCATCCACCTCCGCAGTATTCATATTAGCCCCGGAAGCTTACAAACTAACATTGTAGCGTTTTGACGAGGACACCTTATAAAGTCACTCGAATAAGCAGCAGATATGTTTTGATACGAAACTGACACTAACCTTAGGTACGCGTTAAATCAAATCGCAAGTACCCGTTTGCGTTTCAAATATTTAGTACCCACGATAATATAATCTTAAATGATTATTTTATTCATAGTTTAAACAACGAAGCTATCGATTCCTGTCAAAAAGTCATATTTTTATCTACAATCGAGACAACATTTGCTATGGTAATAGATTCCAGGCTTTCCTTCACAACAATCCTTATAAACAAAGTACCTGATGTCAATCTTGGCGCCCTATCAATTGAGACGTCGATCACGTGACTCTGACACCCAAAGGTGCAGTCTTCATCAGCCTGGTCAGAAGGATAATGGTTCAAAACAACTCGATTGTCATTTGTATGCGTATTCAAGTCAATGGTTTGTGGAGTGGCTTTTGTATGTATAATGTGTTGAGTTTGTTCGTCTATTTTAAATGTTATTATTTTTTTATACAAAACCTTTGATACAACACACAAGACAAGATTCAAATCTCCGTCTCCTTCTTTTCACCCTTCAAACGTTGTATTTTATGGTACGCCATAAGTTAAAAAAGCTTTTAGTCACCTATGTATCTATGTAACTCGGGAAAATTCTGACACTTGGGTTGGCACTGGAGCAGACTAATTTAGATCAACAAGAAAACATTACTTAGTACATTACTGGTATTATAAACACTGATAATTGCATCAGTTGATTACATAAATTGATGTAAATGAATAGCTAATTGAAGCGCATACTTGAATCTATGTAATGGCCACGTCTTCCTTTCATGCAGTCTTTACTTTGTTATAATAAGCTGTAGGTAAACATGACAAGTACAACATACTCATACACATACTGATAAAGCGTGAGAAATAAGAGCAGAACACAAGCCATTGATAGATGATTAATATATAGCTGTACCTATGACTATACTTTAATTATCTATCTATGACAAGTGTGACTCAACAGTAACCGTGAACAGTAACCATGCCAGCAGTGGCGTGACACCAATTTGAGGGTGACACTCAGTCGAGAAAATATATATGGGACTAGTAAACCCGCCCTCGCTTCGCTTTGGGGAACCAGTCCCTTCAAAAATCTCTATAAATTTTAACAAATTATGTTAAATTCCGATGTCTAAGCTATATTACTGCAACGTTTAACTGAAAGAGTAACAAACCCACACACACACTCACTCACATCTTTACAAACTTTCTCATTTATTATATTAGCAGGAGTAGGATATACGTGAACAAAACCCTATTAAAAATTACATAGAGTTACTCTGTAGAATGAAATTTCTGCATGATGAGTTGTTCTCTTCCTATTTGGGGCGTCTGTGTTATTTTGCTATTTTTATAGTAAACCCTAAGGTATCTATCTATCTATGCATGTTCCTAGGGATATTGACGACAAAAGTACGAGGCTGTTTGTTAATGTAACAATATATTTTTCTAATATGTAAAAGGTTACATAAACTAATATTAGTTTAATTTAATTAACAGCCATCGACATCAAACTCGGCTAAGCATAGTTAAAGTGAAAGTGTCCATTGTGAGCCGCGTTACGTAAAAATAACGTTTGGGTGTTTTCCTACAGCCTCACGCAACCAATATTATGTATTGAAGTTAGAACAAGCTTGTTTGCAATGGATTTTAGAAAACAATTGGTCTGTCCTTCTTCAACGCTACTCAGTAAATAAAGATGGCGTTGCTCTTACCTTTCTCATTCAATGTAAGGTTAGGTATAAACTTATGTATTTCCAAAAGGTTTTATATGGATTAATTTTGTCTTCAAATATTTTGTACACTTTTAGTAGTGTTTAATATTGTTTGTAATATTAAGTGGATTTAATATCACTAAGGCCTTACGATTGCTAGCTAAATTACTTTGGTTTAAACAGTTTCATATTCGTTCTCGTGTTTCGTCTAAAAAATTGCACACCTACATAAGTTATCTGTACACTGGTAGAACGCATACAATATCATCCTCAGGCCTCCAACTAAACTCTTTGTGTGCGTTCTGAGGTACCTACATAGATGCTCAATGGCACAGCAGAGTGCATACAAGTAAAATTTGCCGATACCTTTTTTGAAGATAACCTATTTTTTAATTATGTTCTACTGATGGCGACTGGTACAATTCACACATTGATACAATACATTTGGTGGTGAAATACCTAGTCGCTATGTGCAAAGCGGGTGGCAGGTGTACAAAAACGATCGCAGCGCACAACGTGACAAAAAATGGAAACTATTGCGGCTGTGTGTAATACTTTCGAACGCGGTTTTTATGATTATATCCATTGTACACATACACTATTCAATAAATTGCACTCAAATAAAGTCAACAAGTATCATTTACTGTTTATTTTGGTTTTTAATTGCAAAAATACTAACAATGTTTACTTGTCATATTTGACAGTAGCCGAAAAAGTTGCGCGTTGCCACCGTCGTGCACGTTCCCAATAAAGCGGCGACGCAGGGACTAGGTTGTCATTACACATTCCTCTAATAGCTAATTTAAAAGTCATCTTTATCTCCACCATATACGAATTCAATTCCATTGAGCAGAATTTTCTCACGGTAGTAATTACTAAGAAAAATATATATGGAATGTAATTAATACCATTTTTGGCGGACTCTGTAATTTTGTTTGTTCAACTTGTGCTTTGCATAGCGTACGCTGTTCTATGATTAATGTAATGAATATAAGGGCCATAATTCTGTGACAGCGACAGTTTATTGTAGTGTATACTGTATAAAGTTGTTGTAATCCTAGCCTGTAGCTAAACGATGTTTTGTATTGCGAACTTGCCTTGCGAAATGTTATGAAGTGTGCGCAATGAGCGTCGGTGCTGCAGACGCCTCGATTTAGAGGAAATGCCTTGAATTCCCGCAGTTATTCAGTATTTACCGTTTTTATAACTCTTAAAATAATATTAATTTTATTCGTTAAGTTCGTTGTATATACCTCTGTATTTTTACTTTTGTGTGAATTATTTTATTAAAGCTTTTCCCGCAGCTGCTTTCTTTAAAAAGTGGTTGCAGACAGTTTATCAGGCAACGTACGAGCCTGGAAGACGACTTTTGATTTAAAAAAGAGAGACACAACATAATTTTAGTAACCATAGGATAAATCGAGCCATTCCGTTTTAGTTAATAATAATGTTGTTCACAAGAAACAGGCAGCCATAAACAACCCAAAACTGTGGATTTTCCTCAAGGACTCGATAAAGTGTATTATTTCGGATGACCGCACAAGTTAGTTGACATTACACATTGAGTATTCCGGTCACTAGTCATTCGTTGTAGAGATCAGCAAAAACAACGTGAATAGTACCAAAATAAAGAACTCATACACTCACAAACCCGCACTGGAATTTATTGCGTGTTGCGGTCGATAGACACATATCTAATTATCATAGATATGAGAGCAAAATATAGTCAACTACACTTTTTGGATATTGTGAAGTGAAATTATTATTTTATTCTAGTACCTAAACGCTATTTTTAAAAATTCGAAAGAACTGCGGAAATACTCGTGGTTGTCGTTTAAAAGGAATGGAAAGGCGAGATATGAATGATAATTACATTAAAATCGCTTATTGTAATAAATGATTAAATTTTAAATTAACTCAGTTTTTGAATTTGATAGCCCAAAGTAACACTTTATCTCCACGTAGGGACGCACTTGTTTTGTCATTATGTACGGTATATAAGTACATATTTTATTTTGTTCTTAAAACGAAGAAAATTTTAGAGTTATCATTACTTTTAGACATGAACTCGTACTTCTCCGTAACTTGATCCTTCTAATTTCCATCTTTACACAGAGCAATGCCATCTTAACGACCACAGTCTACAACCATAAACTCAAGTCAACGTGCTACGAATCCGAAATCAGTTATAAATTTGCAAGCGACAAATGTCACCCGATGGTAACGGTTGATAACAGCGCAAGTAGCGGTTGCTGTGACACCATCTCGTTATTTAATAGGGGATATGTTTGGACGTGACGTCGGTTCCGTCCGTGAGATAGTTCGCGAATCATTCAGCTTGAGCTATTTCTCGAGTAACGTCTAAATCACGCACTTGCTCGTCATCTTCCTGCCCGTTTCCCAACTCTATATTTCTATAGGAGTCCGCGCAATATGATTTTCTCTTCCATTCTTCCCTATAAGTCGCCGCTTCCACACTGACTTCTTTATATTTCATATCATCTGTCGCATAATCCATCATTTCTTTGATCGTCCCAATCCCATTCGTTCATGCACCTTCATATCAATAATAATTTCTTGTCACATGCGTTTCCTCTCGCCTTCTCGTTATACACTCATTATTACCCATATCACAACATTCAAAACTACATCTTAAAAATGATAGGAATTATCATGTTTTAACAAAATATACTGATATTTGTATAATCTGAAAAGAAAAAAAACCTATAAATTGTTGCCTAATATAATTGACGAGTTCATTTGAGGCTGTAGCTTTATTAGGAATGTAATTTAAATATCGGTCACTAATTACTTTTGTATATTTCCCTAACTGATGGTCGTTTATAAATTGCACCGTAAGTGATAACTCGTCTAGATTTCTCCGTAAAAAGATCCGTTATAAGTGTCGTTACTCCGACCTTGAGTCATGCGTGAGTCATAAGATCTAGCGAGAGCGTTAAAATTTCTGCTCATGTTCCTTGTAAGATGATACATAAGTCGTTTGATTCTCTTCGTGATAACGAAAAAAGGAATTTCGTTTTGATTTTTATACATTGTAACTTTTTATTCCTTTTACGTTGATCAAAACAGTGTCATTTTTTTAACCGACTTCAAAAAAGAAGGAGGTTCTCAATTCGACCGTATATATTATGCTTTTTTTATGTACGTTCACCGATTATTTCGTCGTTTATGGGCCGATTTTGATAATTCTTTTTTTGTTGTAAAGTAGATATGCGCAGTGGGGTCCCCTGATAAGGAAACCAGGATCTGATGATGGCATCTCAGAGAAATCGAGGGGAACTTTCGAAAATTGTATGGACAACTAGTTTGTTTGTTCATGTTATCATAAGTACATTAAAGCGCTACCATTTCAAGAAGATCTGGAGTCGATCTGATGAAGCCGAAAGACAGTCGAGGGAACTCCTCAACGATTTACTGCAGTTATCTAGTGTTTGGGCTTCATTAATTTGTAGTGACGAGAACTTTACACTTACATGTTGAATTGAGCGCCATCTGGCGAGTAGTTTTTGAGTTATCTCTACTTATCAAGATTGAAGTCGGTTATTTTTTTTGTAAAAAGCAATTATTATATTGCTAACTGTTATTACTTTCAAGTATAGGGTCCTAATATTTAAAGTATAATGCAATTAAATTAGGGGAACATAGTTGTTTTATTAAATTTCCAACAATATGTTAAATGCACGGCGCCTTTGCTCCAACAAATTTCTGAAGGACTCTAGTAACTTGGACCTGAATCTGCGATGTGATGACCAGACAATGCATGACAAAAACGGTGTCGGCAGCATTTGGCCGGTCGTCGATAGCATCTATGTTTTTGCGAGCCATAAACCTTATCGATTTGACGTGTAGACGGTCTAGCTGGACCGGCCTTGCAACAGTATCTTCATCTGTGACAATTAAGATTGCTTTGTTAACTACAAGAAAGTCCTCTTTTGCTATCTGTACTTGTCTTGAATCTGTCTTAATTATTTTGATGTCTTCAGATTTTTTATCACTTTAAAATGTTCAACATCAACGACCTTTTAGAATTGTATCAGAAAATGTTTCTGCATCAGTTTTAGATCTCCCTGCAATATTTTAAAAAATAGGTAACTTTGATTTTACGGCATGGGATTACAAAGACCAAAATTCACAATATTAACTACTTTTTATCTATGGTGTTAAATATTATAATACCTATTGATAAAACTACTCAATCTTTACTATCATTAATATAATTATAAACGATATGAACATAATTATGTCCTAACACAAGATAAATGAAACATCATGAACCTAATCAAAGTTTAAAGAACATTACCCTTCAAATTCAATCAAACAAGATAGCACATTCAAGATGTCTATTATGAAAGCTCCGCGAGTCATATTAATTGTAATACATAATATATAAATTATACATACAATAACATATCCAACTAACAAATCCATTAAATATGATTGATTATTATGTGCAAGTCACATAGTACTAGGAGAACATAACTCCATAGAGGCTTTGTCTCAAGATGGAGTGACAAAGTAGCTTCTGTGTTCCGAAGACAGTAACTAATCTAGAACATCTAATCGTAGGTGGTCGTAATTAAGGATACATGTAGGTGTAATTCTTACTTCTGCCGGTAGTACGATATAATTAATGATATCACTCCAAGTGGTCTAATTTAGTTTTCTTATTCAATAAGAGTATTACAAAATAAGATTACAAAATATAGTATTATACTAAGCAAAAAGTATTTAAGAGATTTTTAATTAAAAATCAAAATAATTTTGTAACCTATAAAATAGCCCTAAATATCCCTTAAAAAAACTATGTGATTTAATATGATAATGCCTAAAATGGGTGCCGAAATTAAACTCCTAAAAGAGTTATTAACAACACTTATTTAACATAGAAATAGAGATCATATCACACAGACTGCATTACAGACTTACGAGCACAAATGACATGCTATTGCTTTGCGTTTTAACTCACCAACTTTAAACTGAATTAATTGCGTTAACTGTCTGCTTACGAGTTAAGGGGTATTATTAAATCCACTTTCGCTATGTGTGAAAAATTCTACGATTTGCAATCATAGAACATTCATTGCAACAATTACAGTAACGAAGAGATAATTTCTTCAGTTACTCGCGTGAAGCCACTTGAGCCACTCCTACACACGACCTTTGGTTTGCGTAACAAGTGTGGGCTTATCATTAGGCACAGAACACACGCAGTGCCAATTGCAATCTTTTATAAGTTATAACCATTACTGTCAAATGAATGCATTGTAATGATATCATAATTGAATATTGTACGTTCATATATCCGTTCAAATGTGTTTTAATAAGGTCAAAAATAATGATGGGAATTGAATATTTAATAAGGCCACTTCACATGCTCGCGACTGCTGTGTCGAAATAATGAAGTTTTTCTATGTGGTCACCATCCGTATTTAATGATGGTTCTGACGTTCATCCAACGTCATTAACAGCAACGCATCACCGACCCGTTGCCGACCGAGAAAAAGGAAGAGGAAATATTTGATATTATCTCTTAACCTTTATTAAAATGATATGCTTATGTATAAAATTATTTTAGACAAGACCACCTATTAAATATTTCCGTATTAATTTCGTATTAAACTTGACTAACTTGACGCTTTTATGTCACCGCGAATGTCAATATAATTAAAGACCACTATTCAAATATTCAAACTATTGTAAAAGTTGGTATAACCGGTCATTCGTTATATTCTTAAATCAAAGCAATAAGGTTGAGTTTTTGTAAACGCTACTAATGAATGGATACAGGTTCAGCCCAGAACTAATAGATCTAGTTGCAAAGTCAATAGGCATTATGTCACGTCTATCGACCAACCACTTTCTAAATCTGTCACTTCGTTTTATTACTTGATCTTTGTTAGCGCTTGCTGCTGTCCAGGGGTCGTAAACATTGCAGAAATTTGAAATTGTATAATTAGGTCACTAATGCATTTGTTACCTCATTGTCGTTATTTAATAGTACTTAGTACCTATTGCAGCGAAATAGTAAGCAGATTCTCAAGTATTTTGTGTAGAAATTGTTCACTGTCATGTATTTGGACAACTGAAAGGTCTTAATATTAAGATATATATCACTATGTCAGCAAATGAATATTCTTTCTTTAAAATTTAGCATAATATTTACTTAAAATTTTACAAAGCATAAATTAATTTCAAACTTCTACAGGCAATAAACTCATGTTAATGAAATTACTCAATATCCCCAAACATAGGCCTATGATGAGATGATGACTAATCACATAAACAAAGCAATGACGCTTCTGCAAACTATTCACTGCAGTCTGTATCTCGGTGGGCCACAGTGGGCTGGCGTGGGTGTCCATTGTATTCGCGGATCCGTCTCGGACAGATTTAAATATTGAAATTAATACACTTGTGTTGACTTTCTTGTCGCCTTTTATTGACTGGGTTTGTACATTGAATTGCTTTTAGCAGGTGTAGGAATGTGATGTGGATTGACACTTGTATAGTGGTGTGGTTACCGTGCATATTATGTATTTTATTGGGTTCTAATTTCTCATTTAAGTAAAAGAGTACCTAAGGTTAAAATAATGTTATTGATTTATCTGCAAATAGACAGGCTTAAAATCACAAAATTGATACACCTCATTGTAAACTATTCTTGATAGAAATATTCACTTTGTTATTTCTTGTACCTAACAATAAAATTTTATTTTATTTCCACAAAAATCTGACTGTATATCAAAGAACACGTTAAATAGGTGATAATAACATACTATCATAGATTTGTTAAATTCTTCATAATTCTCACAAGTTGCGATAAAACAAGCTAAGTAGATACAAGACCATAATGACCATAAATTAGGTCTCGTCTACATCGCTATCTTTACTGAAAAAATGACCGTGAACTTAAACAATAAACACGGTTGCTTCACACTAAACAACGCTTTGTCCAGTATCCGAAAACCATTTTCTTCAGCCCACATTGCGAAAAAAGTTACGGACAAAAGCGACTTCGTTTAAAAATGGAACGCGACCAATCATCAAAAGGAACGTCTTATTTATGAACAATGACGAAAGCACAGTTTTGTCGCGTGCTGGAGATGAATATTTCAAACCAATACAGACTGTATTACTTAGAAGAAAGGTTAAAAATCGTTTGTTGAAGATTCGCGTTGAACTATTCACGGTCTTTTTCGGCTTGTAACATAATAGTGCAGTGCAATTAGGATCGCAGGCACGTTGTCATTTGACTTGGAAAGCAGTCGGGAGGAATGTTCTCGAGTAATTTTAGTACATATTTTCAAGTGTCGCAATGCGTGAGATAGGCACAACACGTAACGGTAATTACACCTCGTGTTCATTTATATTCGTAGAACCACAAACAACGAAGTTTTCTAACATTTATTAAGTTTTTTCCTGTCAATCGTTCATAAAAGTGTTTTAGGATTTATATTCCTTCTGAATTTACTATACCTAGATAACATAAATTTCAAAAAACATCGCTTTCTATTTTTACATACATACCTTAGATAAAATTGTCTCACCAAATTCACATTATTTAAATTGACGATTCTGGTTCACAGTTAATTATTCGTAAATAGTAAGAACATAGACACTAAAATCGCTATTCATTATAAAGTTATAGCTTCGTCTATTAACAAATCAATATTACGTATAACACAAACCGAATGTTATCAATCCCTAACGAGGTATTAAGTGCCTTGTAAAAATAAGTATTAGAAAAAATCTACCGTCCATTGAGGTCAGTATCACTATAACGTCTATAACCGAGAATACGTGCGTCATCCAATAGTAATTTCTTATATAATAGTGACGTCCTTATCGGCACGTGTCCTGAGCCGTTGTAATTGCGATGGCTCCGCGTCTCGTAAAAGGAAAAAGTCTGAACCCGTTCCGCTAGATTCCCGTAACGAACCGTCTAGTAGTAACGGGACGTCAATAACGTGTAACCAGTTTTTATCTTTGTTAAATGTAGCTACGTAAACTGCAACAATGTTATTTTATCAAGATGCAAAATAAAAAAAACGAGTGCCCTGCTAAAATGTCTGTTCTGTATATAAATCGTATTCATGGAAATTATATTCATATGAATTCAGAATGTGCTCATCAAAACCTTCAATTTGATACCCTTAAAGTAGTTTTTAATGGCGATATGTTGACCCCATTACAAGCCTGTAAAATCGTGGAATTTGCGAGAAAACCAATAACGGATTTCTATAAGCTAATGGACGCACAACTAAATAAAATCATCTATAACGCCAACAATAAATCGTCGCCATGGGTTTTTTATTGACAGTATTACAAAATATTTCGCTTATCGCATCTTTTTAAATAAAGATTCGATTTCGGTAACTTCGTTTTAACAAAAACAAGTTAACACAATACCGGTTTGATGATTGGCAAAGTGTTATTTCTATTCAGTGTTACACAAACAATTCGATTAATTCTCTTAATAGTTGACGTAAGAAAAAATTGTTCCAATCAATCGTCACAACTGTTAGTCTAACAGTTGAAGAAATGGTAATCAAGCAGTTAATAAAACAAAGACAATTTGTACCGCCTAATTAGGCTGATTGGTTGTTATTTTCATTGTAAACAGTTACTGATCATGACTTTATTTGTTTAAGTAACCGCACTTTTCGGTTGAAATCAAACTAAGACTAATATTGATATAATATTATGTCACAAACGTAGTTATTTTTTATTTTAACAAAATTGTAAAATTTTATTTAAGAACTTACGTCTCTGCTTCGAGCTTCGAATCGAATGAGCTGATTGAAATTTGATTTACACATTCGTTTTGTATTAGGACTATGTCATAATTTCCTTAGCTACCAATAAGTAGCTTCAACAAAGCTTACGAGCAGGCTTTATTACATAATAATATTATATATTTAAGTGTAAGACTTACTTGATTACACAATTAAAATATATCGTCATTCGTAAAACAAAGTCGATAAAATTGCATGATAGCATACCCATCCCTAGGGGCACTCACTTCTCGATATGGGTCAGTGTGCCTTGCAAACAGGTCCCGTGACCTACGGTTCATAATGATTTTATAACGTTCGATAGCTCACCGTTATTATTTGAAGCCGTACATTTTTATTGGATAAATCTGATTAATTACAATTGTACAGGAGATTTCTATGTATAGTATACTTATGAACTTCATTTGATTTGTTAAAATTTAATTTGTATTTACTATAACTGTCTTTTTCTTTTCATAAGTATATGTAAATCTAATAAAGACAGTTTATCAGAACTTAAAAGGCATGTTGAACCGTGACTTCCTTGGTTACAAAATTACAAAATTATGTTACATAATTTATTTTCTAAATAAAATTGTTAACATCACAATAACAAAACTAGTAAACAATATTTTCTAACTGTAATTTATTATTACGAGCAATCTTCAAACAACTTATGTATTAACTATTAACCAACAAATTGTTGATACAGTTAATACACGTGAGGTCCACCGACCCTAGATATATCTACTAGGCACGCGCCCAACGAGTTCTACGCGAACAACATTCCACTATCTTAATGTTATTCCATCTAAATTACTGGTTAGTTAGGACTTACAGATAAGAACGGAGTTATAATTACGAATGCTTAAAGTTCGTGGCGTGTCGATGATTTGACTCTAAATTATTGTGCGTGGAGGTATTCTGTTAATAGCTGTGTGATCTAATCTATTGAGTGAAATATGCAGTAACATTTAGAACAGATTTTGAAATTTAAATTGTTCTCATAGCTACCCGCCCTAGTTGCGAATATATTGGTAAGGGAAATTATTTCAGAGGCTTAAATTTTCCAACCATATCCATATGAATTATCCTATTGTGCAGACTACATTGATATAGTATTTAATTCTACAAGTTATGCTTTATATTATATTATTATATATTTATTTTATTTTGATAAATAAATTTTGATTTGAATTTCAAAATTTTATTGGGATACTATTGCACTTAAAATCATTATTAATTTTCAAATTACTTGCTATTATTAACACATTGGAACGATAACAGCCTTATAAGACGGAAATATTAACAAATAAATATGATTACACGGAAGCTCGTAACTCAAACAACTTGCAAAGTGTGTTGTGAAACTACACAGAACTAGATCGAGAGTGCTAATCAAACAAAGTTATCTCGGCTCCACCGCGCGCATGCGGTAACTTGTTGCGGGTGATACTGGAGCAAATAAATCAACTGTGAAAGTACCAGTGACCTATTGAGCGGACCTATTGAGCGCTTCTTCTGAAGTAGCTAATAGCATAAAACGACAAAAAATAGACGACACGAAAACGAATGTTTATTTTACAAACTCCATAATCTGCATCGTTCTATATAGATGCGATAAAATAATAGACAGATTTTTTTTAAATACGTATCAACTATCTATATTTATCAAATGACGAGAGACCCGTGCTCAGTAGTGGGCCACTGATGGGTTGTAGCCATATCAACAGTATGTCAACTGAATAATACAAACCACGACAATAACACTCAATTCGGAAGTGCACAGCATTAACTCACAATAAATAAAAACAATAATGACACTGAACAAACAATACAATATTGGGCAATATCAGACAGTTGTACTAAAGCAAGCAAAACAAAAACAAAGTGATAGGAAGTCGTGTCCAAGTGTTAACGAGACATCATTAGCTGGAGGTTTCCTAGAGCCCCGACAGGGCCTGAACCGCGACGTTGCTATCTTTAAACTTTCTGCGACAACTTGCACCATTGTGTTTACAACACTAAGAGCCGAGTAAACAAACCGTGTATAGGTATCACATGAATGGGAGGAACTGACGGCGATCGTTAGATACGCGAGCCCCAATGCCGAATCCAATGCCATACATTGTTCACGTCGGAAGGAAGCGCTAACTAACGCTTTGTTAACTCCGAAAGACGAACGATGAGACTAATGTCGCGGGTATTTGGAGATTTATTGTCCTTCGTTAATACAAGATTTTAAATTACAGGTGCTAATATTTGAATTGCTGACACATTTTATCAACTAACGCCAACGGATATGTTATCTTCAAAAGGGAAGCTTGTGGCAAATCAAAGCAAGTATTCACAAGATTGAAAACACTTATGTAGGACAACTTTAAGTAACGCGAGTTATATAGGAGTGACATATTGCATCGATACTTCCATTAGAATGCATGTGCAATATCTTCTGAACATCGGTATTTTATCTGCACCATATCAATATGCAAATGTGTTATTTTATTATCTAAATTTAGTATCGAAAATAACATATTTTAACGTTTTGCGGGATTTAAAATATTTCTTATAATATATTTCTTATAATGGTCTTTTATCGTAAAATAATGAAGAATAAGTAATTACAGCCACGTAACTGTAGGTTCTGTACTCGTATGAAGTAATTTCTCAAAATCAGAGTTCCCTTCGCGCATTCGAAGATTGTGACAAATAGGCTGTGATTATACTGAATAGGGACCTGATGAGGAGCTTATAGAAGCACAAATGATTCTCGATGCGAATAGCAGTAATGGGTCTTTCACAAACGGTATTATTACATTTCATAATACTGTTACGTACACCTAATCTATTGTAGAAAGTTTGACAATTGTATCGGAACACATCGATGATAGCATCGTAGTAAACTGTTAGTTACGCGATGCGTATTATCTTATATCATGGAAACATTACGTTTTCTCTTGCTCTCCTGCTCGTAATTTACTATGGTTTTACGGATTAAACCGATCTGGTATACATTTTGTGGGTTTATAGCTCTACTGCACGTGTCAATCATAAATTGATCGGTTGAGTTTAACTTCAGATACGGACGTCTTCTTGCAAAATTTCATGATTTTTTACTGCTTCGAAGGGATACCTTAGGTATCGAAGTCGGATATTATCATTCAATAACACTTGTTTGCTTACGTTGGAGGCCTTCAGGTGGCATAAAAAACGTAGAGATCCCTTTGAGTCATTATAAAAATTATTTATTAAATGCACTTTAATGTACAAGGTCTGTTCAAAAAGTATCGCGACTTTTATGTTTTTTCGAAAATTATTTATTTTTTCATCAATCTTTATTTTGTGACCTTTAAAGTAATCCCCGTTACATATTATACACTTGTGCCAACGTTTCTTTTACTCCTCGAAACACTTTAAAAAGTCGTTTTTTGTGATCTAGTTCAGCTCCTCCTGCGATGCCGTCTTTATCTCGTCAAAGGTGGCGTAGTGTCGTCTTTTTATGGGCCTTTTCAGTTTCGAGAACAAGTAAGAGTCACAGGGAGCCAATCTGGAAAATACGGTGGCTGTCGTATCATTAGAGTGGTTATTTTGGCTAAAAATCACGCACAAGTAACGATGTGTGAGTAGCGCCGTTATCGTGATGCAAAAACCAATTTTTGTTCTTCCACAAAGCCGGGCGGATTGCTTCGCGGTAATTGCGCATAACTTGCAAATAATATTCCTTATTGACAGTTCTAC
Source organism: Hesperia comma (assembly GCA_905404135.1). NCBI lineage: Eukaryota > Metazoa > Arthropoda > Insecta > Lepidoptera > Hesperiidae > Hesperia > Hesperia comma. Next base: position 18,711,817 of record FR990014.1, on the reverse strand, counting down.
CCTTTGGCAAGAACTCATGATGCACCAGGTACTGCAATCCATACTATTTTCTTCGTTTCATTAATGCTTTCGTCTGTTCTTGACGTGCTCGGGCGTCCGACACGTTGTTCGTTGTTCACATCTTCTCGGCCCTCTCAGAACATTTTGTATCACCGATAAACGTTGCTTGAGTCCAAGGTAGCTTCTCCATAAGCTATAGTCAATATTCAGAATGCGTCCGCGTGTTTTATTTCGTTTTTAACACAAAATTTAATAATGATTCTTTGATCTAATTTTTCGAATAGGCACAAATCGCAGCCAAGCCACGACACGTGCTATTAAAACAGTTGTCAACAATTACCTGAATGTTCAAAATGGCCGAACTTGTCGGCATACATCAAAGACATGTGTACCAACATAACGCCACAAAAAAATTCATAACCCACGGAAATTAAAAAGTCGCGATACTTTTTGAACAGACTATGTATGTATACTATAAAGTTCATAATATACTCGTGTTTTCATTTATAAAATATTGTTTCAGTTTGGGCCCATTTGAAGCGGCGACGGGGGGCGAGATGGTGTCACGACGTCGTATTCTGTCGCGTTCTCGGGATGATCTATCACAACCTTTCACCACTCAGATGGAGGAGGAGGAAGATGTTTGGTACCAGAAGGATAAACTTTACAAGGTAAGAAGAAATCTTATAAAATAGAGGGATCTATGAATACAGATCACAATAATAATGACCACAATGATAGAGAAAGTGCTGATGTTATAAATTTTAAAGTAATAAGTCATGTTAAAGATAAAGAATAAAGCCAAACAATCATAAGTACTGAACCAGTTACATAAGACCTTAGGGTCACTTATACGTATCTTTAGATATCGAGTTGAGATCAGTAAAATCAAACTAATAATAAAACAAAGAAATCATAATAGCCATACGATAATATCTTAATCGGTTTCAAACTTTCTACACATCAATCACGAGGTCGTCGAGCCAATGTAAGTGATGTTACGACTCAGTTCACACCGGCTTTGTAATAACAGTAGGTGCACTAACAAATGACAGATTGTAAGAGAAATCTTTGGGCGTTGCTTAGTTAATTTTGAGGAATATGAAAGTAAAAAATTGCAGTTTTGAATTGATAATATTAAATTGAAAATTACTTTTATATTTACTCGTGGATCCTTTTAGCTGACTGCTGAATTGGGAAACTAAAATACATCAGTAATACAATGTACTGAGTTGTATTTTATTACAAGTACACTTGCACCGAATTATACCGACATTTTTTTCAGCTTCATTCTTATTACCAGTATTATGTTACACAAAAGTGTTTGTTACGTGAATGTCTCAACAGTCAATTGCTAGCTTAATTTAATAAACATTCATGTCCCATAGTTGTTCTTCGAGCATATTACGTTTTCGTTTCCTTTGTCTATGGTTACGTTTTTGTAACCGTTTCCGAGTAGTTCTCTGTTATTAAGGACGTGAGAACGCCTTGTCCGTCACAATGCACCGTAGACACTCACCGCGTTACATTTGGCTTCGACGTCTCCTTTGATACCGTCAACCATTTTGTCTATTTGATTGACTGGATTAAATAAGAATACTTTCAGTGCTTTGTGATTAGCAATACCCTTTAATGTAATGATCGGTCGATCTACACCAACACGAAAAGATTTGTTACTTACTCCTAACTCTTTTTCTGAAAATTCTGATGTAAGGTATTTTAAAGGTGTGCAAATTGCAATACAGCTTTTCAAATGACCCTGGCTAAAGAAAATTACAGAAATTCGTATTTAACCTATTCCCTAGCTTGAACTGTTCTGCTAATAGGTTTCTCGATTACAATTTTCGTGTTGCATCTGCCAATCGTAGACAGCGGCGGGTCAACTCTGACCCATTGAACGAGATCGTGACCGTTCTACAACAATAGATGCGTTACGGCATTGCGATTCGTCCGGAAAAGGACCGATTAACTTTTGACCTTACATTTGCAATGTCAGGTTGTATGAAAAGTTAATTTTAACTTCCGGGATTTGGAGCATTAACGATTTTAAGACGTAAATGTTGGAATATAAATTTTTAAACAAATCATAAATATTGTAGCTAAATTGGAGAAAGTTGTATTTGAATGGAATTAGCCATCGGTCCCTCTAAATATCAAATTATTTATTTTATAGATATAAGCTAGGCTATCTTTTTTACCAGATTTTGTGAATATGTTAATAAACTCCATTTGCCCATTTGCAAATTACTTAAATATTCAATCAGCTAAGATAAATGACATTTCATGGAAAAAAATCATAAGCCTTATAATTTTACATTATAATTATAATTTTACATTTTACGACGGACGATTTTATTGTATGATATAAATACAAATAATGATAACATGATAAGAACGGCAGTAATTTGGGTTGACGATACAAAGCGAAATTCTAACTTTATTTTATTAGTTTTTATGCGTATGAAGATTTTGCGCAATATGTATGACGGAGGTAGGTAGTAAACGTATGATACTGGTCTGATGCGATTAATCTGTACGCGATGATTAATAGTCAATCGGATAGATGTCAATAGAATTGGAAAATAATAAAATAAGGAAATGAATGTCTACCGGTGTGATATCTTGTAAAAGCTCCTTCTATGTTGAAATGCCGTGAATCGTTAATAATAGTTGATAAATAACGCGTGAGTCGCGAGTGCGAGTGGATCGATCGATAACACCAATATCGTAATTCCGTGAAGTAAATCCAAGATGTCAAAATACCAAACCAAATCTAAAAGATCTAATAACGTATTTACTGAGCCAAACTGTCTGATTCAATAAACGGAGATGGTGGTGTGTTTGGCTAGAACTAACCCTGTGTTTCATTTGATATCCTGAGCTCACGTCCTGACATATGAAAGAAGCCCACATTGCTTACTTAGTCAAGAATACCTATCTGGACTGTAAATAGTACGAATGAACGCCCACTCTACTACTGGACCCGATTTCAGAAGTGGATAAAGAATCCTGAAATTTTTTGTGGATAAGGCTAAGATTGCCATCTGTCATGTCAGCAATTCTCATCACTGGTCCATGGAAATGAGGCTTATGTTTACGAAACATTGAATGAGAAATATTTTGATAAAAAGCGATAGAAATTTAAAAGAGCAAATTACACGTAATAATCCATAATTTTGAAAGTGTGTTTTGAGAAAAGAATTAATGACAACCTAAGAATTCTGTGTCACACAAACATGACATGTCATACAGTTCAAAATAAGTACCACAAAGAAGATCTCTGCTAATTTCAGACACCAAGGGAGTGAGAGTTCATGATAAATTGGTTAAAGCAAGTTTTGAATAATGTGGAATACAATAATTTTTGTTTATGAGCATTCTATGTAAGGAAAAAGGAATCTGCAACAATACTTAACACAAATCTATTCAGAGAGAGATGTACTTGGAATTACAATGCTTTAAGTGTTGTTACACTACGCTTCTGGATATCAGGTGATTTCTGTTTTGTTTTATTCATTGGGTAATTGAGAACTTTTATTGAGGTTGGTTATTGATCTGAATACTCGAGAGGTCTGGTTAAGATGCAATACCTAATCAACAGTAATCTCAATATAATGTGTCTAGGACAAGAATTTAATTGAATTAAAGGTTTTAAAAGTTTGTCAGAAATAGTTATGACAGATCTATAAAGTAGTAACTGTGTTATTTGAGTATTGAATTACGTTGCTCAATTAATGAATCATAAAACAATATTTGATGGCGCAATGGTAAACACGCCGGATCACTGTTATGAGGGTCCTGGGTTCGATTCCCAGCGAGCCGGCAATTTGGATGATGAATTTGAATTTCCGTTCTTGGTCTGGGTGAGACTGTCCTTGTCTTGTGTGTTAGTTTTTGAGTTGTTTGTAGATATGACATAGAATGGAATTAATTAATGAAAGGAGAATTTTGACAGAAACTAAATTGTCAATAATGAGATTTTGAAGTTTCTTATTCAGTTGTAAATGTAACAAAAGATAAAGTTATTAACTTTTTGATACGAGTGTGGTCATGGGGTAGCAGGAGCTTTACATCACTCATCTGTGGTACACATGGGGTTTTGATATACGAGTAAAAAGATGATCACAAAATAAATTTCTGAGTGAATTCCATCTTTTAAAAAAAAGGCGATTATATTATGGAATTATTTTGATGTGGACTACCTGAGACAATAAAATGTACCGCTTTCTTAACACCTGGGCGACAATTTTAAGTATGGTCTGTGCCTGATTGTTATGTTCCATTGAAACTGAGTGCTGGCCTTTAACGTCAACAACTATTAACGCGTCGGGATGTATCGATAACAGCGTTGGTGACTTACCGTTGGCAACTGCCATCTACACAAGCCTGTGTTTCACTGACGAGCCTATGTGTCACTGACTAGCCTGTGTGCCAAATCTATTGATAGGCCTTTGTGGCATGACCATTGAAAGGCCTGTGTGGCATAATTCTTCAGACGCCTGTGTGGCATACCTGAACACCAACGCCTGCGTGATGTAAATCCTAGGTGGCAAATATATTCAGACGCTTGTGTGGCAAACCTATACAGCAAATAATATACAGTCAGAGGCCTTCGTGGTATGTTTCTTCAAGTTTCTGTGTGGCAGTATTAACAGACTTTACATGTTGTGATAGTAAGTTGTGTGAGCACGTTAATTTGTCCAAAAGATTATCCGTATGTAATTCAAAGTTATGTGATCAGTAAGGTTTGTGATTGATTTGATTGACGAGGTCGTGTGTGGATGTAAGACAGCCGTAACTGTGAACGTTGATTATTATTTAGTAGGTCAGGAAAGACCGAGCGTGGAGAGATACTCGCGTATGTGTTTTGTTGTTACAGGTAATCTTCAATGCCTCATACGTGTTGCCGCTGGTAGAGCGTGCTTGAGAATGGATCGCGGGAAGATGCGGAAACGAATACGGTTTTATGGCAGTGACGCGACGTACCGATTATAGTTATACGGTGACGACGTACCGAGTAAAAGTTAAAACAAATCGCGCAAATAATAAATTGGTAATTTTGTTCTAAATAAGTGTTATGTTATGGAGTTTCTTCTCACTCGTTTCTTCTCCATAGCGAAGACACTTAGCGAAGCGAGTGGTAGTTTACGGTAGTCAGGGTTAAAAAATGCAAACAAAGTTTTTGAAATCCACTCGCAGCAGTAGCAGCAGTAGTCATTTTTGATGTTAAAGATTTTGAGTTTTGTTTTGAATCGAAGTAATTGAAAATTGCGGGTCGAGTAATTGAGATGGTAATATTAACGGGGCGGAGCATCACCCGAGGACGGGCGATGAGTCAGCGATGGCCGTGACGGAGGTAGGTAGTAAACGTATGATACTGGTCTGATGCGATTAATCTGTACGCGATGATTAATAGTCAATCGGATAGATGTCAATAGAATTGGAAAATAATAAAATAAGGAAATGAATGTCTACCGGTGTGATATCTTGTAAAAGCTCCTTCTATGTTGAAATGCCGTGAATCGTTAATAATAGTTGATAAATAACGCGTGAGTCGCGAGTGCGAGTGGATCGATCGATAACACCAATATCGTAATTCCGTGAAGTAAATCCAAGATGTCAAAATACCAAACCAAATCTAAAAGATCTAATAACGTATTTACTGAGCCAAACTGTCTGATTCAATAAACGGAGATGGTGGTGTGTTTGGCTAGAACTAACCCTGTGTTTCATTTGATATCCTGAGCTCACGTCCTGACATATGAAAGAAGCCCACATTGCTTACTTAGTCAAGAATACCTATCTGGACTGTAAATAGTACGAATGAACGCCCACTCTACTACTGGACCCGATTTGTATAATTGTACAGTGCGCCATACTGTGATGTATTTGTGCATAATGGGCTTAAATTTTACTGTCGATGACAGATGTATGACGGGTGAATTGTTAATTTCGCAGTTATTCTGCCTTTTTAACACTGCAAATGCAACGATGATACTGTAAAAATATTTTAAGTCACCAGGAACGACTCAGCCGGTTATACAGAAAATTCTGGTTAATATTTTAGCGGGTTGATTGCTTTAATTTTATTTCATTTACATATTTGTAGAGCATATTATACCGATAAAGGCAAGATATTAATATTCATTTATGGAAATTTAATATTGTATTTTGTTTTTAGTTAACTAATAAAGATACAATGAATATGTGATTATTCTCAATTCTCAAGTTTTGTGAAGCGGTAGTGAAAATAAAATAAAAGTTCGCGAGTTCATTAAAAATACTTGCAGAAAATTAATCATCTGGATAATATTCCGTGCTCGAAAACGTCATAGGTATAGGAAAATAATGTACATATTATAATCTATATCTGGCTTATTACCCGACTACCGTGATGCTACTGAGGATGTTAAACTATGTCCACAGAACTGCTCATCACAGTATCTGAAAGAGATATTATCGTACGATTTCAAACTAAACTCACCACAGGTAGTGTACAATAAAATACAATACCTACAAAATACAATTGGGTCAATATATCAGCGGACAAATTTGTAAATTTTTCGTATCTTAAATAATAAAATGTACCTACCTCTGTATGCAAGTCTAATCCTATGTTAAAAGAGGCATTGTCTGAAGAATCTTAATTCACCAGTTAATATGTGATGGTTAGAAGACATAAAACCATATCTAAATAAAAAAAGGTTTATACGTAGATAATATTTAATATCCAAACTTATCTTGTTGACAAACGTTAAACAATGGATCTACAATATTGTCGATATTAATAGATTCTTTATATAAATTGATTGTATGACGGTCTATACATTTGTTTTAAATAGTCACGATTCCAATCTAAACCTAGAACCGACCATAGCTTGACACCAAGGCTTTGGTATTATGAAATAGGTGTCTATATAAATAAGGTCGCTGATGAATTTAGCTTTTAATTCTCTAGAATCTATTTGGTTGCCAGTGACTCTGGCAGGTATGTTTGCCATTTATTTAAATTAAATATTAGTTTTTCTGTGGTCCTGATCTTTCGAACGTCAGTCGTTTCTTGACCTTTGTCCAGCTATGAATAATGATGTTTCCAAAGTTAGCTTCGACTACGATAAACTACTGAAATTATTGCATAAGCGGTAGCCTAATAATTTAAATCTTTATGGCTATCAAAACAAGTTTTAAAAGTTTATTGCAGTTCATTATTTACTTTGATGCAGTCTTGATTTACTAGAATATTTCAATCTCCAGTTCATTTCTTGACATTTTATTATTCTATTAATTGTCTTAGTTGAGTCGCGACTCTATTACTTTTTGTGTAGTTGCCTAAAGTGTTTGTTAGTAATTACCAGGGCCGTGAAAATCCGCAAAAAAGAAAGAAAGAAGGGAATTCGCTGACTACTTGCGTCGCTCAACTATCTCTATCAGATGATGCATCTGGTCAGGCTATTTTGTTGGTAATCCATATTTGAGAAGACCTTTGTTAATATTTCTTCTGGTATCTTCTTTATGGTCTTTAATGTTACTGATGTACATTGTCCAACTTGCAATCTGCTCATCTACCACTAGTTTGTCTACTATTTTCGTACAAGACACAGAATCCTAATGCCGGTGTAACTAGGAGTACATAAACTCACATCCACAAGGCAGCAACTGTGCGAACGCAAATTATACAACCGTGTCCTTATTACGCGATTGGCACTGTTTGGTCGCTGGTCGCTCGTTCACGCACTGAATGTCGCAACCGCTACCCGACACCAGTTGGGCAATCACACCTGTTCGGCTACTTGTATGACAAACCTTAGTTTTATCACCTCAGTTTGTAATCTTTGAATCTGTTTTACTGCTGTCCGTTTGAGATTGTTGAATGTCTGAAGTTAAAAGGCTTAGGAGTGGTCAAGTAAGGTTCAGTTTTGCATGAACAGTTTATTGCAAAGAATGTAATGAGATAGGTGTGTAAGTTATAAAGATTTAATTGTAAGTTATTTCACTTTTTTATGTAAAATCCGACAAATGAGAAAAAGATCAAATTGTTGGTTATGGTCACTGTTGCCCATGGATATCATAATACCAAAGCTTAGAGCCGAAACACGCAAGTAGTCTAGCTGATGATGACCCAAGCAAGTAGGTAGTAGCTAACAACAACCAAACAAACAGGAGCCATCTTCTGTCATTTCTAACGACAAACTGGTTTGCCAGTATGAGAATATGGTTCATCTTGAATTTCTTCAGAACGAGTGTTTCAATTGATAATCTTATTTGAAATTGGAACTAACTTTTATACCGTGGTATAAATTTATTTCTATTTTTGTATTATTGTTTGCTATCTTCACTGATATCAATTATGATGCTATGACGGACTGGATCAAATATTTTACCTATAAATTAAAACTAATATTAATATTCATATCTTTCACCCAGGCAAAGTTTTCACCTAATTTTAAATACTAAGCATTGATCTTAAAATCCAATTAAATAGTCACTCACCCTAAGGGCGGCCACATACATGCGGAATTCCGGGTTATTCCGGTATGATCCACACTACAAGATCCATGATAGGTATTTTGTCCGGTTAGATCCATTGTAATTTTACCATTCCGGATCGATCCATTTCCTGTTTATAATGGGTAAGTACAGTCAAACAAAAACAGTTGATGAAATAAAAATATGTACTTTTTATTCGTATAAGAATCATCACATACTTATGTTACGCTACCTAAGTCATTTGAAATCAACTTTTCATAGTTATGTTAAATTATATTTAGTCCTTGGATTTGGATAAATCTAAATAATAAAAATAACAATTTGTAAGAGACTAATGATTAATGAAATTATGAAAATAAAATTTAAAATACAATTAAAAATTGTCATAGTACCTATTCACAATCACATTTGAGTTATATTTGCTCCTTGGATTTGGAAAAATCTTAATTAAGTATAAAAAAAACAATTTGTAAATAAGTGGCTGATGATAATTATTCAAATAACAAAATCAAAGTCAAATTATCACAGTAAAAACAATCATACGGTTAAGAGACCCCAAACACTTCTTTTGCCAGTTGACACATCTCCACTGACTCCATCCGTTTTTATATTCTACCTTCTTGGTGTACTGATAACCAGCTTTTAGTAAAACAACACCACCGTTTCTTTTTATATATGTATATTAACTCATTAGGATGGCTAGAAGAAGTTGACGGCAGACTGTGATCTTCAGACATTCTAAAAAAAAGGAAATAAATGGTGAATATTCGTAATATCGTATGTAAATTTACAGCACAAAATCTATATACATATTTATACCTCTTTTAAAGTACAATTTATTGCACCTTTTCTGTAAAGTTTTGCGAAATGAAAACCATAAAAATGAAACAAATTACATTTACATTGTTTTTGACAAAATGAATACCTGTAATATTTCAATTTCCAACAACATTTAAAATTCCAAGATAATCATTATAAAACGTTTAAGATCGCATTACATATAGGTATATAGTTTAATATAGCTTATCTATAAACACTTACTTTTATAAACAGTTTTCACTTCACTTTGATCATCTATTTATTGTAAAAGTATATCAAGAACCAACACTTCACCTTGACTTTACTTCACTTCGTCAACTCAGTACAGAATTAAGATAGAGACTAAGACCGTGTCATTTTCGTTAAAACCCATTTATCATGTAAGAACACAACATCACAAACTAAACTCATCAATGAGGTTACCGTGGTTAAGAAGACCTACCCATCTCGACCCATTTTTTACAGGTAAAAATATTACAAAAACTTCGAATTTCTTCCAAACCCTTGCCGAACCGATAACAATTGTTTTGTTCATTGCTTGCCAAACGCACATTTTTTTCAGTATTTACAAATAAATATTAAATCTTGAAATGTTCTTTATAAATACTAACAAACGAACTTACGATAAATAATACATATTTTGCAAACAACTAATAAAACCTGTATGCATATTTCTTGCTGACTGTACTAAAATGTGATAACAGATAGTCAATGGACCAGACCGGAATAGAAAATAATTTAAAATATTATGATCCACGTAGGTATTACTCGTTAGGTATCAAACCGGAATAAAAAATAATTAAAAGTATATCGATCCACTCTCGGGATCTATTTTCAAGTATCAAACCGGAATAACCCGGAATTCCGAAACGGAATCCCGAATAGGGTTTTAACGATATATCGGAAAACCGATAATATCGAAGAGGACACATCGATACTTTTATCGATATTTGCGTTATAACGATATGATAATATCGATATCATATCCGAAGAAAAAAATCGATTATTCACGACCTTAGATAAGGCTGTATGGGCTTTGAACATTAGCTTTTTCTTACAATATAAAATTATCGGTTTTCTTATAATATTATCGGTTTTCCGATATATCGTTGCAAGGTTGCAACCCTATTCGGGATTCCGTTTCGGAATTCCGACTGTATGTGGCCGCCCTAAGTCGTGTTAAGAAGGTTGTTCATTACAGGTAAATTATAACGATAACAAAATGTCAACTTTTCTGATTAAGCTAAGTGATTTGACGGCTGTCCCTGCTTCGCTTATCAATTTATCACACAGTTCGGTGGCGCAATAACCACTCTATTTAAACAGAGAATTATAAAGTGGTTATTAATATTTATAAGTTTTACTTTGAGCATAATGTTGAACCATTATTATTTGTAACCACCGTATCGTACTCTGAAAACAAATCTCGTAATTACGAGTTAAGACAAGACCGCTTGAGCCCGTCTGTGTTAATGTTATGGGTTGTTATACTGACTATGCCTAAGGGTGCGTACAGATTATGTAACATGTTATATAACTTCTGTTTTATAACACGTCCACACTATCTAACATTGTTGTCTAACAATGAAACATATATCAAGACACAATGTGTTTTTAATGACATATCGTCCACATTTATAAAACATGTTATATAACTGTGTTTTATAACATGTTTTGTTATTTAGTCTGTACGCACCATAAGTAACACTTACGCATTGATTAAGTTTTTTATTTTATTTTTATAACTTGCTTATTTTTATCATTTTTAAGGACATCATTTTATTGCAACAAAAAACTGTATTAAGATTATAAATATAAAGTACACCTAAAATTACAAGCTTTTTTTATTCAATAATGGTGGCATAATTATTTGCATGCAGCATCATCCTTCCATTGACAACAGTGTACCTAACTAACCCAGAATAAAACTCACTAGTCAACAAACGATGTTAATTGTGTTAGTAAATAGGTAGTAAATAAAAATATATTGAGATTAGATAGTTAAATATAAGACTTATTTACATACTATTGATGTACCATAAGTAGGTTTATAAACAAGCTATTTAAAGTACGTTACACGATCCAAGTTGTAACTATCTATGTACTTGTCATTACAATTTTTAAACCATTTCACAGTTTGATTTTGATGTATGAGCGGCCATTCGATTACGTGTTGCTCCGTCTGTCCGTCCATATCACTCATCCATCAATAGTATTAAATCGTCAGTGTTATTTTTATGATAGATTGATTAGAAATTGATGCATGTGCAAGTTTTGTTTAGTTATAAATTTTTCATGAGCCCTTCGACCTGATGTACATACATATACTGGAAAGACGTCATGTTGTGATCTACGTAGGTACATAATTATGTAGGTAAAGCGTAGTTAAGCAATTATAAAAAGGGTTCCTGTTCCCATGCAGAAGAATTTGGTGTACAATGATTAGAATTCATGTTTAATATTTACATATTTTAAGAAGAAGCTTGTCCAGATCAGTATCTTTGTAATAATCTTTCATCAAGTCTAATTTAGGTGGGTTTGACTAAATTTAACTTAAAATTATTAAAATAAAGAAAAAGTATGTACGTTAGGCAAAATTTTACTTGATCGTTTTGGATTTCATTTAAAGTATGGAAATAGTGATAAGTAAAATGTTGGTTTTCAACAATATATCCTCATCCCGCTTTGTCAAAGCACAAATAGACAATGTGTTTTCAAAATGGAAATACAATCATATAATTTTGCTTTAATAAATCACACCTATATCTAGCTATTTTGTAAAATTTGTATACCTACCAGGCACTACTTTCTATCTAAATTTCTCTATCTCTATTGATAGGAATAGTACTGGTATAAGTCCTAAATAACAGAGCCGCAATTGGTAATTTCTCCACATTTCTTTTGCTAGACCAGTGATGACGGGAATCTTAACGACTTACACAAAGCTACGTGGAGCTATGTTGGTACGTTTCTCCCGTTCGAATGTACTATAATACGCGAGTGGACGATATGCGGTGAACTTACTCTTCTAGGTGTCCCCTTTAGGCTTAACCCGCGTGATAGTTTTGTTTCAGGTTACCCCATTTTTATCCCTTAAGGGAGGGAATTTCTAAAAATGCTCTCTTAATGCTGCTTTACACTACCCAATAAACACATAATAGGTAGGTACGTGTTATTTGGCATATTATGCCAAACTTGTGTTATAACAAATTGGGCAGTTCTTTACAAGCATGTAAACAAAAAGATTCTGAACTATTCAGTATTTTACCCAATTACTGGCTTCATTATAAATATTAATAATAGCTTCCTACAAGTCTTTCCCTATGCATAATTATGCTATACGATGTATAAAATACGTCAAAATGAAAACAAAGCTCAAATCTATGGTAATCGCACACAGTCGCCGTTACTCGCTGATGGTGAGAAATGTCATTTATTCATCGCGAACCTAACAGTAATAGTTGTGGACGATTTAATTGCACTGGGATCACGACTTCACTTCATGACAGAACTAACAATCCTCGCTTCACGACAGCTGCCGAAACGAAAGTGAAAATTGTATGCGTTTATCATACCTTCTTACAAAGTATGCATACGGCTTACGGTACGGCATAGTAACGGTGAAATTGTATGCCGTACATATTAATCTATCATTATTCCGGTAAGTTAAGAAAACTGGTGATAATGTTTCTGATGGAATTTTGTGAAATCATGGGTTTATTTCACATTTTACTATTGATGAACGATTAATTCTTTTATTGAGCTTCAATAAATTATAATGAACTTCAACAGACGCTGTAAGCCGTACCAAATATCAGAAAATGACGTGATACTTTTTAATAAGGCTGAAAAACTGTCACTTCATTTAGCTTCTTAACATGCTCTACGTAGCAAAGAACCATGTATGAAACGTAAGATCACTGCTCAATCCTCGATTCATGCTTACCGCGCGGCATCAAAAAAGCGTTTAACGTCTAACAACCTTCGTGCAATTGGCGATAAAGAAACGCTTATAAGTTTAAGTCACTGTACAATTTTTTGTGACTAAACAGTCGGACAACCTACACTTGATGAGGTCCACTTTGTGTTATTTCACATTTGACACAAGCCGTGCCTATTTAAAGTGTTTTTTTCATAAACTATTATTTTTTATGACATAGTACACAATTACTAAATACAACACAGTACCAATTATTTTAGTAGTTATACCAGAAGTAGCAATTAGCATATCATCTGTCGAGTTCCGGATCATCTATTGTAAGATGCAGTGTTGTCAGAGGAGTGTCTCATCAAATTCTAATCGTCAAGTATGCAAGGTCGTCTGAGCGGGCTTTGGAAATCGCGCATCGCCCGTGGGCGGGAGCCAAGTGTTACCATAATTAGATGTAGTAATAGTAACATCTGTACTTAAATGTATCTATTTGCACACGTATAAACTTTAACAGTCTTCATAACCTCATTGGGTACATGCTAATTATTTTTTATTTATCGCTTCTTTGGTGATAATTATTTTGTCTTTTAACATATAACTACTTATGTATTTATTGTGTACAGCGTATACATATACAGCAAAAGGCATGCTTTAAGGTGGAGGGGCAACCCGTTCAAAAGTAAATTAGTAGAAAGAATTACGAGACTTTAATATTGTATCGTTAAAATGTTTACGATAAAGGTGAATTAATATATCTATTAAGCTTACTAGACTTACCTACTTACTTATTTAGATCACTATATTGTTGTTATGAAGCATGTTAAATGTTTTGTACAGTTATTATATTTATGTTACTATGTAATAATACTATTTTAATATATACTATTTTGTCCTATAATACCTTTTTTGTCATTATACTCATAGTAAGTAGGTAGTTACAGCTTTAACCTTCTCATTCTGGGAAAAGTGACCTGAGCTCAATAATGAGCCATGATGGGTGGTGGTAGATGGATGTTTGAACCATAGGTAATCTTTTCGCCATTTGCTTCTAGACATATTATAACAATTTCTTTAATTACTTTGTACATATGAATAATTAACCAACGAACGAATTCATTTTATTCAACATCGATAATATTTAGTAACTTGTAATTATGTAACTTGATATACATTTTTGTTTACTTTTGAAGGTTTTTTGTTTCTTGTAATCTAAAATTGTATGTGGTTTCTTATATGGAAGAATCAACACTTAAAATAAATTGTTGCTCAGCAATAGAGTTTTATAAAGGCCAGAAATTAAATTGATTATACATAACATTGGTACAAATAAAATTGTAAATTTATGTTCGAGTTAATCAAAACCTGCATGCTATTATAATTTTGTTTCTCGGACGGAGACTAACAATAGATGGGTAGCCAAGATTTTAACAAATCATAATACTTATTCATTATCGGATTTTAAATAATATTCAAAATACTAAATATTATTATTTCAAATGGCCAATATTAATACTTTACAATACCTACATATTACGTTAAATACATGGTTGTTAAAATTCATTTTAATTAGGCATATCTCGCAGTCACTTTTAAACAAGGAACGTCTACTAGAGTTTCTTAATCGGTCAGAATTAGAAGCCTAAGGTGAATGAAATCAAAATTGCAAAGTAGCATAAACAGGCCTATCAAGAGTATTTGAAACATATAGTATTTTGTTCATGTCACTATGCCTGTATAATTATTTTACAAAGGTTACCTAAAATGTCAGCAACCTATTCAACTAGAGAATATTTCATATTGATCTTTCACAAACATACCATACGGCATCGTTGCCTTGCTATTTAAAATCTTCGGTGGTTTTAAAATTTGCATTGACACTAATTACTATGCATTCTATACGGTGACGTCTTTAAACAACTGTTGGCAAATCAAGACTAGTCGCGTCGGGCTATAGGTCAATATTTGACATTTAAAGAGCCGACAAAAGTGAAATTATCTAAAGTCATCAGCTTCACTTTAGATTGTAAGGTGTTAGGCTTCTATTCTTAAAACAATTTCCTAAAAGAAGCTATTGCATAACTCAGTACTTGTTAATGATATTAAAATATTAACCGAAAACGTTGAAAAGTGTTACAGCATTCCTAAGGTTCAGGGAACAAGAATGTTGTAAAGCGGACCGCAAGAAGTGAAGGCAATCAACTCCATAAATTAAATTGAAATCAATGAAGTTGAAGCGACTTTAATGACGAGTGTTGGTATTTAGCGCTAGAAGCGTCATGATTGGGAAAGGTCACTGGTGGTAATGATGCCGTACCGCAGGCGACTTTTGATAAGATAAATACAATAATTACAATGTTAACAAATGGAAGATTCATTACCTATTGGGAATATTGAGAAGATTTTTCTATTCACACCAAATACTTTTGGGATTCACATTAGATTTTAAAATGTGATTTGTAACGTAAATAATTATAAATGGCATAATTATGAAAACTAAAAAGACACCTAAATACAATAGTCTGTAGTAAAGAACGATAAACGTCGTGTTATGTAAAGCAAGTCTGACCTGACCAGTTTCATTATTAACATCGAATACATACGAGCTATCCATTGATTAACTATGTTAGCTATTTATCACTATTATATTTGCTACATCGTCAACTTTGCGTGGCTGACTCACCAGTCATTTGATTTATTATTAGTATTGTCATTTTGCAACTGCTAACCAATCATCGCATCAAAAGAATCATTAACACCTTTTCCAAAATCATTATTTACTTCACTATTCACCAACAAAATGTCAATACAAGTGAGATCATCAGTTTCAAATACATGTTCGATAGCAGTAACGCTAACAAAGGCCTTACTTAAATTGCACGAATTATGTTGGACTTTAAATTGGCGGGTATTATAATAGCAATATTTCAAGTCAAAAACCCAAAGCAAAACGTGAGCTAGAAGTGCTTTAACACCGATCCCAATTCTGATGACCTTAATAATGTGGGAACAGGAGGTGTAGGTATACCTACCGTCCTTGCACGAACAGAACAGACGTACGACGGCCCTCCCCACATCCGGCTACGTAAAAACTTTTTAATGACTTGCCCGTCTGACATTTCCATTTTAATGACCAAAAATGAAAAGGAGTTAATTATTTGCCTATTTTTATTTAATCATGATGTATTCTTATCTTTTAATAAAATTTTAATACTAATTTACAAAGTGCATAAAAATGAAAGAATTTTCGATGAGAAAGTTATTTAAATAAGATCCACGAAAATTAAGTAAGTATTAATATTAATATTCTAATTTATGTGATTTGTGTTTAAGGGCGGTTTATTTTATCTCTCCGACCAGAAAACATATAAATCTTCGAGTAAAACCATTATTTTCAGTGTCGATTTAAAAAGACTTACTTTAGAGGGTTCTTTCTAATATTATGCTTGTTATACAAAAGTCAATATCTGCCTAAACTTTGACTTTTTTGTTACAAAAATTGTTATATTGTTTTATTTAAGCTTGTCAATGAAACTTTACTGAAATTAACTGTACATACTTAATAAGTCGTTTTTTACACATAACATCTTCTCCTACAACGCCTGTTAATAAAGTGACAATGACATCAAACACTCCAAATAATCAATTTACCTCTACGATTGTAGGAATGATTTAATTGAAGCTCTATGGGGGACTGACATTTTGTATAACTCCAACCTTCTAACAAAAGATCAGAAACTTTGGAATTTGTTCAGTATCACAGTCATCGACCATTATTGTTCGCTTTATTACGTTTTCGTGAACAAATTAAACGGTTGTATACCACGCAAATTTTAATGCTTGGATATATTAAATTTAATCTGTGTTTAATTATGAAAATGTTGCTAGGGATTAGGAGATCCTCGCCTGGAAAATTATGGACTGAAACGATATCCAAAAATCCAAAAGACGTGAAGTGTAAAAAGTCTTTAATGCTCATATTAAATTATTGATTTTTACCATATTGGATTAACTTTGTTCCATCTTCATAATTGTCATTTTATTATTAACTTGATGACCTTCAAACTGATCACCGGGCCTTTACGAGTTTGGTTCTACCTTCCAGTTACTTTAAGTCCTATTATTTAGTTTTGTTAACATTGTAAAAACTTCTTAGGATTTCACTTTAAGTAATTTTGTATTCATCGCCTTGTTGTTTACCGAAATTTATGAATATTGAACAATTTTTAGTCACATTAATTATTGGCTTGTTTAGAATTTCAAGACTTTTCAAATTTCATTAAATTAGAACAAAATCCTACTAATATTATAAATGCGAAAGTTTGTAAGGATGTATGTGGGTGTGTGTGTGTGTTTGTTGCTCTTTCACGCAAAAACTACTGAACGGATTTTCATGAAATTTTGCAGTAATATAGCTTAGACATCGGAATAACATAATTTGTTAAAATTTATAGAGATTTTTGAAGGGACTGGTTTCCCGAAGCGAAGCGAGGGCGGGTTTACTAGTACCTTATATAGTCACAGCGATTCGTATAGAAAGTGGAAATCAGGTTTCTTATTATCATAATACTATCCTTAAACAAGCTTTTGATTCGTAACCCAAATCTCTAAAATCGTCATAATTTGATCTCGGCGTTTCAGTTTCACTTTTTAGCGTCTGGTAAGTGAAAGTCGTTGATTTTTGGCTCCCAACTCTTCCTTTCATGTTTGTGTAGTCAAGTAAAAACAAGCTACGTAATAAATCGTAACTGTTCAGAAAAGTTTTGGATTTAAGTGCCTACAATTAAGTAAACGGTTAAAAACTTCTCGACTCCATAATCATGTTTAATATGTAGTTACAATCGTAAGCCACACAAGTGTGTGCTTGTTGTTAATAATTAAGTAACTGCGTCCTCAAAACTGACTGTTCAAATCATCGTTGTATTTCTTCTTTTTAAAACTTTGTAGGTATTCATTTGGCTTCGTTTAGTTCGCGCTTTAAATTTGCTTTAATGTGTTAGTGATTAGCCCAATTATTGTACAATGTATTCGTAATTTTGCTACTTTAAGTATAAAGTGAATCTAAAACTAAAGATCTAGTGTAGTGTCGATTTGATTTAATATTCTACGAAGAATTGAATACACATGCACCTATATGAGACAATATGTCCGTAAAAAGTGAATTCAGCTCATAGTTCGAACGTCCTTGCAGATCAAAGACTTAAGCTGCAGCCATACTCCGAGGTAAGCCAGTGAGCAGGAAGCGAACAACTTTCTATTTCGCGCACCTGTCTTGTCTTGTAGCTTTACATGAATTGTTACTTTTTAAACAATAATAAACCTTCATTTCGTTATGATAGAGCTGATTTTACTTTACATTTATCACTTGATACTTCAAGCTGCGTAACCAATACTGTACCTACTTGTACTCTGTTGTTGGGCGTAAAGCGATCCAGTATTAACTATGTTCATGGACGCAAAGTGATACATATTTTCAATGAGAGCTAATTTAATTTATAGTTGACATCTCGTTCTAGTTAATATTTAAAGTTGTTTTTCCTTTTAAATTAAGTCGCTTGTCTTGTTTACAGTATATTTCACAAAAAAACTAAAACCGTTTACAGCTGCTGAGTAGGCGTATAATTTGGTTATTTACCTTCCAATTATGTCTACTTCAAAGTCAAAGTCAAAGTCAAACTGTTTATTTCATCTAGGAATTTACAAATTCACTTATGAACGTCAATTTTTTGATTCTACCACCGTTTTGGAAAAGTGCTTGAGGAGAAAAAAACGGCAAAAAAAAACTCCTCCGCATCTTTTAAAATAAAAATTACAATATTACTTAATTGATACAGGTAAGCACTAACCTAGCGGAGTTGGTTGCAGAGCTGGTAATTTCCATGCCTTTTTGTCATCTAAATATTCCTGTATACTATAGTAGCTCTTGTCTACAAGTTGTGCTTTTACATGCTTCTTAAACAACTCTGAAGGCAGGTCACGGATTGCCTTAGGGACTTTATTATAGAACTGTACACCAAGCCCCATAAAAGAACGCTGCACTTTACCTAGCCGATATGAAAGCGTCGCCAAATCATGCATCTTTCTTGTTAAGCGATTATGATAGTCGCTGTTTTTTTTATATGCATTTATGTTGTTTCTTACAAAAACTATATTACTATATATGTACTGTGAGGCTACTGTAAGTATACCTAATTCTTTGAATTTATCACGGCACGATTCTCGATACCGTAGTTTATGAATAGCTCTAATGGCCCTCTTCTGCAATACAAAGATTTGTTGTATATCGCTTGCTTTACCCCACAGTAATATGCCATAAGACATAACACTATGTAAGTATGCAAAGTAAACAAGCCTAGCAGTTTCTACGTCAGTAAGCTGTCTTATTTATCTAACCGCATAAGTAGCCCTACTAAGTTTCGTCGCAAGTGTTGCTAAATGCGCGCCCCATTGTAGTTTACTATCCAGGGTAATTCCTAAAAATACTGTTGATTGTTCCATTTTTAATGCTTCCTTATTTAATTTAAGTGTCTTATCGACATTCTTTACATTTGGTAGGGTAAACTCTATACATTTAGTTTTTCTTGCATTTAGGAGTAAATTATTAATTGTAAACCACTTTGATATATGCGACAAAGCATTGTTCACATCGTCAAAATTACGTTTATTTCTGTCCGTCTTAAATAATAATGATGTGTCATCAGCAAACAACACAATGTCCGCATGTTTTTTTACATAATGTGGTAAATCATTTATATATACTAAGAAAAGAAAAGGACCTAAAATTGAGCCCTGTGGAACACCCATCACAGCCTTAGACCCTGATGATTTAATATCATTTATACTAACTTTTTGGACTCTATCACTTAAGTAAGACCTAATCAGGCTAAGCGACTTGTTTTTTACCCCATAATAATTAAGTTTTAATAGTAATATTTCATGCTCAACACAGTCAAAAGCTTTAGATAAATCACAAAATACACCAATGGCATTCTGTGATCCCTCCCATGCATCGAAGATATGTTTTAAAAGTCTAGCCCCAGCATCAGTAGTAATACGACCTTTTGTGAAACCGTATTGTTCGGGGTGTAGTAGGTTGTTGCTGTTAAAATGGGCAAGCACTTGATTTAAAATAATCTTTTCAAAGATCTTACTGAGTGCTGGCAATATAGAAACTGGCCTATAATTATTAACATCGGCTTTGTCACCAGTCTTAAAAAGTGGAATAATTTTACTGCATTTCATTAGATTTGGAAAAGTGCCTAAATCGACACATTTATTAAAAACTACGGCCAAAGTTGGAGCTATGATATCTATTATATGTTGTATTATTTTTGTTGAAATGCCCCACAAATCACCTGTATTCTTTATTTTAAGCGACTGAAAGGTCTTAATTATTTCTCTTGCGGTAGTATACTTAAATTCAAAAACAACATTACATTCACTGACATTACTTTTTAAAATAGAAAGTGCTTCCATCGGCGAAGAAGCTAATGAATTGGTTAATTTTATTGGTATATTACGAAAATGATTTTCAAAAACGCTTGCTACTTCTGTGTCGGAAGTGATTTTATTTCCATCATCTAATATTTCATAACTGAAATCGCGGGACTCGACGTTACCTGTCTCGCTGCTGATAATCCTCCAGGTAGCTTGTATTTTATTTTCTGAATTAACAATTTTATCCTTAACGTACATTGACTTCGCCTGAATACAAACCTTTTTAAAAGTTTTCGAATAATTTTTTACATAGTTTTGGAAGCTTGGACAGAAATTATATTGTCTTTCGCCATAGAGCTCATACAATTTATTTATTGTACTTCAAACAAAATGATCATAAATATTCAGGATAATTGATTGAAACTGTACTTAGACGACCTTGTTATTTCGAAATCATCTTCTTGAATTTTTAAATGTCCAAAATTGTTCAGTAACATTTATTTTAAATAAGCAGTTTTTGCTCGCTGCAGTTCTCACTTCCGAAGTTTTGAGGATAAATAAAATTGTCTTGTACTTGTAAGTGGAGGCAGTTTACGTAACTGGCTCGCGGGCTTTCGCTCACGACACTGCGTGCACAATGCATGCGTGCAGATTTTCACACGATATATGCTGTGGGTCATAATAGCTGTAACATTTAGATGATGACGATGATCAAGTGTCACCGCAGGAAATTGCGTCAAATCCACGTCACGTTGCTGCTTACTTCATCTTCGACTTATTATGATCCACAATCTGGGGCTCTATTCTGGAAGAGTGTTCGAGTGATTTTAGATTAACCTTGAAGCCAGTTGTAGTAGACGCACGACTTTAAATTATGCAATTTGTTAATCCAACGAAATCGTTCAAAACAAGCGTTCGCTGCTGCAAACGAGCGACACAAAAATAGATCCCCGAGACAAGTGTTTTTTTGATTTATAAAGTGGTTGTCATTGTAAACATCTTTGCCCCAGTTTCTCATAACTTTTAACCACTATGTGCTAAAAGATGATACATCGTGAAGATTGAAGACCTTTTAAACATAGCTATCTCAATCTTTCTTATAATATACTAATAAGTTTCTTCATAACTGTAGTAACAGTTATAATTAATGTAAAAATTTTACTTTTGTGCAGTTCTAAGTTTTCTGATTCGTTTTCTTTCAGTTTTGTACTTTTGTGAATATTAGATACCTAACCAACGTACAGGTTTCCAAGATATATGATCTAAAATAAGAATCTAGCGTTAATAAATTAGGAAGTCTACGAACCAGATTTGTTATACCCGTGTTTACTATTGTAGTACCTAACGGAAGTACCACAAATTCTTTGGCATCATAATATTGACAGTTAATTAACAATGTTTGACAGCTGACAAGCATCTCTCACACACTCACATACGTAACTTTCACATTGCAACAATTTCATTATTAGTTGTGAAAGTAATTTATCTTACCATTAAACACTTACGTGTCGAGATGAAATAAGTTCAGAAGAAAGTTACGAAGAACTGTTGAGTAATATTTAAAACATGCTTATCTTAGAATCTCTTATGAATGTTATCAAGCAAAATTTTTGTGAAGGAACCCCAAAGATCAAATGTGACTGATAACGTTCCAAAAATATTTGTTACACATCAGTACAAGTTACATGTACGCTTCTGTTAAAAATTCTCGAGTCATCCATCAAGCCCCGGACACGTGACAATTGTAACTGTAACGTGTATCACCTTTGTAAAAGAGTTTACTACACAGTCTTACATTATCACCTTTACTTAATCAACGTTACACTTTACGTAGTAGTGCTTAAAGTTTAAAATAGAAGAAACACAATTTACACAAATGTTCACGCAGTGGCCGTGGTTTCTGCATGCTAACAGACTTTATGTCTTCAGAATTAAGGTTAAAAATCAAATAATACGCGATGTGACACATAATCTTAAGGTTAATTCTGTAAACTATATATTTTAAACCATATGAGCTGAATTTTAATATTTAAATAAAAAAAGAACTTTTGAACGCTTAAAACATGTTCATGCATAAAACAGTTACAAAGAAATACACCTTTAATGTCAAATCTGCATTACTTTGCGTATTGACCAAATAAATCTGATTTAAATTAATCAAAAGTCTTCCTTAAATAATTTTCAAACGTAATTAGGCGTTACAATAAACTATTAACAATAATCAACTAAGCAGTCTACTCTAAAAGATCAACATTCATGTTTGCAGTCGCAAATTCCGTATTTCATTAAAGTGACAAAGCGAATTCGATGCTTCTTTAGGCTTTAGACCAAATCCACTTACTATCAAGTAAATCATGTAATCTTTCATGGATATTCTCACATAAGAACCATCTTTGAAATTAATGTCCTGAAAAGGAACAGCAATTTAATTAATGATAGAATTAGTAAATTACAGGCAATAATAAACAAGTCCTAAATTCCAGTAGCCAACACGGCTGACATTATGCGTCAGGAGATATTATGTCGTTATATGTGGGAACAGAGTCTTTGTTTCGGCTAATCCGCTCTCAGGCCTAATAAGTCGCGTTGACCTTTGACAACAAGTCACGACGCTGGAAATGCCGCGGATACTTGCTCTATATGTGCAGACAATTGATTAGGAAAAAATAGGGTCAGTTTTGATCTAGTTTTACACGCACGGTTGGATGTAAAGTCAACAACAAAAGTTTTAAACGAATCAAAATCAACAAAAGAATAAAAAATAAAATTGTGTAGTATATAATATTGTAATTCGATTGGAATAGTATTAAAGCATACTGTAATGGCATTGTGCTCTTTTAAAGATTCGGAATTTATGAATATTTGCTTATTAATTACTTTTATATAAATTATTACATATTTAAAATTATTCTTATTGATAACTTGGCATAGTTTTAACTTTTATTGCTATAGAAATGTATAACTTAACTCTATTCGGTTTGACTATTGAACCTGTTCACAGCGATTGGGGTTTTGAAATTATTGTCTTTGTTGACTCTACTTGCTTATGATCACATACTGACATTTTAATGACATTAGGATACTCTAGCTAATACCCTCATTCCCACGAAATAGGGTACTCACATTTTAATGTACGCTTTATGAAACTCCTAATTACAAAATGCTCCTATTTACTGACTATATTAGTCAGACGACACTATAGTTTAGTGATTTTGACGGTCCTCACTTTTTCTGTTCGCTTTTCTAGTTAATGTCATTACAATCGTTATTCTAGATTCGACTCTTAAAAGAGTATACAAAAAATTATACAATTATGAGTCAGGTGATTGTTCATTATTCATTTTCAAGCCAGCATTATTATTCCTTTCTTAATCGTTTATGTGGATTCCTTTAGGAATAAAGAGAACCCTGATAATAATGTGAGTGATAAGTACAATCAGCAAGAAATGGATGTTAGTAAGACTCGGGCATAAATTTTGATATACATTATTTACTAGTCTTTCAATTGATGTATTTCCTTACGTTTTTGTGTCAAACTGAATCTGAAGTACTACGAACCATATTGGCAATAAGTACAACAAATGCGCGACCCAATCGATTATTGCCATGGAACAACTAACAACTTTGAATACAACGCTTAACTACAGTGTAATATTATTCAATATCGATGCAAAATATGTCGCCGTTCACTCAAAGTATCGTTTACGCTAAAAGGTCAGCTAGGGATGGCCAAGGTTGTCCCACTACGCTCCATTTGAGATCGATCGAGATAAATCAAATCCGAGGCGTATTAATTCAGTACGATCGCATATTTTACTGAACGGAATGCTGTTTTCTTCTAATTACGCCTTCGTTAAAGTACGGATGGGTGTTACGTGGATAATGTTATGTGATCAGGAAGTGCGCTAGTAGAGTGGATCGGTTTAGAGATCCGTTGATAATGAACCCTTTAATAGTTGATAGTTTAATGTTACTAAAGATTAAGTAAGCTATGAATAACTTCTGTTTCTGTAAGAAATAGATTTTTATTTTTGGGTTGTTTTTTAATTTCTAAGACCTAATCTGCGATTTGTTCTATATGGACTGTAGTAATTTTTTTTTAAAGGCTATCCGGAACTCCCTTGATTACTTTATGTTATTTTCTTTAACGTATAAAAATCCTTATCTCGTGGCAGATAGATACCTACATTTTTTGGCGTTTATTAAGGCCGCTTTAAAAAGTTACTAGGTCAATTTGACTCGTAAGTTTGTGGTTAATTTTAGACGTTCATAGAAATAAAAACATAACAATACTAAGTAAAGAGCATATCCAGATCTTATTTCGATAATATCAACAAAAGCAACGAGTTTTACATAATTTGTTAATATGAATGTATGTGGCGCCATCTCTTATCAACCACGGGAAATTTATTGTCTTAGTTCATACTCGCAAATACAAGTTTTGTCATTTTATTGAATATATTTCATATATTTTATCTGGTAAAATAGCAATAACGTGAAGTAATTCCTTGATTAACTTGATTTGATCAACGAAATTGTGCGCGAGACTCCAACAGGTTCCTAATTAATGCAATATAAATTAATCACAGTTGATCAACCAATAGGAAAATACTATTTGCGCATTAATACAAAACTCGTTTGGAGGATTACGCCACAGCTTCCAAATAACGCCTTGAAATGTTTGAAATAACATAGGTACCAATAATATGAGTCTAGTGTCGTATTTCTTTTCAATTTGTAACGATGGCTTATTCAAATCAAATTATATTTTATGGGAGGTACCAAAATATTATAAAAAAGCTATTTCTGTCTGCAGTTAGTGTTAATTAATTATCATCATACGCGTAACATGAGCAAAAGCTGCGTTCTTTTACGCCATTGCGACTTGCGACTGTAGCTGTATTGTAGCCCAACTCAATTTTGCGTCAATAGATTTGTTATTTGTTGATATAGATTCTGATTAAGGAGAAAGAAAGAAACAGGTAGATAAAAATAAAAATAAGTAATCAAAAATCAATCATATAGGACGTTTTTATATTCTTCAAAGCACTGTAACGTCCAATGTCTAAGTGTATATAAACCTCATCATTGAATTTTTTTACATAATAGGCAACCTTTACGTAATATACAGACAGAAATTAAATAAAAACACGGATATCTCCGACTAAACTACGACTTGGTACTATATTTTATACGTAGGTAGGTATACCTAATTTTATAACATAATAAAACCTTTTTATTTATTTTCTATTTCAATTATAATTAAGATATCAGGTATGTTAATTTCGTGATGCGACTACACATCTTTGGCGGTTTTACCAAAGATGACATTTGACCTTAAAATGTGCATAAAACTAATTAATTTCGCTCCGCCGACTTATCTGACTTCGAATTGAATATTACTCAAACGTATTGCAAGGATACGGTCTGATAAACAGAGATGAGGATGAAATTGATTTTGGCATTTTTGACCTGTAGTCTGCGGGGGTTTTGGCTCAGACGGGCTGTGTGACGTCCGAAAGGTTTTCGTACCTGCCTAAGCATAAATATTTATTTGAATAAAACCGGCAGCCTCTCGTTATTAATTTATTTATTCTTGTTTTCATTTTCATAACCTTCTCCGGTACGTCTTAATCGTTTAACATTTAAATTTTGAATTGAATAACAAATATAAAATCATATTTTTATAATGCTAATCTATAATTCAGTCACGTTGCTGTTATCCATTGAAGAGTTCCCGCGTCTTATGTAAATTCTAAGCGTAGTAGGTATCCGCTAATGCATGTGATTTGATATTATTAACATCGGAACTAAAGCAAAATAAAAAATCTTTCAAGTCTTTAATGTAAGAGGAATTAACTAGTTCTAATTTACCAAGATGTAACTCGAATATTAAACATCATAAGTTTAATAAGATCTCGTAAAAAAGTTTCCATTTATTCATAAATTTGTCGTTGAGTCTTCGTTTGGAACTTACAAATTTTGAGTTAATAATTCCAGATTTCAATTACCTTATAATAAATTTTACCTTCTTACTGCTCTATTTTTATGGAAACACCAATCAGACTACTATGGATAGATACTTCAAACATGTCAAAATTACAGGTACGTTTTGAAGTTATTGCTGTAATAAATATACTTTTTTCAGTTACTGAGTTACGCAGCAGGTAGTAAATCAAGTTTTATTAAAGAGTATCGTCAATTTGACGGGAAACCAGAAGGCGTTATTATATACCTATCTTTCAGTACGTCGGATTTTAGTCTTATAGAATAGTTTAATAATAATAATTAAAAATAAAAATATATTTTGATTCGTCTTCGATTTTTATTACTTGCAAGAGTCTCAAGAGTTCTTAAATTTATATTTTTTTGTTCGTGTGATTTAAATAAAAAAATACATTAAATATCATCTATTTGTTTCAAATTCATAAATAATGCACTGTGCACTACCCGCTAGTCTAATTTAGACTTCAGTCTAGTATGGATGTAGAAATTAAACTCAACACAGCTTAATTACCTTTTGATTTTCACAAACGTACCTTCTGATTTGTATATAATACGTAGTATCAATTAAAATCAAAACATACAATAACATAGATTAACAAACTATTGATAAACTGTTTTTAAAAAAGAATTTCGCATTTAATTAATTTAACAACTGTCTTATGGTTCCTACTATTATTATAAATGTAAGTACCCACTCAAGAATGTTTTTAGAAATTTGTCAAAACATTTTTCACCCCTTTCTCAATAGCAACAAGGTTGAAATTGTTTTTTAAGAAATAGTCCACATAAATATTTATTAATCAGGTCCAGTCTATCACAAGAACACATATTACGGAAACTTGACCACGCAAGGTCGTTGTTTAACTGTTATTGGCTTTGTGGAGCAACATTCAAATTGTTACAATTATAATAAGAACTCAAACGCATTCACTTAAAGTGTAAAATGCGGTGAACTGTAGCACGTGTCTGAGAATGCGGTATTCAATGTTTTAAGTTGTATTTGAATAATGCATGCACCTGTAAAGCCTTCGAGTGCAATACAGATGTAGAAGCTTTTTCCTTTCGTTTATATGGAAGTAGGATAATAATGTTATCATTTTTTCGATAACATATCGAAATATGTAGTCCGTTTTAAATGCAATGTACATTAATATCGTCTTTGCGCTCCTATGATTACGGTTCACTGTAGATTGTCGGCGAAGATTTAAAATTCCTTAAGTGAATTTTGCTTACACGCTAAATTGAACATTAATTTAAGCACACGTAAGTAATAATTTTATTTTTAGAGGGGATTGGCAATTCCAAATGCTCAGGGACTCAAGTACAGTGATTAACGTAGGTATGTCATGTTCAGTGTAGGCAAATTTTATGGGGGTGAGCATGGTCGACGGTGTACATTTCTTATGGAATTAAGGCAGTTAACGATCATTTAGAACCATAATTGCCGCCCATGATAACTGGCCGATAAAGAATAAGGCTTTTATAGATGAAAACATCTTTGAAAGAGTTCGATTTGTGTCATATTATATGTGGAATATACATAATTCGATCATAAACATGATAGTAAAATTCTGCCTAATGCCTTGACATGGATAGTATTAGACGAGAAGTATTAATGTCAAATTACATACACCTAAGTACCTACCTACTAGAATAAGACTCTCTATTGAAGCTAATCTCAAAACAAAATAGGTACATCTCAATAATCCCTGAAGGCCTTTCGCCCATCTTTGATTATGACTAAACAAATTTTATCAAAGGGCGACAGAATAAAAATGTTTGTGCAATATAAATCCAAGGTAATGCCACAATGCCATTTAGAATCTTATTGTATGGATCTATAAACAAATTCTCACTGCTGGGAATATTAATACTCAGAATTTATAATTAGTTTTTAGGGTTTCGTACCCAAAGACTGATAAATGGAACCCTATTAAGTTGCCTGCTCTGCCCGTTATCACAAGACCGGATCTTGGATCGAAATTGGCATACACCTGAAATTTTCACATAATGTGTGTTACTTTGTTGCATCCTATCCATTTACCATCAGAAAAAATAATAAAAAAAATTAAAAGATCCCAAAGAGGGCCCCATTCACGTAACCGTAGTATTCGGGGTTTTCCACATTTTATTATTATCAAATAATTAGGATGAATATCTTTTGATTGTACAGAACCCTACATCTGCGAGTACGACTCACACTTGACTGGTATTTTTTTAATTCTATTACTTCTATATTTCAACCAGGTTTTAGACTTAATTTATATAAACTTAAAATGTTTATATTAAAATTCAAATCACATAACTACTTAATGACCTAAACTGGTTACTGGTTCGCTATTTACATTAAAAACATTTGAAAATATACCTAAGAATTACTGTCATAAGATGCAAAGTCGCATATTAGCACCTAACCTAACTACCTACTGAACATCCTAATGGAATTGAAAGCCTTAAAATCCCTGCGTTAATTTACTATCCGCAAAATGTCATATATCGCAGTAAAACCTTTTAGTGTCCGAAAATAAACACTTGGGTTTTAAAGGATATTGGTTTCGCCTAAAAAGGTTAATTCAAGTTGAACATTCCACGCATATATTAGAGTCGGTTCTGAGATATAATCAAAAGTCAATATAGTCGTTTACGGTACATAAAATTATTAAGGCCAAATCTATTTGTTTGAGGGCTTCGAATAAAGATTTTATATCAGTCAATAGGTATACATAAAACTTTTCCTTTGATGAGTACTTAAGTAACTGACAAACAACGCAAGAAGCTGAAAGGCATGTATGTATCTTTATTCCTTGGGTAAAGTAGGAGAGCACTACGAGAGGATTTTTGGATATTGCCCATTTAAAGGGATGAAAATGGGATGAACTGAAACTTTTTTTTTTCTAAAGATTCACTTGAGACGTGTATGAGTTCCTCATGTGACACAAACGAATTGCACGCAGGCGATGCCGCAGGCGGAAGTTTAGTTTTCAATATTAATTTAAGGCATTAATACATTGTCGGCATTTGTCGGTATTATTTATTATTTCGTGGAACCTCACTAAAATCAGTTTGTTTTAGTCAGTCGATTTGCCGTGATCCGATGAAAAGCGAAACTAATAGAATATTCTTTTTCTCTCCTCTTTTTCACCGGTCAACGGGTCGCCGACGTCTTTGGCTTTACTGTTGCCCATAATGTTTTCAAAGTTGTGTGAAGTCTACCAATGCTCCCTTGGCCAATGTAGTGGGATAAGGTCTGTACACACATAGAGAGAAGAGACCCGTGCCCAACAGTGGGGCCGTGGGGCGATATGTTGCGATGTTACGAGGAACACAATCGAATTACACCAGCTTCTTAATCCCATAGATCATAACTGATAACAGAGCTACACTTAATTTAATAATTTCTTTTTCAATGTTCATTAAATGCGATCGTGCATACAAACCTTCATTATAATTTTTCATTTACTATGAAAGAGCGTGATACGTCGACCGGTTCTACCAGACATTGGAAAGGTAGGAATTTAATTTCAGTGCATAATAAATTTAATTCGAATTTATAGCTGTGACGAAATTTCATTAGTGCCTGCCTTTCTCTAGGTCGATAGATTGTACCTAACATTATTTTTTGTTGTAAATAAATAACGTGATTTGAACAGATATTATATGTGGATAGCCTGTGGGTTTTTCAGTGTCAAATACTTTTAATAACCTATTTCAGGCTCACTGACTGTGCACTAGGAACTCCAATTTCGCTGGCGGCATAGACACTACAAATAATACATGACCGGAGATCAAATCTGACACATTTATATCCGCTACAGCTGGGAATTGAACCCAGGCCCTCTCATTTCGCAAGCAACTATTATTATTTCTTAACACGATGAGTGCGAAACGAGGCTTAAAACACCTCGTCCGTGTCTCGACGTTATAGCGGTAAGAAAAAACTCAAACTTCTCTGTCGTGCGGGAGGCATAACTTCCATCTGGTTCAGTGTAGGAAAAAGATAACTATATATCTGAGATGTGCTATTAATTCCTAGTTCTATGGTATATCCACCTTAATACCGGGTTTCTTAGACCTCGTGCCGCACTGAACTAATAAAATTCTAACGCTGTGCGGAACGAGGTTGCAAACGCCTCGTACCTCCGCGCACCTCGTACCGCACCCTACGCTAGCTTCACGCGGTTAGTGTTGTGCAACGCATTCGAAGCTTTTACAGAGAACGACTTGGATGTGGATACAGGTAATCTTCAAACATCCTAACTACTTGTTATATCGTTAATAGAAACGTGAATGTGACTTGTTGAGTAACTTTCTTCAAATAGGTTGTTAATCATGATAAATTATGGTATGTTTGTTTATTGAGTTAACTAGCGGACCTGGCAAACGGTGTTTTGCTCATCAAAATTTAATGCTTTTGCCCAATTGTACTCGACTCTTCAGTACTCTAACCAACTTTACCCAACTCTTCTCTATTCTAATCTAACCAACTTTACTCAAGTCTACCCACCATTTCCTTACTCTTAAATTAATCTACTAAGCTCAACCCTACTTTTCAGAACCCACTGCAAACAAAGTAGGTACATCATTTCGAAAGGGGATCAAAGAAGAGGAGATGTGTAGGATGTTACGAAAAACTCCGCACCTAACAAGTCGTGAGGCAGACAAAAAAGTAAAGAAAATTGTCACAGAATGCACTGGTTGCAAAAAATATTATTGTTTGAACTGTTTCAATGAGAAACACCCATAAATTTTAAAAATAAAATACCAATATATAAAATCGATATTTATTTTCCCATCACTAAATAATATGAAAAACTGCCATTTTTCAGTGCGGTACGAGGTACATCAGATCCCACGTTTTATTTTACCTATAGAATCTAAACTAACTTATGTAACCACGGGCGGCGGCAGATTTAGGTTCATCAATTCATTGTTAATAATAATCGTGACAAAAACCGTACAATTTGTTTTATTTGGCGCCAAAAAAAGGATTTTTGTCTCCTACGGGCGGTGGGGTTTAATATGCCTCGTGCCGCCACAATGTCTGGTTTAGGACGAGGTTTAAAACGCCTCGTAACGCAGTAATGGAAAGTACAGAAAAATCTGAGCCGCAGGGAACGTGTTAATTTATTGTGTTAACGCACTTAAGGTGCAGTTCTGCATTTTATTAGATACTTTTATCATGTCCCACCGAGAAGAAACTATTTTTCTATTGTGTCATAAGCTAGTCATCATAATTATACGATATTATTATGAAATCCTTACTAATATTATAAATGTGAAAGTGTGTTTGTTTGTTTGTTTGTTTGTTTGTTTGTTTGTTTGTTTGTGACGCTTTCACGTCGCTTCAAAGCTATTATATGGTAAGGTTTATGTGTGTGGGGATAGTTAGGAGGGTGGAGAGTGACGTAGGCTACTTTTTACCGCGGAAAAACATCCCATTCCCATGGGAAGATCGATGTTTTGTTAGTTACTAGATATTTATTTTCGGAGTTGCCAATAGATGGCGTTAACAAAATTCATTTGCAAGTTCTGAATTACGCTATCAAATACTACATGTAATTTACTTAAGTCATAGGCAAATGTAATAGGCTACTTTAGCTCTGCCTCGAGAACTCCCCGCTCCGGCTGTGTTCAGTGTACCGCCCGCCCGCTGGCACTATCCTGTTGGCTGATGTCCGCAAGTTGCTGGACTCGCCGACACCGGTGGTGGGCGCGGGCGACTGGAACTGCAAGCATCCGGGGTGGAATAGCCTAGCTGCCAACAGAAGTGGAAGGCTACTTTTTGATGCCGCTGAACAGCACGGCTACACTGTCGAGTGTGTTGCACACCGTTACCGCGGCTCTGAATAAGAGAGAACGCGTGTGTGCAGTATTCCTCGACATGGAAAAGGCGTTCGACCGTGTTTGGCACGACGGCTTTCTCTACAAGATCTCGCAGCCGTCGGCGCCCCGGAGTGCCGTTAAGATGATCTCCAGTTTCCTCGAAAATAGAAGCTTCAGAGTAGTGGTTGAAGACGCCGAATCCACCGAGCGTCCGATCGCAGCCGGCGTCCCGCAAGGGAGTTGCCTGTCCCCGGTCTGCTACGCCTGCTACACCGACGACATCCCGGCGGCAGGGGGGGCGTCGCTTGCCCTGTATGCCGATGACGTGGCGTACATCACCACGTCGCTGAATAGAACGCACGCCATTGTCAAGATGCAGCGTGCGCTTGATGCCCTCCCCGAATGGCTCGCCGCGTGGAGACTGTCGGTGAATGTCGGGAAGACGCCGGCTGTGAACATAGGAGGATACCTCAACAGGCGGGACCCTACTCTGGAGCTTCATGGACAAGATATCCAATGGGCCCCACAGCCCAAATACTTGGGCAAAATCGACGGAAGACTCTTGATGAAGCCACAGGTTACGAAAGCCGTCGCGAATTCCAGAAGTGCGATGGCAGAAACCAGTGCTCTCCTCGAGCCTCCCTCTCGGACTGAAGCTCGGGGTCTACAAGACCTACATCAGACCCCGCCTCACGTACGCGGCGATGGCGTGGTACGCGCTCGCCAGCGAACCGCAGTGCAAGAGGATGCGCGCAGTTCAGGCGATTGCGCTCCGCCGGCTGACTGGTGCGCCGAGGTACGTCAGGAACGCCGTCATCCAGAGGGACCTTCGAGTCGAGAGCCTGGACGACTTCATGGAGCGATTGGCACGCAACATGTTCGGGCGTGTCGACGCGTCGCGGTTCCCGCATCTGCAGGACCTGGCGCCTCTCCACACCCGTCCACCGGACCGCTGGGCCTTCCCGCGCGACTTGCTGGTTGCGCGGGACGGGCCTAGCACTGACTGATACTGGGGCTTCGTAAGTCGTCGCCCGACGCTAATCGGCTCCTGCTGGGCTTCCCACCAGCGGGATTCACCCGGTAGGGGCTCGATCGCCTGGGCGGCGCGAAGATGAACCCCATCCCGTTTAAGACTCTGTGGCCTGTAAAAAGGTCACCACTCACCGGACTTGACCTATTGGTTAACCACAGATGGACAACCAAGGGCCTTAGGGCCCAACCCAAGGACTGGCCCGTTTTAACGGGCCGCGAGAGACATCCCCAAAGGGGAACTAACTGTCCCGAGGGCTCCACACACCTCAGACAGGGTGGAGTGAAGAGAGCGAGTAGTAGGCTACTTTTTAGCCTAAATTCCTACGGGAGCGGGACCTACGCGGGTGTTACCTACGGGTACCGAAGCGAAGCGCGGGCGGTTCTCTAGTGTGTCTATAATAAATACCGATAATTACAAGTAAGAGCAATTAAACACGACCGCTACACGGGTATGTATCTCAATAACCTGAAGATATGCATGTGTCATACTACACATCTAATTTTATGTATAAGAATTTACTGATGTGTATGCTTACATATTTTTGTACGTGCTTTACTAGCGGATAAAAAGACATAGCTTAGTCTTTTTTTAAATAAAAGTCATTCAGACATCCAATTTCAGAAACACAGGTGAAGCTATTTGCATTTAGACGTGAACGAGCAAATGAAAAACTATATTACATGCTTATTATGCATATTATTATTATATGCATGCTTGATACTCCCAATATCATCTAGTTGAACCTAGGTACTAGCAAACCGTAGAAGCAATAGCCAAGTACTCCTTGAACTCCGGAACAATGATACCGAAGTTCGAATCTTACGTGCATCTACAATTTTCAAAAGCTACATGCGAAAAAAAATATTAAAAAATATCACATGCTTACATGAAGAAAAACATTCTGAAGATACATACAACGCGTTTGTATTCTCCTCAACAAACACACATGTGACTTTTATAAATCAGCACTTGACCAGCAGGGCGGTTGTTAGAATATGTTACCACGATGACTGGCAGACTCATCGTAGCGAATTATGTTAAACACTTAATTATACGTCCATGTAAGGCCTATTAATAGGTGAACTAAAACGCAACTTATCGCGTTAGATACTTCTCACGGCACTTTTAATTTTTTTTTATATATGTCGGCCACCAGAGGTCGCCTTATTATAATTATTATTTAGAATGATGACCACATCATCTAAATCTAAAGGACGATACCGACGCTTATAATAACTTATTTATTTGATTATGTAAGTTGATAATCTTTGCGGGAACAGATTTTATCTAATTATTTTTCTATCGGGGCTACGATAGTTAGTCTTCGTTGATGATGTTATTAATAACTTTAGTTGGTCAGTAGGTATGAAGAGTGGGGTACAGATTGTTAGTGACAGTTATTCCTATTAGTTGTTGTTAGTAATAGCCCAGTGAGTTATTGTTAGTAAGAGCCACGTTCTAATTCGCTCACATATGTGAACGATGATCATTTAAAACAGGTGGAGTTTATTTGTACGGTTATTAAATAAATCTAGGTATATTAAATTAAGAAAAACTTCACTTCTTTCTGATAACTTAAATCATCCAAGTAAATGATTCTATATTGATTTTAAATTACCATACTAAATGACCTCTTTTTATGATTTTTCTCCAACATAAAAAAACTATATAAGACGCTAGAGATACCTGCAATAGATCAATCTCCACTCACATCGTTCCGGCTTCATATTCTAACATTGCCATGTAGAATAATTACAGATAATATTATGTAGTGATATGGAACAGAATCGAAATGTGGTCAGCCTTGTGAATGCTATTCCAGTTTTTATTGCTCGCCTGACTGCAAGGAAAAACTTTTTTATTATTTGCAATATCACGTGAATCTTGTGTGATCAATGTACCTTTTGTATCCGTATCAGCTTATGTCGTCATAACAAAACTCGAAATTGTCTTGCTGAATTCAAATATCTGAAATTTTCGACATTGTAGTAAAAATTTACTAACTAAAGGCAAGTTAACTACATATATTATTTTCTTTAACATTATATTGTAGTCTAAAGCTCAGACCAATAAACTATAGACGGCACGCCGGGAACAAAAGAATGAAGCCAGCAAAAAGTCAGCCTAGCCACAAGGCGTTTTACGGCGGCACTCACATTAAAACAAATTTCCAAAAAATAAAGTTTAAATTTGTTCAGTTCAAAATGTCAACATAGGGCATTCTATTGGTTTCGTTGTGTGCTTCGCGATTTTGTTCACGGCGCTCCGTCTATAGTTTATTGGTCTGAGGTCTAAAGTATATTACTCCTAGTATACATTTTACACGTTTTAAAGTGTGTCCTTTAACCAACCTTACTGCCTTTGTGCCTTCCAACTGGCAACATTTTACAGTAGCTTCCTGGATCCGAGACGACCATCTACCTGCAATTGAAAAACACTTCGTACAATACTGTGGAAAATGACATTTCTTTACTTATTATTGTCTTTATGACAGATGTTTTGTTGTTACTTAGTTCAACTAAGTTTATAATTCTAAAAAAAAAGAATAAAAATCTGAGCCCTTCATCAAGAAAATAATAAAATTCAGAAGTTTAATCGAACAATTCGATCGCATGACGAAAAAACGCGTGTCACAGTGTCACAGCTTATCGCCGTATAGGGCAGGAGATGCCATTAAGCGCGTGCTATACGTCGCATAAATCAGTGCAATGATGAAGCATGATAGCTAGGGCTGCTTACATACGTCACGGGATATCCCGCATATATCCGTCGGAGAGATAGGTATCGAGAGGAGGTATAAGTCGCTTCTTGGTTCCTATATCTTTCGAAATTTCTCCTTCGAAAAAAAAGAAAAAGCTTCTTAGTTAACATAAGAGCCTTAGTATCAGAGTCACAAAAACTGAAAATTAAAAAATGGAAAAATGTTAATATTTGTTAATTACTCCTTCTATTGCATCTTTTCAATCCTATTGCGGCGTGTAGCATACCAATTTCACCTATGACATAAATTATTTGTAAAGTTCATAATTTCTATTTAAACCTGATTGAAAGATTGCATGACCGTAATGTCCGTAATGTCGGAAGTCCAACAATAGCCCTCAGTTCGCAATGGCACTCTGCAACAATTTTGCAAACGCCAGCCCTGACTATAAAGCTAGCTACACACGAAGAAATACAAAACCTGTGACACTAACGAGGCTATTCACGAATCTCGTGACGCACATCAACAATGTGATGCTAGATTGCACGTGTTGCTATGAATTGCGTATTAGCGAAAATATTTATCGGTCCCCATTGATACAGCAGGTCATTGGTGATATGAAATGCAATCAGGTTGATTCAGTGTAGAGAAAGCTGGCATTTGTTACGGATATTGAATCGGCGGGCTGTCGAGTTTTAGTCTTATTATTCATGTAATAAGGCCCATAAATATCGTAATCCAGGTCGCGAAGTCATTTGATGACGAAGGGCTATTGCATTTTTGTCTGAAGACTACAAATCGCTTGGACGATGAGTATAAAGATTTTGAATGATCCATCAATATAAAATCAGAGTCATTCGATGTTGATATAATTATATTTATGTTATAAACACAATATTGTTTATATTGTCGATTCACATTTCGAAAAGGATTTTTATTCCAATCAGTAGTCACACCCTAATAATTGTAGAGAAGTCTGTAATGGCGCAGGGTTTGTGGTCCATGCCTGGATAAATTATGGAGAACTCTAAATATTAATCCTTGCATGTAGTTTATTTCTTTTGTCTCATGTAGTTGACAAAATGCTACAAGGGTATCATTTACATATTTTTAACTGACGCCTCACATAAAGCAGGAGGTTTTCAATTCAACTGCGTTTTTTATCTTTTGTGAGGTATCTCATAATTTTTTGCTGGGTGAACTTATTTCAATATTTTCTTATTCGAATACTAATAGATATATAATAACACTAAAATTTATAATAAATATTTCATGTGAACGACATCTGACGAAAATTTTTTGAGTTTGCTCAATTTACGGTAAGTCCATTCGGTTTTTTATTTCAAAAATTAATTATTACGCTTAAAGAATATGTATATTCTTCAAGTTATAACAATGTAAGAAATACGAGAACAACAAAAGTATTTTCACTTGATTTCTATTAAAATTAAGATGTCACGACCACAAAAATTACGCATTTAGATATGCAAATACTAGGCCTTTAATTTCAACTAGGGTTGCATCATTGTCTGATATACTAGGATTATCATTTACCTACTATTTCTGACATTTATAAATTGTTTTGCTTAAATTAATACTTGATTTAATTTAATGACTTTATTAAATGACATGAATTAACTTAGAAAGTCCATGATTTTATTAACTGAGCACCTGAAATCGAACATTTACTCCAAACGAGATTCAAAGTAAAGACCTCTCGATGGCTAGGAAAAAACACTACCAATAGGGCAACACAGTTACATAAGACATCATTTCCCACAAGTATTTTACAACGACTATTTACTAAGTATTAAAAATAACAAAAACGCGTCTAAACCGTAACCATCAACCCTGCATCAAGTTATACCGCAAATAACTGTAATCCCCTTACTTTCGTACTGCAAGCGCCTGCGGATAAAATCGAAAGTAGATTCCCCGGAATCGTAGCGCGGAAAGAACGTGTTGACTATCATTAGTGGTTGTGACGTCATTCCGCTTATAATCAAACAATTTATAACAAAAAATTAAGTAAAGTACAGTCTACTTTATTTCAGTTTTCGTACTTGCTAGAAGCTAGATGGTTTATTGGGCCATACTATTACATCACTGTCCTTTATAGACGAAAAAAAGTAAGTTGACGTTAAGAATGTTTTTACCACAAGCTTAATGACGGCGCGGCGTACCGACTAGGTAATTTATTGAGCTTGTTAATTTTTTTTACTAGGTATTGCTAAACCAAAAACTATATATTTTATAATATACATACATTAAAATATGATTGACTAACCTAAGTAATTAACTTATTCATTTACTTGTTGCCAAGAAAAAAAGATTGCGTAGAATTCGTTTAGAGCCATTTCCAGATGTCTGAGGGCTTTATTTATTCTATCCGAGATGCAATGATGAGATGAACCTTTTGTGTTCATTAAATTGTTTCGTAACAGTAGCTGGTTGACTCATGATGACTACGACCTAAAATTAATGATTAATAAATTGATCAATTATCGGGTGTAGGCATTACTTTTAGATAAAACTGAAAGTAGATATTTTTCACACGAAATCCTGGCCGAAATACAGATAAGAGGGATTTACTTATGCTAATTAAACAAATGAAGAAAAAATAGCAATATTTAATGTGATGAATAGCAATATTTAATGTGATGTGAGCATACTGAGAAAACTTCAAATAGCCAATCCAAGCAAAAAGCCTTAATCGAGTTCTTAGTTCACCCTAGACTCGAATAACTCACATATCTCAGCAAGACTGAGTGAGCGAGAGAATGAGTGAGTGATTAGTAGAGCGGAACTCGGTTGCGGCGTAGTCCGATGTCATGCATTGCCACATTCAGCTTGCTTAACCTGGGTTTATATCTAAACTGTAGTAATCTTACAACAACACCCTGTTCCAAGGCCTCTCAATGCCACCATTTTGTAAGCATTTAAATAGGAAATTGTTCGAGTATGTAGTGTTCTAGTCTGAGCAAGGTCGAGTACGTTGAGTTAGAAATAAATGGCTACTTCCTAAATTGTTGCATGTTGTAAGCACGGTAAAAATTCTTGGCCAACACTATTTGAACCATGAGCTGCTGACTTAAATCGATCTATTTAATCCGCTCACGGTTCAACATATGGATTATCTTGTACGCTTTTTGACACGGCACGTTCCTTTCATTTTTTTTTGCACGTCATCATTGCAGCATTATAAAATAAACTCATTAAATCAAATTTTCTTTTTCATCTGTGGCTTACAAACCCTGAAGAATTTAATATGTCTATCTAATCAGACGATTTTATTAATGTGTCTTATTTGTCAACAGGAACATATACAAGAAGTGCTCGACAAATGGACGCAGATCGACGACGAGATCTGGGCGAAAGTGATAGTCTTCGAGAAGAACCGCCGCGTTGCGAAGGCGTATGCGCGTGCGCCGGTACTCACTATCAATGGCTCAGACGACGGCTTCGATGGCATGAGGTAAGTTTGATGATCTGAAAGAACTAATGAGCGTTGCCAACCCTAAGTACTTAAGTTCTTTAATTCTCATTATCGTTTAGTCTAGAGGTAACTGCGGTCCCGGTAGATCCCGGTGGTAACAATGCAGATTATCGCTAAACGTCAATCGTTGAGCCATATCGGAGATTTACTGGCAGCATAAGAACTTCTTACATTAGCCACTAATCCGATTGGAATTGGTTGGTGGCCCCTTAAATTGGGCCAGCGGGATAGAATACCCACTAAGAATTTTCAGTTATGAGGAGAATTCCGTGATCAGTAGTAGACCACTAATAAGTTAGGCAAAGTCTATGCTTAAAATTGATGACATAACATTGCAAAGTAGCTGAACTATTTATAATGATCAAGCAACTAAATAAAATAACAAGAATTTACGTGCCAATGTCATTAGGAAGTAAAATAACACGGCCATTATTTAGAAATGTAATTGTTATTAGTTTTGTCATAATTAGGCCCTGTACGGTTACAATAAACAAATTAATAAGTCAAAGCTATTAAAGTACAGCGATAAAGTAGTCCTTGCAAATGTTCGGTAGTATGCAATTAATTCCAATTAAATTATCTCTCAGCTTATTGTATCGCTATTTCTTGCAGCTGTGTGAGCCAAAGTTAGTGTCCGACTACTAATACAATAGAACGCACTTTATAGAGCTGCCAAAGATTATATAGGTACAGTTAAAATAACTAGGTAAACACACCACATGGATTTCTTACCGACAATCTTAGAAAGGGCTAGTAGAGGGTATTATATACTGACGTTATTGCAGTACAAAAGATTTTGTTCAATATGAAAATCAATATTTAGTAAGTAAGTGTTCACACCTTATCTCACGATGGTTGGACTGAATTCGACGATGATCTTTACAATTAAGTGGACAATAGTTATTTTACTAGAATAAAAATTATAAAATTGCGATTTCGTAGTAGACTACGTAGGAGGCGACGGGATTTTTAGTATTCATTTCTATCAGACAGATTCCGTCATACAACTATTGTTCTAGTGTGACAGTTTTTTTGTCAATAATGCAGTAAATGTAAATGACTTCTTCATTTGCATTACGCATAAAACTGTTTAACAACTAAATATTTATCCGCAATACAAAGAAAAAGGTTTGAAGTTTAAAATACCTTAGTACTTAATACTTTAGTGGATACCTAATGATAGTTTTTTATTGCCATTTTAATATGATGTCACCGAAACAAAGGAATCACAGTAGTTTTGCTATAATGATCGATTTATAGACTCTGATTCTACTATATCCTGTTCTTGTCTCCTGTCCTTTTAAGAAAACGCTTCTCAATAAAGATTTGTTTCTACTATTATAGTTACTGTTAAGTACTTACTAGAAACTACTGTAGTACATTACTACCTAAACTTCTCTATGTCAAAAATATTACGTATTTATTTATTAAAGAATCAGAAAAGTAACTACATTATAAGATTTAACTAATTTCTTAAAACACCATACACACGTCTTTATTATTCCACATATTTCGATTTAGTACCAAACTACAAAATTACTACGTGTCTATGTTATATTAATACCCAGACAAGCGTAACCCAAAAATAGACATCGGCTTTTACAAACAGTCTCTAAAATACTTCGCTAATGAAAAAATGGACGGCGTAATTTTTTCATTGCAACCGTTTATTAAAGTGGTAGCGGTCAGCCAACCGTTGCCAGGCAAGGCTGCGGCGTTCGGTTTCTCTTAATGGCTATAATTTTATCTATTCTGAACTATTCTTACTGTTAGACTAAGTGTGTATGATAATTACGATACATACTCAGAACCTCATACTCCTATTCCTATATTATCCTCATATTCCCTGCCCTATGTTATAGATGCCATGCACAGGCACAATCATATTTAACAAAAAATGCATCATACAAATTTCTGGCTCTTGGGGAATCGAACCCCATGTCCTTTGGGTGGAAGTCTGGTCAGGCATGATAACCTTTGTCATAAGTTTCGTCAAATGATGTCACAATTTGATAAACTTGTAAAATAGTTTCGTTCACTTCAATATCACGTTCGCTTTAACGTATTTATTCTAAACTATTCTTACCGTTATTTATTATTATAGATGCATAAAATTCTTCAGAAGATGCTCAGCCTAGGTTATGTGATCCACGTTAAGTTAATTTAATAAATAAGAATTGGAGGCACCATTAAAATATTTGTGTAACAAAAGGAGCATCCGGTGTCATGCCTTCATGTATCTTACCTTCTTAATTATTTACTATACGTATTTACTTCCTCACAAGGATTTATCGAAGATATTTAACACCTGACGAAAATTAAAAGAGAAATCAGTTAAATTCAACATGTACTAGCTCCTAGCTCGTAAAATGAAGCTATTGTATGTTACAATACATTTTAATACAAATATCTCAAGATTATAAAAAGATTTCAACACGTCAGAATATTTCTGATGCTATTCAGAAATTGATTAAGCGCCATCTTGGACATGACACCGCAAACTTCCGCAAATTATATCATTCCATTACCCGACATCCCGTGACGTCGCATATTTTTTCTAAATCCGCGTTATTTGGCCGCTAGATTGTAACGCGAGAGAAAGTTGTTACGTGCAATAGTTACATTGACCAACCGTGCGTGCGAATACGTCTATAAATGATTCGATTATGGCGTATGTTGCTCAACTTTACATGTAAAACAGTAATAGGTATGGCACTTGTTAGCGATTTACATGCAATAAATTACACCATTAGGTAGTTGCGT
Source organism: Hesperia comma (assembly GCA_905404135.1). Classification (NCBI taxonomy): domain Eukaryota; kingdom Metazoa; phylum Arthropoda; class Insecta; order Lepidoptera; family Hesperiidae; genus Hesperia; species Hesperia comma. The sequence continues at coordinate 18,669,324 of FR990014.1, read as the reverse complement.
TGATTGATTCGTTAATGTGCGCTTCGCCCTTCGTTCATGTTCTTAAATATCTTTCGCATACATTTAATGTTTTACACGTATACGAGTATCAATGTTACTAGCTGTAAATTGTTTAGTCAAATGACAAGAAGCTATGGTTTTAAGTTCCAAATTTTTGACTCGAATTTTAAAGCTTATTTGACGATTTAAAAAATAGATAGGTACACAGTACCTACTACTACGAGTATCTGTTATCTTTGAAATATAACAGTCCTCAAAGGAAAAGTAAAAATCTTATCAAAAGGCTATAATATTATTGACAATATATCTACTTACTTATTTTTTGTAAACGTCACGGTCAGCGTAATACAGTGCACACGGAAGAATATCACTATGACACGTTTATAAATATAATTTAGAAAAAAAATCTAATATAGTTTTAGCACATCCCTATAGGGCAGTATCCGATGAGATCGCGGACAGTATCGCGCGTCGCGTAATGACACGGAAGCGTCGCGTGCGGTAGATCATCGCTGCATTTCGTATTAGGCTGATTTATTTACCTTCATGCATTTAAAGCCAAGCAAATGGATATTTGATTGCTATTTGATGATTATTGTAGGGTCTGCCAGGGTGTGTATAATTTTAGCCGAATTCCTCATTGATGTAAACATGACATAGTTTCATTAACAATTGTGTACTTTAAATTTTTTTGTTTATCCGCACCTAGATGAGAATTCCATTTTCGATGTGTAACTATTCAACACCATGCTTATTTTTGGTTAAAAAATTTCAAGACTATTATTTTTTGATTATTTTAATTTAAATATTTGGCGATACATTTACAAAACAAATCTTCCAAATTTTATCTTACCGAATATTAAACATTTTAAATTGATCACACTCGTCACTCAGGATATTATTTAATTGTATTTTATAGTTTAGTTACATCTTAGATTATAACATCGTAAAAAAAATAAAAAAATCTTATTTTTATACACATACATATATAATTTTTACAATAATAATACTAACTTAAAATAATCAATTTACAATAAAAAATTCGATAATAATTTTTTGACGGTCTCAAAAACGATCCATAGAACGTCCAACGTCGCGTGCATATCAGACGAGCCGGTATCAGCGATCCACTTCCCTACAACAGAACCCATTAACTCAAATAAAATTAACGCTCAGCCGGCCATTCTGCTATCAGACATCCGTGAACCAGTCCTAATTATTAGTGGGGGAATGTTCGATCTTTATTGTTCGCTGTTACTCGTACCAACATTAGATCGAGACTAATTAAATCGGGCGCAGGAGTAAGTTTCATTAAAATGCCGATTTTCGTGTCCCCGCATCTGATACCGACGTGAGACATGGCACGCTGCTTCCTGGGTCGTCTGCGGACGTTGCAGGATAAACTGGAGCTCTATTACTTTATGTGATTTTATATAATGCCGATGCCGGTTGGCTCATTTATTTGATTCATTATTGGTTATGCTTGATTATGATCACAGCTGGTGGTGATTTGATTGTGTGGTGTACCTTGTTTGAGACGTAACGTGACGTGAGACTTGTCTTATTTAATTAATTATAAGCTTATGCTTGCTTGTTTTGACGAGTGATAACGCATAAGGTTGATTTAAATGCGGACTGACGAAGGGAACGGGGATGGCAAAATAAAAGATGTATGGATTGTGTGAGAGAAGATATGAAAGTAAAGGGAATGAGAGGAGAGAATAACATATTATGCCGACCCAAAATAAGATGAGAGTTAATGTTTGACGGCAATCCTAGTTGGTAACACTATGAAGCGAGCGTTCCTAGGTTTGATTCCCGACCAAGGACATTAATGTAGTAATTAAGATATTATCTCATAAATGTTCTCGAAGCGAATTCTGGCTATTTCCACATGACTTGATATACGTAAAGCGGTTATCGGCTGATTTATTATTATTATTATTGTTTCTGATTATTTATATTTTGTGACAAAAAAAGAGTAAATGTAAGAAAAAAAAGAAAATCAACATTTGATTGATGTAAGAAAAAAAAGAAAATCAACATTTGATTTTCTTTTTTTTCTTACATTTACTCTTTTTATGTTTAATTTCATTTTATTGTTATCGTGTTTGTATTTAATTTTGAATTTTATAGATTAGTGAGATTGTGTTAATTAGTAGAACTGGGGCAACCCGTTCTAATTAACAATAAATAAATAAATAAATTTTATGGATCGCGATGACGAAATTTTTTTTACAGTTTGCTGTGCATTAGGTTCAATATAAACATAATGTAAACAAGTAAAGGGCATCCTTGAATACGCATTGATCCTAACCTGAAATTAAAGTTTAATGTTTAAGTGTTTAGTTAACATGCGAAAATTTCTTGATTGATTGACTGGTTAATTAATTAGCTGGTAACATTACAACGGAAATTTGGTATTATTTATAGTGAAATCGTTAAATGCTATCAAGGCCTACGGTAAAACATATGTAACCCAATTTTTTACACGTTTTAGGGTAACAATAATAAATATTAATATTATCTCGCTTGCGTAGAGGTCGAGAATTCCTGTAGCGCTGAGTAAAAGACTTCAACGAGATTTCTCTTCCTAACTATTTATGTAGATCTGCACTTATTAGATAATGCAATTGACTTCGTTTTATACTTATCTAACTCATACCCCCCTTTTCACTCCTTTAGGGGATGAAGTTCAATTTCCTAATACCATTATTTTTAAGTTTCATGTTTCTGGGTCCATTAATGTTAACTCTCCGTTGTATAAATCACCCTATCCTAGCAAGGTCATGAAAACCTTATTTTATTGTTAAATCAATAAAAATAATTGTGTTTATTACACACAATAACATGAAATCACAGTTTTTGTGCCCTTAGCCAGACTGCAGTGCAACTATGAATATCAATCACAGAAGACATTAGTACAGTCAAAGTAGATTGTGGGGTCGTGGCACCGCTAATCGACCCGATTCGGCCCCGTCGATAATGCTAGATTGCAAGACCGGCGAGCCCACGCTTTGGCACGCGTCTATACATTTATACTTTACGACGTTCAAATATCGATACCGTTTATTTGTATGCTCCCAACTGCACTAGAGAATAACTTCATTGAGCATTCAGGTGGTAAGATTGTCTTAGCTTCAAACTATTGGCTACAACAGAATACTTGATTGTCCTTGTATTTAGGTGTATACTCCATCCCGATGCTCAAGTGCGGATTTTTAGAACTCCACTATTGAAGCACCGATATTGTGACATAAGATTTCGAAGCTAAGAATCTCAGATAATTCGCCTCCGACAGTATCTGTCTTCAGGTTGAGTAGCTGAGAGGATTTTTAGTGAAAAAGAATTTCACATAACTTGAATACTTCTTTTGGTTATAAACGGTCGACAAACAGCAGAAGAGCCCTTTGATTGAAAGTGGTTTCACGTATCCCCCATGAGCATTAGAAACATCAAAGGTATGAAGGCAAAGGCAAGAAGGAATAAAGAGAGACATTCTAAGTATCTTCTGAACATTTACCCCGACAATAACAAAGTTTATCACCTCTTGTTGCCAGATATTACCTAAAACACACATGACTCACGTGTGGAATTCGGAAAAACGAATGCTATAAACAATCGCACGGTCGCATAACTATTACGTGTTGCAAGAGGCAATAGCTGGGTGTTATTGTTTATTGTGTTCTTATCGATATCTCGTGCTTTGTTGGTAGGACCCTGTGCTGTACAATGGCTCGTTGGGACCGACCTTGGTTTTTGTGGAATCGAGTCAACGGCTTTGCGACCTGCTGAGTTACTTGACTTATTAATTCATTAGATTTCCGCCGACGGCTTCACCCATGTTTTATCTCTTAAAGGGATTTAATTTCCAAAAATACTTTTCCATTTGAAACATTTTTAATATTTAAGAACATTCAGAATGTACAAAATTTCAATTGTCATCCATTGAAGACATGAAAACTTTATCGCGATGGAGGAGACAGTTTTAAAATAGCTTCTCTGAATGCTAAATGCTAATTCGCTACCTAAGGAACATAAAACATTCCAAATTACAATTTTCTCGCAAGTTGTTTTGGCTTTGCGTAGTCTGTCAGTCACTCAGTAACGGAAGAAATTTGTATATTAAAAATACGTATACAAAGCGTTAATGTAAACGAAGTTTAATTTATTCTGGAGTCGTGAAATCCTCTTGCTGTACTTTTCCGTCGTTTTATCCTCTACCTCTACCCAAACGTTATCCATATGATCGCTTTTTTATATCATAATTTAACAATGAAGGCGACAATACTCACTGTTTCGCTTATTTCGTACTAGTATTCGCCAGCTTCTAGGTGAAAGACCTCGTCGACTCCAATCTAAAATGAATCGTAAATTCTTTGACATATTTCATATACAAAGGTCAAGTGCTACCTGTTTCTAAATGAAAGACCTTGTCTAGTTCGAACTAAAAGGATCGTACTCGTTTACATATTTCAATTGTCAAGTTCAAATGCTGTCAGATTCTAGATGGAAGACCTCGTAAAGTCCACTTGAAGTGAATCGTACATTCCTTGACACGTTTCATTTACAAAGTTTATGCGCTAGGTTCTAGGTGCAAAAACCTCGTGGAGTCGAACTTAATATGAATCCTTAAACTTTGCTATGTTTCAGTAGCAAGTGTTCAAGAACTACAATAAGTTTTCTTTTAGCTGTCAATAAATGGATAAAATAATAGCACATAATGTTTCAATGACATGTCGCTTTAGGATTCTGTACAGTGGGCAGTATCGACAACAACGATATGATCATCTGAGAACAAACATTTTATCTCTCATATAAAAACCTACCGCGGTCAGGAGTTGAACCCCTTGTAAACCCAACATTAGATAGAAGCGCACTTTATGTACATGCTTTACATAAATTATTACCATGTTCATCAGGTGAATGGCCGTTGGCTCCAAATCATGAAAAAAGTTGATAATGATAAATGAACCACAGTTATCATAACTCACGGTGTCTCGTTGTTATCATTATGACAGATCTATAAATTAATTGCGTGGGTATGTTTGGTACATATGCGATAAAAAATGTCCGGTAGATGCAGTGTTGGTACCACTGCTTAGGAAGATTAATGTATTAGTTTTTTACTAACATATTTGAAATAACTGCTCTGTGCATGCGTGCTTGTAATTAAAAAAAATCAAAGTGCCTGATGTAAATTCTTTGGTCTAAACTAACTCAGTTGAATTAAAATATCCTGAATAATTAGAACGAAAATGTTTGTCTCATTATATGTATATGTGTTAAGGAGTTTTCAACTCTACCATTTGCAGCACAAAATTAAATAAGTATTATTCGTAAATAAAACTTTAGCAAATTCAATATTGATACAGTGTATTCAAGAAATTTTATATTTAAATAATCTAGATAAATCTAATCTAATTTAGACATATAATTCCACTTTTAAAAACACTATGGAAAACGGTCTTGTGTTAGTAAGTAGGAACCTAATAATAAACATTTATTCACAGAGGTTAAAATTTTGCAATAGCTTATTATTAATTTTGAGCGCTAACGTTAACACAGTTCCCGATGTAGATTATAAATTCAACACCTACAGACATTATTCATAGGCGCCATAATGATAGGGCTACTGACTCTATGGCGCCATTGCCCTTATATCCTGTTGGACCTATAGTTAAAATTGCACCTTAACCTTTTCCATTACAGTTCAAATTCTATTCCATCTATTTTAAGGGCTCTAGCGCAATGACGTTAATATATCAGGCCAGATTTCTATTGTCCGCATTGATTAGTCTTATCACTGAGGGCCTATTTTGAACCTTATGCCGAAGGTTCAGGAATGTTAATAGCGTGTGTTAAGCAAAGCATGTGACATAATTGCTGTTTGTTATATTGTTCATTTGATTATATTGATACGATTGGAAAGTAGGACGACATTGAGGTAGGCTTTTGCAAGATATCATTGGTCAGTGTCAACGAATTTGTCTCAGGTTATGCAATGCCTTTGTTAGTATCTGTAACGAGACTTATGAAGTTGAAATGAAGTTATGACTTTTGTTTACCAGTTTCAGGATAATTTACGATTATTGCGAGCTTGGTAGCCTTTATTACGAGCTTAAAATAAGACTTGTCATAAAATAGCGCAATAAAATACGTAAAATATAAATTAACGTAACATTAATTTCACAAAATGACCAACATGCCCCAATATACACCACAATTGGCGCCACACAAGGTAACCTCGACGGTTGACGGCATAGTGACTTCATTTATTGTATTGCATTTATATTTAAGTTATTAGCTGTATATAAGAATGTTTTAATTTGTTTACGCTAATAATTTATTTATTTTATTTTTTAATACATACACAGTAAAGGTTTCTACTGCCATTTCTACGGCCATTATATTTATTTTAACAGCAAACAGGTTCCTAATTGAAAGATTAAAAGGTACAACCTCAGAGGTAGCAACGCATCTATGACCGAAGAACGAGACTCATACTAACAAATTAATTATAGTCTAAAATCAAGTAACTGCCACTAACAGTGCCTGTCTTCACACTAATTAACAAACTAACCAACTAATATTCCAACACCATTTAACTGGAATAAGCTTTCTAATCACTTAAATTGAGTCTTGTTCTTAGTCAGTCATAATTGTAATTGACGGCACCAGAAGGGTGGTGCTGCATGTTTGATACCTCACATCCATAAAAAAGTTACGTTACAAATAATAATAATATATAATGATCAACGATATCGCGTATAAGTGATGAACGAATCCTTTAAAAACCTATTTAAATCTGTTTCTAAGGCCTGAATGGTAGGTATATGGTCATTACAACGACTTCTTTCACGCCATCGCAATATAAAACTTTCTCGGCGTTCTACCAGATAAATGTAGGAGGCGTATATTCGCGTGCGAGATCTTATTTACAAAAATGGTCAATTCGACTTCTAACACCTCGTAAGAATACAATTACGATTTAACGCAATTTGCGCATGCGAAGCTTTCGTGACGTTATAGTATCGATCGCTCTAAATACGCTTAGAAGCTTCTAACCCGAGATTAGTGTACTCTGTTGCGTCGCGTTAGTGATCATTTTGGAATGCGTTGATTTAGAAGAGTTACTCGTAAACTGTCAATATATGCAAATAAGCGGTAATCTGATGGGTGTAGGCACGTGGGTTAGTTTAAGTTGCCACTGTGTTTTATTACAGATTAGCGGCGGAGATTCGGCCCACGGGTGCGCGTTCCGTGTTTGCGATTGTCCAGTGTTAGAGAGGTGTCGCACTGACGACTGATTGCGTTGTTTGCTTCACGTACGTTTTATAAAGGGAGCCGATTTAATAAATATATCAGATTTGATAAATAGGTCACTTGGTTGGAACGATATTATATTGTTGGACTTTAACTATGTTGCCTGAACACCTAACATACCTCACCTGACAGCTCACTTACCGGATCTGACAGCTAGCATCGTATTGGCTGCATTTAACAATTGGCTAATAAACACGCATTTTTGGCTGGACTCAGCCCTTAGTAGAAGATGTTTTCATTTTCGTCACGCAAAAGTCTTACATTTTTCATTTTCTAGTTTCCATCCGTGCACTGTGCGATAAAGAACTTCGTTGCAAGAAATAAACGCTAACTATACAAGAGCATTTAAAATTGTTTTAATAACTCTAGCTACTAATCTCTTGGGTACCTACGGAAATTCATTTAAAAAATGACCTAAAAATCTCCTCTAAGCTAATCGCGCTCGTCTCTGATTCGCTGTCAGTTAGACAAGCACCTAAACTAAGTCGTATTTCAACTCAAGAAACAACTCGAAGAGATTAATGTCACCGTTTGATTTTAGAATTTGAAATGTATTTCGCGCTTGCGCATGTACTCCATGAATTTGACATGAGCTGCTAGAAAATGATAAAGTTACGTATTTGCGTCTATAGCCGCGCTAGGGTTTCAACACAGCCTTGGTAATTATAGCCGTGGCAAGCTGCTTATAGCAGTTGATTCATTAACATGTATTTGTTAATCGCATACCTAAGTCGATGTGTTGGTTAGCTTTGGATTATGTTGTAAAATTCCACTGACATATTTTTGACCATAGCCCTGATTTTAAGTCTTTGCTAAACAAAATAGAGAAAGACAGACGGACAGACAGTGACACAACCAGACAAACAGTGGTAGACAAAAACTAGTTAGGATTTATTTGTCCACCACGTGTTAGTCACCATCAAGTGAATCGTCTGCTCATCTGTCGGTTCTTTCCATAGTCCCGCATTAAAATGAATAAATATGTCTTTATGTCTGCTACTTTTCACGGTTTATCTTCTGAACCGTTTGCTGAACGATTATTTTGTAAATAAATGTACCTATTATTTTGTGGTCTTCCGACTTCCTAGTACACGCGGCCGCGACAAGACAAGGAAAAATTATTTTTACGCTTAAAAAGACAAACTTAATATAAACATAGATGTTTGGTTACATGACTTAAGGTATCCCTGTAAAAAGTATTCCACTCCACTTAACAAATGGCGATAGCGGTGTGACATGTGAAGTGACAAGATGGGTGAAAGTGTATACAATGTAATCTAATCGTATCGCGGGACGCATTGTGCGACTAGCGTTTATATTTATGACTATGTTACGGAAATCGTAGGATTTTGAGGAGAATCATTATTATCTTACAACCTTATTATGTAATATTCTTACCTAATCCTTTGGTTAAAACCATTTATAATTAGTTATTCTCAAAATTCTAAAATAGAACCTCGATTTAGACCTTCGTTAATAGTAGATACCTACTTATTGATAGTTGTATTGTTATCTTTTAAAGTATACTTACTGTTCACACATTTAACTATCATTATCGCTGTATCTCCTTATCTAGGTACATATATCTTCTATATACCTACATTACATGTGTATAATAAAACTGTAACTGATTGTATGTTTGTGCACGCCAACCTCAGAAACGGTTGAACGGATTTTTATAAAACTTTTCACTGGGATATAGAGGAGGTGGAGCAATATAAAGGCTACTTTTTATCCCAGAGTTACTGCGTGATCGGGTATCACGCGGGAAAAACTCCTATGCTCGAACGAAGTCGTGGGCACAACTAGCTAATATACAATCTAATTACACGTTCATCATGTTAAAGTAAGTAACAAGTTGAAGATAAAAAGTAACTATGTTAAGTAGTACACACATAACACAATTACGCAAGATTAGAATTAGAAACATAATTGCGCAACATAAGAAGTTTAACGCATAATATAATATATAATCACGACTGATAAAATCGAACTCCAATATTAAAAGTCAATACAAATCACGAAATAGGTAGGAACTATTTACGATAATTGTAATTGACCCACATTAGTAGATCTCGGTGAACTAATCCATTATTCTCCACTCATTGTTTCGACAATCGATTTAAACATATCGATAGGTAACTTCGATTATGGATAACCTTGCGCCGAAATGGGCAGAAAGTGTTGTTAGAAATCAATCAGGAGTCGAAAAGTGAATGTAACATATCCAATCAATCGATCACATATTTCGTAAGAACCATAAAATACAATAAAATCTTTTATAATTCTCCCTATTTATTTAAGTAGATTAATTTATGTACGAATGTTATATACATTATGACTTTTATTAAGAAAAAATGTCGTCATCATGTTTCTTGCACTTCTCGTTGCAGTCGCGTAGCTCATAAATAGCGTTGTGTGAGAAGAGCCTAAATCTGTTCAGCGAAACAGATTTCTTTATACGTTTTGACATTTTGAGCAATATGATTTCTTTATGTTATTTTCATATTCACAGTCAATCATAAATGATTATTATGAACTTTATGATAAGGTTTAATATTTATGTCTACCCTTGATCTTCTTAAGCCCACTTTCGATATTCACCGTACGAAATAAGACAGACGTTGAAAGATGAAATCCATTTATTCCCTAAAAGGAAGTCGTTAGTTACATCAAAGACTGATGACTTGTAATTAATTCAGTTAAACGTAAGCCTTAAATATTAAGCATTACGAATAAAAATATGTATTACAACATTATTATTACGGATTAAGTTTCGATAGCGACTAATTAGCAAGCATAAAGTTTAATTGAGGCAATTTATTAGGCAAAATGACCCCTAGACACGACCTACTTTGTATCACGCTATATAGCCCCTAAGGCGGTGCCTACTCTATCGGACAATTAAGCACTAACTCCATTAACAAGACACACCTACTTATCTATAAGTCTATATTAATAAAAATGTAACTGATTTATGCTATACAAAGGAAATATTTGAGAGAAAATAAGTACTACTTTTCGATTTTTGTCTCTCTGTTTATTCGTACGTCAACCAAAACTACTGAAAGTAATTTGATGCGGCTTTCAAAGTTGTACCTAATGCTGGAGGTCGTCGGTCAGTTGTATTGAGTGAACCGAGATTAGAAGAATAACGCACAATTTAATTGACAAAAAAATCATTGTTCTGTTCTATTGCGTTACAAAATACCAACAGTAACGTATAAAATTAAGTAAACGAAGCAAAATAAGTCAATAAGGATATCCAACTATTTAAGGTTGATAACCATTATTAAAAAATTATATCCAATGAAAGCAATTACTTAGTACCTATTTAGGTGGTATCATAAGGCACAGCGAACCATATAAGTAATATTTCATTGAAGCCAGGAAGCACATGTGATATTTTTTTCATGTGAACATAGTAATTGAAACGTTCTTAATGCTTTATTTGGTCATCATTACTTACAATGTCTTTGTGCGTTACACAGACACATGGCTTTAAACTTTTATCGTTGCGGACGCTATACATTCTGCTTGTGTCTAGTACTCACAATTCTCATAGTTAACATAGATATTTCTATCCAATTGACTTTTCTTCCAATTGGACTTTGTTATCACACATTTGCAATTGGATACAAACAGCGGTACAATTAAGCTAAAATTATAAAAATCAAGAGTAGGTACCTAGGTACTGGTCAAAATTAAAACTTATCTATATATATAAAACTCTTGCGTTACTGAGTGACTGACTGACAGACGACGCACAGCTGAAACTACCGAACGGAAGAAGCTGAAATTTGGCATGTATGTTCTTGGGGAGTGTAGGGGAGCACTAAGAGAGGATTTTTGGAAATTCCACTCCGAAGAGGGTGAAATAGGGGGGTGAAGTTTAAACGAATTCCACGCGGGCGATGCCTGCGGGTGGAAGCTAGTCCTTTATAACAGAGTCTGCAGTGAAATACGCAATCACAACGCGATTACACTTCATCCTGGCAACTTATAAAAAATGACACATTAGCACCCCAAAATGATAAAATTATTAATCAAATTCAGATTCATAATAAATGCATAAATTCACCTCTTGACATAGCAGAAAAATTCAATAAATATTTTATTAATTTAACATCTAAAAATACATTGACATCCAATCATTATAATTACAAAATACACACTAATGCTAATTCATTATTCATTTACCCAACTGACATTAATGAAATATTTAAAATAATAATGAGTCTAAGAAACACTAATTCAGTTGGCTATGATCAGCTACCTACAAAAATTATAAAAATTACTGCGAAACTAATTGCACCACCTTTAAATTACTTAATAAATCTATCTTTTACAACCGGCATTTTTCCTGACAAGTTAAAATTGTCTGTTATTAAGCCTATACATAAAAAAGACGATAAAACGTCAATGAATAATTATCGTCCGATTGCGCTTGTCCCGATATTCGCTAAAATAATAGAGAAAGCAATGCATCTTTAACTTTTTAGAAAAGCACGGTATGCTAACCCCACAACAGAATGGATTTCGTAAAAACAAATCGACTTCACTTGCGGCATTTAATCTAGTAAATAGTATACTTGAAAACGTTGATGGGAAAAATAAAACCGTAGGCATATTCTACGATATGACTAAAGCTTTCGATTTTGTTTCTCACAAATTACTCCTGTGGAAGTGCGAGAAGTACGGGATCCGCGGACGGCCATTGGAATGGCTGGAAAGTTACCTTACAGATAGAACGCAATATGTCGAAGTGACCAGTATTAACTCAAAAAAAGAAGAGGAGACCTGTAAATCAAAACCCCTACTAATTAAAGCCGGTGTACCTCAAGGAAGCATATTAGGACCTTTAATTTCATTATCTATATTAATGATCTGCCTAATGTTACAAACTGTGAATGCTCTTTATTTGCAGATGACATAGCCGTTATTGTATCGGACAATCAATCAATAAATTTTAATGACGAAATAAATAATACAGTTGACAAAATATTAATATGGCTCAAGAATAATAATCTACAAATTAACACAACAAAAACTAAATATGTACAATTCGGCAACAAAGGATGGGAAAAATTAAAGCTTAATGTTCAATGTGAAAACGAAAAACTCACTGAAACAAATTCTATCACATTTTTAGGTTTAATATTGGACGATAAATGTAATTGGAAAAGTCATGTAGACAAAGTCTGCTCAAAAATAAACCGATTTGTCTACCCGCTTTGGCGTATTCCTAAAATTTCTGATAGGAACACTGCTTTACAAGCATACCATAGCTACGTCGTATCAAATTTAAGGTACGGTATAATAATTTGGGGAAACTCAGTGTCAATAAATAAGGCTTTCCTAGCACAAAAACGATGTGTGCGAGCAATGTGTGGATTAAGACCAGAATCAAGCTGCAAACCTCTTTTTAAAGAATTAAAACTTTTAACAGTACCTTGTTTATACTTATACGAAGTATCCGTTTTTGTAAAAACTCATATGTATCGGTTTGAAAAGAAGGAACACTATAAGCATTTCACTAGCCGACGCACTGACAAAATAGCGTTGCCTCTTTGTAGAACCGCACAGAGGCAAAATAACTCCTATCACATGTGTATAAGAATATATAATAGACTACCAGAAGAATTAAAAAAATTAAACATAAATAATTTCAAAAAATCTTTGCACAACTGGTTGATTCAAAAGTGCTTTTATACAGTGGAGGAGTTTCTCATGTAATATTAAGGCACCTGTGAAATAAATTAATAATTTTAAGTACTATATTATATAACTGTAGCTATTAGATTAATATATAGGTAAATTGACATCTGATTAATATTGACATTATATAAATTTAATAATAATAAGTAAAATAAGAAATATATATTTAATGGTAGTAATGATATTGACATTCTAATAATAATAATCTATTTAACACAACAATTGACATTTGCATGCCATACTGAAAATGGCTAATTGTGAGAAGTGATTTTATTTCTAAGAACTTATACCTGTAACCACAATTATTGCAAATAAATATTCTATTCTATTCTATTCTATTCTATCCATGTAACAAGTACACATCTCCATGTTCCATCTCCGGTACAAGCAAAAGTTAACTGCATAACTGCAACTGTAGTATTGTTGTAATAGACATTAAACAAGTAAGCTCTTTTCAATTTTAATTAAGTATTTTAGTATTTCAATTGTAGTTTTTTGAATACAATATACCTACAATGTAAGAAATATTTGTATTTAAATCAGGTGTACAAATAAAGGGTAGGTAGGTATTTGTATTGTATTGTAATAATGTAAGTATGTAAATCTTGTATATCTACATATGTAATTATGTACCTAGTCGTTGTTTTCACGGAGCCTAATGAAAGATGTAGTTATCGGTAAATAACGTTGTATGTTGTCGAAACATTCATTAATTAAGATTCCTTAATGTGCAAGTAACCTTTTGCCCGCACGTAAATGCAACAACTACACATTACTGAGGTCAACTATATATTTGCGAACAGGATATTAAAACGACATGGCAATCCAAAAGGTTAGAGGTCTTCTGCGAATTGATTGAACGACCGTCTCATGCTCAATATATGCACTTATCGAACAGTTTTCTGTTGTGCTAAACTATGATAATAAAATAAAAAACTACCCACCCCCACGGATTCGCCCGCGTTGAATTTTTTGTCAGGTTACACCCTTATTATCCATACATTCATAACATTCCAAAACAAACCATTCATTCAATTAGATTCGATAAATATTTAATTTTTGCCTAATTAATAATTTTAAACTTGACTGACTAAAAAAATCTGTAGGGATTCATGCTGAAGTTAAAAAATATTATAATAAGCATGTTGTGAACATAATTGCCATGGTAATTGCCTAAATACAAACTTCCTATTCATCTACTATTAATCATAGTCATTATGATGTAACTTTTTGCCATTTTGACAAACACAAATTATGCTTATAACCATAGTTATAAATGGTTATTAAAAGGCTTACTTATAATTTTGGACGCTGTCCACTATATCTACAGTGCCACAAACTTATCTGACCCGGTGAGAGGGGCATTACTGTCTTTGTCTTTGTCTGACAACAGTATAACATTTGCATTAGTTCCAATTTTGGCCACAATTTGGGTCAAATAAGGCTAAACATAAATTTTATTACGTGTGTTCACAGTTTAATTAAGCTTAAAAAAATTAACTTAAGGCATTTTTAATTTTCTCGTCAATCTATATTGAACCTTAATTACAGAGGCGGAAAGAGGGCATTTTTGTGGTTTGACATTTGTGCATTTTGGCGAACGCGAACAGATTACAATAAAGTCATGGTTACGACTGACAACCTACTAAAGATTTTTTAAACAATAAACCATCGATTTATATAAAACAAACAAAATGTTAATAACACTGCTTGAAAAGAGAGGGGGTTTTTGATCATCAGTCATGAGTATTAGACGTGATATTCGTGTTATCCATGCTACTCGCGACACAGGGATACCTAGTAAGAGTACGAGTGCGTTAGCCTTTATTATAACTAGACAGAAAACTCATTCGCAAAATGGAGGTGATGCTGCATAAAATAAAGATTTTATGGCTCGTTAACCTTAATGAATCCTCATAAACCTTCAGAAACCAAAGTACACATTTGCTGTATCGAGCGGACCGAAATATAGTAATTATTGCAATACAAAGCGGCTTGAGACTTTTCAAAGATTCAAAGTCAACGTTACCAACTTACTTATGACTTGCGATGTGAAAGACCTTGGCCTTTTTTAAGAAACTATTTAAAAGACTTATATAATTGTTATCATGTGATAATAATGGTGAGATTTTCGGTAATTTAAATAAACATCGATTCTTCTATGATAAAAAAGAACTTAGATTTTATAACAACAAACCAAGAGACGAGCGTCTTGATGGTATAAGGCTACTTCCACTGACGCTTTGCCAATTAATTTGGAAAACAACACTATTACTGGTTCCACAGTCGAAACACAAACATTTCACGCACAGCTTCTATATTTGACATTTTTTACTACAAATACCTACCAAAACAATAAAATTGCAAGATATAAGACTCGCCCCTGACTTAACCATTGGACCAATGTAACCAATATCCGCTAATCGGCATGCTAAAACTGACAGCTGAAATAGCAGCAATTATCCTAAGACGTCTCGAAATGCTAATTTACGAAAAAAATGTCGGGACGGATACATCCTGTTTTGAAACTTGTATCATTCAGTGGGTGTGGTGAAGGTCGGCAGCTTCGATCGACTGCGTGAATTCCAAACATCGGATATTTAAATAAACTGGCTATGCCCGCGACGTCGTATGCGTGAGAGTTTTCCCGTATAAATCTCGATCTCACGGGTTTTCCAGAATTATGAGAAGCCTGTATTTGCTCCACAAGCTCCTCTATCATCCAGTGAAGGTCCCATAAAAATCGGTTCAGCCGTTCTGGAGATTAGCGTGTACAAACAGACAAAGTTTTTTTTATTCATATTCTATTTCTGTTTCTTAACCCCCATAATTCTTTTGTAACTATTTTAGATGTACAGACAACTTTTCTACACTCTTATTACAAGTATAGATTGACAAATACAAATGAAGTATTAGTTATTGTAATCGTATTTTTATTGATTTCGATTAACTTAACTGGTATTTTCAATGTCACTGGATCTTGAAACTTGTGTTAATTTTAAATCATTAGCAACACTTTTAAAGCATTACCTTACGAGTTATACAGGATAGTGATGTTACCTTCGTTTGCATTAAACGTATTACATTCACGATTTAATATGTTTCCTTATTTCTTTCTGAAGTTAACATTATATTAAATTCCAAAAATCTTTCTTTGGCGCTCACTTGACGAACTCATAAAGTTTCAAGTGAATCCATTGAAGAAAATAAAGTATTTCAGTTTATCTCCTTTTTCATTCCCTTAGAGGAAGAATATCCAAAAATCTTCGCGAAGTGCTCCCCTACACTACCCAAAGAACACATAATAAATATACCAAACAGCCTCTTGCTTTCAGTAATTTCGGTAGCGCGTTGCCTGTCAGTCGATCAATCAGTGATCTATCAATCAGTGACGAAATATTTTTTTTTATATTGATAATTTTGTCACCATGGTGTTTAAGGTAAATTACAGGTACAGTGCGCCCAACTTATCTCTGAAATGGCAAAAATTGGAACTAACGAAAAGTCATTCATAAGTACGTTGTGGTCATTCATCTGTCAGTTACTAGTGTGCAATGATTGGTCAAATGAATGTCAACTGCGTCCGACAGCGCCTCTTTCGTTTCAGTCTTAAGTTGGGTTTACTATACTAAGCGGACCATCTTACTACAAATATAAGTATTGTGACATGAGGCTACAACACATGATTAAGAATTACCATGTATGGAGGACAAGGATTTGACTTTCACCGGGCGAAAGTGATGTTTTTATGCAAAGGGTGTTTGACTAGTTTTGAAGAAAGTGTGGCTTTTGCCAAATAAATCACACAATAACTCCGTGCATTTCAAATGATTTGTAATATCTTCAAATATTTAATAGACCTACTAACCTCGAAGAAAGAATAAATAGTGACGTCACATCAATGTAAGGTTTAACATACAATTAAAATTGCTTTAGTAACAATTTATCAGACGCTACCTTGAATAAATATGCAAATTAATCATAAATATCACTTGTTGTGATAGTTTACAGCAATCCATTTTGTAAGTGCGGACCATATTTTTCCGTGTAAACTCTTTATTACAAATTTATTGAATTTCTGCACTGGGCTTATTGTAGTTTGTCAGTGGCCAGAGATCGTTATTCTCATTTATTGCCAGTTTATTTTAATAAATCTAGTATTTAATTTCTCTTTCTGTGCGTTCAGGACTTACATTTGTCGCATGTATTAGCACTCTTTGTGTGGTCCCATTGTAGTGCAATGAGATATGAGCGTGTGTATCAGACAGGAATGTTTTATTTATATCAGCTCCATCTACACAAAAAAGGATTTTAACATGCTGATAGGCAGCTTGTAAATCACATTGTAACAAAATGTTTATGATTAAATGATTTTATTGTAGGATTCTTAATCTTAAGTGCATTGTATAAAATTATGTAGGTTTAAAAAATTAGTACTTTGACAAACTTGATCATGCTTTTGTAGGAAGTAGTGTAATAATAAATGCAAAGCAACAAAAGTAGTCACGTAGCTGTTAACCGTTGAAGAGTTCCGTTGTCTGGAGCCAATCCTGCTAGGCTATTCTGTAAGGATATCTTTGACATCTCGATAGCTGAATCCGCGGTGAGATTTTGACGTTTGACGTGCATTGCGTTCTGTTAAAATTAAAACCGGACCGCAGCGCCAATCAAACTCGCAATCGAAGTGACACAACTCGTCTGAGTGAGCTTCGATATCGAATTTGTTTCTTACAGAATAGCCGTACTGAGCGTAGAATCCGGCCCTTGCTGATCATATTTGCATTGTGATGGAACTAAAACAGTATGAGAGGGAGTAAGAGGAAGTAATTCTAATTTGGCTTGCAATATTTGTGCTAAAGGCACATACAAATAAAAAAGTTAACTAAAAGCCTTTAAAAGACCAGACCAAATGCTAACAGGATCTTTGCTATTTCTATGTAGGTATATTAAATAAACATACCGAATTAGGTACATGTTCCAGTTGCATGGATTATGGTTAAGCCGAACCAAAATCGTAAATAGGTACCCGTTTTCTAATCTTTTGTGTCGGCAGTGCTATATGTTTAAAAACATAGGAAACTACAACATTTCATCATCATCATCATGGGCCATGATGAGTCTACCATCATGGTCCACTATTGGGAAGGGGACTCTTCTCTGAATGATAAGGTTAAGGACATAGTCCACCACACTAGCCAAGAGAATTTGCCTACATTTCATATAATATTTTAAGAATATTTCCATATTAAGAAATATATATCTCATATCAACAAACACCAATCATTGATAAAATCTTGGAATTTTAATCAAGAATATTAACGTCATCTTTCGTCAAATGCCGCATTTAACCTAAATTCTAATGGACTTCTTTATTCGTTTTTAGATCTTAGAAATGTTTTGGATTATCTATTAAATTTTATTATGGTACTTGAACTATATTATGCAAATTCCATTTAGCAAGAACTATAGTTATCTACCTCATCAGCAGTTAGTCTGTTAGTGCGGGGTTATTTAGAATATTTATATTTGATTTGAACTTTGCCATAACTTAGTCAAAATGTTACAACTATAGAGTTGTAAACAATGAGTTATTGACCTATTATTCCTAGTTTCAGATCTTAGAAATTACCGTTTGTTGTGGTATTTGCTTTGAGGCATGTTTCGCCATCTACCGTATGTTTCAATATAAATGAAAATTTTGGATATTTTTTTTTCTTATATTGCTTATGTTACTACGTACGTACGTTTTATACAAAAAAACATCTTCACGTTAGTTATTGTCATTTTAAAATTCGATTTATTATCGTTTATTTTTATATAATTTAGGAAAATAATATTCGACTTAAAGAATAACGCAATTACAATAATAAATGCATGAACTTAAGATTAAGTGATTATTGAAAGTGACCAATAACGAAATAAAAATTTAACATGATAGCCTTCTTAACCATAATAATCAATTGCGTACGGTATTGTATGTAGTTATTTAGAAACCCATAACGGATAGTTATAAAGATTGACACAGAGTAAACGGAGCGTTTACAGGTGAAGATGCAACGAAAGAAAAGAAAGTAACTAATGAGGTACAATAAATGGATTTCACGGGAGAAAATCAATTAAAGCTCACAATAAGAAAGCAAATACGATGCTACGTTTTGACTATGAACTGCATTTCGATTGTAATACAAACCGCAAGCGAAAACAGAAAGCTTTAGATAATGATACCTACCTTGTAGGTTCCGTTGCTGATGATCAATTTTCGTGAAATTAGTAACGAAGGTATCTCTAAAAAGTACTTTAAATAAAGTCAGCGGTTACAAATGCTGATCATAAAATGAAATTTCAGACCTCGGAAAGAATATAGAAAACTACTTACCAATGACAACAAACAGGAGTATAACCAATTAGTAAAGCACCATGCTTTATCAATTTATTACAACGAGCAAGTTATTTCGGTATTATAATTGAGTAAACACATTCCATTTTCCACATTAATCGAAGAACGTCTTCAATGAGGGTAAAAGCGTGTGAATTCGCCGCTCGAGGCGCTAGTGTAGAGTGAGGTCTGGCTGTCAGTGCCACAAACTTATCTGACGCGGTAAGAAGGGCGCTACTGTCTTTGTCTTTGTATGACAACAGTTTAACATTTGCATTAGTTCCAATTTTGGCCACCGGGTCAGATAAGTTTGTGGCATTGTCACTTCTCACTTGTCTGAATGTCACTTGTCACTGTTTATGTATGGGCGGGCTTTTACAGCAGGACCTCACTCGCCGGTGGCGCCAACTGGTGAGCACAAAAACGGCGACCCTCATTGATCCAATTTCAAATTTCGAACGCAAGGCGACTGTGAATGCATGCGTCCGTGGACAATCACAGCAATCCTTGGCACCAAATTCAAACATTGACTTCGTTTCATGGATCACATCACTAGCGCTATTGTGTTCTTAATAACACGAAGAGTGACCTAGACTAACACACGTTTGTTATGTGAACGGAGTCGTGTAATTTGAACGAGATCTACATAATCGTTCCAATATTGTTTGCGAATGTATCAATAGCAGGAAGAGTTTTAATGAATCTGAATGCATTTGAATTTTAATGAGGTCGGTTTCGCGGCATGGATAGATAAATAACTTAACATCTTAACATAGTGCCTTAATTATACCTATCATTGAATCTAGGGTGAAGTTTTGAAATATATAATCTGTGATTATATGTAGAGACGTAGCAGATAAAAAATCTCCTCGAGAATTTTTAGTCGCTGTTTCTTCCTAAGCTGCTTAGAAAAGTAAGTCCAGTGAATTTTGTAGGTATGTAGACTTAGGTGTTAAAGTGCTTTCAAATAAAAAGCCTAATTGTACATAAAAACATAATCGTACGACGTATCTACCTGAATATTAGCTAGCGTACCTAAAGAAATTAGCATACTTCCATAATTACGTATTAGGAACCGTTGTTGTGACTGAATTAAAATTCCCTTGTTATCTTTTGTAAATCACTACCGCGAATCCAAAGAAATGCTAGGAAGAGGTTGTCGCATCGAGCTATTTCCTACACGTGATTGTTTGGTTACCCGTTCAAGTAAATCCGGTATCAACCGGTACTTTTACTTTCGATGAGGTTGCGCCCGCGCCGCTTCCGCGAACGAAAGTGCTTTCGCAAGTCATAATAATTTATCGATGTCGATAAAGATATTTATGATTTTGATTTTTCTTATTTTTGCTAATTGTCATATTTAAGTAACAATCAAAAAGTAGTAATCAGGTTAAGTAGAATTTAGTAAGAAAACACTTATTTAACTTTTGCTGCAATCTGTATTATTTATATCTCTTATATTGCAGTGTACCTATTATTTAGTCATCCGTAAGTTATTTGTACGTAGGTTTAAAATATTCTAACACACTCAAGACTCCAAATCAAGATAACCTACCCAATATACCTACCCATTCCCAAGAAAAAAAATATGCAGCAAATAAATATCTCAAACCTGGGATCCCTCAACAAGTGAGGTCATCTGGGTTAAAGGATGTTAAAAACTTGTTCCAATATCAATTAAAGGTTACAGACTTTTCAACAACGTATTTTTTGTTATTTATTTATATAACTTAATGGCTAAAAATAACCAGTGTTTAGTCAGATCCCTTGAGTATTTATGTTATGACTCAAAACTAAAGTTGCATTTGTAGAATAGGTTCTTGATCGGACGAGGCAAAATACTGCAAGAGAATACTTGCAATCGAGTCCTAGCCTAGTTAAGACATCAATTTCTTAATTAGTGACCCCATAGTCTAGTTGGTGGTGAGACCTAGACTGGGAAGCGATAGGCCATGGGTCCGATAGGCCGACAGGAGCAGATATGTATGGGAAAAATAAATATTTTTTCCCGAACCATAGGTAGTGACTTGCTTGTGTTGCCAAAGTCGCAAACACTTAGGGAATCCTACTGAGAGTTATGAATGTGCAAACGTTTATTTATATAGTAACTCCGGTAGTTAAAAAATGTGTATATCTTAATATAAAAAGCTCTAATACATGCACTGATGTTACTCGTTCGATTTGATCAGATTATATCTATAATATAATAATTGATAAAGCAAAAACTTTAGTTGGCCAGTTTCCAAGAACATACGTAGTGATGAAGGTCAAGTTTTTGTTCATTTTATTACCTAGTCCGTTTTAAGTACTATGGGCAACATTTTGAGTCTACTATAAAAAATATGGATTTGTGGGTCTTCTATAAAAACCCTAATAGCACATCGTAAAAAAGCATTAATTAATATCAAAAATGCCAGTAAATTATCCTTGGTTGATTGTTTACTAGTAAGTCTAGTAACCTGTTTTCCATTTGCCTGGAAGATTTTACATTAACTTAAATTCACATAAACACATACAAAACCTACTTTACAAATAGTAATAATAATTATCTGCATAATAACTTATAGTGAATAATAATTAAATTACTTTTAATTTTTTGATCACTTGTATTTAGCAAAATTCACCTCACTGCCTATTGTTCTAAATTTAAAATTTTCTGTCCATAACCTTATTAACCTACATAAATGAATATTAAAAAAATACCGTTAAATCTAATTTAGTTAAAATTTAAAAGTGGTGTATTAATATTCTATCGATGGATATCACTTCACTACTCGTATGCATTTTCTTGACTCTTTACTTTCTTCGGTAACTAAAAACGTAATTTTGATCGATTATATACTTTTCCAAATTTCTCAATTACAATCGTATAAAAACATCTAAAATATTACTCTATTTTGCACACAATACAACCCATCTACACAATTGAAATCAAGCGTGTAAAATAGACAATATACCATAGATCGCAAACTCTACGAAGCGTTCAACTAGGGCATGCAATTATCCGCCCGAATTTACTATCCGGATAATACGGATAGTTCATTTTACTATCCGGATATTATCCGGATAAAACGGATAATACGGATAGTTAATGTTTTTCTAAAAAAATTAACCATAGTATGTATTATATTTACTTTTTCTCGATCGCGATGGTCTATATTTGTGTGTGTGTCTATTTATGTGAACCTCTCATAATTATTTTTTGATGGCTTGACCAATTGAATTGCGGTTGATGCCATTTGAAAGATCTCCACTGATCTTAGATTTTCTGCAAATTGTATTGAATCGAAAATGAATTGTTAAAGTGATGTTTATGTCTAATAACTTCCAAAATACTGTAACGTTTTGTACCATAATCTCTCAAATCCGCAAAGTACTTAAAAATTTTAAAACTGTTTTTAAACATAACTGCGAGACTTCGTGTCATATATTTTTCCGGGTTGATGCATGAGTTTGCAAAGTGTCCGATATAAGTGCGAAGCAGAAAGCCTTTAATTTCCCCGTCACATTCAAAAATCTTGGTTCGAAATTCTGTGATCAACCGCGTGTCAGGAAGAGATTTTTAAAGGTATCAAGGTAGCAAATGAGCAAACAGCACCACCCTCACGCTGTCATCCATGATAATTGTGACCGAACAAAGATTAAATTAAGGAACTAGGATGGTAAGTCCAGCTAGAAATGATGATAGAATGTTAGTCGGTAAGTGTGAAGACTTGGACAGGGACTGTTAAAGGTTCTCAAATCCTTACAGTGTCTAGACGTGAAAAAAGCCAGTGGTCTTGAGGGTGTTCCAATGAATGTACTAAAAGCCTGTATACTTGATACGTCTATTCCGCCTTACTTCCAAAATTGGATTATTATCAAAATCCTGGAAGCTTGCTAGCGCGCCGCCCGTTTTCAAATAAGGCAGCTGTATCGATCTTTGTCATTATTAGCCAATTTCAATAACCCCACCACTTTGTAAGCTTATGGAGGGTATATTAAACTTGTATCTTATTGAATGCCAAAACCAAACTACCTTCTTCGGGACTAATAAGCATAGGCTTAATTGGCATTTTAAGGAAGCTCCCGCTTTGTTTATTCCCCTATCGGAATTCTTGTGCAACCTTTCCTCCAGGTTGTTGTTCCTTGAAGACTCTGGCCGCCACTCTATTTCTACTACAAATATCCAGCTGGTAGGGATGAAAAACCATCTGAACGAGAGCTCCATATTACCGTTAGTGTTTCAATGGGACGATATTGAATCTTCTGAATCGTGTGAGATTTAAAGCCATAAAAACAGACGTATCAGTTTACCACCAAGAAGTGCTCATTCATCATGGCTTTCTGCTTTTAAAATATAAAAATTAAATACTCTGACCGCCTTTAGTTGTTGGGAATTATAGTTACGTCGCACCTCAATATTGGGCGGTTCTTATGAACTGTCGTTGTCTGTCGAGCACGTAAGCTAAGCAATGCTTCCGAGATGTACGCTAAGATAAAAAGGTAGTTGAAAATTCAGTCAAACTATTTTTTGGGTCATATACCATAAAAAATGTGGTAGAAGTTGCAGAGGCAATCTCCAAATAACCAAATAAAACATAAAATATTATATTTTCGTAATAATTAAGCAAACAAAATGTCTCCAAATGGTCAAATAGTATAAAATTATTACTATCCGTTTTATCCGGATAATAGGTCTTCTATTATCCGGATAGTATTTTCGGGCGGATATCCGGATAATACGGATATCCGGATATCCGGATATCATGCCCTACGTTCAACGGAAGTACTTCGTGCCTTGAACTTGGTCGGATGGCGACTTTTACCATTGTCGTCGGCGTCGGACCGAGGCTACGACCTTTTCACTTTTACCATCCACTAAGGATAGAAGCGGTTAGAATACCATAAACGCCTACCTAGCTACGACGAATTTATGCGGACTTAAATGTGTTCTTGAGTGCTGAATTCTGGTATATTCACTATCAATCTGGTATATTAAATATCAACGAAAAAAATCCATTGAAAAGTTAATTGATGTGCAATGAAACCAAATATATGTATTGTACATTATTTATTAAAATTATTAATAATATGTGAAAACAATACTAAAAATAGTTGTCTTATACACGTGCTTATTCTATTTGCGCTCTCTGGATTCTTAAAGTTGCATATGCCCTAGAAAATTATTGTTAGCACCAACGAACCAACGAAACTTAAAGAAGAAACACAATAAATAAGTAAGAAAGAAAGAATTAATAAATACATAATTATAATCTTAAAACAGACCTCAAAAGCGTGCGAACCATACAAAAAATATAGTATTACATAAAAAATAATCCATTTACATAAGCTGTTAATCAATTGGCAACGCCTGTCAAGATGATACGGAGATCTCTCGGACTCCCAGAAAAACTAAGGTAGAAAAACTTACATGTCTGGATATCTAATTGACCCCAGCGATAAGGAAATACTAATAGCAATAAAAAGGCTAGATGTAAGATAGCAGATACACAACGATCATCGGTTTGGATGACGAATACACAAAAATAGAAGGATCTGCTAAGTTACGATAATGTACATTCGGACTGAGTACTTACCAGAATTTAAAAAAATAAATGAATTCATGATAAGTACACGGGATCTGATGATGGAATCCTAAAGATATTGAGGGGAACTTTCGCAATTACAGGGGCGACTAGTGTATTTGTTAAGGTTTTCATTAAGTATTTTAAAGCACTACAATTTAATGAAAATACTAATTAAAGTTATTCAGAAGAAGTATTTCAGATTAAAGTTACTAAAGTTTCATTAAAATCAACAACAACAGAACAAACACCATACAATTATGTTTAAAATAACAAAACCAAGACAACCACAGACCTCTATCTAGCTAATCAGATCTACCAAATAGACCAATCTATCCGTCAAGGTGAACCCATACAGATATAAAACAAATACTTAACAAACAATCCCTACAAATCAAATCCATGTAATTTGCATACCACGCACCGAACATTTTCATTATGTTCGTGACTCCAGCAGTTAATAATGTAACAACTGGTTAGTGTATTTGATATCGCGATATCAAATTAACAGTAAGACACCATTTCATTATATGACAATCAGTATTTCGACATAACCTATCCTTGACTTGGTCACGCACTATACAACAATGGTCATGTTCAAAGCACTTTTGTTACTTATGTAAGTGTATGTATCTTCGTATGAAAAATAATTTAATAAATTTAAAATATCTTGCACCATTCAAATAAGTTTACCTCTCATTCATTAACTTAAATGAGAAATCTTTAATTTTTCTTTAAAAATATCGTTCATAATTTTAACTTAGATATTCGTCATTACGTCATTCATAATTAGATTAGGAAATTAAAATAATCAGAATTGCAATATTTTTTCAATAAATTATATCTGATATACCTATTTTTAGGATTCCGTACCCAAAGGGTAAAACGGGACCCTATTACTGAGACTTCGCAGTCCGTCCGTCCGTCCGTCCGTCTGTCACCAGGCTGTATCTCATGAACCGTAATAGTTACACAGTTGAAATTTTCACAGATAATGTATTTCTGTTGCCGCTACAACAACAAGTACTTACTGAAAAACAGAATAAAATAAATAGTTAAGACGTCGAAAGTATGGGAGCCCATCCCATACTTTCGACGCCTCAGCGATAGTTTAGTTACCAACTTTAGTTACTTTCAGTCCAAGAG
Source organism: Hesperia comma (assembly GCA_905404135.1). Classification (NCBI taxonomy): domain Eukaryota; kingdom Metazoa; phylum Arthropoda; class Insecta; order Lepidoptera; family Hesperiidae; genus Hesperia; species Hesperia comma. The sequence goes on along the minus strand of FR990014.1, from coordinate 18,643,191 downwards.
ATGGCGTTGTGGGTAATAATTATGTGGTTACAATAAAACAATTACATATTTAAGTGAAGCTTTCATACAACAGACCAGATTTTTGGCGTTTTTATACATAATGGTACGGAACCCTTCGTGCGCGAGTCCGACTCGCACTTGGCTGGTTTTTATTTTTTCTTTACGGTAGGTAACAGAATGACAAAGTGATAAAGTCATCGATGTAGTATTACCAGATGCACAATCCCATACTAATTTTCAAGTGTTTTGTGGCCATTGCTAATAGTTCCTTAAGCCACCAATAGATGGCGATACATCAACTAACTGAATCAGGCTAACGCAACCTTGTTGTAGAAGCTTTAAATAAAGGACAATAAAGTCCCTTTTTGAATTGGCTCCGAATACAATTTTGTAGTTTCCTGAAGCCGCCAATAGATGGCGATACAACATCACCCCAGTTTTTGAAACTTTAATTAGGGCAATAAAGTCGCTTTTTGCATTTACTCTGAATACAATTTTTTAATTTTATTTTCGCACGTACCGGGAGCATTGATGACATAAAAATACGTTAGTGCAATTTAAACCTTACCCTGACGCCTTAAAAGTTGTAATTGCCCTTAAAGTAATAAAGTTTTAGGCGTATTCGCGCTCGGAGCGTTCGAATGCGTCTATTTAAAAATTCCACCAAAATTTGGATTTTGGCGCACTTTCAGTGGGCACACTTTTCGAGTACTGATTGTGCATCTAGTATATTCTACATGGATGCATAAAGTATAACAGATTATAATAGGTTCATACGTGATTTAAAAAGCAAACACATTACATTCCTAATTTAAATTATTATAAGTAAACAGCAACTCCATAGCAGTCCGTTTAAAAATAAACAAACGCAGATTGACAAATGGAACACATTTAAATCTAATCGAGAGGGCGCCACGCGCGGTGACACGGTAGCAGCGCGCCAAGGCCGCCACTCACCGTTCCCCGACTAGTTCGACGACCTATAGATAAAATACTTACTGTAAGTCGAACGTAATAAATTATGTTTTTGCTAATTTTAAATTAATGTATGTATGTCGCTCGGACTACAACACAAGTTTGTTACGAGGTACCTACATGCTGCATTTGATTTAAACTGATGACCGAAGGAGTAATCCGAACTAAAGGCCTAACTTGTCGTGTCGTCGCTTTCAGAGAAATAAATCGAAAAATAGGTAGCTATTTGTAGGGAGCTATTTATTCACATTAATAAAAACCAGAACCATATTAAGATATTTGTTTTCTGTTATACAATAGCACATTTTGTTTTTCTAAACATTTTCCGTCACCATTAATGTTATGTAACAGATAAAGTAAATAAAATGCACATTATATAACTCGAAACAATAACACATTACAACCCGTTTTTTCGGCTATTATTCTCTAATATTGTCTTGGCTATACAATGGACATACCGACATAAATTAAAATATCTTATCATCAGACACAGCCGAAACGCTAGTAATGTATTAAAATTAGTGCTACTAGTGTTTGCCTATTCTGTATCTTAAAAAATTGCTTTAGATTTATCTGTACAAGTTTTGTCGCGCCAGGAACTAAAAATGGACGTTGTTTTATGAAGATTGACCATGTTTAAGACGTGTGATTAATTGCGATAGCCATAAAATATTAGACAAATGATTCTAAAGACACTTAAAATTCACTGGGGATTGTTTTTCTTCATCATAGCATCAAATAATATAAAATTGTGTGGCACTACCTCTATGTATTTGAAAATAAACACGGATGACGAGACAAGTAATAATAATTGTCAAAATGTTTTTGACATTAGGTATATTAAGAATATAATTATGTAGTTATCTAAACACCAGGTTCGAAATATCTTTTGAATATGTTTAAATATTTTTATGCCTCAGTTAACACTATTAAAGTACATAGGTGTACCTTTATACTCATACTTATTCATATGTATCATGATTCATGCTAGACATAAAACATTTCAACATTAATATTATTATAATACACTGCAGTAGGTACACTATTAACTTATAAATTCCCATTGTCCTTCTACTCTTGTCTCAGTCATAATTTAGTTTATATCTGTTATTTGTTCGTAACAAGATTCTGATTAAACTCAATTTTCGTTTTGCAAATCATACAATAATGATACTTGACCCACATTCCCTTTTCCACTAAACACACCTCAGTGCGTTCAAAAGGTCAAACAAACACATTATTAGATATAGAGTTTCTAGTACATTGAAGATTAAAATACGTGTTGTGGATGCGCCACTGAGAACTAACTAATATAACTTCATTAAGATAATATAATTTTGACAATACGAAAAAAATTTTTTTTATTGGTTTCAAATTTCTACATACTTGCATTTCTACTAATAGTTCTGAGTCAATCTGATTCTCTAACAATGATAACCGATGTATTTGAATATTAGTTTTCCTATGAAGGTGTAAGGCGCACCATTATTTTTGACTCCAAATCAATCTCCCCCACTTGTGATGCATCCTGCTGAATAGTGGATGTGTCTATAGGGTCAGATCCTTCGTAATGGAGAATACACGACCTCCGAAAGTCCACTTGAATAGTGAACTTGAACTGAAGGATGCATGAAAAGAACTGGAACCCTATGGTAAAATAGCCGAATCCTTTTAAGCCCTAAAATATATTACAATAGTAACAGCATAGAGGATTGACGGCGATTGAGCGATGCCACCATCGAATAGAAATTTCCTACCAGTACGCGTACCGGGTCCTACTGCGTGAATGACAATGAGCCTGAGGAATCTCAGGTCGGGTTGAGAACGGTTTTGAGAAAACAATATTCTGATAGACGATGCACTTTGAATACGAATGCTATACAAATACCATTGTCGTCATTCCTCAATTTGTTACATGAGAACCGGACGACATCATTGATCCAATAAAATTCATCAATTACATGTCAATTGGCATGTTTTTAAATTCTATTTCTGAATTATAAAATTTATTTTCAAACGGAATTTGTTTTGTTATATTTACACAATGTCAACTAAAACGGTTGGATGGTTATTCTAAGCTAAAACAAAATTATAAGTTTGGGTGATAAAGATTGGTCAAAATTGTTTTCATCATATTTAAAATTAATTTATGAACTTTTTTCTTATCATCGATATTCATATAGCAAATAATTTTGAGATTTCTTTCTATTCATTGATTACGTAAGCCATCTGATGGTCAGTGGTCATCATCTTACAAATATAGGAGGTACCTTTGAAAAAAACATTAAAGACAGGTTCAATCATTTAATTTTCATATTTTCGTTATCTATCTGTGAAAATCCTCATTGATATTCTATTTCCTTCAAACACAAAGAAAATGACGAACGAAGTATATGTGACTTTAACTACATTTGTGGTTAGATGCCCATGATATTTTATCTTATGTCAGGTTTTTCCACATATTAAATTATTCTAACTTCGTTTGGCTATGCTCCAGGGTATGCAGAAATCATCGTATAAAAAATATCTTTTATACGTGTTCGGAATGAATTTTATTCTTATGTTAATATTTTATTTCTATCTTTGCAGAATCGGGCTTTGCGGATTCGACAACCCACATAGAGATCAAAAGACAGACGAAATTAAGAAACACATAGGACAGGTATGTTATAATATATTAATGTTACAGTCAAATAGTGACTACCTAAAAGTAAATTCAAGATTTGTATTCCTTTATACGTCGTTGATATTTAACTAAAGAAATCAAGGGACCGAAATCTGTGAAATAAATATTAAAATTTGAGATTATGTTATGGATCCGATTGATAACACACACCAACCATTAACCAACTAGTTATGATTGGATTCGACAAAATATCTTTATTATATTCCCAATGACAATAGTAACTAATATATCAATACCAGGAATACCGGTTCATTATGATTTAAATTATAGCATTTAATTCATTACATTAAGTACTAATTTGTAAAATACCAGTATACGTCTGTCTACATACACATGAACAAGATTCCAGATAGTTTAATTTCACTCATGCCGTAACGACCAGCGCGTGTCATCTCATTGCACGATATAATTGATGCTCAGAATGGTAATGACCGAGAATCTTGAATGCCCAAATAGGTTCTATCTCTCCATAAAAATAGCTAATACTCTAAGACATTTCCAAACCTGTAAACTCTTTAAGAATTTGTACCAAGCTAACCATCTGCCGACCATTCATCGCTCCAATGATAATGCAAATCAGTTGCCTTGACTTAAAAGCTTTCGTCTAAGAACCATCAATTAAAACATCTTTAACCATTATCGGATCGAAGCAGCTGTTGAACTGTATGGAAAAATACTTACCAAATTAAATAAAAGTCACATATTCATAGTCTGAGATTGCAATTCTTGATGATTCAAAATGAATAGACACAAGAAACAATAACACAGCAAAATACCGATTAATCCAGAATCCAAACGAAAGATTACACGCACCTCTGACTTTTCGGAGTTATGTGCGTTTTAAACATTTAAATGTCACTTGCTACAAACAGTGAAGGAAAACATCGTGAGGAAACCTGCATGCCGGAGAGTTCGCAAAACTCAAAGGTGTGTGAAGTCCGCCAATCCGCACTTGGCCAGCGTGGTGGACTATGGCCTTAACCTTCTCATTCTGAGAAGAGACCCGTGCTTAATAGTGGGCCATGATGGGTTGAGATGATGATGATGATGAAACGAAAGATAAACAATAAAAAGTTTATCAAATCAAAGTCGTCAATAAAAATTTGTTAATGGAACCAGAGTATCCCCAAACACATCAAATACGTCCATAACTGAACAAAAATATAAATAAACACACTGTACTATAAACATTTAATAGAACCAGAACCAAAAACCGTTTTTAAGTCAGACTCAATAATGCATTTTATCTTCACATCTAAAGCATCAAGCACGATTCTTGAGCAACCAGATGACGAAACGATGAGACCTGATAGACGGCGGAGGCACAAATAATTAAGCTATGCCACGCCTACCTATTAAAGAGGTCGTTATTATTAGAAACACAAGCAATAATAGCACTACGGTAAAGAGCGAGCTTTGATGGGTTCACCAGACTTGTGATTTGGGTAATGGATTGGATGCTCGGGAATTCAGGCGTGTTGCTTAAAAGTATGTAAGTTATATTAGTACGTACTGTCTGACGGTTGACTGGGGTTCACAACCTTTTGATGCGTTTTTTTTATACATAATGACTTTAAAAAAGAGTAACAGAGCGAAAGGAGTCAAATTTTCCAAAATTATAATTTCTGTCTAAATTCTTTCAACAAAATTTGCCCCTGCAAAATTTGCCCCTTGCAAAAAACAAGTTTTAGTTAATCGCGTAACGTCGAACTTTATTCTTATCAGTACATCAGTAGGACTTAGCAGTCCTTAATACTTTAAAACGACACTGGGCAAGGATGTGAAAACTAGGCAACCTTGCATATATTTTGTAGGTGTGATGTTGTAACGTTATTAAGGGTAAGATGAAATAAAAAGAATTTTAAAAGGAATAAAAGATGTACTTCTCTTTCTTAGTGGGTCACAAGTCACAATAACACTGTATAAAAATAAGCGAGTTAACCAAGAAACAGTCACAAAAGAAAGTCACTTAAAGCAAGGGAGGGGAGACGACCTGGAGTGTTCTCACAGGCGGAGGCGGAGGGTCGGAAGCACCGACTCGAACGGTGGAGGCCGGCGTGTCTCTCGATAAGATCAGGTGGTCGGGAGGCGTAGAGGCTGGTGTGCTACCACGCGCACAAGAGGGTAGCGCGACCCTGGCGCACAGCACTGCGCGCGGAGCCTCCCGACGTAGTCGACGGCAGCAGGTCCAGGGGCGCTCCAAGCACGCGCCCGACCGGAACGATATGTGAAACGAGATAGATACACACGCGACCGCGAAACAGGGACACGGGTCGGCCCTGAGTACGCCACCGAATCTGAAAGACCTCGCCCGAAGAAGTCTTCCGAACACTTCAATGTCTGTCTCCACACTGCCCTATTGACCCGATCGCTTGAATTTTCTCGAGCCGGCATTCTTCTTTCAAATTGCATCTCTTTTTAAATTTCTAGTTTATTATTAGTCTAGGTTGGTAGATTAAACATACAGAATAGATTTAGAAAAAGCAAAGACTACAGAGACGTAAGAATCAGAATTACATTGACATAATGTCACCAACGTAAACAAACATAAAAATCATATTTAAAGTTACAGGAATTCATCGAAATAAAGAAGGAATAAGTATTTAAACGTTAAAGAAGGTAACATTTACAATTTATAAATAGTCCTAGAAGTGAAAAGCCAAAGGAATAATTACATAAATTATCAAAAGTAGTCAATATAAACATTTCACAATTTCAGCAGATATAAAGTAAAATACAAGTAATAAAACAATAAACGAAGTAATAACCAAAGGCAAGGATATATAAGGAAGGAACTAAAGAAGGATAAAGAGGACAAAGAATAAGGAAGACATAAAAGGAAGTAAAGAAGTAAATATTACATATATACTACAATGTATACAACACCTAAAATAATGATGTGTTATTTACCAATGTATTTTGTTTCAATTCGTGCTATTGTATTTTCTTGCGGAGCTTGATTTGGTATCTAAGTAATAAAGTCTTTAAAAGGAGCAATAAAAAATTATATCATTATTTACCTAAACGGGAGCGACCCTCTCTGAGAAGCGAGAGATTCGACGTTCAATTTCTGACCGGACAGACTGATTGATGACACGTTACACATCCAAATATTAGGTTTCCTTTAGTTTAACTCCAAAATAATTTTTCTTTTAAGCAGTTGAAATATTATAAGTAACAACACCCTTTATGAAACGTTAACACGATTGGATACACGGAAATGATCGCGCAGATGAGGACCTACAGAATCAAGCTAACGATCGTAGGAAAACACACCGAGGAACAATAGTCCAAATAATTCTGACATTCGAATGGAGTATGGTAACGAGCTGTCTCGCACAAGGTCCGCGGCCTGTTTATTAGCGAAAATTATGACTAACGCACACTTGGTAATGTTTCAGTAAACTGACTTGTACCGGTTAAATGTGTATTGTACTGGGTAATATTTTTATTTTGAATAAAAAAAATTAAGAAGTTTTGTGAAATAGAAACAATTTAGAAGTTTTTGTTCGTCGATTGTTTGACTAAGGTTTCAGTTAATATTAACAAACAGAAATTAAATTTCACGAAATATTAAAATTATGCCATTAGTGGCATAATTTTAATCTTTTTGTTTTTAGAAACAGAGATGATATTTAAAAAATGGAATTTAACAATACTAACAAAGCTTAGTTAACAAAGCGGTAAAATAATTAATTGCAAATGAACAAAATAACAACAATTTAACTTGCATAATGCTAACCATGTGAAAGAGGGATAGTACGTTATGACTCTTTGGATGTCATCTATCACAGATTTTCGAAATTAAGAGAACAACCACACTTGTAAGTTTGTACACTTGTACGTTTTTGCCAAATTAATTATAGATTTGTAAATTACTTTGTATGACGTAATTGATTCAGGTAGTAGAGCAATGAGACTTTATAACGCGTGTCTAATGATTGATCTTGAAACCAAATCACGCACGAATTCACGAATTATAAGGTCAAATATACCTTCAAGCAAAAAAACGTGTAATTACTCTTAGTTATTTGTTAATGAAAGTACTTATTAATGATAATTTAATATGCTTCATAACCTCAGTAACATGTTTTTTACGTTTTCGATTTATGACTTCCTCGCCGCACACAGCGCATAATATTATGAGAATAGTAAATTGAATATAAACTTAAATAAAAACGCAATTTAATTGAGAAATTTGACTAATTATACTAGACCTTCAATTGAATTATGGGATTTAACTGTTACAAAAAGCTGAATTGAGTGAACGCGATGTTGATAACTGACTGATATTTGTGTACAAAATTACATTAAAAACCAATACATTATGAAAATTGGATGAAGTCATTATTATAATAGCAAAAAAGGTTAATAACAAGATGAAATAGGCCAGTCAAAATGAATTCGATATCAAAACTACATCAATAGCTCAGCTACCCAGGATACTATGTTTAGAATCACGCAAACGAAATACATCCACTAAAAACCATGCACGAATATTATTATAATACAAACTCATTTGATTTTAAAATCTTCTATAAATTCTATTGTAAGCAATCCTAGTGGTCACACACAAATGATACTGTTTATAATAAATGTTCATCTGCTACATAAATATCTACCCTAAAAAAGAATGGTCCCAAGAGCCTAACTCAGCAGGTAGAACACTATTCTACAGGATCATTATAGATTTCTGTGAATACCCTAGAGTCCACTTGGGCTTTATTAAAGAAGTTCATTCTTCAAAACTTTACTTTGTATACTGTGAGATGTAAGTATACCTAATAGATGGTCCATCACGTGTCTTTAGGATCCCATAATTTAATGTATACTCGTATCGTATGTACTGAACTGAAGCCCGGTGGAGCTCTTCGCGTACAGGTCACTTCTCTAAACATTTTTCCCGATCTGTAAAATGTAGGCCTTCAGTTTTTTAGTTTTTTTTTGTAGATGTGCCTTGTGTCCAAACATGTACCGCTATGTGAATACATTTGGGCCGCTCGAGTGCCCCCGTGGCATTTGACAATTACGGCGTTTCATCAAACCTATTGCTTCACTTCCCGCTGCCGGCAGCGTTGCCACCGATAATTGTAAAGAACGCTATCACGATTGTAGATTATACAAATTAGGTCAGTACGAGTATAGTGTAGTAAAAATGTAGCAACATCAACATAATTTTTCAGCAAAATTTCGGAATCTGTAATCTAGTGAATTGCCTTCTTTCTCAACACCTTCATCATAACTAATATACAATAAGGTCAATCACAATGTCATTAAATTGTTCACACAGTAGAAGTACTGGTTTATGTTTTTACTTTATGAATTAATGTATATCGAAATATCACATACGCCAGAAAATGTAAAATGATGAATGAATGAAAACCCATGAGAATTAGATCCATTACCTTATTAAGTAAATTGATTCAATTCCCAGTAGTGTTGATTTGTAAAATAAACAATATCAAACGTGAAAAAATAAATGGTTTTAAAAACAAAAAACACGCTATGCTACAATACATTTATAATAAATAAAATAGCTCCTAAAAATTTTTCTTGATCCTAATTTGATACCCTGTCTCTATGTATAATTTAATTTCGTACTTAATGGTCTCCCACCGAAATTGGGACTCACATAACAATAGATGTTTTGACACGCTCCAGCAATCTTCAAATCTACCTAAGGCCGCTGATATCATAGGTCATAAGATTATTGGAACCCATTCTTTTATTGTACCCTCTTGGCGAATCATAAATCAAAACGTAGCTTTGCTTTTTCACTGTGACCTTGCATCCGGTGATCTCTAAAGGACGTAAAATGACGTCATTTAACGGGTTCTCTGTTAAATACTTAACCGTAATTTACCGTGGTAGAATTTATGAGATATTTGATTGGTCCGTTGATATCTGTTTTGTTTTTCTTCTATCGAAAATCGATTTGTTAGTGAGGTATGATGTAAGCTGTTCTGCCGTCATAACGAAGAGTGCAATAACTAGGTTTTGATTACTTTCGAGATAATCGCGATTAAAAGTTAAATTTTTGTTTTGTGTGTCTCTTCGTAACCATAAAAGCTGTTGGTTTGAAACTTTTATTATACGATAGATAAAATAATGCTTAATTTTATGTAGTATATAATATTTGTATATAACTTTATATACATACTTTAATCGCAATTTTGTTTATGTAATTGGGACATATAAATTGTTTTGATGTAGCATTCCTAATCATAACTGCAATAACTACACTACTTATTGCATTTTTTGTTAGTAAACTGACGTATTATTGAGATATTGCTCTTTTGTGTAGCACAAAATACAGTTTCTTCCAACCATAAGTGCAATAACTGTCCTATTTAGAGGTTTTCCATAGTAAAATATTTTAATTAGATATAAGGCAGAGTTGGTTAATTGTAAGAACATAATAATTTATACCAAAATATATTAAAACAAAGTTATTTGGTATGAAAATATTTATTTATTGAGTACAATTATATGAAATTGTAGAAATCTAAACAATTTTTATCAATGAAATCACTTTAAGCGTTTTCTTACTTACATAGATACTACTTTCAACAATTAATAAAATCACAAGTTAGAAACTGTAGTTTCACATAATATATCAATAAAAAAACTTTTTTTACAATTACAAACTTCTCTATCTCTTTTCTTATAATTATAAAGAACAGTAAAGTCTGTATCTAAAAAGGCACATTATGAAACCAATCTTTAAATCAGTCTTAATTCAATTACAACTTAGTACTTACGTACTTACTTAACCAAAACAAAAATTGTTGCGTAAGAAAATATTTATTAATAGTTTATTTATTTATTGTAGAAATTATTAAAACCAAAATAAAATATACCTCTCGAAAAGAAAATCAATAAAAGTGTTTTTTTTCCTAATAATTTAAACAGTAACTTAATCAAATCACAACTTAGAATCATTTACGCATATTAATACTACCTGACCACAATAATTAGGCGCATGACAGATAGCAGTCACGCGGGCCCCCCACCCCGCTCTAGCCCCGCGCGTCCCCTAGTGAGGCGCAGTCGTGTACAATTGTACATTAAGGTCATTTTGAATAGGCTGATGTGAACTTCGTTTTCCGAGATGTTTGCGCAGGTACAGTAACTGACCAAGTACAGGTGGTAGGGCCTAGAGCTCACCCGGGGAAGTACCACCGCCCGCCACGGTACTTTGTACCATTCGTACCGTGTAATAATTGTTTTAAGAACAATTGTGTTCCGGATAGGAAGGTGTGGTGCCGGTTACACTTTTTAGAGGCGACCATCTCAGTCCTCAGGGGTAGCAACGCATGTGTGACCGAATTAGAACGAGACTCATTGAGTCTAGTTCTGGGTCGGTCACAGTTGTTATGGGCGGCAGCGGAAGGTGGTGCTGCATGCTCGTTTGCTATCTTAATTCCATAAAAAAAATTGTACCTCCATTAAACATTCACCATGGTACTTTTGGTACTACTGCAGAATGTACTACGTATTCCCATCCCTATTTCCAATGACGTCTTAACTGACATGCGCCTAATTATCGTGGTCGGCTAGTAGGTAATAACGAACTAAATAATCTTCAAAAATCTACCAAAAACAATAACACTTAATCTAATAAGGCACATTATGAGATCAATGTTTGAATCAGTCTTATTTCTATTAAAATAACATTATATCGCAACTTAAATAGCAGTTTGTATTTTTTAAATTTAATCTATGTTTGATACCTGCGAATATTCTGGTAAGTTTAACCAAAAACTCCTTCTCGTCTCCGGCATCAGAGGCACCAATTCTGATATTATTCTTTCCTTTCGATCTTTTGTTATACCTCTGAATACAGTTTTATTTTTAATAGCTGGAAATTTTTTATTCTTGATAATTTTTATTTGTAAGAAATCTAATTCTCTCCAATCAGCTGTATGTTTTTCTTTAACTTTCAATGAGAATTGTCCCCTTTCAGCCTTCACTGCCAAAATATTCTTTAAGTATATCCTTGGTTCTGTGTTTCTAATTTTATGCTGAGACGATAGGTCTTGATGAAAGTAAAAATCCGATATAGTCTTCACTTTTATAATGTTTTTCTTCGAATTTGACAGTTTTACTGCTTCCACAAAATCATCAAAATCATAAACTTTTTGTTTTCTTTTTAATGACTTCTCCACTTGGTGGTGAAAATGGTCAGCTGACATGAATGAGTGGCCGGGTTCGAAATATTTTATTATAATGGATTCAGCAGCAATCAGGTGACTATTTACTATATTTATTAAGAAAGTCATGAATGACCAATTTTTATTCTGAGCCGCACAATTATCAACCCATAAAACAAAGTGTTTGACATCACGATTGTATACAAAAAATGACTGATAAGTAGAAATTATGTCTTCTTGATTCCGTCCAGAGACAGTCTCGTTCCACAATACAGCAAAAGGCACATTTTTGCCAGAACTACTTCCAAGGGGGACAAAACTTTCGTTGAAAGCTATGATGCGTGGACAAAATATGGCAGACTTGAACTGATCCATTCTTGGGAGCATTATTACTTTCTGTAAATCTACAGAATAGTAAATGCAATCACCACTAGAATCGTCACTAGAAAATGCTTCCTTGTCGTTCTGGTATTCTTTTCGCGTTTCCTTATAAAGCAACTTATGTTTATTATATTGAATACAAAGTTCACAATTCTCTACAGAGCATGTACTATGTGATTTATGCAAAGCACATTGCTCGCATTCCTCATTGCCGAGATGAGCAAATGAAATGTTCATTTCTTTTAAAACTAGGCGATATGTTTCGAGAGATACCTGCATATTGGTATTATATTTCTCTACAAAACATTGGTGCATCATCGTAATATTTAAGTCACTGGGTAAATATAATTTATTGGGGGCGTGTTCGCGGCGATAATGTGATATGGTTGGATTGAAACTTTGAATATGTTCTTTAATTATGTTTTTGTCAATTATATTTTTACGTTCGTAGCTTCCCCGTTTGTCTCTTTGGTCATCAATGTCCTTATTGAGTACCAAATTAATGTGTGTATTATTTGTTGGCTTATATCCGAGCGTTGTCAGAAAAAAAACCCAACAAACTTCAATTTTTTCATTGTTAACGACAAAATGATATCGGTAAGTGACGTTCCTTTTTTTGGTAAACTCTCTATCCATATTTGTTCGGGTTTTTACGAACAACCATGCCTTTTATAAATAATCCTCTTGCCTCCCAATTCAAATTTTTGTAGCGGTTGTTGATATTTGCTCGTGCTTCTTCTGTAAACTTTGTCGTACACTTCTTTCTACACTTATCAACGTTACAAGCTGTTTTAATGCTAATTTTGCATCATCGCTTTCTTTTTTTTTGTTTATTACGTTCTCCTAGTTTAATATTATATACACGCCTTTTCCTTGGTTGACCTGATTTGGTTAATCCTTTTTCATTTACAGGTAATAATATATATGTTGATTCTACTTCCGCAATTTCCCGTTTTCTGGTTTCCCTATTTTCTTTTTCACGTCTGTCATTGATGCATTGCTCTTCTATCTGTTCTATTTTCTCACTATCTCTTTCTTTTTGTGCTCTATTAGGTACTAACACATTTTTTTGTACTTTCTTCATTCACTGATGCAGTTTCTTGGCTTGTACTAGCTTCAGGCAATATGTCTTCGGAAATAATAACAGCAATATCTGTTTGTATTTATTCCAATTGATTTGATGCACCTGGTATACTTTTTTGGCTACCGTGATTATATTTGGGAGTATTTGTTAGATTATTGTGAATTTCTGCATTAAGTGTTGTTATAATGTTTGTACCAGCTTCACTGCAATTGGATAAATCAGAGTCTGAATACGTTAAGCAGTCAGGTGCATAATCTTGGTCATTGACGCTATCATCAGAATCTTGAAAAATGTTAACTTTACTGCCGGCATTATCATCTTCGTCGGACGATGGCAACTGTTCATAACACTTCAAAGAGTGACGAGTAACAATATTATGTTCTGTTCGTTGAGTTTTAGAAACAAGATTATTTAAGTCAGAGTCTGAAATTACGTTAAAGAAATTACTATATTCATTTCGAAAATAAAAAATCGTGTTAAAGTCTTTGTAATCTAAAGGACGGGACCAAAGTTTATTTATATCTGTAAAAATTGGTTCTTTTTGAATACTAGGCAACCTTACTGTGTCGGCGTCAGAATCTTGATTTGTGATTGAAGACTGAACGCTCGGCAGAGAATGAGCTGATGCTCTCGGTGGACGGGACTCAGTAAGCGCCATAGCAATAATTTTATCTTTTCTAGACATCGTGACTATCTGAAAAATAAATGAAAAAAGAATCTCTAAATTCTAAATTCATAATATTAAATTGTATGTAAATTTTTACATAGTTTTTTTTTATAAAACTTAACAAATCTACCACCAACGCCGTAGGATACTTAGACGAGCATATGTATATGCAAACTAAAGTCACAATTTTAAGATAAGATAATAATTCTTTATAGCACACAAAACATGCTATGTAGACACACAATAAGTTATTAGACGCTATGAGCTTTTACTCTCTGATAGCCATGCAACATTATAGGTTAAGAGAGCAGTCTATAAATGGGTTAACGTGTAAGATGTGAAATAAAAATATTTAAAAATACGAAATATATTTACCGGGAAATTTAGCCGCACGCGTAGTCATTCGGCCCGCTTTTGGTCGTCGCCTGCCACGAACGAACTGCGTAACTGACGCTGTTGCCATGCAATGTCCCTTCCCCTTGCACCCCTCGCGGCCTATTTACTACTAATAACCGCAATAACTCGAAGATATATTGCAATTTGATTTGTATAAACAATTTGGAACCGTCTGTTTTTCCTTAACGTAAGTGCAATAACTTTACTTAAGTATAATACATTTACTAAGCTAAACATTTTAAGTAATAAATTTCCTTATGATAACTGCAATAACTCTTAATTGTTGCGCTTATGACTAGTAAATGTATCAAAAATTTATTAAACGTACCAGTCATAAGTGCAGTAACTGGACTTATTGCAGTTATTTCACGTAATACGACAAAATATCAAAGCTATCCAAGTCATAACTTAAGATATTTCGGTTATGATTTGCTGCTTAAAAATCGTAACATGAGATATTGCATTTATGATAACCAATAAATCGAAAACTATTGAAGATACAAAAAAGACGTCTAAGAAGAAAATATAGAGCTCATTTTCCTGATTACGGATATGTTATTAACTCAATTTGCCCAAAAACACGAGTTATTGCATTCTTCGTTAGGACGGCAGTGTTGTAAACATGATAAAGATTCAGAAGATGAAATGAGTATCATAAAATGATCATAATCAGTGTGTATTGTATTGATTATGAAGAAGATAAAACAAATTGCCTTTTGTAATAGTTTTTCACGCATATACATAAGTGATATTTATCGAAGGTTTTAAATATTGAATTATTGTTCTTGATATTGAATAGCATAAATGTTTTTATGTGTAAGGAGATCTGAGATTATACAGATGAGTTTTAATATTTTTTATCATTGATAGAAGGGAAAATCAACCGTGAATTGTAGAATATTAAAGCAAATTTAGATGGACTATAAGCAGAAAATGTTTGAAGTCCTCTTTTTGACTACTAAGGAAACTGTTTAATAGTAAAGCTTGATGTGATCGCTAAAAACCGATAAATTTCTTTGTTCACAGGGCGTCAAAATCAAAATGGATGATGCTGGCAACATACTCATCAGGCGCTACTCCAAGAGTAGTGTGTTCGTGAAGAGTACAGCGGCTACAAGCAACGAAGAGACCGCAATAGGGCAGGACATCGTGAAGCTACCAGGATATGCCCTGGAACAGGAGAAGATATTCAAAGTAAGAATTTGATTAATCACAAAGATCTAAATGGGTTTCATTTCTTTACATATATGCAACGTGTACGTCAAGTGTGCAAATAGGACAATTATCATCCAGACAGAGAGACTTATGGCATTTATTGATATCATCCTAAAAGTACACCAAAACGAATAGATAGAATTTTGAGATCAGAAATAAACAAATATAAATTAGACTATTGATATTAAATTAAACACAAATGATAATTCGCTATCAATTGCCACAAATAATGATTATTCTAAAACAGTTCAAACGATACGGTTCAGCCCCAAATTGTCATACTAATGAAGTAGTTTACGACCGGTTCAATCGAAAACGGTAATGTAAGCCACGGTCGTTATGCGTTACATCATAATACCATCTTTTATTTTAATATTAGTAGCATTGGTCATATTATTTATAAAATAAACAGATTTTAAACTGACATTGAATTAATTTATTCTAAGAAACAAATATTTGTTTAAAGTTTGATTTTTTGTAACACATTTGATATGTTCTTAGATTTGGTCCAATCGATATTGAAGCCTATGTATTAAATAACATTACATCCATCCTTGACATTTTGAGTCCTATAATTTATATGTACATTATGGATATAATTATAGCAATAAGCCAGTTTTTGATTTGTTTGCTTGCGACCATGCTCAGTTTTAATGGTTACTTGAAATTTACTTGCAGTTATTAGCAAATTTGTGTAATTAACATTGCTAACATTCAACACACTTAGTAATTGTAGCTGGCAATCTCGTAATCTTAAGCTTAAATTTGGGTAACACTTGCCTTTGATCCCTCTGCAATATAACAACGCAATAAACTTAGTGTAACTGCCGTAAAATGCCGTCCACTTTGTTGTAGTGCAAAAAATAATGATTGCCAGCAATAGTTTCTGTTAATATCAAACGCTTTATGTGAAATGTTGTCACTTAATTTCACGGCTGCTGACAATTTATATAAGTTACCTTGCTTGCAGACTTTTGTAGATGCTCCTTTTAAATTTATAGGATTTCACTCAATGGACTCGAGTTTCTGACCATTATTGAAATTGCCTTCATAGTCTTCGTTTCTTTATAATAACACATCGTAGTAATTTTAATACCATTAAGTGCATCTAAATACCTTTGGCCTATAATTTCCGTGAGTTTCGTCACATTTAAAGACAATGTAAGAAGGGATTCTAACCGGCCGAACATTACACTTAAAGTGCGTGGTATTGTCTGATGGTCATTTGCGGCGCGTCACGAGGGAATTCGAGCACGATTTACTTTGACCGTGGCATTGCCTAATAACTTCTTCAAATGTTCTTACGAAATCTTTGTATTATCATTTTAAGCAACATCTGTTTGTGAGCTTTTATTAAATTGCGGTCTAGTTTTATAACGAATATTTAAAACAATACGTATAGTTCGTTCAAGATTTAATAATATCAGCTATGGACGTATCAAATCATTTGTCAAATTTGGCTGTTAACATGGATTTAATCGCTGTTTCAATTAAACAGGTTAGATCAAACAATAGAACTTCCACTTCCTAGTACCACGCAAACGTTCATTAGTAATTCATACACCATTAACTACCAGTTTTACGTAAGTACTCGCAAGAACAATGCGAGAAGATAGCACTATTAGGCAACGAAAAGAATGGTCATTGCCTCATTTATTCGTTCGAACCTTATTCTATTTCCTTGGAAGTAATAGAAGATACGTCCAAGAAGCAAAGTGCTTATTGTTTTTAGCCAAAGCCATAACAATGACGGCATCGCGTTCTATTAACAGACGTTATAGTAGCATTTATCTTTCATCTTGTCTACTGTATTAAAGCAAGAAATATTAAAATTATTTCGGATTATATTATATGAAATTCATAAGCGTAAGAGGGTTTGCGAAATCGATTTCGCTAATGTGGTTGGTAGTTTTAAATCTTCTTTACTCTCAAAACTAGTTCAGAAATATAAATGAAACGCCAATCAGGCCATTATTTAGAATTATTTCTTTAAAGTAACCTGTCGCGGAAAGATTTCTGAAATATATAAAAATGTAAATCATACTTATTTCTAAACTTGTGCACTGAGTGTGCACAAGTTCCGTTAACTCATTTCCTAAAGTATATTCTAGCTAAATAACAACTCGTTTAAATTAAAAGAGGTTCCTCTAGACAATACTCAATGTCGTAACATAGTGATCCCTGAGATTTTTTTGTGCGATTCGTCTGTATTCCCACACCGAATTCCCTTGTGACCATTTTAATATAAGACAATGTTATCAGGTCTGTCCGTGTCAACCAGGTTGTGGTTTCCGAGAGCTCTAGTATTTAAGCGTCTCTGTTTGGTAAACTTAATTGGATTGAATAAGGATCAAATGTCGATGAAGCTGTTTTTATAAACATGTTTCTTAACTAGCCTATTTCGAGAGCATACGGTTTAGTTATATTATTTGATTCAAACAATCTACAAAATATACTTTTATCTTTAATAACAAACGTCATAACGTTTAATTTAATAATATCTAAATCTGTTAGATAGGAAACAATGGCAGGTTCGCAGTTCTCATATTTATTCAAATTATAATCGCCAATTGAATACATCATCGGAGAACAGGGAACTATCCAAACAACAGGACACGTAATAGCCAATTACGCAATACAACAATACCGTGGGTCAACAATTAAAATTCTCCCAAACATGCCTTCAATGGATGTCGATGACTTACGAATATTGGAGGCGGCAATTTTAGAAGATACCATCAACAACTCTTTCCACGATGTCTGGTCGAGTTTGGACAGACATCTTGATGCAGTCAGCTACGGCGCGTGGAAATGCATCAGTTGTGTAATGACTTTATAGACCTCTTTCAATTTCTACGTTGGATCTGACTCGGCGTTTTATTTTAGGGTTCCTTAAGGTTAGAAAAATGTTCAACATAATAAGAGTATTAGCACAACTGTAATTGAAAGAAGATACAAGAGATAAAAGCGTCGTAAAACATGTATAATATCTCTAAAAAATGTAAATTATAGATTCCTATAGATTTACACTACAATCTTTAAAAAAATATTATCTTCTAGGAATATTGAAAATTTTTATGACATTACTCTTTAAGATAGGCACAAACTAAATATTTATTTAAATTATAGTGTAGACAGTGTAGTACAATATTGCGAAACATAAGAACTCCAATGCAACCTAAATTTTGCATGATTCATAATCCAGTAACTTAATAGACTAGATCCGTTCACTTGGGTTACAGTCTCAGTTTGACTTATCTTAACAAGGTTCAAGCTTGACCGGTAACTTTAAACTAAATATAAAGCCATTGCATTTGTTTGATCGAGCGATTGTCTTTTCATTACCGACCGAAGTCTTGTTATGTAATATTAATTTGATAAGATCATCTGGAAGATTATATTGATTCATCTACTGGTTGCTTGATGTTAAAAGGCTGTTTAAATTGAATGCACTTTCTTTGATCCAGTTTTGATTCTTATCAGCAATTTTATGTAATTAAATCATTTGATATTGAGACATTTAAATGTAGGTTGTAAGTATTTGTTTCATCACTGGTGTTTGGAACTGAATAGAGCATTAGGGATGTAATAGTTCAGTGACCTATGGTTGATGTTAGAACTGAACTGTGACCAAGACTATGACCTAATGAGTTTTGATAATCTTATTAGTAAAGACAATCCTTCCCTTTGCCCTTCAATTCACACATTCCAAAGTTTTAATTTTTTGTGCATTTACCTTAACAATGCAATTACAATGTAATCTAAGGATCTTAATAAATTATCAGGCAAACAGAAAAATAATTAAGAATACACTCTAAACTGTGAATTCACTTGTTGTGCCCCTTTTAGTATCTATACTCAAAAGTATCACTAGGAATTGGACAGTAGTAAAAAAATTGCTATATTCGATAGCATGACTCAGGTTTCATGATGTCATCATGTCCCGTGTGTGCGATGTCCCCACACTATCCTATTTCTACTATTTCGTATTTAGAAAACTGTTTCCTTCCAATTTTAAAACCTAAAAATTTCTTTGCAGCTGTTCGACATGAAGAAGTTCCAATCAAACGTGAACAGGGAGTTACGGCGAGCGTACCCTGACCGCAGGCGTCTGGAGACTCAGTGCTTGTCGGCCGTCGCGTTCGTCAAGTCGGACAGCGATCTGTTGGAGTGCCCCATTTGGGTGCTGGTCATCAATGTCGTCGCTATGGACATGCTCAAGTCTAAGTTGCCTCCAGGTCGGTTTGGAATTTGACATTTATTATGAATAGAATAGAATTCTTTATTGTACACTCCATAAAGATCGTAGTAACATTAGCAATGACGGATATGGGCAAACCTGAAAGTAATTGGGTACGTTACCCCTAAAACGAGTACTAATTTGCTGTTTCTATCGCAAACTAGACAATTCTTCTAAATTAATTGCACTTGTGTATTGTCAATTAAGTTAATTTAGTCAAACGTGAGAAACGCTAAGAATTTCAGGAGCAAGGAAGTGATCATGACTGCACTTACATATGTAACAACAATGACATTTACAGAACAGTTTTTGCTACATTGTATAGTACAGCGAGCGGTAGAAAATTATGAATCGCGTATCCGGGTGACAGAGTAGGCCTTGGCACACACAATACGCTTTCGTTCATTAGTTCATTATTACTATTGCTTACTCACACATACTTAACACATATACACACATACATAGCCCCGGATCTAAGGATCTAATCATTAAGTGTAATAATATTGCCTGTGCGGTTTACGCTGTGCCAATGACAAGCAATTTTAATTAGGAAGCGAATATTATCTTAACCTAAACTTAACGCATGTTGTAAATAGATACCTAATCTACTTTTTCATGACAAAATTTTTATTCCGTGTTCATCAGTTCGCTTTTTGGTATTAGGTATTGAATTTGATTGTGAAATCAAAATTAACAATTAAATTGTATTTAAAATAGGTAGGTATCAAACAATCGAAATTCTGGTTGGTGGTAAAATATTATACCGTTACTATAAAAGAGAGTATGTACCTACATCTTAAAACTTGTTAGCAACGGTTTGTAACATAACGTCATGTTACCTTTTTTAACATGACATCATATTACAAAACATATTGGTTTGCTAAAAATCTTTTATTGATGTTTTAGACAATCACGATCTATCGTATTATTGTATAGCGATAAAAAGGGTCCTTCACATCACTCATTATCGATCCTGAGAACATTCAAGATGAACGAAAAAACTCTTAAGTGAGATATCTCATTGTATCATTATCATCATTGTTACTGAATGCGGCCAACCGACACACATGAATACTGCTCTCTATATTAATATTAACATGAATAAATTGTAGCTGCAATTTGTCATTATTCGAGCGTTGACTTTGGACTGACGAAAGAAAAATGTTTTAAAGGTTGCCATAAACGAAACTTTTTAAAAAGTACATTATACACGGATATTATTAATAATATTAAAAACGGCGTCAAAATTTAAAGATTCATATCAGTTAGTATTATTTATTTAGTTATTTACGGCATTTATTAATAGTTTATTTACTTAAATATACCATTATGACTTATTTATCCTTGTCAATTACCTCCTTTGTTTTTCGCTGCAATCGATCGACGAAGACGTCTTAAAATATCAAGTTTGTCTTTAATTTTTTTGTAACATAATTATTAACTTATTTTCTTGTTGAGCTTCAATAAACAATAAAATAAAAAATAATGACCATGTACAAACTTGTATCTTCAAATACAATCTATACGTCTTAGAAACAAAAATAAATTTTATCTGATATATACATTGAAGAAATATGTCTATGAGACATTAAGTAATTAATACAACATGAATACGCAACATAGTTTATGTGATAAGAATGATGTTCATATTATAATAAATGACTTAATCAAGTCGCGAACGTAATCGGGACGTCAGTGGCGCGCCTTAGCTATGACTATTCTTTGTCGGTATAAATAATTGTAAAAGGATGAAAAAGATTGCAATACCGACTCATTCTAGGGCACGGGTTTGCAATAATTGGTACCATCATCAACATGAGTGACAGGTAGGACGCCAGCGTCTTTGTATGACGCAAATCGATTGAATTGGTATGACAACTTTAGGGATCTCGATTGATATGATAATAACAGATATATTAAAAGATTCCTGCTTCGGTTCATGTTTTTTTTTTTTTTGAAAAGTTTTATCTCTATGAATAAAAGTGGAATAATTCCTAATAGTTGGATATTTTTTGTTGTGCTTATATAACACCAGGTTTGTGCTCAAAAAAAAATTGAAAATTATACCAGGAACAGATAAATGTTCTGCGTCTAAGGTCCGAAGTATCCCAGGTATCCAGGTAAGGAATCACTAAGTTATTTTATTTTCAATCAACGATGACACAACTTTATAAATAGAATTTTGCAAATTGTAACCTAAATACATCTCCATTATACATATTTGGAACATCACTTCCAATATTGTATGTACTAAACTTAAAAGTTTATAATGATAAACATTTTGAAGAACGTAATGTAAAAATTATTGATAGATAGGTACTAAATTCAACCGTAAGTTAAAATTAAACTTTGTTAAGAATAAATAATTTATATTTATACCTATACATGCAGCTAAAGCAATCATATTGCCCGATCATATTTGATGAGTGTAATTATTTCTTTAATCTTTCAGAAATAATAATTACACTTATGGTTCAAGCCTGCTACTGTTTTAACGTATAATCAGAGATATATCATTAACACTAAGCCTGACCTAAATATACATTGAGAAACATATTGCTCGCTTAGATTGAACATAGATAAAGTTGGATCAACTTTAGATTCTCACAGCCTACTTTTAGTAATATGAGGGCGATTGCCTTTTTAGTTATAAAGGCTGCATTGATTTCGCGTTAAAAGTTTCTTTTCTAAATCTTAATCGTTTCTTGGGTTAGCTGTTAGATTTGGTTTGTATGGAACGGTAAACGGAAGTAAAGGAAATAGGTAATTTATACTTAAGCCGCCGAGAATATGGAATTGACATTCCACGCTAAAAACAAATTTATTTACCAGTGCCCACAGTTCTGTTTAGCTTGTGAGCAAAATTTACTTAAGCCCTAATAATTATATACCTTAAACATAAGGGTGGAACACTATCACTTGTGTGGGATACAATTACAAATAATCCCGTATCATACGCCACCGTAGCATAGATCGCTAATCCTGATGAAGAAGGAAGTTTGGCACCCGCTTGATAACTGCCTAATTCTCCGCACAGCAAAGGAAGAAGCCACAAAAAATAGTTTTACACAAAAACTTTATGTTACTTATAAAAACAAAAGAATCTAATAAATTTTTATTAACAACGAATAATTATCATGTTAAATGTTTGACGCATATTGTAGCGTTGAAAAGAATTTTTATACAAAACGTAGGATGTTTATTAAATAGCTTCATAATTCGTATCAAGTACAGTAATTTCCGCAACAAAAACTACATGTATTTCTTCAAGTACGATGTTTGACTCATGCTATAACTAATTGTTTAAATCGATTTTAATTTAGGAAAAGGCTGACCCAGTCGTTAGAATTTATTAAGCATAATTTATTTTATCTTATATTCTTTGTGCTACTACAATTTAAGTATACCCCTATCGTTATCAATTAAACGCTAAATTTAAAATTACTTAACTACATTTAAGTAATATAAAACATTAATAATAAAGTACCTACGTCACAAAAACATAGGAAGTGACTGTATCTTAACAATTAGGTGAGACCGCTTAGTCGAAATTTATTTAAAAAAATGCCTAACGCGGTGTTTAATTAAGAACTAACGTTAGTAGTACTAAATAAGAAATATAGGACAGTGATAAAATACAATTATAACATTATATCAATATAACGATCAGTACAATACATGTAGATAGTAATTCAAATATAATTTACTCAGTGAATGAAATCATTATAAGGAGACCTTAGAGCACACCCAAAGTTTTGCGAAATGTCCTCAAAGGAGTGGGAAGATTGTCGATTTCAACCAAAGTGTCATAGTGAATAAATTACCTAACACCAAGATGTCTGACAAAGACATACGGCTTCGGTGAAGAGTTCATCGCTTCATTTTATCTTGAACAGAAAAATGTTCCATTACAATAATGTACCTCGAAGAATATTTATCAAACAGCGCCTACGTGAGTTATATATGACGACGCTTTCAGCGTTTTAATGTCGCCAAAGCTCGCCCCTTTGCGATTATATGTCATTATCGATAACTCAAAGGATAGCCGTGAGATTAACGGCTTTTGTATCCAAACATTTGCTTTCCGTCCTACGCGTACGTTGTGCAAATATTACAAGGACTGAATCAAGCGCTAGTCACGCGTCATCAACAACGAAGTAATTAACATTGAATGGTGGTGTGTGTGACTAAACGATCGCAGTCTTATCTACGATACCACCAACGATACATTTACCTTGCCTCAGACCTCCAAAAACCGCAGTCACCGCATTATAATACTTAACAATGACCGCCCTCGGCACTTATCATTAAGAAACGGCTAACGAACGTACAAAAATTAATTTTTGTAATGCAACGTTCTCACGCAAAACTGTGAATGTAGCTCTCCAACAAAGTCATCTCGACCTTGAAGCGAGCCAAGTCTTTGTAGCTAAAGAAAAGTTCCCGAAGCCACTATACGGAAATACGAAAGTAATAAAAAATAAAACCATCGGTAATGTTCCGTCCGACCTCAAAACCAGGATCATCAATGCAATTTCTCGAAGTAAATGTGGTGCTATTCAGAAGTGGACTGGTTTTTATGATAGCAAGGTGATCTGCGTATCGAACTTGCTTATTGACTTGCAAGAAGCAACCTCTCTTCCGGAATCAATCAAACGGACTCGTGTAGCGATAAAATTTCGATAAATCCAGTAAAATTGGTTTTATTCTCTGTTGCACTTCCGCTAGTGCAAAAGATGTATATTGAATATCAGGACGTGATAAACGTCAATGTTCTAAGGAAATAAGTTTCGCTGTTTGTTGTAATTTTATTACAAATTACGAATCTGATTCAGTTCTCACAGCACGCAACCGCATCAACTATGCAGTCCCTCACTTCTCAGTAGCCTGCTTATTGTTGTGCAACAATGCAATCTGCCTTCGATCTCATGATGTATTGCACCTCATTTCACTCAGAGCGTACTGCAAATTTCTAACTTATCCCAACCATATTGCTAACTTAGCAACTATCTACATCCAATATTGGTTTTGCTCAAATCATAGCGAGTTTATGGGAAAGTAACCGCATTGCAAGATTCTCTTGATTTCCCAGTCCGGATAAGATACGCTCATAGATTTCCTGCAGTGGTTTCGCGGTCGGCCCACTGTTTATCTCTTGTGGAACTCAAATAAATCTATTGAATAACGTATCTAATGTTTTCTATGTGCAAGTCGTGACACTACCGAAGGGGCGGAAAGCTTAAACTTTGTGTCGTCGAACTCTCGTAATCAGGTTTGTATTGTTAGGTTTTTGTAGATATTTCCGTGTAACCCTCGATTTCAATGAACTTGACTATTCCGTTTTCATCGAAAACAGAATTAAATTTTACATTACATGTTGCGTAGATATGATTTGATTTAATTTAAATCTCTTTACCCATCTGTTGGGTTGGATACGATCCTAATGCCACGGTAAACTTTAATACGCTCTCTAAGTTGTTGAAGTTTCTGCGCATCGTATTAATCTTGGAAACAAAACATTGTGTACATTGCACGCAAGACGACGGCACCAGACCGACAAATTTCGATTTCATCATGAAGGTCGAAGCACACGTTCGTGACTGTCTGTGGCATAACTAGATCGGCGAGTCGAAATGGTACCACTTACCTATATAGCAGTACTGCAGATCCACTTAGAATTTGAAACGACTGACAATTGGAACATTAAGAGCGGTTGTAGAGGAATCGTGACCAATGTTATGCAAAACAGCACGCGCCAGTAGGATACCTGCTGGGGACATAGTGCGATGATTTTGGAACGATGATGTTCTTAAACATGTGACAGATACTTTAGCTGATATAACAACAACAAATACGTGGTTACTGGTTAACATTGGGGTTTATAACCTTTTAAAATGCAATTTTAACTGAAATTGTTTTCCATTGCCTTTTTTACCTCTTACCTACCTCAAAGTTAGTTAATACACGTAGAAAACTGTTACAAAAATAATCACCAAACCATGCAATAGTCTATGCTATTTTTCTTAAATTCTCTATTATTCTTTTCATGTATGACTTTCAATTCAATTTGTTTATAATATTTTTATACGTTTTCAGTTCACTTTTAAAATATGTCACGGTTCATTGAAGTCGACCTCTTTGACTTTTTCCAAGCGATCATGTTTCTCGTGTCAACGACCTACAATGTCGCCATTGCACGCACTTTTCATTTTTTTCTATATACATAATCTTAAAAAAGTTAAAAACGATCCAGTCTTGGGAGATACATAAACTAGAAAGGTGCATTGTATTCCTTTTCCTGCTAAGAGCTTTACATATGAGATGTTTTTTACTCGAATTAACTTGTCCCACACCTACCTAGTAGGACAAAGTTTGTATTTTATTCATAACTTTTACCACTTTCTTGTAGGGTGTGGTTTTCTATTTTTATTTATTTTTTATGATTTACGTTAATATCTTCCAATGATTAAGACAGATGATATACATAAAAGTTTAAATATTTTACTATGTTCTTAGCGAATTAATTATTCTCAATAACAATTATGAAATTTTATAAACATCAAAAATACTCAGTGTTCAGGATTCTGATCACGCCTTTACTAATCTGGATTCTAATCCCGTTGCAGCCTTCGTGTCTGGGGTATTTCCACGCGACTGACTTTTGAAGTCTAGATCTGTTCAAGATTATCACACTCACGGCAATTGTTGTCTCAAATCTACTGATTTTTTATCACCTTTGTCCTTTGTGAATAGCGACAGCGACGTGATTGAACATCGAAATGCAATTTACGTACAAGTTTCTTACAGTTTAACAGCAGTTAAACCAAGTTTAACTTTTAACAAACAGGGTGGCTTATACTCTTTTCGCGTTTGATATGGAGTTGGTTTTAATATCAACCCACACAAATTGCAGTTTTCCGTCCCTGTGATTAAGGTTGATTGTAGATTGACTTGACAGCAAGAATTTAAAATGCCTTAAGTAAATTTTGTTTACAAGCCAAATTGAACTGGTAGAATACCCGTGTGGGCATGCTTGCATTGTGAGACCAGTGCCCAGTAGTGGTACCTACTGTTAAGGATTACGATGATTTCTTGTAGTTTCACTATTCGTGTAATTTAACCTGTATTTAAAAAGCCTTATGATTTATTTGGATTAAAACCACCGCTCATCATTTTAATGCAAATCAGGTACCTCAATGTAATAAATTGTCTTGAATTTGAATTTTTTATTGTCTTTACCATCACATAGCTTAAAATGTACGTTTGCTATGAGAGCAAACTGTCCAAGAATATCACTAACACAAAACATTCAATAACTTTTAAAAGGTGGTAAGGGCCTAGAGCTCACCCGGGGTAGTACCACCGCCCGCCACGGTACTTAGTACCATTCCTACCGTGTAATAATTGTTTTAAGAACAATTGTGTTCCGGATAGGAAGGTGTGGAGCCGGTTACACTTTTTTAGAGGCCACCGTCTCAGTCCTCATGGGTAGCAACGCATCTGTGACCGAATTAGAACGAGACTCATACTAACAATAACTAACTGGACTTTTACTAACATTAACTAACAGGACTAACCATCCTAGTCCCTTTGAGTCTAGTTCTAGGTCGGTCACAGTTGTTATGGGTGGCAGCGGAAGGGTGGTGCTTCATGCTCGTTTGCTATCTTAATTCCATAAAAAAACATATGATACGAGTATGTTCTGTAACCAATGTTATTAAATTGTAGTGAATACATGACCCCACACACTGTTAACTTATCTTTTTGTAAACACACACGAGTAGCTAATTAACTAACCTTAGTGTTCGGTATTCAAATTATAGGTTCATAATTTTTGTATACGTTATAATAAAACGTGCTTTCTAGCCACTTACTCCCACTGTAATGACCACAATGGACCACAAGCGAATGGGTCATAATTGCCTACAGAATTGAAGGGCTTTTCATGTATTTCCGCTTTATCATGCAATATAATTGGACGTCTCTGTAAACAGGCCTTTATGTCCTTTAACATCCAATAGTTCGATGGACTTTTATTG
This sequence comes from Hesperia comma, assembly GCA_905404135.1. Taxonomy (NCBI): domain Eukaryota; kingdom Metazoa; phylum Arthropoda; class Insecta; order Lepidoptera; family Hesperiidae; genus Hesperia; species Hesperia comma. Next base: position 18,615,355 of record FR990014.1, on the reverse strand, counting down.
ATATTGAATTAAAGGCAACATAAATGGTCACTGTCATCACTGTATCCCATAAACAACTTTGACCAACCCTAAAGAGGATCCCATTTTCTTCAAAATTGGCAACAAATGCCTTAGAATTTTCTTAAAGGAAACCTTGAAAGGCACTTAATAATAGGGTCAGATTTATGCATTTAAATCTTAGCTGCAAGATTTAATTCTATATATTTCACTTTTTTATGTAGGTAACTCACTGATTCAATATTACCATGAACTCGGGAAATATTTTTTGATTGGTTTGCTAAATAAGCAAGAATTAAACAGTAAGTTACTATCTTACATCGATACAAACGTACTATTTCGCATTATTTGAATTAAAAATAAAGAAATTAAAGTCCATGAAGCACCACGTCCACCTTTTTGTAAATCTAGTGACGAAAAAGAATAACAAACAGGAATAGAAAAATATGATCTTGAATTTTTTAGGTTTATTCATGGTTGACTTTAAAAGTATCTAGCTCTGCTAATCTGTCACTAAACCTTTCGTACCAAAGCACTAGAGCTGGCAGCAAAAACAATATAGTGTAGTCAAGTCGAGTAAGAAATACAGATACCTAGACCTACAAATGCGAATCTCGTAAAGCATACGCGAACTATAAATGCGGTTTGTAAACGATTTCACAATCCTTTAAAAGCTAATTCTGAGCAAGATTCACTCATAATCGCCAGCCTTGCTGGCTGCTCCATAGCGATCGTGTAAGCTTAGTTCATTACGATTACTAGTGATGGTACAGATAATGATTCAGTGAAGTGTAATGAAACCTCCAAGCCTCCAACCTTTAACGTCGCATGGCTAATAACCGTAGGTTACTCCGAGTCGTGAAGAGAAGTGATTGCCATCCGATCTTGGCATCACGACACTACATTCATGTCAGTTGCGCAAGCAAAGCTAAATGTTTCCAATTGAACGCAGGCGCAGTTAGATAATCGTTTGAATTCGGATACGATTTTGTATTAAAGCTTAGCTTTCGGTATTATCGGATACTGTTACTGGTTTTTGATCTCATTTCTTTTGTTACTCCAATAGTTTTATTGATAAATTATATCGGTCGAGATCCGTATCTAAGAATGTAGGTCAGGCTATTGTGTAGAGGTTTAATAATTAAAAGCGATTGGATAATGCGCGAACAGTACGAGTAACTGGCTCAAGATTTATTATGGCATAGACACTAGAAATAACTTGATTTATCGACTGCACCCATTCTGCATTAACTATTGTGACTGCTATAGTAACATCTAGTTTCATACGTTTCTATTGTAAGCATTTCATCTTTTAGTTTATAACGTAGTTTATGTGCGCCGTGTAAATTAAATTTATAATTAATGCTTTGATTATCTTCGTTGTTAAAAACATTGCTACACCTACGTCACCTACCATCCTGACTGCGAAGCGAGGGGTCCCATATTCGATTCCCGACTAGGGTAGACATTTACATTCATAACATAATTTTATACTTTAGAGCTCTTAGTTCAAAGATACTTAGCATGTGTCTGTCCCTTGTCTAACATAAATCGTATTATTCACATTTGATATTTGAAATGCTCAGTCTCTAAAGTTATTTGATGGCACGAATTATATAACTAACAATATTGACCTTTACTGTAAAAGATAGTTTCAACACGGTAAAGTAATAAGATGCCCGTAAATGCCAGCAGTATTTGAGCTTCCTTTACTTGATTATAGATATTATATAGTTAAAATGATTATATCTCATCGAACAATTCCGTCTAACAATCGGTGTTAGACATAAAAAATCATTTTAAACAAAGTAAGCAAACTTAACGAAACCTTAGTATCCAGTTAACACTTTTTTACTTGATCACATATACAAAGCCTGTATGTAGAGACCTTCTCGTAATCCACTATAAGTTAAGGACATAACTCTGATTTTATTATCCTGGTAATAATCAATAATTTTCTTTGTCCTCACAGTTCAAAGACCAATGGACATAAAGAACAGACCTCGTATCCCGATCCCTGACGAGGACCCCTACAGCATCGCGAGCTCCAACGCCAACGGTTCCGGATCCAGTGGCAGCTCCGGCGGGTACGGCCACAACGGGCACAATGGACACAACGGGCACGGGGTCGTCGCTGCCACTAGAGAGCAACTGATGATGCAGATGGGACAACGGAGAGGAGACAAGCCTCCCAAACTACCCCCCAGAGAGAACGGATATGGACCTGCTGATATCCCCAAGGTGAGTGGAAAATAGATTCGGTTATTCTTTTTAACCGACTTCAAAAAAATAAGGTTTTTAATTCGAATGTATTTTTATGTATCGATAGTTTTTTTCGTAAGCTAAGTTTGTTCCTAAGTAAATTTGAGCGACATCTGACGTGTAGTTTTCGAGTTACCTCTACTTTTCAATATTGAAGTCGGTTATATATGTAAACAGTTATTAAAATCAACACGCCTGTCACCGAGTTGGAACGAGACTCTTGACTAATAATTAATTAATAACTGGACTATTACTAACAATAACTAAAAGGGTAAAAGGACACTTACTGTCCTTTTCCTTATTAAAAACTATACATCGTCACTTGCTACCTTAATTTCGAAAAGAAAGATAAATCCAAAAATGTGTACTATATCGAAAAACATGGACGTAGGTACTCATAATATCTTTATTTAGAGTGGACCTTTATTACGTACCAGAACAACCAGCCTATTCGATCCATAAAATTGGATTAATAAATTTCAATTGAATGATCATATTGGCCATAGACCTCAAATGCTCTGGAACGCATAATTCAATTTACAGTAGCCGCATTTATCAAAACGACGTGGTTTACCTTCATCTAAAGTTAATTTTTAAGGAATGCATTTTTATTCCACTTACTTCTATAGCATTTTGTTGTAAGGGTGACTACAGATTTAATTTATGAGGTTTAAAAATGCCTTTATCTTAATTTTTACACCACCTATAATTTGCTTAATTTCAAAAAAATTAAAATTTTATAGTTTGCTTTGTAATTGTTTTCCTAAGGACTAAATAACCAGTTAATTTTTTAAGTAAATACATGTGATTTTTTACATTTAAATAAATCAAAGACATTGTTTATGTGCTCAATAAGTCAAGTGCACTTATTTTCACTGTGTGGAAAAGGCTTCCATTATTTGTTTTTATGAGTTAACATTTTTAAATTACGTTGATATTCCGTATTTTATTCTAAATTCCGTATTTTATACTAGGGTAAATATAATCCAGCACAGCAGTCGTAATGCGATGTGTTGTAAAAATTTTATCGCCTCGGTCGGTGTGTAACACGCATAATGTGTGGTCAGGTGCAATTTTCTTACAAGTGTAAATTACATTACAGATTGTGCTACTGTTGCCCAAGTAGCAATTGCTGATTTTTTATTACATTTTTATAAATACTTTCGTTGAAATAATCCGATATAAACAAGCAAAATAATATAGTTATAATAAAGTTAACTGCCATGGCCCATAGAAAATTTACCCAGGCCCGACAGTAATGAAAAGTACCTCAGTTTTTTGTTACATTACATACAACAAAAATATAGTAACAGTATTGTAAATAACAGTGGCTAACAACTATTTATAGCTATTTATTTTATGAATTTAGTGAATTTACTCAGGCGAAATATTTGAAAACCATTTATTTTTCACTAGGAAATATAAGCAGTCACCAAACTTTTATCTCCATTAGAGCAATCAATATTATGTTCCACTATCAAGCTCCTAGATTTTTAATGGTACCTTTATTCTTTACCTTCGAAGATTAAATGAACCTTAACTCGATTGATATAACTTACTTGAAGTTTAAAAATATAATTTTAAAATAAAAGCAAACTAAAAACTCACGACGCGTTTTAGCTGCGCGACGTGCACCGTACCGCGATTCCGTTTCCGCGGCGGACGCGGAATAATTCCGCATCGTCAGTTTTTACCGCAATAGTTACGTATTATTATTTACTAGCACTTTAGGTCATCTGGATAATCCAATCATTATTTTATTTTACAAGTTCTTTGTGCAAATAAATATCAAACATTTCTTTTTAGTATGAAAAAATTCAAAAGTTTAAAGTGAAATATTTTGTTGTTAGCCACTTATTTCGAATATAACAATAATAGATATTTGTTATACTCAACATAACAAAATAACTGGGATATGTTTCGTTCAAGTCGGGTCTGGGTCAAAAATGGCAGTTCTCCTTTATGTTATATGTAAAAATAAATAAATGAGCGTGTATTTATTTTTATAGCTTTGTCGTGCGCGACACGGACACGCTAATAAGATATCATAATATCTGTGACGCAAAACATTTATCTATCTCAAAATGATGAGGTTCTCTGATGAGGACCGCCTCTTGCTTCTCAAGCAGGTTCACTACCAACTGAGCTACGTGGTAGTCAAAATATATTTAAAAAATTATTTCAATTTAGTTATTACATTTAGTATAGATAGTAAACCCTTAAGAGTAAAGAATTGAAACCACCATGATTTCTTTCAGAAATTACCCAAGTACCTACCTACATAATAATAGTTTATTCATAAAATCGGTTCTTTAATATATTTGAGAAATATCCTTGGCCCACCATAATTATAAAAATATGTGCCAGGTTACAAAATATTAAAGTTTTATTATATCATTTTATTAGCACGAATGAAATCGTTTTTTTTCAATGGCGTTTCTCATATTTAAGAATTTTGAAGACGTTTTAAAAATGTGTTATTCCTGGAATAGGGCGGCGAATCAATGACAATATCCTAGTGCACCGAAAACAGTATCCTCAACAACCGAGAATACATCCGAAATGAACCCCAAAATTCTGAGAACATATTAATTAATCCAGGCTCTTAAAAGAGATCATTTGATCTTAATGGAAAAAATCCTCCAAATGCAGTGAGATAGACGGGGATACCCCAAATATTTTAAGGTGGGTGATAAAGGGTCAATTTATGCTAAGCGAATTTAAAAGTCACTCAACATGAATAATGAAGCTATCTAATCATGTCGTTCCTCAAATCCGACGTAAAAAGAACACGAAAAAGTTGATGTGGGATAAGTATATTTGTTTAAGTGGCTGCGTCTCGCATATCATGTTACAAATTAAAAAATTAACACGTCTAATTTACCAAATAAGAATTTAGGAAGAAGAGAATTCTGAGAATCTGTATTTTCGACATCTTTCACAAAATTATTACTATGTTGTTAATATGCATTTCGAAAATTTAGGTCATGTAGATTTTTTTGGGTCACAATATTATATAGATACCTCATGTCAGACTGTTATTCCATTTGTCGTATTTAATCCCCTTGGTCTTTGTATGATATCAGTGGTACTAGTGGTTATCCTAGTGTGGACCTACTCATATGAAGCGACATGTAGGTATTTATTTATTTATTTATTTATACATTTAGTATCACCTAAAACTAGGATATACAAGGGCAAAACTTAATGCCTAATGGCATTCTCTACCAGTCAGCCCTGGGTGGATGTGGAAAAGGCAGTTGATAGGTGCTAATATATATATATGTATATATATATATATATATGTATGTATATATGTATGTGTAAATATATATTTATATATATATAAATTAAAAATATATATTGTATATATAAATATTGTACATAAAATAAATACATATTTTGCACATTACGCTTTAGTACATCGATATCATTTGGCAACAGATTTGAGAAAATGCGATTTAATAATATATCATGATAGTGTTCATAATAAAATAATTTTAAATAATAAATAATCAAATAATTTTATCAATAGGTTAGGTTAGGTTATTTTTAGTAGGGATACCATCTCGGTTTTGACGATAATAATAACAAAATGAAAAACGAAGCATAAAGTAAAATCAAATTTATTTCTTTAATAGATAAACGTAATAAATACTTGTAACATCCATAATTAAATTTATGGTCCATTTTTCCACTAATCAACGTACAAAATGATTACAATACATTGGTTTAATTTGAATGTACGTGGTTAATTTTATTGCCCTTGTTACTCAAACTATTAAGTATTAAATAAAACGTTTTTATTTCTGCTATAATTTTGCGAGTGATAGCTCGAACTATTTAATTGGCATTACCTTTATTAATGCTATAAGTCTTTGTCGTAACTACTAAATCGATTAGTAATAGTTCTTGTAGAGTATTACATTATTGTATTACCTTATTTTCGTATTTTAGGTACTGTACAGTCAATTTAAATGTTGTGTAAGAGTTTTGAAAACTGAATGTGGGCAATATAAGAGATTGTCTATGGTACCACCCATTAATTTAACTTTCTTGAACTTTGTACTCGTCACCTTAGAAATCAAAGTCACGACAAATTACTTAAAGTTAAAAAAAACTTTTACAAAATCAATTATGTGTGTTATTACACGGATGTAATATTCAATTGTTGATTCTAAGTCTCCTATTCTTTAAATTGTTTGTTTCGTTACTGCTTCGATATTATTTTATCGCCTTGTCATCAAATTAAGCGTTTTTGTTCAATTTTGTTTGAATACAGTACAAAAATTCATGGTGTGATTGAAACGTCACCGTCAAATTGATTCTCAATGACCACCGCGATGATAAAACTCAATCTTTACTTGTTGGTAAACCTTCCTCGGCCTAATGTTTTTTGTTCAGTCATCTAGAAAGTAAGGACTTTTTCACTTGCTTTATTTGAATTGTTTAGTTTCTCATTACTTGTTGTCAGATTTAAAGTAATTAGTTTCTTTTGGCTCTTTTTATGAACATAAGGTAGCAAACAAGCATGCATCATCCTTCCGCTGCAATCTATAATAATAAATTGTAGCCGACACAGAGCAACATTTAAGTGTAGTCCAGTCTTAATCTAGTTAACAGACGGTGTTATTAAAAATTTAGTTGGTTAATTCGTTACTATGTGTGTAGGACATGAATTGTTAGTTATAGTTAGTTAGTTAAATTTTTTGAGGGCCAGGACGTTCTTTCTTTCTTCCTTCTTGGTCAGCAACGCATCGGTGATGCCTTTGATATAATACGCAACTGTAATTATTCACAATTAAGCAACTCATACACATTGATTGATCAAAGTAAAATTAATGGGTACAAATTTATCAGTACCCTAACAACTGCACAACCTTAAATTACAATTTATATCAGGTACGGTATTTAATGGAACGGGGCAATAAAAGCCTTTTACACGGAACGTTTCGCGGTGGGCGGGATTTACTGAACGATCGGTATTGACACAATCTTGTGACGTCGATACCCGATACCCGGTGTGCGATCAATATTATTTTGAGAAGAAATAGGAAGTCTGATGCAATTTCCTTGTCACAAGCTCGACTTGACTTGACTAAGTATGCTCGGTAGATTATGGGGTCGGCCACCTACTTCGATCGGTGATAATTGATTGTGTTAGTTGTAATCTAGTGTTTGCAGGCTTGCAGGATATACTATACAAGGGTCTGTAAACAAACATTTCTGGTAAGTACTTAAATATCTTCCTGTCTGGTCGGGAATCAAACCAGGGACAGCTCAGAAGCTCTATTAAGTCGGGTCGTATATAAATGCGTGAATTTTAATTTATTAGATATATCATACAATGTAGGTACTTACATTAATCAAAATACTAAATACAAATACCTTAATACATCGCAATACAAAAATCGTTTATCAATTCATAACGAAAGTAATAGGAACATTTACGCTTTGTATCGAACTGATCGGATCTTTCTGTTCGACAATAAATCCATCAGTCAAACCACGCTTCACATTTCCCAACCCTTTGTAGCTTTATCAATGACAAGGAGAAGTTATCACAGTTGGAATGAGGTGAAAGTTTGCTCCGTTTAACGCCTGTCGGTTCTAACTACTTGTTAGACGCCTTGAATGCCTTGGACATCCGAAAACTTATGCTAAATTTATGAATTTTGAACTCAATACCAAGAGAAGTAGAACACATTTCTGATTGGGGATTGCGATCGTAAGATATCTCGGTGGCGCGTGAAACGCATATACGACTGATACTTACAATATTGAACAATGGCGGGGTAGTATTGGCCACGGTTGACGCATCGGAGATACGATCTCCGCTCAAGATAAATGATAGGCGACCAAAAGTCTTTACTCTTTTTATTGGTTTATCCAAATGGCGTCAGTTGCTATGAAAGGGGAAACGTAAGGATGAAGAATGGCCTTTGTCCATTGTGAATAACGCCACGAAGTAGCTTTGTTTATGCGTACCGGCTAATATTAATTGCAGTGCAAGTTTTTGCTACTACATATATTTTGTTTTGCTGAGCTATTTATGTTAGCTACATTACGCGTCATCACGTAAGAATGCGTTGAATTGACTTAAAAAATAATAAATGTGTTGTCGATTTATCCCTTCTTCCGTCCGATGATTTTTACATTTCTTGGGCGATGTGATGATGTAATAGGCGAGTAGTAGGTATGTGTTAAATTCACATGATCACATCTCAAGTTTTCATACAATGTGAATGATTAAAATAAAGATTATTGCACTCAACGATATAATTTAAACAAAATATACAGGTTATCTAGCAAAGCGACATCAAAACATTTCATTACTTTTTTTTTATAACTTCTGGGTCCATAACTGAGGAAGCCTAAAGCATAATCCATCACGCTACTCCAGTGGCGGAGAAGTTTACTAGTTCCAAATTCAAATACATGCATTGGACTCGATGCAATTTTTAAAAGCTACCCTGAATAAAGTTACATTAATAAGGAAATGTGAGAACAAAAATAAATGAAATAAACAAAAAAGAATGTTAAAATGCGAGCAATAACATGCACCAAGTCAGGCCCTACAGGGTGGCACGCATAACTTCTTTTACTTGATAAAGCAACGTCTACAATATGAGCCTTGTATTACATTAGTTGTACTTTGAACTCGTCTCGCCTTGTAACAAGATAAGGGGGAGTGCCCACATGGTTTTCTTTCTTTCTTTTAACAGACTCCGTTGCGAAGATAACATAATCGTGTCGGACGCATTTTACCCAGAAAACATTGTGCGAAGCTATTTATCGCTGGTCTAGTGGCCTAAAGCTGGTTGTAAGGGAAAGTGGTACAGAGACATAAAAATCTATATTTATTTTGTGCAATCTGCATTTACATTAAAGGTAGATATTATTACACGGGATAGATACTCGCTACATTGTAATCTAACACGATATACAATGCATTAAAGATTTGCACATTTCGACATAACAACGCATTTTAATCCCATGTTTCTATGGAACATGATATCTGAAAAATATCTTTATGATTTTTCATGCGGTCAATTGATGGAGTATCTACTTAATTTAAGAAGACTTAATTAATAGTGTCATGAGACAAGCTACTATAATGTTTTTTGGTTTTGCAATTAAAAATTTTATAATAAAAATACCTATATTGGCATCCTCACATCACATCTGAGCGTTATTTTTTTACTATTTTTGTAACATGTCAACCATTTTTTGCAGCCGGACTACGATGATATTGACGCGAATGGGCGCGTGCCAACACAGTTCCCAAGAGGAAAGTCGGACAAAGGAAAAGACAACAAGAAATACGGTAAGTGGACAATCCTTCTTACTTCACTTTCTTCCTACTGTAGCGCAAAACCGCAGTAGACTGTTTAGAAGAATGCATGAGAATGAGTTACATGTAGTTCTGTGAGCCTGGTAGAATGAGTACGTCTTCTTAGTAATCTTCTATTTAGTACGCATGTATAAGATCTGTGTAGATGAAAGGAGTAGGTACCTATAGAAGATATAAGCAGAAAGAAGAAAGTTAAAGATTCTGGGTGGGCAAGGAAATACCGAAATACCGCTTTAGAGATTTTATTCTCTAGAAGTGTCAATAACATAGGTACCTAGATAAGGACGACACACATTTTATTTATAAGACTCTTCGCTTTACAACTTGTATACTGCGGGTTAAATTGAAGAAAAACGCGATAAAACCCTATGGTTTCAGATTATGTTTACAGTTCGCTATTCCACAACATTCGTTGGTACAATCGCGCTAAAAAATGAAACCCAAAAGCACACATGAACATGAACATGAATGAATGCATTATAATATAATGCATGCATAAGTATGTATGAATTTCAGAAAATTTTAACTAATCTTGTTACCTTGCAAATTATGTTTTTATGTAATTACCTAATTAAAAATTAATATAGCTGAGCTATTATCGTCAAGATATTTACTTTATAACAATTTACTCATAGCTCGTCGCTATTGTACAACACAACTAAGCTCATTGCAAAAATAGCACAAATCAGAGTTCCAACAATTTCAAACTGGCACCACATAAAGTGCCGTATACACGATCCTGTCCGACACGATATACGACGACCAGTGATTTCGCGGCTACGCTAATTAAAATAACCTTTTTCGCCATTAAATTAGAGACAAAGACCTTTTAAACGTATTGTCGAATAAAACGACTTTCCTTAATTAACCGGATTAAAACTGGGCTTAAAAAGTGAACACAATCGTAGCATTAATTACTTGAAAGCGATAAATTGTTTAGTTCGGACTAGACTGGAGTGTTTCGTCCCACCCGATGGGCTATTACAATATATCTAGTAAGTCCTAAGAGGCGTTTAAATCGATGCCGAAGTCCCAATGCCATGTTTGGGCATTATGAGCCAATATTGGATAATTACTTCGCCTGTTAGTCCGATGTTACACGCCTCGATTTTGTTTTGTTTGCAACTTTAGAATTCTATGAATGTAAATGATTGTAACTTTACAGCTTAGATAATTTTGTATTTTTTTTGACGTGAATACCACCTTTGAGTTTGCTTACATAGAGGAAGGCGATTAAACAGCCCAATGATAACAACATGCGGGGATACAGTGTGTCGTGTTGTGTAGCTTCACGTATAATGTATAGCACATAATTAACTAATTTATTATTATTATTTATATTATATTGATTCGGTTATTAAGTTGGTACAGAAAAAAATCATCAATTACCTACCCAGGACATTTTTATGTTATTAAGCTGTTCAATGCATTAATGAAGAACTTAAAGAACCATACATAAAAAATATAACATCCTCCCCTCCTCTCCTCCATACAAGTCAAAGCTTAGAGATGTCAATATTTTTGCGCGTGCGGCTTGTCCTATGAATTCAACGACTATAAGGGACGGTAATTGTGTCATAGAACAGTCGATGCCGGCTCGTGCGGTGCATAGGGTTGCCAACCGTTACATGTTTCACGTACCATTCAATAGAAATACTTAACGAACTTGATTATTACGAGTACCTACCTACTTGCGAAAATTGCTTTTTTGTCCGCAAATTTTTTGGAAATGGTTACGTGGCAGTAGTGCCATTGGTATTAATCATTTATTAACATGATTCCCACTTACCGTTAAGGTTTTGTCCGCAACTGTGTAGGTACGCATTTTTCGATACTAAACTAATAACATGTTAGCTCTTTCTCTGTGATACCTCGTTAAAAATATTCAATATACAACAAACAAATACTAAGAACTTTACCATATCTACATAATAAGATATGTAGCAATATTATTATTAGCATTTCGTGCTAAATACCTATATAAAATTTTCACGGTCTCCGCCTATTTCATTTGTGACAGCCCTAGCGGCAAGCCAGCGTGACAATACAAGGATTTATATGTCCGAAACATAATTTACAACGGTCGATGTCGCAAGTGTGAACTGCCATATCAATATGGTCGGGGAGACCATCATTCATAATGCTTGTTGTCCCCGCGCAGATTTATATCGCCACCTCTGAAATATGGGCCCGTGTTCACTACTTGAATGTTTCATAACGCGAATGTGATATTCTAAACCGCCTTAGAATTTTCGCATAAGTATATTTTTACAGTTCTAAATATAAAATCTATTCTTTATTGTCTTCAATAAACTAGAAAAATATGGACCTATAGACAAATATCGATAAATAAATAATTGTACAAGGATATTTTCCCTCTAGAGAGTAAATACGAGTACGTATCTAAATAGTCTAAATGGATTTAAATCATTATATGCATCACAATTATGACGAAATAAATTATGGAGTTTTTGATCAAGAATTTGATGAGCTGCTTAAAAGAACTTATCGCTGATAGCCCGACAGCTTGTCGATTCTAAGTAATATGTAGATAGAGTTAAGTAATTGCGGGCGCGGTCGGTAGTTGGATGGAAGATCGTTGGTGGTAAAAAGTTCTTGGGCGTTTCCGTGCTTCGGAGAGCACGTTAAGATCTCAGTCCCGGTTGTTATCGTTAAATAACAATAGTTAAGCCATATCGGAGGCCTTTGGATAGCATGGTAACATTAAACTCATGAGCTGGAAACAGACTTGATGGAGTATGCTCTACATTTCGTTCGGATTCGGTATAGAATTCATTTGAATGGTAACCAATATAAATGCCCGCGTTCCGCCTATGTGATTAAAGTTTGTTTTAATTCCATATTGCCGGCGACTCAAATATGGGTTTTTTTGGTTATGAGGAAAGACCCATTCACATTATGAGACGATAATGGTTGAAGCCAAAGAAATACTAAATTCCTTGGGTATCATTAAATAAAGAACAAAGATCGCTGTAGGTAACATGAGTAACTAAGCAACTAGGTAGGTACATGTTTTATAAATGCCTAATTATGTAAATGAATCGATAACACGTTAGCAACTCATTTGCATGTCTGATCTCATTTAGAAATACTATATTGTGAGTTTCGTCACATACTTTCACAGTGCAACAGACAGACTTGGTCATAAGTTACTCAACTAAATTCAATCAAGCAAAGTCAATTATTAACGTGACAGCTTTATTTATAACTACTGTTAAAAATATTAAATTTAATGTTGTCCTATTTTTGCAACTTTTTTCACTGTGTTTCCGCTCTTATTAATAAACCCTTTCCCGTTAAATGGACTATCTAACACAAAAATAATTTTAAATTGGCACCAATACCTAGTTCCTGGGATTAGCCCGTTCAAACAAACAAACAAAATTCTTCAGCTTTATATTACTTACAAGTATTATTAAAGTAAGCAGTCACACCAATAAGTCATCTGCGAGCTTTGACAACTTGAGGACATTAAAGACAATTATTAAAATTCTCCATTAAAGTCCATTAAAATATCCTAACTTCTTCAATCTCTATCTAATAGCAGCAAGTAGAACTTAGAAGTCGATCATGTGTCAACTTCATTTTTATTCATGTAGGTACTTACATAATTCATTTAGAGACAGACGGACGTATAGATTAATCTGAAAGCTCCCGAATTCGATGCCCAGAATAGTAGATCTTATACGTGACAGATAAACCATCTTCGAGTCTTTCTTCAGAGTTCTACCTTTTGCCGGCATTAAGCTTCGAGAGTTCAAAGTACATTCAAAAACTCCATTTAATCCAGGAAGATGTCGAAGTTGCCGCATACCATATTTTCTTTTTCTTTACGGATCTTGTTTTAAAAGGCTCGTGACTGTAAAAAACAAACGTACTACGAGGCAAGGTCAAAATGACCCACGAACTGAAATCTGTCGTACTGTCGTGAGGTCGTGACGCGTTTAGCACCTATGCGTAGTAGACTGTGAGTGGTTTGACTTGGTGACCGCTGAATGTAGGCACACTAGGAAGATTCTTAGTTGAATATGAATATGACTATTACCTACAAGTGGCGCCATCATGCTAGATACTAAGAAATGATTATTAATTTCGGTCTTAAGAATATCCTCAATATGACTTGATGCTTAATAGTTTGTGCCGGTCATTATCGTGGGTACCGGTAGTAATAATTGCCAATAGTGGGTATTTCTGGTGCGTGGCTAGTTTTTGAAGAAAGTTGATAGTCTTTGTTTTCTACCCGCACTCTTTTTATACGGCGTGACATGATGGTTAACAATTAACTTACCATGGATCTTACCACCATGAACAAGGAACCCTAACGAGATATTGTTTATTAGTATGACGTATTCGGTTCAATCTCACACGTTCTAATTTGACGGTCGCCTACATCGGTGCAGAGGTTACGCCGAGACAATGCACTGTTTCGTAACCTCCAACTGGCATTTCGGCATATCCTTGATATTTGAATTGACGCTATTTGGAACGTCTAGGATGCGGAACATTGTACGAAGCACGCCGCAAACTATATGCGTCTTATTGGCGAATGTACGGGGCGAAATACATCGCGATGTGTTATGTAAATTGGGTACAAATACACGATTAGATTGTCATGACGGTAACATCGGTGTTAGTCGATATATTGCGAATCGAAACATGTATTCGATGTACCTACTCCGAAACTTTGTTCGATTTAAGGACGTGTGCACAAGTGGTGATCGTGAACTAGCGCTAGAAATGTAGTTTTATTTTATTTTTATTTTAGTTGGGTAAGCAATAAAAAAGCAGTTTCAATTTAAACTCAATCTGCCTTAATCTTTAATTTTTATGTAACAGCCTTGTTTTAATTGATGTCTACTACAGCAAACTTTATTTCTGAGCATCGACTTTATTTGCTGACACAAGACAAAAGCGTCATTCGTTTCTTTGGTTATTTATGGGTCAAAAATTATTTATTAAAACAAAATATTCGATTGTAAGTACGTACAATGAACCTTAATCACATTAAGTCAGTCTAATGCTACAACCCACTAATGGCCCACTACTGAGCACGGGTCTCTCCTCATTACTGAGGAGGCCTAGAGCATACTCCACCACGCTGCTCCAATGCGGGTTGGTGGAGGGGTTAGTGGCCAACCCAGTGTCGAAAGTTTTTCAAGCCGCCCGAAGGCCTCCGACATGGCTTAACGACTGCTATCAATCGATAACAACCGGGACGGACGGCTTTACGTGCCCTCCGAAGCACGGAAGCGCTCAAGAAATTTTTGCCACTAGCGGTCACCCATCCGACTACCGACCGCGCCCGCTGTTGCTTAACTTTGTCGATCGCATAGGATAGGATCGACGCAAGCCGTCGGGCTATGATCGCTTCATGAGTCAGTCTACTAATTCGAAATCATTACGCAATTTAATGGGTTTGTTCACTTTTCGATTTGGCCATTTTATCCACATTGAACGACCGATACGTGTAGCATTGGCATATCAACCTAAATCACATAGTCATTATCAACAATGTGCAAATGAATTGTCAATGTCAACCGTATGCCAAGGTAATAAGCGTTAAAACGACCCTGGCTAAGTGATGACGAATATATTAACAATGTGTGAAATCCACCAGGTACTTCATTACTTTGTCTACAAAGCAGTGGGAGAGATGTGGGTCCATTTTAGTTAACACCAAATTTTCAATCTGTTAATCATAAAATGCATCATAACTCCGTAGTTGCTATGTAATAAAAATCAGTCAGTCGCCGATTACAAGTGCATACAGAAAGACGTTCGTTTTATTAAAAACAATCACTCCGCTACGCATTGAAATATCCAAGTTGTAAAAGAACCTTACTGTACCATAACATATGGTCGAATTCGCGCCGGATACCTGTACCTGTGCATCGCTCGGCCGACCCTAGCGAGAAAAAAAGGCGAGAGATAAGTTAAGTTTTTTGCTTGTTTACGAGTTGCAGTCTTGCAATACAATTACGGCGTAATAAAGTGATCATCGTTGTAAACAATACGCACAGTTTTAGAAGATCGTGGACTTTACTTATTATTTACCTACTAATATGAGTAACAGTACTGAACAATCAATAAGTATACTTATATATATTTATTAAAGGCAAGTACTTCGAGGATACCTGATGCATAGTCAAAACTCATCACGCGAAGACGAACTTCAGGCACAAGTAAGGTTACCGCGCATACAGCTACCGGTTTTCTCTGGAAATTATGAAGAATGGCCGTCCTTTAACGACTTATACATATCTTTAGTGCATAATAATACTACATTATCCGACGTACAGAAGTTACACTATTTAAAATCAAGCATCTCGGGCGAAGCGGCATCATTACTGAAACATGTGCAAATTACAAATGCTAACTACACTCAAGCATGGGAAACTTTAAGTCACCGTTACGGCAACAAACGTTTAATAGTAAATGCATTATTAAAGAGATTATTTGGACAGAAAAAGTGTACTAGTCAAACAGCACCGCAATTAAAATCATTATTAGACACTACTAGTGAGATTATAAATAGCCTCCGAAACTTAAAAGTTAACACCGCCTCCTGGGACCCTTTGATTATATTTCTGGTGGTACAGAAGTTGGACCCGGAGTCACATAAAGAGTGGGAACAATCCGCGTACACTGTTAATTCTGATGAGTTGTCAACATTTGATGACTTGACAAAATTTTTGGAGTCTAAATTTCGAACGCTGGAGCTATTAACGCCTGTTACAAATACAAGGAACATAAAGGAACGAGTTTTTCATGTTTCATCGGTTCAGAAGTTATGCACTTTATGTAAAGGAACACATACACTATGTCATTGCAATGAATTTGTAAAGATGCAAGTTACGGAGCGGAGCGATTACGTCAAGAGAAACAAACTTTGTTTTAATTGTTTGGCACCAGGACATGCAGTATTCAAATGCAAGGTTCCTATGTCCTGTCATATGTGCAAAAGACGTCATCATACACTTCTTCATCAAAAATACACGGACGCGCCGGCACCTACAGAAGAACGCATGCAACCGACGACGTCAACTCAAGCGGATGAAGAAGTCAAGCAAGTACACACGATGATTGCGTCCTATTACAACGCTAAACAAACAATCGCTTTATTAGCAACCGCAGTAGTAATAGTAAAAAGTGACCAAGGACATACTACTGTGTTAAAGGCATTAATCGATTCTGGATCTCAAGCATGTTTCATCAGTGAGAAGGCGACTCAGATCCTGAAACTCGAGAGAACACCTGTCGATCTTCTAGTATCCGGTATGGAATCAACGAAGGTTCATGTGAAGCATAAAGTCAAGGTTCAACTTTTATCACGATGGGAATCTAAATTCAACTTACCTATTCAAGCCTACGTGATGTCCAAGCGCTTGACTACAAACCTTCCTTCTAATGGTTATGAAGCGAATATGTGGCCACACTTAAAAGACATCAACTTAGCAGATCCAAACTTTTATAAATCTAGTAACATCGATCTGCTACTGGGAGTTGATGAATATACAGCTATATTACAACAAGGACTAATCAAGGGTCCACCAGGTACTCCATGTGCACAAAGAACCAACCTGGGCTGGATCGTGATGGGAGGTGTAAACATGAAGATAAATAAACGAGAAACGTCCTTGATGGCTGTTATACAAGACGTAAATATAGACGATTTGCTCAAAACCATATGGGAAGTCGACACGGATACAAGAAGAAAAAATACACAAGCAGAACAGTTATGCGAAGAAATATACGAGCAGACATACAGAAGAAATAAAGATGGACGATACATAGTCAAGCTACCTTTTAATACAGAAGAACCTAAATCTACAGAAGGAAACACACGAGATATAGCATTAAAAAGATTCATGCAACTAGAAAGAAGGTTAAATAACAATACAGAACTAAAGAATGAATATACTAAAGTCATAGAAGAATATATAAAGTTAAAACATTTGGAAGAAGTACCTGAAAAAGAAATAAAAAATAAATCTGTTTACTTACCTCATCATGCGGTGATCCGAAGCGATAAAGAAACCACGAAGACCCGAGTTGTATTCGACGCCTCTTGCAAGGGTTCAAACGGCATTTCATTAAATGATGAACTTTTGTGTGGTCCTGTCCTTCAAGATGATCTCAGAAGTTTGCTAATCAGATGGCGAATACATGCTGTTTGTTTTGTCTCAGACATCGAGAAAATGTACAGAATGATTTTAATAGACAAAGCAGACTCAGATTATCAAAGAATTCTATGGAGAAGCAACACATTAGACGAAATCAAGGACTATAGATTGTTAACCGTCACCTTCGGGACAGCTTCGGCTCCCTACCTAGCTGTCAAAACACTTACCCAATTGGCCAAAGATGAAGGTGATAGGTATCCTGAAGCTGCTAAAATCTTGCTCGAAGATTTTTATGTCGATGACGTAATGTCTGGCTGTGACGACGTAGACAAGGCAATACAAATCAGTCGTGATCTGAAGGCATTGTTAAATCTTGGCGGCTTCGAACTAAAAAAATGGTCATCAAACAGTCAACAATTTATGGAGTCTATAGAACCAGCAGAAAGAACATCAAATGCGCATCTAGAACTTAAAATTGATGGAACCGTAAAGGCACTGGGTATTAAATGGAACTTGGGTAATGATCAATTTGAATATAGCCTCGACTTACCTGCTGTTGGACCTGTGATCACCAAACGTATTATTATCTCCGATATTCAAAAACTGTTTGACCCACTTGGTTGGATCTCACCTTGCATGGTATTGGCAAAAATCCTTATTCAACAACTTTGGCTTCAAAAGGTATCGTGGGATGAACCGTTAAATAAAATGCTTACTGATAACTGGATGACTATACGCTCAGATCTTGAGAACGTTTACAAAATAAAGATCAACCGATGGATGGGTACGAAAACTTCTGAAAAGGAATCAATAGAAATTCATGGATTCAGTGATGCCTCGATTCAAGCATACGCAGCTGTGGTATATTGTCGTGTCAAAAGGGCTGATGGATCAATTAAAACTTCACTGGTAGCATCGAGGACGAGAGTAGCGCCCCTGAAGACTATTTCTTTGCCAAGATTGGAGCTGTGCGGGGCTTTAATTCTGTCGCGACTGCTTAAACAAGTTGGACAAGCTATGCGAATATCGTCATCAAACATATACGCATGGACAGACTCATCAATTGTTATTTCCTGGTTATTTGGTGATCCAGGAAAATGGAAACCTTTTGTAGCAAATCGCGTTGTCGAAATAATCAGTAATCTCAACAGCAAACAGTGGCATCATGTTTCATCTAATGATAACCCTGCAGACATTGCATCAAGAGGGATGTTAGTAGAAAATCTAAGGAAGAGCGACCTGTGGTGGAACGGACCAGAATGGTTATCCGCAGAAAAGATACAGTTCACAAGACCAAACATATTGCCAACAGATGTTGAAAGAAAAAGAGACACGATACAAGTATTAAACATTACGAAGAATGATAAAGAAAGTGGAGCACCATTAAATTCACAATTTGAAGATTTCGACACGTTGAAAGAACTCATAAGAACTATAGCAATTTGTAAAAGATTTTTAAAATTCAAAACATTTAACGGGAATATAGAAAACATTACTACAGAAGAATTAGAAGAATCTTTAAAAATTTGTATTAAATCTGCACAAGAAGAAGAATTTTGGGAGGACATACAATACATCAAAATAAAGGGTCACGTAAAAAGAACAAGCAACATAAAATCCTTGGATTCATATATAGACAAAGATGGTATCCTAAGGGTGGGCGGACGGCTCAGAAACGCGTCCTTGAAGAATGACAGCAAGAACCCCATCATTCTAGGAAGGCGAAGCAAACTAACGATGCTAATTATCGCTGAAGCACATCAACGGACCCTCCATGGAGGAGTTCAACTCATGATAACATATTTAAGATCAAGATATTGGATTCTCAGAGTAAAATCGTTGGTTAAACAATACGTACATCGTTGTTTGGTGTGTGCCAGACTCAACGCTAAAGTGAAGACACAAGTCATGGGAGATTTGCCATCAGTACGTGTGACTCCAGCACGACCGTTTCTCAACTCCGGTGTAGACTTTTGTGGTCCATTCCAGATTCTCACTAATAAGGGCAGAGGAGCTAAGACTACGAAAGCTTACATAGCTATATTTTTGTGCATGTCCACAAAGGCCACGCATTTAGAGCTCGTTGGTGACCTCAGCTCGGCAGCATTCATCGGCGCATTCAAAAGATTTTGTGCTCGCACTAATTTGTGGAGTGACCAAGGGAGAAATTTTGTTGGAGCAAATAAGGAGCTATGCGATGCGTGGAAGGAAGCTGGTATACAATTTGATAGAGAAATTGCCAATTTATTAACCAATGATGGGACCCAGTGGCACTTCATTCCCGCATATTCACCGACGTTTGGAGGCCTGTGGGAAGCAGGTGTAAAATCCACGAAATTTCATCTTAAAAGAATTCTCACTACACATTTGACGTTCGAAGAAATGACCACAGTTCTCTGCGAAATAGAAGCTTGTTTGAATTCGCGGCCGTTATGCCCCATGGACGATCATACATTAGAAGCACTCACACCAGGTCACTTTTTAATCGGAGAAGCCCCAGTCACCGTACCTAACCCCAATTTAAAAGATGTGAGAATGAGTAGTCTCACACGATGGCAATTTACGCAGAAGTTGCTTCATGATTTTTGGAGCAGGTGGCAAAGCGAATATGTAACGAGACTCCAACAACGACCTAAATGGCTTACGCGTGAACAAGAGTTCAAGAAAGGTGACATCGTCCTCATTAAGCAAGACAATCTCCCACCGGGAAAATGGTGTTTGGGACGTATAATAGATAAACATCCCGGTCCAGATGGCTTAACGAGGGTATACAGCGTAAAGAGTGGTGATAGTGTTATTAAACGATGTGTAACCAAACTTTGTGCTTTGCCAATTGATACTGTTAGTTAATTCATGCTTAAATTTATCAATGTTTATTTAAGTTATGTCGCATGTTACTTCTTAGTCAGCCCCCACCACATAGAGCCAATGTTTGATTTATATAACTTGTTATTTTCTTTTAATTCAGATGTACGTTAATTTGATTTTGAAAGGACTCATATAGTCCTTTGGTGGGCGGTTATGTTAATCATAAAATGCATCATAACTCCGTAGTTGCTATGTAATAAAAATCAGTCAGTCGCCGATTACAAGTGCATACAGAAAGACGTTCGTTTTATTAAAAACAATCACTCCGCTACCCATTGAAATATCCAAGTTGTAAAAGAACCTTACTGTACCATAACACAATCGAAATTATTAAGGTAAAATTTTCTTGAAAATATTGGTGTTACACTATGCAAAAACTTAAAAACTGGCAAATAAACACAAACGCATACGAAATAGGTTAACGAACCGGCCCAAAAACTTTCATTTAGGTACTCATTTAACTTCTGTTATTCTCAACCAGTGTTAAAGTGCAATCCCTAAAGCGGCAATTTATCACAGCAATTTAGACATAAAATGTTCTAAACAATTCAATTTCAGATGACCCGTACTACTGCGGCCTGCGCGCGCGCGTCCCCAACTTCGTGAAGGCGAACGGCAAGCATGTGCTTCCAGCGATGACGGAGCGCCTCACTCTCAAGGAGACCCCGGTCCCCAGCAAGCGTTACAGCGTGGCCCACGCTCACCCAGGGCCCTTCCCGGGACACATGCCTCCATTCGCTCACGCACCGATGCCCCAAGCAGCACTATGGCACGCCCGGTCCTACGAGAGCGGAATCGGTGCGTACAACCGTCCTCCGAGAAAGGAAAAACTCATGTATCAATTCTATCCTGACAGGGATCGAAAACTGCTGCCCCTGGTGATCCAGCAGCCCCGCTAGTACACTAACCTCGCACTTTTACCGCGAAGGCTCTTCGCTCCAACCTTGGTATTTACCTTTCTGTTATTCTCGCTTCGCTTGGTAGCACGCCTCTCGCTTCGGTAACGATTTCACACTTCTGTGTTCCTATCACCTTTCTTACTCATCGTTTTTTTCTAGAATCTTCTGTTTTACTCTTGCACACATCGTCCGATTACAGTGGCCTTCGACCGCTACTGGATTTGATCATTGCGAGCTTCGCTTCATCCTAGTAGTAGTTCTTTTGGAGTATTGTTTTATACTATACCCAATATTATTCAACCTTATTTGTGTTGTCATTAAATTATTCGTTTGAAATATTTAATCCGAGAATAAAATCAATCTTCATGTTATCTAGAAACGCTGAAACTGCTGAAAGGATTTAAATTTTTGCCACTTTGTAAGAAAAGTCGTGTTGACTTATTCAAAACTCGCTCGACAAAAGTAATATTTTTATGTCACCAATAGTAAGAAACAAGTAATTTCTTAAATGATTTCCTTAACAAGGTAACTGTGTGATCCCTTATTAAATAATACTAATAATAAGGAAAAAATGTAATATATTTTTTCAACAAATGCGTAACATCGCCAAATAATAACACAGAAATGCATTTCCCTGGACATTTTGAAGTCGCGGGTCGGTAGGTTGATTATCGTTTAGCGGTAAATGTTAATTTTATTTTATGCACTATTTAATTACAGATGGAGACCATTACGACCCGTATGCATTGTATGGACGCCTACCGATTCCAGGCCGCGGCTTCCCCCCACCACCCGCACCGAACGCACGCCATATGTTCATCGGAGAATGGGACTAAACTTGCTTCGTTTTCAATACTATAGGACTCAATTTAGCATAACATGGATACAATTACGTCGATACTATACTCACATTAAGCCTGATTTCAAATTGGACTTATTATTGTATCGATGTGACTGTATTCTCAAAGCTGTATATACTTAACGCTGTAAATTATGATTTAGTGTGTAGTTCTATTATTGGATGATTTTGTTCGATTGCAAAGAATTTATAGGTAATCGTCAATGAACTTCGCTTAAGCGCAGTAGATTTAAGTAGTGTCTGTACCGTAACAGACATGGCTTCCATATTACCAAGTGTATCCGATTTTATAAGCTTTTTGTACTCTGAACGTAAGTTAAGTGATCGAAATATTACCAGCGTAATCGCTAGATAATAATGTTGTGTATAAACATAGTTTAAGTAGATAAGTGAAGTAATCACTGCCAATATATTTAATTTTTCAGTGTTCATTATATTAGACCATAGTTCTGCTGCTTAAATATCAAACATATTTGCAATTGTGAGATCTGTAGGAAGAAACTGAATGTGTCGATTTTAAAAGTAAAAACGGTAGGATATGGTTAGACAATTTCATGTAAATAGTTTAAAAAATGAAATCAACATGAAGCGAAAGAACTAGATTTGTCTAGTAATCGTTTTCAGTATGAAATCAATTCAATTGTACATACTTGGCGTAAACAGCAGAACTATGCTTATCTGTTTTTTATATTCTTTACTTAATTTTAGGTGTCAATCCTAGTCATGACAGGGTTGGGAATAAATTTTATTGGTTTGACATATTACGAAACTGTGTATAATCTGAATTGTAAAATAACTATTAACTACGGAACGCTCCATAAACATAACGCAAATAATAATAAGTATTATAAACAGTACACGGAGTATCCACTCTAGTGAAATTTTTTGTCTATCTTTTGTAAATATTTTTCACGTTAAATATTTTTTGATTATAATATTAATTAATCGTATCTTATCTCCTAATATTTCACGTACTTTATGAATACTCAATTAATTATTATCGTACGTAGTTAGATTTTGTACAATTTATGCTGATTTTTTATGAATAAAAATTTAATTTTGTGTAAATGTTAGTTAGGCTACTTATATTTTTTATAATTACTAGATCAAAGCTCGAGCAACAATATCATATCGCAGCTAAAATGTCGAATGCCTTCAGAACAGGTAACCATTTTAGTTTTAAAAATATTTAGAATTCATGTTATTATATAGTTATATATATAACTTATATAATTATTAATAGTATAATATATTATTATACATTATTTTACTGTAGGTACGTATAGGGCTACACTGATTAGCATAGTTCTTGTAAGAATTATTTCAATTATTTGGTGTGCTTTTAATGGAAAAATTTCTAATTGGAAATTCGAGTTTGGAGGTGCTATGCAGGTTACCATTTGTATCACACGTATTATTAATAATAATTTTGTAGATACGTATTCAAAGAAATCTTTGAAACCTATGAAAACAATTTCCACTGCCTACTGTTGGCTAAAATATTGATTAAAAATCATTATTTATATAGTTAATAAAACGCATTTTGAATACGAATGAATTTAAAACATGTTACCTTCAGATGAATGGGGCAAACGAATAAGTTCCGTAACAACGTTTCGTTTATTTCAATGAATCAGTTGTTCAATCAAGTGTGGAGATGGAGTTGGCAAGACTATTTGAACAAATAAATAATAATATGTTGGATAGAAATAAAGAAGAATACTTGAAATGAAAGTGTTGTTTTTTCACGAAATAATACAATAATATAAAACTTTCATATTTCAATATCAAACTGTGTTGCCAACTGTGCTTTTAATATAATAATTAAATATTATGATATTATTATATCAACATCCCTATTGTATAACGTTGGGTGTTGGTTATCGAGTAACCTATGTTAAGGAAACGTGTATGAATAAAACATGAAATTATTTTTAATATTGTGCATTTGTTTTATTTTCATAATCACTGGGAGATCGAATAGTTAACCAAAAACGGAAAAGTAAATAAAATGTTTTGTCAGTAAAAATAATCCTATGTTTAAATTTAATAAACTTGGTTTAAAGGAATTGGAGATAGATGTACAAATTTATTTTCACCCATTCTGCGGAATAGTTCTGTTAAAAATTCTCACTATCGATCGAATTGAAGAATATGCCCCCAACAAATATAAAAATTAAAAAATGCTACAGTTTTAACCAAAACATCAACAATTTATGTACATAATTTAAATTAATATAAAATTTAATGTACTGTAACATAATATTGTCCTGTAGAATGTCAGATGTTTTTTTTTTAATCTAGTTAATTATTTATCCCCAAAAATGTTCGTTAGTGAAGTATTTTTATTAATTATTAGATAATAATTATATTCACAACATAAGTAAGTATTTATTACTAAGTAGTATACTTTTTACATCTCTGGTAAACCCGCCCTCGTTTTGCTTCGGAAATCAGTCCATTAGTGAAAATTGTAGGGTATGATTCTTAAAACTGACATAACTTTATTTATGAACCTATTGAAATAAAACAAACACTATTATTCCAAAATTGATTGATTGTTTGTGTTTCGTGAAGACCCGCTGTAATTGTTTTTTTTTTCATATAATATCTTCTTACAGAAATTGGTCGGTATACATAATT
The DNA here is from genome assembly GCA_905404135.1 of Hesperia comma. Lineage (NCBI taxonomy): Eukaryota > Metazoa > Arthropoda > Insecta > Lepidoptera > Hesperiidae > Hesperia > Hesperia comma. Next base: position 18,590,329 of record FR990014.1, on the reverse strand, counting down.
ATATCTCATAAAAATACTACTACTACTAAGTATATAAAGCGTATTAGTGTTACTATATTTCGGTATTCAATTTATCTGTTACCCCTATCCACGTTTTTATTTGATCTTTAATACGAGCTCTGGCATCTTTTAGTTCAGCTGAGTCACCTGGGACATTAGAAAATAAATCTTGACAATGTGATGACCTCGGAATATAGACCACAGGATCGCGAACCGATCCACTGGTTGTGATACCCAGCGAACTCCACGGATCCATCTCTCCATTAACGAACACAACTTTAGTCACATTTGGAGATTTCCCTCCATACACTCCATTAATTTTTTTGATGCCTTCGGTTACTCTATTTTTATCAAACTCAGGACCAAACAAACTCATGCAGAATTTATAATGCCATTCCACTGTAACCTCATGAGTAAACGGCTGATTATTACTTGAACCTGTTTGGAAGTACCCGAGTTCTGTACAAGTCTGATATGTCCAACACAGCATATCATCGTTTTTGTGATATTCCTCTACCATATTATAAAAATCATAGTCATAGCAGTTCTCATCATTTCTCCAATTGTATTTTTTATTTGATCGAAAAGGGATTTCTTCTGAGTACATAAGTTTTGTACAGTGGTCCTTAATATCCACAGTAGTACCATATTGAGCTTTACTCATAAAAGGTATTGTCTGTGACATAAAGAATACTTGTTTGTTTTCAAGCCTATTCAAATTTGTGCTGTCGCATATGTTCATTTCTTTTTTCAATTGCTCAATACCATCCTCAGTTTGAAATAATAACTGATATCTTCGGAACATGGATTTAATTTTTTCCATGCATTCTGGGGACCCAAATTTCATGAAATCATAGCCGACAACTTCTAAATATTCATAGAAGTCTCTTTTAGCCAGAACAGGGCCGCTGCTTGATATAGCAGCATCTACTAAATCCGGGTGTACTAATCTTATCCATGCAGCTAAATTACCTCCATATGATCCGCCCACAACAACTACTTTAGAATTCTTGTATCGATTATTATTCTTGATGGTTCTCAATAACTCGGCATTATCAGCTAAAGCTTGCGATATACTCAAGTACTTCATATCTTCTACATTAAAATGTGACCGATTGACAGGCTGGCTCTTACCATAATACCTATGTTCCGACAGATACATCGCACCTTCCGTCTCTTTCGCTAATTCATAAACGACTCCCGTTGTAAGGAAACTAGGTGTTAAGGCAGCTTCGCCGTTCATAAATAAATAGATAGGACCATCAGGTCTCCAAAAATGTAAATCTTGGTAATACTTCATTTTCCAAGTCCGAGTATCACTTTCATTAAAATGGTCCACCTTCTGTTCTATCCATCGCTCTAAAATATCTTCACGAGGTTCGACGCTCCTAGCTTCGATTTCTTCTACTACACCTCTGTAGCCATCGTTAATAGAAAAGACTTCGAAGCTATTGACAGTTAACGCATTAAGGAAACACAAAGTAAACGATTTTAATAGCATTGTAAAAAAATAAAACTATACTAGGTACATTAAACACCGGTAAATTACTGTGAATGATTTTATAATATAGAAATGTCGTCTTTTAAATTCTTATTTTTAAGAAGGATTAGAATATTATGTATATCTTTGACGAATTTCATAATTTCGTAAATGCGTCACTCTTTATTTTCATTGTTATTTAGTTATGCCATTGTTAACTTATCAATAAAACCATAACATTTAAATAAGATTATATGGATGTTGATATTATTGCTACGACTCTTTTTGAATTTATTCACAACAATTTCATGGAACACAAGCGTTACAAATGAGTCTATTAATCTATGTTTTATTGTTAAGACATCAATGAGTGATAGAAATGATAAATAAATAGGCAGGGGCGCCGAAACCGGGCGTGCAAGGCGTGCGGCGCACGCGGGCGGCACCCTTGGGGGGGGGGCGGCAAATTGATCCCGATGGGGCGGCATAAACACTAATTTGTATGAGCTTCCAATTGAAACACGGGGGAGGGGGGCTGCAAATCGGGTTTGCACGCGGGCGCCGACACACCTTACGGCGCCCTTGTAAATAGGTACCTATTGTTATCATCTTATTAACATCTAATTCTACAAATGAACGCGAAAATTGATAATGGCTCTAATGGCATTGCTAGTGGCCAATTACTCAACGGTAGCCAATAACACCTAAGTCCCCTATTACTTGATAAAATTTAATCTAGATTATTAAACATAATGACGTAATTCTTAAAAATATTATATGACTTATTTACACAGTTCTGTTAATTATGTTGATCTTACATGTTGTTTTAGATAAACTCTTAAACAAAAAATATGCAAATATTGTCAAAAGAGTACGTACAATCACTAAATTTTATTTAGGTATACTCATACATAACATAGTAATATCAATTGTAAAATTTAAAAACGATGATTTATGTAAAATACGTTATGTAAAATACTACAAATTTTAATTTAGTGTTAGAAGGATCACATAGATTTCACAATTTATAATTTATCATCTGCACCTATCCAATTTTTTATTAGATATTTTATATTTTTCCTAGCTTCTTTTAATTCCTCATCATCCCCCTTTGAATCAGAAAACAAATCTCTACAATGTGATGACCTAGGAATATAAATAGCCGGTGCTTTGTACGAAAGATCTTCTAATATACCCAATGCACTCCAAGGATCCAGCTCTCCATTGACAAAAACCACTTCAGTTACGTTTGGTGATTTACCACCATACATCTCATTTATTTTTTTGACACCATTTTTAACTCTTTCTTTATCAAAACCTACACCAAATAAGGCTGCGCATAGTTTATCATACAATTCAATGGGTATATTCGCAGTGAATGGCTGATTATCTGAAGCAGTCGTTTGGAAATAGCCAAATTCAGTACAAGTCTGATAAGTCCAGCAAAAAATCCAATCGTATTCTTCTTTCCGGTACTCTGGTATCATTCTGTCAAAGTCATAATCGTAACAGTCTTCATTCTCTTTTGTATGATTTGTCTCATCGTTTGGTTGAATATATGTGTCATGTGTTTCATTTATTTTAGAACAATGATTTTTAATTCTGTCAGTTGTTCCATACTGAGCATTACTCATAAAATTTGATGCCTTCGATAAGAAGAATAAATACTTATTTTCTGGCTTAGTCATGTCTGTTTTGTCACAAATATCCTCTTCGTCTTTAAGTTGTTTAATACCATCACTCGAATTGAATAACATTTCATATCGTTGAAATATTTTTTGTATATTTTCCCAGCAACCCTGAGTGCCATATTCTTCGTAATCTTTACTAACAACTTCAAGGTACTCAAAAAAATTTCTCTTAGCTTCAACAGGACCACTACTGGCTATAGCTGCATTTACAAGATCAGGATAAACTAATTTCATCCATGCAGCTAGATTACCTGCATACGAACCGCCAATTACGACGATTTTCGAGTTCTTGAATAGAATATTTTTTTTGATACTTTTCAATAACACCGCATTATCGGCTAGGGCTTGCGAAGCGCTCAAAAACTTCATATCTTCCAGATTTGACCTGTTTACAGGCTGACTCTTGCCATAGTATCTGTGTTCGGACATAAACATTGCACCGTTTGTCTCTTTCGCCAAATCATATACTACGCCTGTTGAGAGGAACCCAGGTTCTGCTGGGGATTCGCCACCAATAAATAAATACACAGGTCCAGTTGGTCGCCAGTAGTCTAATCTTTCATAATACCTCATTTTCCATGTACGAGTTTCGTTTGAATCAAAGTGATCCAACTTCTGCTCTATCCATCGCGTGAAGATGGGCGCACCACCCAGTATAGCAATAGATTTAATTTCTTTCACCAGGCGACGATAACCGTTGTTAATACCAAAAACATCGATGCTTTGTACTGGTATAAAACTTAGTACACATAAAGTATACAACTTAAAATACATCATCAACACGCAACATGCACTGTCTGTATCAAAGATATAAATGGATATTGTATATCGAGAACTGTATGAAACTACACCATATTTATATTGAAGGCTAAACATGAGATATGCAGTGTAATCGAGGACGTGGTGTCTGGTGCGTAGGCTCGAACATAAAATTACATTTTATCATTTCATTAAAAACATGCAGGCGAATTCTTGCATTTTTAGGGTTCCGTAGCGAAATGGGGAAAAACGGAACCCTTATAGAATCGTCATGTCTGTCAGTCTGCCAGTATGTCACAGCCGCTTTTCTCCGAAACTATAAGAACTACATTGTTGAAACTTGTTGAGTACATGTATTCTGTGAACCGCTTCAAGATTTTCACACAAAAATAGAAAAAAGTATTTTGGGGAACCCCGTACTTAGAACTGAAACTCAATTTTTTGCTTTAATTGGCAGCGGCATATTGAAATGATAGGGGTTTTAAGGGGCTCCATCAATGTCTGAATCCAAAGCGACTTCCTTTGCTCTTCACGCACCCTGCTGAATAACAGACTCTTTTCTTAAGTCGCTGAACCCTGTAGCATACGAGTAGTTTTTTAGCTATTAATAATAATATGTGTTTTGTTAACTTCAACTTAGTACATTGATAATGTTCTTATTTTATTACTTGTCGATGTTGAAATCGATTTTATTAACCCCCGACGCAAAAAGAGGGGTGTTATAAGTTTGACGTGTCAGTGTGTGTGTGTGTGTGTGTTTGTGTATCTTGTGGCATCGTAGGTCCCGAACGGATGAAGCGATTTCAATTTGGTTTTTTTTTGTATTAAAGGGGACTTACGGGTGCGTGTTCTTAGATATGTTTGATGAAAATCGGTTGAGCCGTTTAAAAGTTGTGGGGGGTAAAAGCGGGGAAGATCTAAATATGATACGTCGCGTTGGGGGACCGCTCCATTTACTTCTAACTTTAACACAAAAAAATATTTATAAATGATAAGTCTTGGGTAAAAGACTAAGTAGGTAGGCATGTGATACTTATGAGAAAAATCGTAGAAAATGAATAGTTAGGAGCGGTCCCCCAACGCGACGTATCATATTTAGATATTCTTCCCCGCTTTTATTAATTGAGTTCTTAAAAAATATAGGTATACCTATAAGTACGTGGTATTTTTATTTGTATCACTTATTACATTGCTTAAAATTGACCTATTATAAATAGATAAGTTACGTTATACAGTGCTTACATATAGTAATAGTTATGTTAAATTTAAAAGAACTTGGCTTTGAGTCAGCTATCCATTTTCTTATCAAATACTTAATATATGTCCTCGCTTTGTTTATTTCTTGGGGTTCATTATCTTCTACCATCAATTCATTACAATGCGATGCTTTTGGAATGTACACTGCAGGTGTTTTAGGAGAAATATCTTTCAAAACGCTTAATGAACTCCATGGATCTAACTCTCCGTTAACAAATATGACTTCGGTTACATTTGGCGACCGTCCCCCGTACAGCTGGTTAATGTTTCTGGTGCCTTCGATAACTCTTTGTTTATCAAAACTGTCACCATATAAGGCTGTGCAAATTTTATCATAAAATTCAACAGGTACGTTTTTAGTAAAAGGGTGGTTATCAGATGTAGTCGAAAAAAAATATCCGTATTCAGTACAAGTCTGATAAGTCCAACTAAATGTGTTTTTATCCCTACGAATCGATTGTATCATTATATCAAAATCGTAAGCATTGCAATTTCCCTTGTTAGTCCCATAGTCAATATCGTTTGTCACAGTTTTTGTTTCATTTATTTTATTACAGTAATCCTTAAAATCAAAAATGTTACCATATTGAGCAACACTTGCAAACGAATCTATTTTATCAATGAAGAATATTACTTTGTTTTCAGGAGTACTGAGATTAACTCCCTCACAAATGTTTTCTTCTTTTCTCAGTTTCCTAAGTCCTTTTTTTGTTTGAAATAATGTATCGTACCTATGAAATATACTTCGAATATTTTCTAAGCAATCGGTAGTTCCGTACTTTTTAAAATCATTAGAAATTATTTCAAGAGCTTCATAAAAATCTCTCTTAGCCAGAATTGGAGCACTACTCGCTATGGCTGCATCTATTAGATTAGGATAGATTAATTTCATCCATGCAGCTAAATTTCCCGCGTAGGAGGCGCCTATAACCACTATTTTTGATTGTCGAAAATCTGGATTACTTTTTATTTTTCTTAATAATTTTGCATTGTCAGCCAGTGCTTGGGAAGTGGTTAAATACTTCATAGCTTTTAAACTACGCTCTTTTAAAGGTTGGCTTTTGCCGTAATATCTATGCTCTGATAAAAATAGTGCACCATTTGTCTCCTTCGCCATTTCAGGTATCAGTCCTTCATATATAAATCCGGGATGTGCTGTGTCTTCATCGCCTATAATTAAATAAATTGGTCCATTTTTCGCCCAAAACTCCAGTCTCTTAAAGTACCTCATCTTCCACGTTCGAGTTTCTTGTGCATCAAAATGATCCAATTTTTGATTTATCGATCCTTTAAGGATATGCTCGTTCATTTCTGCAGTCCATGATCTATGTTTGAATAGACGATTGCGATTATTGTGAAATGAAAATAACTTTATTCCTTGAACATCCCGGACTATAACGTTGATTACAAAAACCATTTTTACGATATAATACATAATATTATTGCCAGATTTACACTTGCAAGTATTTAAAATTGAATTATAGGGTACATTATAAGGTACAACGAACTACAAGTTCTAAACATTAACCTAAGTATTTTGTTACTAAATCTCAAGGCTATTGTTAATTAGTACTAAACCATTATTGCCATGAAATTAACATCGATAACTAGTAAATTGTCATTATCGTTGTAATCCATAACTGTTTCATGGGTAATGGCCAAGTGCGAGTTGACGGACTTCCCACACCCTTGAAAATATAATCCAGAATTCCGATTTCCTCACAAATGTAATCATCGAAGTAAATGCTATCCATTATAATTATGTGTGTTTACACACATATAATGACGACCCGGATGGCGCAATGGTTAACACGCCGGATCGCTGTTCCGAGGGTCCTGTGTTCGATTCCCAGCGAGGCGGAAATTTGGACGATGAGTTTGAATTTCCGTTCTCGGTCTGGGTGTGTGTCCTTGTCTTGTGCGTTGTCCATGGCACCCACGACACAGGGAATCCTAGTGTGGGGCTATGAGTGTGAAGCGTTATTTATTTATTTATAATTTTGAAAATTTAATTTTATTCGAGGATTCGAACTCAAAACCCCTTGTTGAGGAGTCAAGCTATCTCTGCTGCTACTCCACTAAATAGTAGGTAAATAATTTTAGTTTTTGATTTACGGTGACTTTTTAGTCTCAATTTTATTCTTTAAGTACTATAGTCTCTGCCACGGAACACAGACACTGTGTTTCGTCTCTGCTATGATGTTATGTAATTTGGTTTTTAACCTTGTTTATTCTGTTTTATCTTGTTTATACAGTTCAAAAATATCCAAAATAAAATCAAGCAGTCTCAAAAGATAAACCAGGGTAACTCATTATTATCTTATTCACTTGAAATTATGATTATCAAAAATAATTATAAAAAAAAATATAGAATCAAAATTGATTATTTAAAAAACATACGCAAATTATCATCCATGGGCTCCCTTTTTCTTATTCCTCAATAACTGTACAGAACGAGTGCCATAATTATTCGTTTTTATTGTCATCGTCGTTAATTCTTTTAAAACCAAAGTTATGATAATAGTGATTATGAAAACTTGTGAAGTGAACATTTACTAAGTTTTATAAGTTGTACGACAAACTGAAATGGAAGATAGCTTGAAAAGGGACCTACGATGTCAAAAAATCCTTTTAGTGAAAGTGTCACTGTTTTCTAGATTTTGATCTTTGTTTTGTTTTTCGAACATCGAGCTCTCTTAGGGCGGCCACATACATGCGGAATTCCGAAACGGAATCCCGAATAGGGTTGCAACCTTGCAACGATATATCGGAAAACCGCCACACACAGTCGGAATTCCGTTTCGGAATTCCGACTGTATGTGGCCGCCCTTATGGTGCGTACACATTATGCAACATGTTATACTTATAACTTCTGTTTTATAACACGTCCACACTATCTAACATTGTTGTCTAACAATGCAACATGTTACAAGACCGTACACGTTAAAACAACATTGTTGTATAACAATGTTATAAAACATTTCAATGCGTGTCATTTCTTATAATATAGCATATAACATTGTTGCAAAAACTAGTAACATGTTGTATAACTTTGTTTTGTAACACATAGCGTCCACATTTGTAAAACATGTTATTTAACTATGTTTTATAACATGTTTTGTTACATAGTCTGTACGCACCATTACTCAACTTTTATTCGCTCAGTGCACAAATGAGCAGATATTTTAATATTTTTTTTCACATAAATGTACTGTCAGTCAGATACTCAAGTCTAATACCTATTATTGAGCTCAAATTATAACGTGATTTCCAGAAATTCGTGTCTCTTTAGGACTTTTTCTGTTTTCGATTTTCCTCTATTCAACTTTGACGAAGGCTGGTGGAAAAAAATACCTCGTGAACAAACGTTTCAGATTATTTTAGAAACTTGCTTGGTAAATGGAGATTTAAAATTGTAAAAGATTTTAAGAGGAAAATTTGTAAGCTATAGGCATTTTAGTGTCGAGGTGTGTTAATTTAAAGCTACTTCTTACTGTGTTTATTTAGTTTCGCCTTAAATTACAAAATGCATAGGTAATATAAAAGTTGGGATCCCTGCAATAACACTACTTCTCTAGCATCTTAGTTAAGGGATTATAATAAAAATAAATAATAAAGTTCACATTTATTACGATACGATATAATAAATAATAATTATTTTATAACAGAAATGTTGTTTGAACCGAGGTTTCCCTTTTTCTGTATCCAAATTGGTAATTATTTCATTAAAAAAACTAGCTGTGCCCGCGGCTCCGCTCGCGTGGAACCCAGAGTGTCACAAAGTTTTTCCCGCGTAAATCTCGATCCCGTGAGAAGTCAGGAACAAAAATTAGCCTATACAATGCTCCATAAACCTCCTTTATCTCCCACTGAAAGTCCCATAAACATCTGAACCCGCGACCTTGTTCCCGTATATGCGTTTTTCCCGCGTAAAACCTGATCCTGTGGGAATTCCAGTATAAAAAGTAGCCTATGTACATGGGGCACATTAAAAGTTTTGCTTCTAGCTAATCGAAACTATTTGAATTTCGAATGTTATAATTTTTCAAAACGTTGCAACCTTCTTGGTAATAAAAATAAAAAATTGGTGGAAAATCATTTGTCAATTGTTTTTTATCACACATAAAAGTTTTACGCACTGTTACGAGTCTCGGAGTCAGAGGGTTTTTAAAAAAGGTTTATTTGATTTTGGAGGCAACCGTCTGGCATGGAAGATGGAATGAGACTGAGGGGGGAATGGATGCACCATGGAACTAAGCCGGACGGCAGATGCTGAGCCAGCACTTAGCCAGCAGAAAGGAGTGCAGGGTGCCACCGTAACAGCCCCCCGGGGAAGACTAAACATCGGGGTTAAAATACGATGTTTAGGAAGGTCATCAACAAAGGTGATGAGGGAATTTAGACGTGAACTCTAATGCTGGGACTCGGAACATCTTCTGGTTCAGAATTACGCTTTAAGGGTTTAAGGGGAATAACCGGATTGGGATCTGGAGTCTGATTTGGACGTGGACTTTCAGGATCTGGTCGAGTTGAAACAGGGAAGTTGAAGGAGAGACGACTGCTCGATTTAATTAAACAAAATAATTTCGCAATATAAAAAATCGAAAGTACAATAATTAATAGAATTATTACAATAGAATAATGAGTCTCATATTTAATAATAGGGTGTTGGTTTATTATATTATCTGTTTCATCTGCTATAGAATAAAATTATCTCTACCTATCCAAAATTTTATATGATTTCTTACATTCTTTCTCGCTTCTTTTAATTCTTCATCATCCCCCTTTGCATCAGAAAACAGATCTCTACAATGGGATGACCTAGGTATATAAATAGCCGGTGCTTTGTACGAAAGATCTTCTAATATACCCAATGCACTCCAAGGATCCAGCTCTCCATTAACAAAAACCACTTCAGTTACGTTTGGTGATTTACCACCATACTTATCATTAATTTTTTGGACGCCATTTATAACTCTTTCCTTATCAAAACCTACACCAAATAGACCGGAGCATAGTTTGTCATAGAATTCAACTGGTATATTCTTAGTGAATGGTTGATTATCTGAAGTAGTCGACTGGAAGTAGCCCAATTCAGTACACGTCTGATAAGTCCAGCACATACTCGAATCATCGTCTTCTTCTTGAAACTCTTGTATTTTAGCATCAAAATCATAATCGTAACAGTCTTCATTCTCTTTTGTATGATTTGTCTCATCGTTTGGTTGAATATATGTGTCATGTGTTTCATTTATTTTAGAACAATGATTTTTAATTCTGTCAGTGGTTCCATACTGAGCATTACTCATAAAATTTGATGCCTTCGATAAGAAGAATAAATACTTATTTTCTGGCTTAGTCATGTCTGTTTTGTCACAAATATCCTCTTCGTCTTTAAGTTGTTTAGTACCATCACTCGAATTGAATAACATTTCATATCGTTGAAATATTTTTTGTATATTTTCCCAGCAACCCTGAGTGCCATATTCTTCGTAATCTTTACTAACAACTTCAAGGTACTCAAAAAAATCTCTCTTAACTTCAACAGGACCACTACTGGCTATAGCTGCATCTACAAGTTCAGGATAAACTAATTTCATCCATGCAGCTAGATTGCCTGCATACGAACCGCCAACTAAGACGATTTTCGAGTACTTGAATAGAATACTTTTCTTGATACTTTTCAATAAAACCGCGATATCGGCTAGAGCTTGCGCAACGCTTAAATATTTGAAATCTTCCACGTTACCTGTCCTGTTCACAGGCCGACTCTTGCCATAGTATCTGTGTTCGGACATAAACATTGCACCGTTTGTTTCTTTCGCCAAATCATATACTACGCCTGTCGAGAGGAACCCAGGTTCTGCTGGGGATTCGCCACCAATAAATAAATACACAGGTCCATTTGGTTGCCAGTAGTCCAATCTTTCATAATACCTCATTTTCCATGTACGAGTTTCGTTTGAATCAAAGTGATCCAACTTCTGCTCTATCCATCGCGTGAAGATGGGCGCACCAGCCAGTATAGCAATAGATTTAATTTCTTTCACCAGGCGACGATAACCGTTGTTAATACCAAAAACATCGATGCTTTGTACTGGTATAAAACTTAGTACACATAAAGTATACAACTTAAAATACATCATCAACACGCAACATGCACTGTATCTGTATCAAAGATGTAAATGGATATTGTATATCGAGAACTGTATGAAACTGCACCATATTTATATTGAAGGCTAAATATGAGGTATGCAGTGTAATCGAGGACGTGGTGTCTGGTGCGTAGGCTCGAACATAAAATTGCATTTTATCATTTCATAAAAACATGCAAGCGAATTCTTGCATTTTTAGGGTTCCGTAGCGAAATGGGGAAAAACGGAACCCTTATAGATTCGTTATGTCTGTCAGTCTGCCAGTATGTCACAGTCGCTTTTCTCCGAAACTATAAGAAATGTATTGTTGAAACTTGGTGAGTACATGTATTCTGTGAACCGCTTCAAGATTTTCACACAAAAATAGAAAAAATATTTTGGGGGAACCCCGTACTTAGAACTGAAACTCAATTTTTTGCTTTAATTGGCAGCGGCATATTGAAATGATAGGGGTTTTAAGGGGTTCCATCAATGTCTGAATCCAAAGCGACTTCCTTTGCTCTTCACGCACCCTGCTGAATAACAGACTCTTTTCTTAAGTCGCTGAACCCTGTAGCATACGAGTAGTTTTTGAGCTATTAATAATAATATGTGTTTTGCTAACTTCAACTTAGTACATTGATAATGTTCTTATTTTATTACTTGTCCATGTTGAAGTCGATTTTATTCTTTGCTAAAATTAATAAATTTATTAATTGAGTTCTTAAAAAATATAGGTATACCATACCTATACGTGGTATTTTCATTTATATCACTTATGACATTGCTTAAAATTGACCTATTATAAATAGATAAGTTACGTTATACAGTGCTTACATATAGTAATAGTTATGTTAAATTTAAAAGAACTTGGCTTTGAGTCAGCTATCCATTTTCTTATCAAATACTTAATATATGTCCTCGCTTTGTTTATTTCTTGGGGTTCATTATCTTCTACCATCAATTCATTACAATGCGTTGCTTTTGGAATGTACACTGCAGGTGTTTTAGGAGAAATATCTTTCAAAACGCTTAATGAACTCCATGGATCTAACTCTCCGTTAACAAATATGACTTCGGTTACATTCGGTGACCGTCCCCCGTACAGCTGGTTAATGTTTCTGGTGCCTTCGATAACTCTTTGTTTATCAAAACTGTCACCATATAAGGCTGTGCAAATTTTATCATAAAATTCAACAGGTACGTTTTTAGTAAAAGGGTGGTTATCAGATGTAGTCGAAAAAAAATATCCGTATTCAGTACAAGTCTGATAAGTCCAACTAAATGTGTTTTTATCCCTACGAATCGATTGTATCATTATATCAAAATCGTAAGCATTGCAATTTCCCTTGTTAGTCCCATAGTCAATATCGTTTGGCACAGTTTTTGTTTCATTTATTTTATTACAGTAATCCTTAAAATAAAAAATGTTACCATATTGAGCAACACTTGCAAACGAATCTATTTTATCAATGATGAATATTACTTTGTTTTCAGGAGTAGTGAGATTAACTCCCTCACAAACGTTTTCTTCTTTTCTCAGTTTCCTAAGTCCTTTTTTTGTTTGGAATAATGTATCGTACCTATGAAATATACTTCGAATATTTTCTAAGCAATCGGTAGTTCCGTACTTTTTAAAATCATTAGAAATTATTTCAAGAGCTTCATAAAAATCTCTCTTAGCCAGAATTGGAGCACTACTCGCTATGGCTGCATCTATTAGATTAGGATAGATTAATTTCATCCATGCAGCTAAATTTCCCGCGTAGGAGGCGCCTATAACCACTATTTTTGATTGTCGAAAATCTGGATGACTTTTTATTTTTGTTAATAATTTTGCATTGTCAGCCAGTGCTTGGGAAGTGGTTAAATACTTCATAGCTTTTAAACTACGCTCTTTTAAAGGTTGGCTTTTGCCGTAATATCTATGCTCTGATAAAAATAGTGCACCATTTGTCTCCTTCGCCATTTCAGGTATCAGTCCTTCATATATAAATCCGGGATGTGCTGTGTCTTCATCGCCTATAATTAAATAAATTGGTCCATTTTTCGCCCAAAACTCCAGTCTCTTAAAGTACCTCATCTTCCACGTTCGAGTTTCTTGTGCATCAAAATGATCCAATTTTTGATTTATCGATCCTTTAAGGATATGCTCGTTCATTTCTGCAGTCCATGATCTATGTTTGAATAGACGATTGCGATTATTGTGAAATGAAAATAACTTTATTCCTTGAACATCCCGGACTATAACGTTGATTACAAAAACCATTTTTACGATATAATACATAATATTATTGCCAGATTTACACTTGCAAGTATTTAAAATTTAATTATAGGGTACATTAAAAGGTACAACGAACTACAAGTTCTAAACATTAACCTAAGTATTTTGTTACTAAATCTCAAGACTATTGTTAATTAGTACTAAACCATTATTGCCATGAAATTAACATCGATAACTAGTAAATTGTCATTATCGTTGTAATAACTGTTTCACGGGTAATGGCCAAGTGCGAGTTGGCGGACTTCCAACGGTTGGCGGACCCTTGAAAATATAATCCAGAAAATTTGGAAATTCCGATTTCCTCACAAATGTTATCATCGAAGTAAATGCTATCCATTATATGTGTGTTTATACTTATGTGTGTTTACACATATAATTTCGAAATCTAATATTCGAGGATTCGAACTCAAAACCAATTGTTGAGGAGTCAAGCTATCTCTGCTGCTACTCCACTAAATGGTAGGCAAATAATTTTAGTTTTTTATATACGGTGACATTTTAGTCTCAATTTTATTCTTAACTATAGTCTCTGCTGTGATGTGATGTAATGATTATCATACTAGTAATTGCATAGCTTATTTATCTTGGGTTAACTTTTGACTTGACTTCTGGTGCCTTTCGCCTTCGAGTGACCATAATTATTTTATCATAAATAGCTGTCGTATCGTATTTTGAAGACCTATCTATAAATTATAACGTAATGATTGCTTTTTACAAAAAAAACTGGTTGTCTGTAAAGTCGGTTTACTGACGATAGTTGAACGTGACAACGTCTTAAGAAAATACTGATGGAATGATTGACAAAAACGGATTTTCATGAAACTTTGCAGTAAAATAGCTTAGACCTCGGACTAACGTAAGAAGTAAAAGAAGGATGAAATAATAGTAACAATTTAAAACATTTATTTATACAAAGAATTATATTTAAAACATTGTAACACCATCCGCCATCTAGCGCTGCTAACCGTTAGACCATTAACCGTTAGTCACAACTAAGTGAGGTAACAAACGAGATTACTTACTCTACTTCTTCAGAGATGGCGCTGTACCATTTTCTGAAACACGCCAACGTGTGTACGCCGTAGCTACCATAAGTAATGTTAAGGATGTCTGTCTCTCTCGCTCTTAGGCGGGCTAACCATGCCCGAGTGGAAGGGACGCGTGCCTCTCACTCGCTCTCATTGTAAGCGCATAACGTGAGCGGCGGAGCGTGACCGTGACACAGTTTCTTGAAGTGCCACCCGGTAATCCAATTTATAAGACGTTATCACGTCAAAAAATAACCGACTTCAATCTTGATAAGTAGAGATAACTCAAAAACTACTCGCCAGATGGCGCTCTATTCAACATGTAAGTGTAAAGTTCTCGTCACTACAAATTAACCCTCTGCGACTGACGTGGTAGTATGACAGACACCACAAAATCGAAAAACTCGTATTGCAACGTTATTTTTTAATTATTGACTCCAACGCTCCCAGTACCTTCCTGTCATGAGCTTAAGTCTGTTTTTTTGTGCTGCTTGCAGTTATATCGTGCATATTCACCCGTAGGCGAGGAAATGTGTCCATGAGACAGCCACGTCAGTATTTAAGGTAGTTGTCTGACAGACATAACCTCAGTAAAATTGTTATAAATTCATAGTGTCTCCTAAACAACATGTCAGTAAAGTTAGTCTACTAATTATAATTTATTGTTTGTTTTTAATTATTATAATAACTTATATTCTCACAGATCCAAAAAGACGTCAAAATTAATCTTTTTGAACCAAACCTAGCGTAAAATAATGGTTTTACGATGAGAAAGAGCTTGAGTCTAGTGATTTAGAGAATGGCCAAATTTTTTTAAGGCAAAAAGGAATTTTTGGAACTTGATAAATTATACGATAAAGAAAAGCAGTAAAAACTATACGAAAAAGCCCAACATGTACCGGGCACTGAAAAACTTGGCCCCGAAAACTTCCAACAAGTCATCAAAATATTACATAATATTATTTATTATTCATAATATACTAGAAACCAGTCAAATTCAGAATGAAAATATGTGATGCGCACACATATTAGGTACATATACAGTGGACTTTTTGACGTGATAACGTCTTATAAATTGGATTACCGGGTGGCACTTCAAGAAACTGTGTCACGGTCACGCTCCGCCGCTCACGTTATGCGCTTACAATGAGAGCGAGTGAGAGGCACGCGTCCCTTCCACTCGGGCATGGTTAGCCCGCCTAAGAGCGAGAGAGACAGACATCCTTAACATTACTTATGGTAGCTACGGCGTACACACGTTGGCGTGTTTCAGAAAATGGTACAGCGCCATCTCTGAAGAAGTAGAGTAAGTAATCTCGTTTGTTACCTCACTTAGTTGTGACTAACGGTTAATGGTCTAACGGTTAGCAGCGCTAGATGGCGGATGGTGTTACAATGTTTTAAATATAATTCTTTGTATAAATAAATGTTTTAAATTGTTACTATTATTTCATCCTTCTTTTACTTCTTACGTTAGTCCGAGGTCTAAGCTATTTTACTGCAAAGTTTCATGAAAATCCGTTTTTGTCAATCATTCCATCAGTATTTTCTTAAGACGTTGTCACGTTCAACTATCGTCAGTAAACCGACTTTACAGACAACCAGTTTTTTTTAATGAATATTATAAGAGAAACAGTGCTGGGTTACATGAATTTACTTAGAGAACCGAGAATGACGGTCAGTACAGTTTTGGATGAAGATCTTGCCCTTCCACCATCAAAAATCATCATCAAGTTGAAGAAAATAATGCTATATAAAATAGTTAACCAAATATTGTTTTCGATATTATTTGTAGTCAATATAGAAAAAAAACTGCCAAAAAATTGTGATTTTTGAGGAGGAGGAGGACACTTAATTGAACCGTTGAAAATACGTAATTTTTTGCAGTCAGATAGCCAATTGTGTTAACTTTAATAAATATTTAACGTTAATCTAAAAAGTTTTTACATTGATATTTTTTCAACCTTTTCTTGTTATGTTGATATTAGAAGACTGATTTAGGTCAAGTTGATAAAAGTTGTTTCACTTAAAAATTGTTGTTTAATTTTCCAAAATAATAGTATCAAGTAATTATTTACTTTCTAAGCTTTGCGAAAAATATGATTAAGTAATTGAAATTACAACGGAATTTCAAAATATCACCTGTTTAAATGGTGTCTGATGGACTACCATGTCAGTAGAATTGTAAAAAGTAGACCGTCAGTCGCAGAGGGTTAATCAAGCCCAAACACTAGATAACTGCAGTAAATCGTTGAGGAGTTCCCTCGACTGTCTTTCGGCTTCATCAGATCGACTCCAGACCTTCATGAAATGGTAGCGCTTTAATGTACTTATGATAACATGAACAAACACACTAGTTGTCCATACAATTTTCGAAAGTTCCCCTTGATTTCTCTGAGATGCCATCATCAGATCCTGGTGTCCTTATCAGGGGACCCCACTGCGCATATCTACTTTACGACAAAAAAAGAATTATCAAAAACGGCCCATAAACGACGAAATAATACGTCCGAATTGAGAATCTCCTTCTTTTTTGAAGTCGGTTAAAAGTTAAAATATTAAGAATAGCTCGCGTATAACGTCTCAAAATACCGTAATTATTGATAAAAAGGAATTGAAGTAATGTTTTTTCACTCAACAGTACGATGCAAAGGAGGGTTGGGTGGTAAATAGATTGTGTATACCCTTATGTTGCAGTTATAGTGTCAAAGGTATTTAATTATTATTATAACATGGTTTTTAGGTACAATAATTTACACTAAATATTCCTGTAACATAATCGAGATTTGGTTTTTAAACTTGTTAATTCTGTTTTATCTTGTTTATACAGTTCAAAAACGTCCACAATAAAATCAAGCAGTCTCAAAAAATAACCAGGGTACCTCATTAATAGACGCGGAGACGATAGTCTCGAAAAGTTGATCATCGTTGGGAACACGGAAGGGAAAAGACCTAGAGGCCGCTCACCAACCAGATGGTCTGACCAACTCAAAGACCAAAAAACATCGAATTTCTATACCGTCGCCAGCATCGCCACAGATCGGAGCCGATGGAGACAATTTGTTCGTGCAAGACTCGATTCCCACCATAGCCACGATCTTCAGTCATGAAGGGCCGACCAGAGGGAGAGAGAGACCTCATTAATCTCTTATTCACTTGAAATTATGATTATCAAAAATAATAATTGCATGTTTTAGTTGATAAAACCTAAAAAAATTATAATAATTATCAATATTGATTATTTAAAAAATATACGCAAATTATCATCCATGGGCTCACTTTTTCTCATTTCTCAATAATTGTATAGGAACGAGTACCATAATTAGGTACCTATTCGTTTTTACTGTCATCGTCGTAAATTCTTTTAAAACCAAAGTTATGTTTAGGTAATAGGGATACTTCTGAAGTGAACAGTTTAAGTTTTATAAGTTGTACGACAAACTGAAATGGAAGATAGCTTGGAAAGTGACCTACCAGATGTCCAAAAATCCTTTCAGTAAAAGTGTCACCGTTTTCTAGATTTTGATGTTTATTTTGTTTTTCGGAATTCGCTACTGTACAAATGAGCAGATACTTTAATCATTTTTTCACATACTGTCAGATACTCGGTCTACGATTTCTAATTTCTAAATACTTATGATTGAGCTCAAATTGTAACGTGATTTACAGGAATTCGTGTCTATTTAGGACTTTTTATGTTTTCGATTTTCCTCTATTCAACTTTGACGAAGGCTGGTCGAAAAATACCAGTTTCATTTATTTAAATCGGTTATCTAAAGAAGTTATATGGGTGAAGTTTAAACGAAATAGACGCAGGCGAAGCCGTGGGTGGAAGTTATTGTTAAAGTTAAACAGTAATAAATGATAATAATATCTAATTTGCGAATGTGGTTCCTACTTTATTCCTGTGCTACCACAGATTACAGTTCTTTTTTTATTCCTGTGCTACTACGGGTCTGCATTCCCGGAGAAAAGTGAAGTCGGGTTTACTACTAAATTAATAAAATCATCTCTACCTATCCAAAATTTTATATGATTTCTTACATTCTTTCTCGCTTCTTTTAATTCTTCATCATCCCCTTTTGCATCAGAAAACAGATCTCTACAATGGGATGACCTAGGAATATAAATAGCTGGTGCTTTGTACGAAAGATCTTCTAATATACCCAATGCACTCCAAGGATCCAGCTCTCCATTGACAAAAACCACTTCAGTTACGTTTGGTGATTTACCACCATACTTCTTATTAATTTTTTGGACGCCATTTATAACTCTTCCCTTATCAAAACCTACACCAAATAGACCTGAGCATAGTTTGTCATAAAATTCAATGGGTATATTCTTAGTGAATGGTTGATTATCTGAAGTAGTCGATTGGAAGTAGCCCAATTCAGTACACGTCTGATAAGTCCAGCACATACTCCAATCATCGTCTTCTTCTTGAAACTCTTGTATTATAGCATTAAAATCATAATCGGTACAGGTTCGCGTCTGGTTTGCATTATTTTGCTCATCATTCGATTGAGCATCTGTGTCATTCATATTATTTATTATAGAACAATGGTTTTTAATGCTTTCAATGGTGCCATACTGAGCATTACTCATAAAAGCTGATGCCATCGATAAGAAGAATAAATGCTTATTTTCTGGCTTACTCAAGTCACTTTTATTACATATACTCTCTTCCTTTTTTAGTTGTTTAATACCATCACTCGATTTCAGTAACATTTCATATCGCTGAAATATTTTTTGTATATTTTCCCAGCAACCCTCGGTGCCATATTTTTTGTAATCTCTACTAACAACTTCAAGATATTCATAAAAATCTCTCTTGGCTTCAACAGGGCCACTACTGCATATAGCTGCATCTACAAGTTCAGGATAAACTAATTTCATCCATGCAGCTAGATTACCTGCATATGACCCGCCAACAACGACGATTTTCGAAAACTTGAATAGAATACTTTTCTTGATACTTCTCAATAAAACCGCGATATCGGCTAGAGCTTGCGCAACGCTCAAATACCTGAAATCTTCCACGTTACCTGTCCTGTTCACAGGCCGACTCTTGCCATAGTATCTGTGTTCGGACATAAACATTGCGCCGTTTGTCTCTTTCGCCAAATCGTATACTACGCCTGTTTTGAGAAATCCCGGTTCGGCTTCGGATTCGCCGCCAATATACAAATACACGGGTCCAAGTGGTCGCCAGAAGTCAAATCTTTCGTAATACCTCATTTTCCACGTACGGGTGTCGCTGGAATCAAAGTGATCGACTTTCTGCTCTATCCATCGAGTGAAGATAGGTCCAACAAGCAATTTGGTAATAGATTTAATTTCTTCCACCAAGTGACGATATCCGTTGGTTATGCCAAAAAAATTTAAGCTTTGTACTGGTATTAAACTGACAACACATAATAATGTATACAACTTAAAATTCATCATTAATATCCAACATGTAGTGTATCTATATCCAAGAATACCTACTACCTAATGGATATTAAATAATGAGAAAACTGTATTTAAACTGAATAAGCCGTAATTTATATTGAAGGCTATACATGAGATATGCAGTTTAATCGAGGACATGATGTTTGGTGTGGTAGATTCAAACATGACACCGTATATTATCATTTCATTAAAAACATGATGTCAAATTATTGCTTTTCTGCTTTAATTAGTAGGTTATCGAATATGCTATGAACATATCGTACAAAATAAACAAAAAACACAACATAGTTTTTCATCACCAAGTAATTCTAGAAACGAATTATTAATTTTGAAACAAAATAGGAACGTAACAATAGATGCAGTGGACAAAATACAACATTAAATTAAAAAGATAGTAGTAGATATAGAACTTCATGCATCTATGAGACCAAAGTGATCTTAGTGATGCGCCCTTCACAAAGGATGAGGTTTCAGCGTCCAGTAGGTATCTCTTTTCAAAGATTGCAGGACCCTGCACGAGTCAGATAAATCCCGAGTTTGCTCAAGGCTTGGTGATAGGGCTACACCCCGGCTAAGTAACCATCATCATTATCAATCATCATACTCATGTTTGAATAAGCCGGCTATACAGGGTTATTGAAAATTAGCGCATCGCGCATAGTGCAAGAGGCAGGCAGCTTCACTACATCAATCCCAACAACATTGTTTAATTTCCATTTGTTTTATTACAGTGATCTTTAATATCGTTATGGTCTTATTAATTTTCTGTTGCTTAGAAGTGTTTCTGATACCTTACTTCATAGATAGTAATCAAAATATCGTTGCATAAAGTGCTATTACTACGAGTAATTTAGTTCAATGTTCATTCAATAGGTAATACTCTAAGACCTATCATTAAAGGTACCAATAATTTGCGAATTGGCGTAAAATTATATCGACAATTACTATGAATGAGTGAGTGAATCTTCACATCATCGTAATAATTGTAATTAGCAGACTTCACACACCTTTATGAACTTTATCGAGAACTCTGATGCACAAGTTTCCTTTTAACAAATAAACAAAATAACGTGTGCTCACAGTTTAATTTAGCTTGTTAGCAAAATTTAGTTAAGGCATTTTAAATAATTGTCACCGTAAATCTACAATAAACCTTAATCACAGGGGCGGAAAGCTGGTATTTGTGTGGGTTGCCATTAAAAAGAAATTCCATATCGAACGCAAAGGGAGTAGGTATAGGTACATATCTAACATTATTTTTTAGAAAATAATAAACGGTGATTTTTTTCGTGTTGCCTACACACGTCAGTTTTACACGGAACGAACATGTTTCAAAGTTAAAACTGAAGTTCTGTCACAGAGATATCAATAAGTTCTATAGCCTGCTTTAAAAACTTTTATGCTAAATACGGGCACTAAGGGCTTATGGGGGCTTTACGTTGTACAATTTGCAGAGCGCTAATTGAGCTAGCGTGCTAAAATCGCATTGTGTAAAGGCAGTTAGACAGGAACTAGAGCAACTAATATTCTAACACCATCTACTAACTGGACTAACCATCGTAGTCCCTTTGAGTCTAGTTCTGGGTCGGTCACAGTTGTTATGGGCGGCAGCGGAAGGGTGATGCTGAATGCTCGTTTGCTATCTTAATTCCATAAAAAAATGTAATGTATGATAACACTTGTTAGTGTGCACTGAGTTAGCGCTCTGAAAATTGTATAATGTAAAGCCCCCATTAGTACAAGTTTTACGTGACATAACGCGCTCGCTACGTAACTGCGAGTTAGGTAAAATTTGTATGGGATCGAAGTAGAGCCACTTAGCGGACGTAAATGGCTCTCCTTGCGTTCGTGAAAGCGCCTTGTCGGTGCGTTAAAAATACGCCGTGTGCTGGGGATCTAGGCCCCCTGTACGATATGCTTAACCATAGATAGGAACATATATCAATGCGCGCATCTATGGAGGCATAGTGCCATAACCATAACACACGTTGCCATGGTAACGAAGAAACAACAAAGTTTGTGCGCGTGAACGAACTCCACCTTAGAATTATTTTAATGTATTTTAATTAGAAGTGAAGACGTTAACAAGGGTAGTATGGATTTTTCCGAAGGCAGTAGTGCGGAGAGGTCAAGTGGCGGTAGGCGGCCGGACGCCCCCCGACCCGTCTCGAGGCGAGGTTTTCGCGAGTATACCAACAGTGGTTCGGCTGTTTCAAGGCATGTACTTGCTTTTATGTTTCTAGTATAAACGTATATAGTAAAGCGCTCAGAAGCAATTTGTAGGTATCATAATGTGGACAGTCTTGATTTTCAAACAACTGTCCCTCGGTTAGAAAGAGAAAATAGATTGCGATATCCTCTGGAATTCATTTAATGGAGTATTTAACTCTATGATTTAATTTTACTGTTTAAAAATATTTTACCTCTTTTTAACGGTGAAACGGTTCAGTTACAAAAAACCTCTGCTACCGGTCAATATCGTTCCTTGAGCTTTTACGTGTTCCGAAAGGCACCATAAGCGACCGATCCCACTTGTTATTCTTAGATGACGAATGTTACGTAGAGGTGAAGGCTATTTAGCTTATATATAACATTTGGGATTTGTACCTACACATCACCAGTACGCACTGGAGGAAGACGTTTGTTCTAGTCTTCCTCAGTTTCGACCCTCGGTACAGGTTAATGAATTCTAACCTTTCATGAATTAAAATCCAAAATTTTGGATTTTTCTGCAGAAGCGGTACAATGAGACCCACTTCGGCATACAGGGGTGGCACGGCTTCGCGGCTCTCCACCGCCGGGTTTGGCCCAGCACCGCCCACTGCTGGGCGACAGGCCACGGCTATGACTGGATTCTCTATGGTAATTCAATTTGTGCAAAGTCCTTTTGCTGCGAGAAACTCAGTTTAATTGACCGTATCTTCTCAAAGCTATTCAGGGAGTGTTCCAGTATTAGCTACGTAACGGAATTATTGACCCTAATATAACGCGCCGCAGTGTTTTTAAACATAACTTTTAAAATCTAGGATTATCTGAAAATTTTTGACAGTAGTAGTGAATAAAAATCCAATACATTTTTCAACTAGATCATTTCATACTCACCTTAAATTTCAGATTGATCGTCCTATAACCCAACAAGGAATATCAGGGCTTCGCACAGGAACCGCGCGTGGGTTCCGCACTCGTCAGCTGCAAGATAAAAGATACTGGGAAGAGCTGATGCAAGTGAAAGTGAGGGAGATGAAAGCGGAGATCACAAGGCTGAGTGAGCAAGCAGAAGCAGGAGAACGGGAGAAGTCTGCGAAGAAACATTACGAGAAAAGAGTAAGAGAGCTTGCGCAAGAGTTGACAGGTAGGTAAATTTTCTGCTTTCAACTGCATTTTGGGAGATGGAAACTTCTGAGACCTACTTAGGTTTGCTAAATGCTCTTTCTCAGGTCTTTGGTAATGCAGCTAGTGTGTTTCAAATAGGCCTTTCCATTCTAATCACATCAGAAGCATATGTGGCTCTAAAAGGACTTTCTTTGTTGCGAATTTTAGGTAGAAGGCTATTTGCCCTATTTACATAGCAATAAACAGCAGGAAAAATCCTTGTTGCATTTGCTCTTACAAAAGCAGCATAGTATTAATCATCTTCCACAATCTTCATATTTGAAACATTGTCTTTACTTTGTGTAATTTACGCACCTCTTAGATTTACAAGGTAGACTAGCCGACTACAACACTGCGATCCGCATCGTAAATGGTGAAGCAACAAAACAATCTGTGGAAGAACAGACTAAGGAACTAGAGGCTAGCAACAAGAAACTACAAGAAGAGGTCGAGCTGGTGTTCCTAGAGAAGCAGAGAAAGGAGAATCAACTGAGGCAGCTTAGGGAGCAAATGGATAAGGTAGGGAGGGATTGTATAATGGCCAATTCGTTTAACATGTTCAGTGCCAGCTTTATCCCTTGATTAGGGTAGATTGACATATGATATGAAACAACTTGTTTTCTAGTGGCTAATAAGTACGTTAAAATCTAAATCTAAATACTTGCTATTCAATAATACTACTAAACGATTTCACAGGAACAATCGACTATATCTGAACTACTAGCAGAAATGACTCCGGAACAGAAAGATCAATACAGTCAACTGGAGGGCACAGCAGCAGCTCTAAGAGAAGAAGTAGAACAGGCTAGAAGTCAGATCGAACAACTTAATAGAGATAAAAATGAATTTACTAAGGAGATATCTGGATCCCAGGTAACTAGCAATCAATCTAAATGCTTTTGGGTGTGATATCTTTTTATTCTTGGAAATACCTAATTTAATGAATGCATGATGAATCAAATTGAAAGGAAGATATTTAATAAGAAAACAGAGGAACTTCGTGTGTTTATGAGAGATAAAATACAAACACCTTGCAGGTAAAAATGCATCTACTGGAACTACATCGGAGGCTAGCAGAAGTTGAAGAAAAGCGTGATAACTTAAAAAATGAAATTAGCAATCGCTTAGACCCTCAGGAGGAAAGAGAGAAATTGTTACTCCAGGTAAGTCACTCATATATACACGTATCTATACATTACGTTGTCCTTCTTGTCTAATGCGATGAGTAAGATGGATATAATATTATACTTATTGTGTAAAAAAATATCACGATTTCTAAACACTTTCATACTTAAGTTTGTCAATAGCTGTCAAATAAAAAAAGAAAGCGACCACAAAGAGCAGAAAATGGTTCTGAAATATTAAGCCTTAGCTTATTTAAGTAACTATGTATACGTATGTACTATGTACATATTGAAAGTATAATTTTCCAGGTTCGGGAAGATAATGCTGCCATAGCGTCACTGGACAGTAATGCTGCAAGCTTGAAGGAACAGATACGTAAAGTGAAAGAATTGATTGAACAGGCTGAACAAGTAATTCATTTCAACATTTTGTTATTTAAATATGAAATTCAATAGTCGATTTCACAGCTCATATTATCTTTTTTTTAAGTATCTTAACTTATTATCAAAAGCGTACCTATCTAGAAAATAACTGCTATAATTCTGAATTGAGACAAAATGAAATATCTATTTAATCTAAGTTGTAATGAAGTAGATATAACAATTTGATAACTTGTAGAATGTTTAAATACTTAAGCAATTGATTTATTTATACGATGAAATTATATTTGTCCCTAAAATCAGGATCTTGAAGAAGGAAATTCTGAACGACACCAAAAGTACCGTGAGTTGAAGAAGAGAGAGGAAACTATGGATTCCTTCTTGTCGACATACGAAGAGAACCTTAAAAAGGAACAGGAGAAGATAGAACAATTGGAGAAGGACATCATCTTCGCATTGGAACACAGCAGTGCTAATATAGACCAGGATTTGACAGAGATAGATTCTATAAAGCAACGGGATGGGTATGCGACGTCGTACGATGATAGCAAAAAGTCTGTAGAAACGTTGATGAAAGATTATGAAAGGTTCCAAACGAATCTAAAAAAGGTATGTGTTTTTCTAAGTATTTAGTAGGTATAGGTAGATACTCGTATTTTAAGAAGACAGCGACTAGATACAGTCTGGTCACTTAAATTGCTGTAGGTAAAATAAATACCCAATTTCTAAACGTACCTATTTCTATCAACACACGGAAGATAGGAGAATCAAATACGTGTGCCGATTGAAAACATGAAAACAAGTAGGCACCTTTTCGTTTAAGACATTTCGGTTATTTTAGAATTCGATGGTTAACAATTAAAAATTCCTTAATAGTGATGTTTATTTGTGAGGTATTAAGATTATGTTCATATTGTAGGTACCTACCTCATAAATTACATTTAATGAGTGTAGGAAGGTCAGAGGAAGTAGATAAAGACTTTTCATTTTCATTTTATTTACCTCAATAATTTACTACCTATCCAACAATCACGTTATCTACGTAAATAAAAGTAGGCTATTAAAGTAAATGAACCATTACAATCATATCTTAATGTAGGTAATAAATCGTTGTACCTACAGGCAGAAGCCACGCGTGAACGTCTTGCAACGGAACTACATACTTTGCCCGAGAAAACACAAGCTATGAAGGAGGAACTGATTATATTGTCGGATTTAGAAAAGTTAAGACTTGAAGGTATTGTCATCATATTTTGTCCAAGTAAACGCAAGCGTCAGACTAGCGGGTCTTTTTGAATATACTACGTATTTTTGTCATACATTAATCATAATCATATACCTACCTATGTGGCGAAATCGTCTCACGTGACATACCTAAAGGATGAATCACGCTATTGAAATTTCCGCACCGCTCGCATATATTAAGTATACAAGTTCAAATGTGAACAGTCGGAGCTCGACCGCTCCCCAGGCATGACACCTCGCCTAGTCGAGATCTTCCTTTGCTAAACCTACTAAGTATAAAATAAAACCATTCATTAAACTCCAACGACATGAATTCATGTCACGAATCACATAGTACGTTCACTTCGCTGGAATTCAAAGGGAATCGCTTCAGTTATTTTGAAAAATCAGCAGAACCTATTATGATATCTACCTTTACTTAGGTACTATAAAAGTAAACCAAAATATCGTGAAATTATGAAAATTACGAAATTTTAGGTGAGGAACAGAAGAAGGCCATGGAAGTTGAATTGCGATTACTCAAAGAAAAGTTAACACCCACGGAGAATGCTGTACTTGAAGCCTCCAGTAAACTTAAAGCATTGCAGGTTTGTTATGAACAGTGAGCTAAATACCTATGTTTATATATATTGTACCTCATCATCAAGCTTAGGAACTACTGTTGCGAATTGAAAATTTTGTTTGTTGGACAGTCCATTTATCGAGGAAGGCTGTATAACACGCTTCGGCCAATAGGTGCGTAGCTACGATGAAACACGTTAAAAAAGAGGAAAATTGGGGTTAAGTTTCCAAACGCTCACTAGTTATTAATACAAGGTTAAAATTATAATTGCTTTTCGAGTTCCTTAATGAATTCATTTTAATTTCAGGCAAGTTTAGACGGCAACGAGATGTACGCCAAACTGAACAGCTTGGAGGAGCAGCTAGCGCAGTTGGAGAACAGGAAGACAGTACTGGACGAGGACATCGCCTCCATTACCGTGAAGGCAGACTACGAACCGATTAAGAAGCAAGCGATGGAAGAACTCGCTGCTTTGAACCGAAAAATCATCGAGGATTTGAATAGTGTTAAAGCTTATTGATCATCATTTAAAACATTTGCATTTTATAACGTGTTTACTTTGAAAAATGTTTCAGCACGTTTTTTGAGTACCTAATAAAAATAAATACTGTCACTTTTAATTTATGTATTACTACATTCACGGTTCTTAATTAAATATTTCGATATATTAATTATGTAGAATGTATAAAAAAGAACGCCTGGCGTGAGATCTCTCTTTAGTAAAAGGTTATTTGTGAATAAAACAACGTGATATATAACTAATAATTTTAATATCACAGACTAAGTCAAAAACATTCATATTCTCGTCTCACTTGAAATTTCACACCTAAAAATACAACACAAGATACACAAAACATTTGGTATGATCAAATGACACACAATTTGTCACAATATAAATACTGTACAATTTTAACAAGAAATTGAAAGTATCGCACATATTATTTATGTATCCCTGATACCACTAACTTTTTAACTTTTGTTTCGACTGTTTGTCCAACAATAGCGATAAGTCAGCTGGTATCTCTTTGTTGTTAGCTTTACACAGCGAACAGATGTTTAGGACGAACTTCTGAGAGGGAGTGACGTCATCTTCTTGCATCTTTTGCCATAAGGAGATAGCGCCTTGGCAATCGTCCTCGCGTTCTGAAATAAAAAATAGAAAAAAAAATATATTGCGCATAGCTTAATACCAAATGTGGGGTATGATTTCTACAGAGGAAAACTTACGATTGATATTGTACTTAACTTAGGTCGTAGTATTCTCGCGTACCTAACTGGTACTCACAAGAAGCGCTTTTAAAACAGTAGTTTTTCCAAACAAAGGTTGTACGAGTAGTATATTATTTAAGAAAAATATATGTATTTTGATAATGAAATTCAGAATCTTGATTCGAAAAGTCCTTTCGATTGTGAAGTTCACGTACCCAACCACCCCACTATAAGTATAACAAATATAAAACAAAAATTCAATTTTCGATTCTAAGCCAATGACAACAAAATGACTAAACATAAATGAAATTAACAAACAGAACAAACCCAACAAACTCGCAAACACTCACGATAAACATCCAGTATCATGTTGTAAACTTGATCGACATCGAAATGCCGTAAGTCCTTGGCGCACTCGGCGACAGTGTGCAGCGCGGCGACCTTCTTCTCGTCAGCGAACCGCTCGCAGTGGCGCAGCAACGCGTCCGCGTGGAACTTCACTGACGGGTCCAGGAATAGACGGCGTAGTGTCTTCTTGTAGCCTACATCGGCTAATGCTGCTATTAGCGTTAACTGTGGGGAGAGAAAGTGTCATGTAACGTAACTTTGGCTTCATTCGCGTGTGAATACCGATTCCGCGGGATTTCGAGTGGGAGCGTGTAGCCTATTATATATTGCTCCACAACCTTTTCTATTTCCCAATGAAAGTCCTTTGAAAATCTTTTCAGCCATTCCGGAGATTAGCCCGGACAAACTGACAGACATACAGACACACAAACAAAAATTTTAAATTCGTTTGTTTGTGTTTTAGTATCATGTTGCACCTATGTGGACTATCATTCAAATCCGCGCGAATACGCGTTCGCGTATTCAATGTGACACAAGTATAGGACGGGCCTTCGAAAATGATTATGCGAAGTTTTTGACACATTCGTGGTATACCCAGTTGTATAAGCTGTTACAATTCATACAATACACAAAGGTCCGCGCGCAGAAAATAAATACAAATACGAGTTGATAAAACGTAACAAAAAAATTTAACGGTGCAATGTACCTGGACATCCCCCGGCCCATGAACAGTCCTCGTAGCATTAAGTATCGACTGCACCATTTTGTTCAGTTTCCCGTTGGACTTCTCATTGATGAGGAAGGCTTCCTCGGAGCCCTCGCCCATCGCCTGCAGTATCTTGCATAGCAGTTCGTGTTTCAACGGCGTTTTGTTGTACTTCGCCGCGATACGGTTGAACTCGTTCACTGCTCCTTCAAGATTGTCACTATAAAAATGAATATTAAATATTATTTTTCACAGTCTGCGAGGTGGACATAAACTGATAGGAGACCCAAGTTGTGACAATATGGAAGAGAGATTTAATTATACGATGATGATGATCACGATGACGATGATGATTACAAGGACGATTATGATGATGACCACAATGATGATGATGATCACGATGATCATCATGACGACGATGACGATGATGATAATGACGATGATGATTACGACGATGTCCACGAAGATAATGATCATGATGTCGATGATGATGATGATTTAGATAACGACAAATAAACCAACCTCTTGAGATACGCGCGCACGAGCGGCCCGAGCAGCGTGTTGAGCGGCCGGCAGTACCGCAAGTCGTGTAGCAGCTCGAACATGCGGCGCGTGTCCGCGGGGCCCGCCTGCGCCGCCGTCGCGTCTAGTAGCCGCCAGCAGTTGAGCGAGATGTTGCGGCCGCCTTGCACGCGTCTGGGGACGGGAAACGAGATTGACCACTGACGGGGAGCCCAAGAAGGGAGTCTGGGATGTCGATAAGACTCGAGTGCGTCATAAAACTACAAACTTTTGAAGTACCAGCCTATTAGGAAACTAACATATCGGTGGGTGCGTCTACGGTCTATGTCTATGACAGGCAATCAGAATATAAAAAAATCGATCTGGTTTCTAACGCGCTCGAGTTAATCCCAGATTCCCCCGTTGATCTCCCTAGCTACCAGTTGTAGCGCGTTAAAAGAGATGGGCTAAATGTGATGATTACAATATCTGGAAGTCCGAAAATGCATGGATAATAATCATTTTGGACATAAGCACCTGATGAAATTCTACAATTTTGACTACTTTTTACGACTGACTACTTTTGAATACTTTTGACCATCTCTACGCGTAAGTAATACATCAATTTTAATGATTTCTTACTCAAATCAAATAAATAATGGGAAAATAGGAATGACTATATGAGCTTGGCTTAATAACCTTGAGCTTAATAACTACTACTGGGTCTACCTTCATGCCGATTTACGTTAGCCAGTATAATATCTTGTGAAGATATAGTCAAACATAACCTTCAAAATTAAAAACACCTTTCATTCGACTTCGCAGGACATATTACCTTTTCTTACTCTGCTCATTGATCAGATCGAAGGCCTGTTTGACCTTCTTGCGGTAGACCATGAGCGTCGCGAAGTCGATGACCTTGAACTCATCCAACGTGAAGTTCGGCGAGCTCTTGTTGAGGTCCGCCAGCGCTAGCTCCGCCAGATCTAGCTCTCCTAGCTTCACGTGTAGGTCGAAGATCGCTGCTTTCATGCCCGCTGAGAGGAACACCTGGAAAGTTGGATATTTATATTTGTTGTCATCGAAACGTTATCACACTCATATTTTGGTGGTTTATACAATTTATGAAAAGTAATGTAACGTTTGATACTATTCTACATGTACTTAGGAGTTCTTTCCCCGTTTCTTCGCTTCAATTTTAAAGCACCTTTTTAAAAATCGGGAGCGGCTGGCGAACTCTGTGTCGGGGCTTTTGTATGCATGCGAGTAGTGGGTATATAAATCTTCGACAGCGTGATTCAAGTTTCCGTGCCGACATCGTGTGAAGTGTTTATGATGTCGCCACATTGAACCTAATAGATTAAAATGATGTGCACAAATTTAAATATTACCGAGTGTGGATACGCGCAAAGATTTCGGGAAGCGGAGCCAAGGCGTTAACAGTTTATCTCTACTTATCGACAAGAGTTCATCTATCTATGTATCTATATACTCACTCCCTCCGCCTGGCACTTGGCGACGACCTCCCTGGCCGCCTGCAGGCTCCCCTCGCGGCAGTACTGCTGCAGCAGCCGGCGCAGCACGCCGCGCGTGTTCATGCCCTTCGCCTCCAGCTCGGACAGGTGCGCGCGGAGCGCTTGCTCGTTCATTTGTTTCTGGGGGTGAAGCAAAGGTATAGCGATATGAGCTTGTGGTGAGTCACTGCTATTAAAATCGATTATAGTCGCTGGTGGCACGCGTCACGTAAAAGTACATGACTTTTCTTAAGGCAGTGTGTTCTTTTTTTTAATGATGACTAC
The DNA here is from genome assembly GCA_905404135.1 of Hesperia comma. Classification (NCBI taxonomy): domain Eukaryota; kingdom Metazoa; phylum Arthropoda; class Insecta; order Lepidoptera; family Hesperiidae; genus Hesperia; species Hesperia comma. The sequence continues at coordinate 18,558,998 of FR990014.1, read as the reverse complement.
TAGCCTTACATCCTCATAAACAGGACTACAAATAACCTAACCCACCAACTGCCGATGCCTCATCACATCAAGCCATCTCCTCCTAACCAAAACCCCAACCCTACTCCAACACAAGGCACTCACAGGGTGCGGCAGATGGTGCGCAAACACCTCTCCCTCGTCCACCAGCCGCTCGTCCGTCAAAGCTCCCAGCGCGTCGCGGACCGCCTCCACCTGCGGCTGCGGGTGCTCCTCGCCCAGCATCGACATGCAGTGGTCTGTTGCGGTGCTCCTACCAAACACCCCCCAATCCAACACAGACACTCACAGGGTGCGGCAGATGGTGCGCGAACACCTCTCCCTCGTCCACCAGCCGCTCGTCCGTCACAGCTCCCAGCGCGTCGCGGACCGCCTCCACCTGCGGCTGCGGCAGATCCTCGCCCAGCATCGACATGCAGTAGTCTGTTGCTGTCGTTGATATCATGATTTTTGTTGGTTTTAGGGCCTGTAGTTACGAAATTATGGTTAATAATAAGACAATAATCAGCTTTATTTAAGGGGCATCAGGATCGACAAGTACAGATAACTCAAAAACTAGTCGCCAGATGTCGCTCAAATTTATATGGTTAGCCAAGTTGACGAAATGCAATATACAATTGGTAGCATGTCTTAAATTGGGTTACCTTCACAAAATACAGGAATGAATACAAGAAATATTTTTTCGGCGAAAATATTATATAGTAAATTATAAATACGACTTGCACTTGGCCAATTCTATTACTATTACAGTAACAGATCTTATTAAAACATACCTTAACAATATTGAGAAAATCCGACAAATCCACTTTGACCTTATTGTGCTTCATGAAGGTACACAGGAAGCGACCCACCCAGTCCTTGTCCGTCTCCGAGGCCTTACTGGTTATATCTTGTAGAATGTGGACTGTTGATTGGACATCGGAGTTTGTCAGGTAGCCCTTTATCAATGGGTTCAGTATCTTCTCTGCATCAACTTTTCCTTGGAATAGTTCACCTGAAAATTTTGTGTACTTTATTGATAGATCGTCTGGTCACTTATTGGCCACTTACATAATATAACTAGACTTCTATTATGTAATTCTTACGGTACAGTAGTTTGGTGTAAAAAATCTAACTTACATATCTCACTAGCCGCTCTCACTTGACCAGTGTTCAATAAAGTCACCATCACTGGCGTTAGCACGGTTGTAGCAGTCAGGCCAGTTTCTAGAAACTTCTTCATCAGGTTCTGCGGTGACGTGAAACTAACGTACGGTAGCGTGTAGTCCAGTATCGTCTCGTAATCCGGCTTCACATCCATCGCGACCATTGTTGACAGTGTGTTCATAATGCCTGGAATATAAAAATATGGTGACTTTTGGTGACATCGATTTAACTAAATTAAATAAATCTGTTTATAGTATATTTCATTATTGCATTCTGTTATAAATGTGATTGCAAATTCGACGAGAATTGTCACGTTGTTATGTGTGCTTATGGTTCCATTTAGCTTTTAAGGAAAAAATACTTAATGCATTTTAAATTCTCATTGTCAATCTATAATGAACCTTAATCACGGGGGAGGGAAACTGACATTTGTGTGGGTTGCTATTAAAACGAATTTCATATGGAATTTGGATGGTAACACATCATCACTTACCTTTCTCCCCATAAGATTTGGACGTGTGCACCAATATAGGCCAGAAGTAGTGCGGTCGTATTGGCAATCCTATCTGCTTCATTCTCGTGAACAGGTCGAGAGCCAACGGCACCTTGCCTTGTTGCAGGGCTGCCTCGGCCGCGTTCTGCAGGGCGATAGGGTTGCGCCCAGACGACATCAGCTCCTGAGCTATGAGCGCTATTACACTGGACGGCTGAAATGTTATTGTTATTATTACTTGTTTATAATGTAAATATATTATTTTGAGCACATACTTTAAACATGGACCATAGAAAAAAACATACCACAACACCCCAGCAAATCGAAATGTTTAACAATTTATTACAACCCTAAATACTAATAACTATTTAAAAGAAATGTTTACCGTTCTAAGCTACTTAAATTCCACATTTTTTCAACCTATTAAACATGTCGTACCTATTATAACAAGCTTTGGAGTTACAAAGCTCTTTATTGTTGAGCAAATAAATAAAAAAAATGAATTGAAATGTCCATATTATAATAATCCATAAAATATATCCATGAAACGTACCATCGAAGCTTTAACACAGTCCCTGACCAAGCTACGGCCATGCAGCCCTTTATCATCTTTAGGTCCGAAGGAAGGTAGCGGCAGACACTTGTATATCTCCAGAGCTACTATCGGATGGTTCTCATACACTAGCTGCGTAGTTACACTCTGCATGTATGGCGATATCGACGGAGAGTTCAAGATATCTTCGGGTAGAAATTTGAGGACCTGTAATAACATGATTGTGAAGTTCCATATGTTTGAAAGGATGCAAAATTTGAGAATCTCTACAAATAGTTGTAAGTTTTAGCCAATTAAACTACCTACTTCCAGAGTTCCATTCTCGACCAAAAACCTATTTTTTATTTCTGGTTATGGGTGTTTGTAAAATCTTATTCACCATCTTAATGCAACCACAACACAAGTAATATCAAACCATAGTTAGAGATAAGAGAAGTATCTATAAGTTTTTGTTCATACCTTCGGTATTGGTCCATAATCACCCATGCTGGCTAACGTCTTTACAATTTCCATTATATTCTGTTCAGTGAATAGCACACCATTTTTCTCAGCTTTTTTAATTTCTTCTATAGCGAGATCAACCTTTTTTTGCCAAGCGTATACCCTCGCCAGAGCTGTGTATGTGTCACCAGTGAACTCGACTTTCAGAGACTTCATCATGACCAGAACTTCTTGGATGCCTTTTGGATTTCTGAAAGGTGATGAAATAAAACACTAACATTAACACAATTTGCAAGCTTAGCTTATAGTACCAGGTATTTTAGTACACATGAATAAATCAATGAAACATGAAAAAGTGCTACAACCAGTATTAGATTAGAAGAAAACTAATAACCCAATTTTACATTTGACTTAAATATTTCTTGACGTAAATAAGCAATCACAAATATTTAAGGCTTATCAGTTCACTCTTTTACAACAGTAACCACAAATAATTATTCAACAAATAAATAATTATCATTATATTGAGAATTTTATGTGTTTGGCATTATTAAAAAAAATTACCCAGCCTTTCCTTGACCAATGATTAATGAATGGAATACATTTTCTGTTGCAGGAAATCCCAGAGCTTTCATGTTTGATAGAGCTTCAGTAGCTTGATTTATATCTCCCAGCTGAAAATTATTTGTTCACACAATAAATAACACATATTTTTACAAAATTAAAATAAATGTAAATCATATGATTTGCATAAATATATTTTTTTAATCGTATAATACTCACTTCACCTAGAGCTCTTAATATTAATTCAAAAGTAGTTAAATTAGGTTTAACATTGCCCATCTGTTGTATGAATGTACTGACTGTAAATCTTTTATTGTTGGCTATGTAAACTCGGAGCAACTCATTATAGTGCTGCACATCAAACTTTGTGTGTGGCCTGAAATATAATTCATTCAGAAAAAAACTTGTAGTAGCTATGTGATAGTACTGAGTTGTACCAACTTTGCATAGGATACTATGCCTTTAAATTCTAGTGTTACTGGTGACTGACAGATAACGCACAGCCGAAACTACTGAACGGAAGAAGCTGAAATTTGGCATGTTTGTTCCTTGGGGAGTGTAGGGGAGCACTAAGAGAGGATTTTTGGAAATTCCACCCTGAATGGGGTGAAATAGGGGGGTGAAGTTTAAACGAATTCCACGCGGGCGAAGACTGCAGGTGGAAGCTAGTCTATACATATTATAAAAAGAAGTCCTGTTTTCTGTCTGTCTGTCTGTCTGGACGATAAACTCGAAAACTACAAAATAGATTTTTATGCGGTTTTCAACAATAAAAAGAGTGATTTTTAAGGCAGGTTTAGGTATATAGTTTATTATATTTTTATGTAAATTAGTAGAAATTGGGCGATATATGTGGAAGAGGTTTCGCCAACTGGGAGCTCTCCACGCGAACGTCGCGTAAACTAGCACAAATATAGTTGAGTAATGTACTAGCGAATTCAAGATCTATAAAAATGCTACAAAAAAGTCCATAATAGCATTTCTCTATCCCTTACGGTTGACTTACAATAACCATTTTTATGTTAAAACTTTTAAATAAAATCATTGTTATTTTCAAAGCTATTTTCTGTAGTTCAATATTATTCCTTATATAAATGAATATGTTAGTTAGCTTAGGCATTTAATTCAGATCAAAGTTGCCTTTTATACTATATCAATCAGATGGATAGTTTTTGAGATATTGTCGTTAGAAGTAATTAGCAGCATGGGTGAAACTGCGAGCGGCATATTTAACAATATGTTGCAGAACGATGTCTGCAGGGTCAGCTAGTTCAAAATAAATCAAAATTTAATTGTTATATTCTAACCAACCACAATACCTTAAAAAACTGTACACCTACTTAAACCTCATTCACAAATCTGTCTATTTGTAAACCCTACATGAAAATCCATCCAGTAGTTTTTGAGTTTATCACAGACACTGCAGGGTATATGAAGTGAACTAATGATCTAAGTAATACAATATGTTCCATAAATAAAAATAAAATGCCTATTACCTAACTAACCAGGTGTATATCTTGCAAGCAAGCTTTTACTACATCAATCAGAAACTTACTTAATGGTATTCCACACTTGTTCCACAAGAGCTAATCTAGATGCGGGTGCTTCATCAGGAAGAAGCTCAGTACAGCATCTTATAAGGAGCAAACCTTGCTTTTTGCTTGAAAAGTTTAACTCTTTTACTTTATTCAAAACTCTTAAGAAATCATTCTTGTAGACTCTGTTCTTTTGATGGATGTCTGATGACATCCCAGCTATTAATTTTTCCAACAATTCCTCAGAATTTAAGTTGTTTTGCTTCATGTGCTGGGTTTTGGTAGGTCCTTGGGATACATGGATTTCACTGTTAACCGAAGCACTGTTGACACTGTGATTTCTTATTGATCTGTAGTAAAATATCAGACAGTAAATATTCAATATCCTTATAACAACAAATCAGAGGAGCTAAGAATTAGCAAACTGAGAGACTTAATAACTTAAGAATCATTAATTGGATAAGTAGAAAATTTTCAGAACTTTTCAAATTAATTTCTAGATAATATCAAAAACCAAATTATCTCACAACATAACCTTAATAATTCGCCATGGCATTGACATAGTGCAGGTATTACAAATATTTGCTGTTTAGTCAGTAAATTTCTAAAAAACGATATTCTTGAATTTTTTGCAATTTTTATACATTGTCGGGCTAACATTGTGATAGAAAATAATTATTGATAATTTTATTTTAGTATGAATGTATGTAAAATTTTGACATTGACGACTTGACGTACAATTATATTTATTGCTATCCTCCATGATTTATTGTCAAATCAAATACGTATCATAGACATAGGGCGCATTCCAGCAACGATTGCAACAATGCTCAAAACAAATCACGGCCGCGTTCCGTAACTAGCCCATAACACTCACGCGTTTCAAAAAAGCGTTCACAGTAAGGGCACAAAATATGGATAGTACAGAAGTTAAGCTCATGTACGTACCTCGATTTAGGTTATGCATGTGTGCGTTAGCCTAAGGGTTAACGACTCCGCAAAGGTCGTGGATTGGATTTGTTATTTATGTTATTGGTATGGATTAAACGGGAAAATTAAAATAAAGGTATACGTTTAGAATCATTAAAATGTAATTTAGTAAGCGTTAGTCATATTACCTAATTATACAATTAAGGTATCATTTTGCGTATAGTGAATGTAAACTCAATATAAATGCAACTAAACCCAGCGCGTTTCTGCGGCAATTACGGTAAAATTTAATAATATTTATCTATAATGATATTTATTTATGGGATCTCATATGATCCGTTTATTTCATATTATTTGTATTATATACTTTATATTTTTGTATCTATATTAGGTACTGGAAACAAAATAAAAATCCTATTACATAAATTAACGCTAAGAAAATAATTTTACATGTCCAATTATATAATCCTTCATTTAATGTATTTATTAAAAATCGAAGGAATCGAACACTCTAACGTACAAAGAACTTCCTACGTCCTACATTGACTTGTGTTTAGTAACGAATCATTGAATTACAAGCAAGTAAGGACTTATTGTACCTTTCTGTAGCAACTAGATGTCTAAAAAATTTGAGTTGTTTTTGGGCACTTTGTATGAAGCTTAACATCAGCTTTATTATCTAATTTGGGGTAAGGGCTACAAATAGACGTCCGATTTTTCTCTCCGATAGTCGGTTCCGATAGTCTGGTCAGACAAATTCAGAAAATCGAATCAGACGACTATCGAATCGGACTTGTATTGTGTATTCAAACAAAATGTATGGCACGAGTACCTTCCGATTGTTTGCTCAGATTATCGGAGAGAAAAATAGGAAGTCTACTTGTAGCCCTAAAAAGATTATGGGCATTATGGTCGTGGCCACGGTCGTGGCATTTGGTGTTCGTTTGAGCGGTTGTGACGACGTAATGGATTCCTTCATCACTTTCAATGACAACGACCCATCTGGATCGGTGGGGGGGGTTGTGGATGTTAACATCAACCCTCAACCACCATAGAAATATAGACTTGTATATCTATGAATTGATTTTTTAATGTAATAAATAAAAAGTTTTTAATAAACTATTAAATATTTAACAAGATTTTTAAGTATCATTACTGTTTCTGTTAATGGTTAATGTAATTATAAATGTTATTAATTCTCAGCTCAAGTAAACCATTAAGTAAATATTTGTATACTAATGTATTTCCATCTAATTTAAGTACATACGGCTACAATAGACGTATAATTTTTCTCTCCGATAGTCGGATCCGCTAGTCTGATCAGACAATCGGAAGGCACTCATGCCAACATTTTGTTTGAATACTTAATACACCACAGATTTGATAGTCGTCCGATTCGATGGTCTGAATTTGTTTAATCAGACTATCGGATCCGACTATCGGAGAGAAAAATCGGACGTCTATTTGGTCCCTAAACCTAAATTAAAGACCACAAATACCAAAATGGAATTTGTGGATTATGATATCGATTATGATTTCATGTATTATTGTACCAATACCAAGGTGAGTTGAGCAATATCTTCACACCATTGATCTTTAATCCTATCTCTACGCTTCACACAATCTTTTACATCAGCCACGAATTTCTCTACAATGTATCCGATTTTTTCCGGTTGTTGGCAATTAGCTAACTTCAGTCGGTACTTATTTCAATAGTACATTCAAAGTTTTAACACGTGGCGCTAGTGTGTCCCGGTCCGTCCTGTGTGGTGTGACTGTGATTACTGTGATTTGTGTCTTGTGTCAAGTCAATCGTGGATGTGGAATGTTTTGTGTTGTGAGTGAATGGTGGTTGTAGAATAGAAAATATATAGTAATCTTTGTCATGAGGTGAGTTTTATATTCGTATATTTTTTATAAATCGTGTAATTATGTTGATGGTGCTAAAAATAGTTGTAGTAGTCGAGACATGCTTTTATATTTTGAATGGCTGCCGTCATCTCGGCCGTTATTTGACCGCCATCGCCCAAGCTTGCTGCTGACGATTGTGCGGCTCCACCTAGCTAAATGTCATCGCGACATGTAATGTTTTATTAATGTTTGGTTATAAATATAATAATTGTATTTGCTTTAGCCTTCGTAAAAATCACGTTCTTTGCAAATAATTTACAAGTTTTATAACTTGTTTTTGGTTTCTTTGGTGATGAAAGTACCTACCTACAATAAAGTCCTCAACCGTATGATTCATAATCATGTTACAAAGTTGCGAGTTGTTCATACTTAAATTTACTTAGGTTTTAACCATTAGAAATTGATTTAATAAATTAACGTAAGTGGGATTTAGTAAATCAATCTCATAGTTATATTAGTAAGTGCGAAAAGTCTAAATACTTAAACTCTACTAACTACATGGAAAGCGATTATAATTAATATGATATTGCTATTAAACAATGCTATTAAACATCGAATAATAAAATTATATATTTGTGAATACAGACAAATTAAAAAGTTTCTAATCACATATTATGAATGTACAAAATTAAATAAGTTGCAAGAAATTCTCGTGTTCTGTGTCTTAACTGCAAATTTAATACCTCTACGGAAGCTTCTGTACATGCCATCATTTCAAGCAACATAATATACTACAACTAAGTAAAGACTGAAAACTAATAGCCAACTAAAACGATTCTATTTGCAGTTGCTTCTCGAATGAAATTTTGGATATATTTGAAGCATTTTTTCTTACTGTATTTATATATGCACACAATTTTTTGATGCATTTGTATTAAATGTTTGTGGAGGTGGTTGCTGATCATTTTAACTGCAAAAGAGATTTCTTTAGCATAAATTAGAATTTAGGGAAAATAAAACTATGATTAAGCCTACTGTACACATTATCCTGCACTTCATACACATGCCGCAGATTTTAAACTAATATAATAATGATAAGTTTTTCAGATAAAAAAATTACTTAATTAGATTACTCATGAAATGTAATTTCATTTATCTTTGAATTTTACTTGATATATAAAATATGCCATTGCTCAAATGTATTGGTGTGTTTTGTATTTAAATGTTTGTATACTGGCCAGTATTTCACTTATTTTGTGTAAAGGAAGTCAAGGAAGTTACATAGTTGATTTATACATGTCAAAGATGAATGTGTTTGTAAGTATAAAGCATTGATAGCTTGAGTTTAAACCCTATATGGATAATTTTTAAATAGGGATAAATTGGGATGAATCCTGCACAATTTTCCGTTATGGTTCCAATGATTTCAATTTCAATTTTCTCTCAGAATAAGAAAATGTAGGATTTTATCACATATGCCATTGAAAGTAAAATGTTTTAAAATACTTAGTTGCTAAGGACTGACTTTACATTCTCAACTACTAACTGTATTGTTATCTAATTAGAAAGCTAATTAGAAGCTACCTACAGTACTTAAATATAATATTCACTTGGGATACAAAGTAACTTGTACACACTCTTAAAATAGAAGTCAGACTCATATTAATTATAATGTGTGTTTCTGCATAACTTTGTACTGGATAATTAAATTCACATGATTCTTTTTTTATTCAAATGCTGGTGCTTTCTTCTGGTCCTATATAAATTTAAGTGACATTTGACAAGTCATTTTGAGTTATCTTATTGATTTCAATTTTCATTATTAGATGTTACAGCTGCCGCAGTAACACACATTCCGTGAGAAATTCAGGTGTCTGTTCAAGAAGTAAATCCCTGTGACAAAGATACAGGCAAGTGCCATATTTAATAATAGGTTTCCATCAGAGACCCTCTCCATATATGTAACCCTAAAAACTCATGTTATCTCAGGACTCAGGAATATAACCAAATGAGGCTCATTGTAAATCACTTATGCAGTCACCTTTCCAATTGTGAGCCAATGCTGAGGTCAGTGTTTGAGAATTGAAACCAATTTAACTTGTTGTGGATTTCAATTGTAAATTGTTTCGTATTTGGCTCTTTACCTGTTAGACATTTGAATCCTACACTAACTACATGAGATTGGATAGTGAAAAGTTACAAGACTTGGTGTAGTATTGGAATATTTTTATTAATGTCTACACATTTATATGTCCATACCAAGATTTCCTGTCACGGATGACATACAAATAATGCATAACCGGAAACTGAGTAAATTTATTTAGTCAACATAACACACGTGTTGGCTTCTACTAGGAGTCCCGCTTGGTACCCTTTGCTTCTCAGGCAGTGGTTTACCAACTAGGATGTGGGGTCAATTATTTAGAATTATTACTTAAATATGGTAAAGTATGCTAACAGGGCACACATTTACAGATATTTCATTTATAATGTATTTACCATTATCATGAAAGATATTTTCAAATCTTACTATATAGTTGAGTCATCGAGTATATGGAATTGCCACTCTCCGCCAAAAGCAAACTTATCTGTGCTCACAGTTCAATTTAGCGTGTCAGAAAAATTTACTAAGGACATTTTTAGACAACGCCGTCAATCTTAAATGTACCTTAATCACATTGGTGGAACACTGGCATTTAAGTGCCATGCAATTATAACAAATACCAGCCTGAATTAAATAGAGTGTAAGTTCTAAAAGCCTAGATTGTTTAAACAAACTAAAACGGTCTAGATTCATTATATTAGTATACATTTTATTAAACTAAAAAATTTGCCCATAGTAAAATATGAATAGAGTATGTACTGTATTAAAAATTAATCATATCAAACATCTAATGATAACATTGTTTTTGTCACTATGTGGTTTATCAAAATAATGATTGATATTTAATTAATGTATTTTTTATAGTATTGCAAATGATTGCTTATCATGCATTATGTTTCTACAGTGATTAATAAAAAAAAAATATATTTTGAACTACATTTTCCCAATATGTAAAAGGAAACCTATGTTTAGTTCTGGAAAAATTACCTTTATATGACCACTTTTTCCCAGAAAATTAGTAAGTGAAATGTAAGTGGGTTCATATGAAACTGTTACCAGTGGCTTGTCTGCATGAAAATTAATACTTTTGACTGTTTTTAAAGCAAATTCTCAGCCCCTATTTTAAGCCCTTAGTTCCGTTCTTAGCAGACGCCTACTAAACACCTCCATACCAAATTTCATGGTTTTATGTCAAGCAGTTTTCGATATTTCATGACGAGTGATCTCACTCGCATACCCTTCACTTTTATTGTTACAAAGAGGTGGATTAGACTTGATGGAGTATAAGTCTTATACCCTCTCTCTCTCTCTATTTTTAAAGTGAAATCTAAAGACCTAAGTTAAAGGTTAACTGCGGTGCGGGTTATGTGAGTGAGATTCGTACGATCTAAATTCTCATTGCTCATTGCTGTCTCCAAAAAGAATCAACACCCTTCCGATTGTCGATAATGTCTAAAGATTGTTAGTGCATTAACTTCGTAAATGCCGCTCTTTAAGATTCCCACATCAATCAATCGTCAATTTTAATGTTGATATAAGTAGATGCTAAAAATATTGTACCCAATATTGCACAGTAATATATCTAGCAGTCAACTTGAGTAAATAAAAAAATCTGCAAGTGATTTCTCTTGTCATTAAAATTTTACTTGAACGCGATTATTCGTAATTTGTAATTCACTTTCTCTGGTGTTCATTACAAACGTGGGAATGTTTGAGCGTTAAGTAATTGAGATAGTTACTATGTACCGTATATGGAGCTTTCAGTTTCTGCTAAATAATTAAGTAGTGATCGTACAGTTGGTATCCACGTGAACAGATTATTTTTAAATCGCTTTAATTAACTTCTATTAATAGTTATAAGAATGTGTTACAACTTACAACCAATTAGGTACACTTGTCCGAGAAATACAATTCTTTACGAATAAAATCAAATAAAACGTGACGATAAAAATTAAAGTGAATTAAAAATAAAACTTAATGTCAGAACTTCAGAAATAATAATAGTAATACTACTTACAATAAAAAAACGTGTTTACACAGGTAACATAAAAAGTACAGAGATCAATTGATTCCTCTATGAATTAATGACCTTATTAATTAATACCAAACAAAATAATGATGTACGTAAAAATTGTTTGATGTTTTACTTGGGATCTCAGGTTTTAGTCTTGTCAGGATTTCGTCCTACCCACTCTTACCCTCTCCAAGCTTCTCTAGTTCTCTACCGCAAAAGCTAGACAAAAAAGGTATTGATGAATTTCCTTCGCCATGTTTTATTTTTTATACAATTTAGATAACTACTGTAGATAATACCAACCCTGTCAAGTGCAAGCCTGACTCATATCTCTATCTAGAATCTAGCTAGAAGTTCAAAAGTTTGCTTGACTATAAAATACACTATTCCCCGGATTTCTACGCACTTACACGTAAACATGTTAGTCTGTAAGATTGACAAATGGGTTGATTACCTACATAAATTACCTACATAAATAATTACCTACATAAATTTTCGTGTTTCTTTTCTTTAAATTTCATAACTGTTGTTATACGTTAAATTTCGTCAGTGTTAAATTTCATAACTGTTGCTTTTCCTTTTAATTTCATAGTATTTTTTTATTGCGGGAAAATTATTTTATTACTCTAGTTTATACAATCATGTTTGATGTAATGAATCAAGGCGTATTTCATGTAATGCATCAAGAAACAAGCTTGTAGTGTGAGTTTCATCGTGTCGGCTGTTGAATTGTTTGTCATGCACGACGTGGTATCTTCAGCGGATGGCAACCGATTCGACGGAATTCGTCGCAAGTTAATGACGAGTGGCGATTTAACATAATGGTGATCACTATTATAAGCAAATATATTTGGTTATAAATTAGTTTTGAAAGATTTAGGGTCAATTAAGAATATACTAAAGTAGATGACAATATGTTTTACCAAGTTTCATTAATTTAACTGGAAGCAGGTTTCATATAAATAATTTAAAAATTTTAAAGAATTAGGGCATACCAATTAGAATATTATACAATAAAAAAAACAATGGGGTGTTTGTAATTATATTTTTATGTTGTTGGACTGTTTGTCTGGTTGTACTTCATGTACTTCATTGTTGCTAACTGAACATAAAAACCAAATCATGAATCACTTGTACTGTACCTAAGTAGGTACTAATTATAATTTTACCATTTACTTTTAATTTGATTCCCAGTGGTTTTTGTACGCTGTTCGTTATGTTTGTGTCGCAAGTAGTTTAAGTGACCCTGAAGATCTGAAGTTAGTCTCGTCAGTATAGGTAATTTAATTGTTAGCTTATTTATATATATATAGCGATTTTATTTTTCGCACCTAATTATTGACGTCTTTGCCTGTTGTCACCAATTAGTAAATGTTTTTAAATTTTATTGATAGTTTGATTTCTTGATTTAAAGAAAATGTTCCTTGCATAAAGCCATAAAATACTTATACGTAAAATCCCACTTCACATGTGATCTTCATCGTGTGGGTATTTTTTATTATGTCAACACCAGTAAGCTTATAATAAGGTAAATGTTTAATTTACCATTCGTCACATTAGTGTATTAAAAACTACGTTTGTATGTATGTTCATTTATAATCTGCCGCAATGAGCAGCTGTGGTCATATCTTTCAAATTATGGTGTAGTCAGTATAACCAGGATCATATTATTACAATAAAAATATTACTAGGTGTATTACATTAATATTACCTACGCCATTTGTTCATTTTTCGCCCTAGCGAGCGTACCGCCTGCGTGCGGTGCACGTTTTGCACGCCCGCTGCGACGGGTATGTCCCTAGGTAGAATTCAATTTTATTAAACTTTAAAGCTGGTGTAAAAATACTAGGATTTGGTTTAGGTGGGAGTTTGATTTGGATGGAACTTTTCACTTGCAATTAAGGCTAATAAGTACCGAAAGCATGTCTGAGCAGTTTTATTCTTTTTTTATTACAATAACCAAGATTTTTGTGTGCCGCTGTCTCCTGTGCATTGAACTGTATCATTTATCGCTTTGGGTGTCCGTTACGACGGAAGCGTGACATGCTCTAGCGCAGACAGATTACGCGGGAACGCAAATCGCTATCTGCGGGTAGTTTTGTTTTACTGTTTGCTGTAGTCTGTGTGACCGGGCATGACCTAAAGATGACGTGTTAGACAAAAAATCCGACTGGGTTTTTCATTCAAAACTAAAACAACTATAAGCAACATATTGTTAAGATCCGTACCTACTAATATTATAAGTGCGAAAGTGTGTTTGTTTGTTTTGTCTGTCCCGCTTTCACGTCGCAATATGCACACACGTCGATGTTATGGAATATTTTTTCTATGAAGATAGGATAGGGGTTAACCGTCTCATTCCCACGAAAGGATCCATTAAGATTTAAAGGATTTTTGGAAATAACCCCTCTCCCTTCCTCCTTAACACGGAAAAAGGGGCCGACATTGAAGGGGTACCTACCATTCCGTGCAGAAAACAAAATCCAAAACGAATAGCACGCGGGTGAAGCCGCGGTCAGAAAGTTAGTATTGTTTAAAATTGCACACGTGAGAATTGATTCTAAGTATTGTAATTAGTCCTTGTAACAAGACATGTGTGTGCCTTTATGTAATTTTTTTCAGCTTTGAGCGGAATTAAATTACTTCGTACTTACGAGACAAACAAAAAATATGAATTTACTTACTTATGTATTAGTTAGCATCTTCGCTTTGACTTCGTTGCCAAGTGCCACGAATCTAATTTCAGTGTCTCAAGCTGGGGGATACTAAGTGGAATAGAAAAGGAAATCAATTTCACAGTCTTGTGAACTGGATAAAATTACGTGAATCAACGGCTCATTCTTTAGCATGAAGTTAGACGTGCGAATCCAATAAAGACAGACACCATCCTGTGAGCTGTTGAACTTAAATATTTTTATGAAATTTATACATTATTTAGGCTTCTTTTCTTGTAATGTTAAAGATGAAAGAGAATCTTTTATGATTATGCGTAACTACTTCGTACTTTATTTTAATTTAAAATTCCGAGACTATATTTCTGTACGACGAATAATAAGGCTTTCATTTGAAGTTCGCGAGATGGGAGAACATTAGCAATATGTTTCATCATCAGTAGGACGGATTGAAACTGTGTAACGAAATTTTGAATATTTTGTGTTGGAAGAACGTTCATTAGTAAATCTTTCCTAGAGAGTGCAACGTACTTCCACCTAATGAATTGAACACGAACAATATTAAAATAGTTTTTAGTTTGAATTTGAAAAGTTTTCTCTTTAATTACGGGACTTCGAGTGGTTTTTCCGACGTCGGCGTCGATGGTTTAAATCTCTCTGATTGACTGGTGTTTGAAAATAACCATTATATTTATTAAACATTTATTTATATAATTTTTTATGTTACTAAGATTTCCAGCGAAACACTACGAAAATCGCATCAGATTTCGCCCGGTAAGCCGGTAACACACAGAAAGGCAAAACAATTTGAAAAATATATATTTGGCTATTCTTGGCCCATAAGAAGACCCTTTTATAATGTTTTTTTTTGCAACATCTTTTATACGTTCATATTATCATTCTACGTACAGAGAATCATTACAAATTCTATTGGATAGTCTAGATAAAACGAATTTCTTAAAAGATTTCTAATTATCTAGGGAGCTTAATTATTTGTTTAAAATTATAAAAAATAACAAGCTTAAATAAGGTTAACTACACACTTAAAATACAATTTAGGTACTTACTAGTGTTAAAAAATTAAAAATTATCTTAACCATTGAAGCGTCATTTTGTTTAATGGTCCAGTGTTACTCCATTATTAGTTACATTTACTCACTGCATTGTACATATAAGGGTTCCTTCACTTAATTCTCCTTAATAATCCTACAGGGATGTGGGAACTCCGTCGTTTTATCCTCACACCCATTAATCTTCTGTCATCCATTGTTAATCTGTGCTTTATTTAGCCACATTATGACATTGGAGGATGATGGTGTTTATGAAATTACTTATTTATATTTAGTTTTTCTTTTATGTAAAAAATATATACCATTATTATGCGGTAACACCAAAATTGAAACAAAGCAAATAAGTTCAATGTAAGCTATCTTCATGGTTAATATGGTGGGTCTATTGAGATTTTAAAACTTCTAAGTTAAAAATAAGATTGCCTTTCAAGAAATAATAGGGTTTCGATTTAATTTGCATTGAACACTGGGCAATTTATTTCGATCGAAAAGGAATATGCTATAAAAATACATATATACATACCTATCGTACCTAACTCGTTCATATTTAGCATGCAAAAGGAGGAAAAGTGTCGGGGAATATCACGTCATGTTATGTTTAAAACAAGCTGTGTTCAGAATAATTACCTAACCATGACACTTCAGCGCGCCTCGGCTCACAATGTCAAAGTCAGAATTACGTAAAAATATCCACTATAAAAAATAAGTCATTGTGTCAAACTTGATCTTTATCAACTGTTCTTTAGGATGCAGGTCGATATTAAGAAATGTTTTGTGATTTTAATTAATTAAATTCGAGAATATTAATGTTTTGATTATAGGCTTTAAGTTTGAGTAGCGGCTTGACAGGTTTAGTTCGCGAAGTTTTAGAGTGTTAGGTTGTGGTCTCATAGCTGCCAGACTACATAGGTCTTGGTTTTTTTTAATTAACTAACCAACAAAAGATCATACTTACGAGCTCTGATGGTAAGTGATTAGCGTCGTCCGTGGACATCAGTGACATCGACAGCGTCACAGACGCTTTGTTGGTTCAGGAAGATGGAAGAAGAAAAAGAAAATAATATTAGCTCTCGAGCTGAAACCGTGAAAGTCGGTTGACTGCTGAGTGAAGTAAGAGGCAGGTGGCTAGCTCGCAGGACTTCAGTCTATCTACTAAACTGAGACCGGCTTATATCACCTCTTACTACACTATGATTTACCAAAATTGGATTGGGGTCAGAGTTCTGCACCTTATATAGCCAAAAACTTAGTCTGGATGGGACTCTAAATTAAGACTGAGTGAAGCCTGACAAGTTCTAGAAATAATATTGCAGTGAGACAGGTTTACTTCAAAGACTCAAAGTCTAAGTATTAAATATCGATGAATGAGAAAGAAGGCTAAAAAGTTCCGAGAAACTCTAGGCTCTACCAAGCTAATATCAATAACCTATGTGGGGGGTTATTCTTACAAGGAGTTCGACATGATATGAGCACTTCACTTTCAAAAGTCTGCAATCAGAAAAGTAACTTTGTACTTAACTTTTATAAAAACAATGTTATTCGAAGAAGTTTCGAAAGTTGTCCAAACCGCAATAAACTTTTAGATTATTTACAATATTATTTGTGTTCGATGTTGCTAACAGGAAAAGGTACGTCATCTTTTATCCTCGATGTGAGGTGATTCTGAGAAGTATAGGTAGTATATAGCCTATAGTTCGCTAACTATAGGCTATATACAAGCTATATACAAACTAACCAAAAAAGTTTAATGGAAAAAACGTATTTTGTTAGGTCATTTTTATACGGTTGTGTGGCTCATGTAAAAGCCTGTGTGTATGCATAAGTTAGAGCTTTTACCACAAATTAGTAATAGTTTTATTTGCGTATTATGAACTTTAATGTAAAGTAAACATCTTTTTCTATCTGGACACGCGGGAGAATGTCAAGCCAAGTTAGTTTTCTGAAAAAATGACTCGATTTGAATATTTTTTGTTAAAACTGCAACAGATTTAATTTAAAATGTTCTTTACCTATTACATTCTGTTTTTGCACCAGTAAAGTGAATCACACTTTTGACCATTAGCATTAGCTCTCGTATTTGTTTTGTCTTAGCGTATTAAGATAAATGTACATCACCTAGGCCTTTCAAGGAATATATAGGTGTTTTGATATGGGATATCCTTAGGTGTGATGTAGTCTTGGACTAGTACATGGACCCACTCATGGACCCACTAGGGGAACTGTAAAGGGAAACAGACCTAAAGGAATTATTGTACTAGTTGTGTAATTGTAACAATTCCTCTTTGATGATGTTTCATTTACAAAAACAACGTAAATTCCATATTTCGGATTCGAGTTAAATACGACGTGTGCTGCTAATTATTGAATTCCGTATTTCCCGTTACTTAAATAGTTACGCGTAGGTAACCGTGATAAGAGATACGAGTAAGTACCACGTTTATGTTGATTACAGTACTTAATGCGACGTTTTCTTTGTTGCAGGTTGTATGTGCGAATCGTTAGATAAGAAGTTGCAGTGCTGTGATAGGATTGTTGAAATAATCCAACAGGGTGGAATGGTTCCGGTGTGTTCGCGGTGTCTTGTTCATGTAAGTACGACAATCGATTGTGTCATCATGTGCCCGTTGCCATGGCGACGGATTTATGTTAGTGATACGCGGAATGTTTAGATATGGACGATGATAAATGCAACCGAGCGAAACCTATCAATCATGTGAGTGAAAAATGATGGCGTAGAAGCATATCGCTTTACAAGAACATATTTCATTTTCGGTCTCAAAGTGTTGTACCAAATACATACATGTAAAATTATTTTTTTGTCAGCGTTATTTTAATATAATTTTATTATGCTACAAAAAACTACTTAACAAGGATGAAGTCCGTAAAATAAAAACATGCTATTAGCGTTACTGTTTCAAATATATAACAGAAATATTATTTATTTATTTATTGTATTAAGTTAAATTATGGCAGGCATACAAGGTTGAATTTAGTTGAGTTAAATTATATTCTCTGAGTCAGCTCTAGGCAAAAAGTAGGTAAGTATCAGGTGGCAATGCTAAAAATGGGATATAAAAAAGGTATGTATCTATTTCAAACACAAACCCAAATCCACAATGCAAATGAAATACCTAATTACCACAAGTTCTTGAAAGAAAAATATCTTTGGCAAAAGTCGCTTTAAGTTTTATGTTGCTGCGGGAAATGTTACAAAGTTAGTTCGATATTCATGCTGAACTTTACCGGGACCTTTACTGTAAGTACCGTGCTCGCGTTGTGTGGATTTCGTTCGCCGAGTTCCAAGACTTGAGGCACTTCCGCACCAATCCATTTCTCATTTTATTCTACTGCTACTAGGTCACGTTGGTTCACTTCTTCAAATGCTCTGGCAATATCTAGCTTGAGGTTTTTTGTAGCATTTGTATAAGAATCGGCGTTTCTTTTTGTTGCATCTGTGCCCAAAACTTTTCTTATTTGATTAACAATTTTGGCCGAAAGTAAAAATATACGAGTATGGAGAGTAAAAATCTTTGTCTAGTTAAAGTTGTGAATTGTGAACCATTAAAACAGTTCTCTTCAACCTCAACTCACGTAGGATCTAGAACTTGCAGTTTCTCAGCAACTTCAGATGTAATTGTGTCCGCTTCAATACGTTTGGAACTTTACACGGAGTTATCGAGTATTTGATTGTGGGTATTGGCTGTTCCGATCTGTTTGAAGTGCTATGCAGTTAACCAATGCAGACTCGATTGGGTGCCTGATCGCTTAAGCAATAGACGTCCGATTTTTCTCTCCGATAGTCTGATCCGATTGTCTGATCAGATAATCGGAAGGCACTCGTGCCATACATTTTGTTTGAATACACATACACGTCCGATTTGACAGTCGTCCGATTCGATTGTCTGAATTTTTCTGATCAGACTATCGGATCCAACTATCGGAGAGAAAAATCGGACGTCTATTGCAGCCCTAAATGCTTCATGAATGTATGCCGATGTCTTCAGTGTTGAAACTGTCCAGATTTTACATCACTAGAAGTATTGCTATAAAATGTTTCACGAAAACAGTCTTCAAATCGTAAGATTGCTCAGATATACCTGAAGGTATTCTAGCGTCGTTTTGTACACAGTACATTGGTTCATTTATTTTAGACTTCTTGGATATGTGTAGCAGATGTATAGAATCTACATTTTTAAGGCCTGGCATTGTCGTTATAAAACACTCGTTATACGAAGCATAGTTTCCAGGTCGCGTTCGCTTGAAACTAGGTTACATTTTAATATGAAACACTAGTTTAGAATGTGTCAGATGAAGTAAAAGTTCAAGGTGATTCAATGGTATTGGTAATAGGTTCTAGACTAGAAAATATTGCCAAATGAAAATAGTCTTAGAAAATAATATTTTTCGCTCGACTTGGTGGGGGCACTGCCGCGATGCCGTGCCCCAGATGCGACGAAGAGTACCTAGGATAATATTAAAAGTCATCTGATCACCAAACCACTTAAAGAGCGTAGGTACTGTAAAATCCCATCGTCTGCTGTCATTTTAGGTCATCATAACACCTGGTCGGTGGCAGTCTATGCTTTTGCCATGGCTTTTGCCTTAAGTTTATTTAGCTTTC
This sequence comes from Hesperia comma, assembly GCA_905404135.1. Taxonomy (NCBI): domain Eukaryota; kingdom Metazoa; phylum Arthropoda; class Insecta; order Lepidoptera; family Hesperiidae; genus Hesperia; species Hesperia comma. The sequence continues at coordinate 18,538,986 of FR990014.1, read as the reverse complement.
TTTATTATACAAAAAACGGATTAGTAGGAATTGATTCATAGTCTGTGTCCGTTAAACCAATTAGTATTCACCGGCGCGTGGTCAACAGTTGTTTTAGCTGTGTAGTAGGGGCGAACGCCGGTCGCCAATGTAGGTATATGGTTGGCAATAATCCTACTAATATTATAAATGCGAAAGTTTGTAAGGATGTATGTGAGTGAATGTGTGTGTGGGTTTGTTGCTCTTTCACGCAAAAACTACTGAACCGATTTTCATGAAACTTTGCAGAAATATAGCTTAGACATCGGAATAACATAATTTGTTAAAATTTATAGAGATTTTTGATGGGTCTGGTTCCCCGAAGCGAAGCGAGGGCGGATCTACTAGTATTATATAATAACGTGGAACAGTCAAATTTGGCTAATTGTTTTCCTTATCCTGAAGTTGCCTCTTTCTGTCTCGTATATTCCGTAATAAAAAAGTGTCGCGGTTGCGGATAAAAACTACAAAAAGTGACTTGCTTTATATAACCGTCCCACGTCTAACGTTTACCTATAATCTTTTTGGCAGGTTTGAGGGTATGAATGTTATCCGTTTTCATATTAGATTATGTTAAAACGTGTGTATTTTTCTGTTTCGGGAAGTTTTTGAATATTGTAGGTCAAACCTTAATTTTCTATTTTGACCAGGATTGGGATCCAGTTAGGTTTTGGATTAGGGTGATGACTGTAATTATATAGATGTGAAGCATGCCGGTATTTGTGGTCACCAGCAGAGGTCACAAGTCTGCAACAGCAATAAATAGTGTTAAACATTTATTTGATGAAAACGAGATGTTATGGTTAGAAAAAAACCATTAGTATTCTGAGTATATTTATTATGATTATAAAAAGTTCTAGTAAATATTTGCTCGGTATTGTGTTGACAGGGACTCAACCGATTGGTTTTTTTGAAGAATAAAATTAATTCATAAAATAAAAATAGTTAGGTAATTAAACTAGGTATTATGGCTAGAACTAGATACTGCTGTTATTGTAGGTGATTGCGAATCACACCAATGCGAACGGATTGTTCGCAAATTGTTGGTATGCTCAATTGAAGTTAATTTACATAATGAATGTAATACCCCGAACTTTTTATAACTATCCACGCCAGTGTCATACTACTATGAATTGACTATTATGAAGCTGCCATTTAAAGGTTTCCATTTCCGGTGACGTAGAAAGTTGAAATATGTGTATAAATATCAGTTCTCGGTCTGGGTGTATCTTTTTCTTTCAGTGTTGTCCATGATACTGACGATACAGAGAGTTCTAATGTGGGGCTATGAGTTTGTAGCGTTTTTCCTAAGTAAAAAATAATAAAGAATCCCTTCAGGAATGCCCTACAACTGTTATCGAAGTCCTAAGCATCTAAGCAAGTATTTCCTTCCCGGATATAGTACTCCAGGCAGCTCAATATGGACCTATTTACAACGTGCCTTACGCCTTATAAAAGGCATGTTTGCTAAATGACCCATTCCTAAGTGCCTTGCCGTGAACCCAAGTCCTTATTAATATTCACACGTTGTGTGACTAACTGTTTTACCTATGTGTTGAACTAAGCTCCTTGACTCTACAAACATGTTTCAACTACTGCCTGCTGTGAAATTATTACCAAGAAATCGCGGTAGCATTACTTGTAATTTATTACTGTATGCTTAGTTTTGCAAAGAATGTTCTGTAACGTTCTATTTTTATGTGAATAGGCGAGCGACAGGTCATACCTTATTATGATGGAGTAGTCACCGTTGACTAGGGCTGCCATGTTTGTCTGGATTATCCAGACATTTCGTATGATAACCAGATACCTACTTAAAAAATACAAAATGTGTCGACCTGTCGACATCTCACTCGATTAAACGCATCGCGCTTGCAGCCATCAATCGGATTATAATAGTAATTATTTAATTTTCTATTTTTTATATGAACCTACTTTTTAGATTGGAATACACTTTTAAAGTTTTGCCCCGATATTTTAGCAAATTTGACAACCCTACCGTCGACATAGAATAGACAAAACACCAAAACATTTGTGTTGCAAAAAATTATCTAATTACGATATTAAGATTTCGAATTGCCATGACCATGACTAATTCAACCCTTCAAAGTTAAGAGATCCTAAAAGAGTTCCGTTATTTTTCATTTCCAATCATGATTTATTAGCTATTGTCTGATCGAGTTAATGAATGTTTTTATGAAAGCAATTTAAACAATGGATTATGATAGAAGATAAAAGATTAATGATATTCTGTTAAAGTAATTATGAATGCATTACAAAACGTTGCATATTTATAAGGATTTCTTCAAATAACGATATCGATACATTGGTTAAGAACCTTTAATCTATGAATATAGTATTAATAAATCCTTCAGCCGCTAGCCGTCTTCTTGTAAATATTTTTAATGATATTATTATTCATTTTCGGTGTTCTTCTAAAAAAAATCTTGTCTTAAAAAAGCTATTTTTAAGACAAGAGACACACCGAAAATGAATAAAATAAAACCCGTCTCTTCTTACTTTTTATTTATGTGCGTTAAATTCTGACAGATATTGTTTCATACCATACAGTAAAAAGGTCAACTCTTGGTCGCGCAAGGTTGGTGGTACCTATAATTGATAATTATGCTTACCTTTACCTTTACCTTACCTTACTTACCATTAATATCCATCAATAGGTTACACTGTGTCAAAGCTGGACCCCAATTCTGATATTATAAACGCTTTAATAGTGTCTGGTTTGAATAGTTAGACACATTTTGTATACGAAATGTGGCAAAAATGTGTCTAAAACTATTCAATTTTGAATACGGAACTTGCCAAAATCTGTCAATCTACTCAATTCTGTATACGAAATGTGTCAAACTATTCAATTCACAGATTTTCATTCATTCAATTCGCAGAATCAGGTCCCTGGTAACAACGTACAGGAAAAACTCACCAGCTCGTCACAAATAACTCAGACTGAGAACAAAACATTAATCTGTCACATATATTTATGTCTCAATAATTTGTTTTGGGTTACTTTTTGTTGCTATACATTTATCTACATTCTACGAATGTTTGCACGAATGAGTGGGAGACTATGTGAAAGTTCGTGGTTCGCGCTTTGTTGTGCGAATAAAAAGCGGATACAAAGCGATTTTTGTTGCTGTTAAGGAGTTACCTTGTCTTTAGCCAATACTGGGCGTAGTATCCGTTCTTGCAAGGCATAAAATTACATTGGCTGTGTTATTTTGCAATATAATAAGTTGCAAGTCCATAGAATAGAGTATTGAGTACAAACAATTGTAAGTCAGATAAAATCGTGTAAAAAGATACATCTAAGATGAAGCCGGTACAAAGCGTTTTATAAGACATTAGGTACGACCTTTAGCCTATAAGTGAGTAATGTTCAGTCAATGTCAGGAGGCGGTTAGAATTCCACTTAGCGTCGGTACAATTGAATACGACCGCGGACCGCCGTATCTCCCCTGTCCACGCGTCGGGTCGCAATGTTAATGAAATGGTTATCTCTGGCCTACGCGTCCTGTTCCTTTTGTTCTGTCGTTGGACTGGAGGTCTGCTCGTTAGGTACAACAATGATTTGAAATTAGAATTACTTTTGTGACAGTATGGAGTTGAATAGAGGTTTGGTGATAGTGGTAATAAGGGTGAATTTATTATTTTATGTTTCATATTAACGCTACGCTGCGCTTCAACTGCGTTTAAAGACTATCTTTAGTTGTGTTAATTTTTAAGGGGGACCTTGATTTTTGGAGTTAATTTTTGATTTTTTTGAGCTACCTGATGGAAAGTTATTTATTTGATTTATTCGAAAATACTAATTGAAAATCCCTGCGGTTTTTTCTTACATAAGCGTACAAAAGGCGCCCATGGATGACCGGGACGATTCACGATTTTGTCCGTGTTACGGTCTAAGTTAAAAAATGTCACACCCTCTTAATGTATGATTAATTGTCTCTGATAACTGCCCATCAAGTAGAGTGTGCAGGGGTCGGAATGGCAATGTCACGGACTTAATGAATTGGCTAGGTGTGACGTGTCACGCGTCCGCTGACGTCCGGCTTGTCAAACAAAGGGATCTGTGAGTTATGCGAGCTTACGGTTTTGTGACGTTCGTGTCACTATATTCACTGTTGTATGACGGGTCACACATTTGGTCAATTTCACAGTGTGATCTAGATACGTATATAATTAAAAGAGACACTACAATAAATATGTTATTTATTATTACTGTTTGACTTTCCATATTAGTTCATATTACTGAAGTTTAAGGTTGGCAAATAAACCGCGGGATTCACGCTTAGACTAATGCGTATCTAAATATAGTCCTGCGGATATAGGGCTGTCACATATTTATGACTGTTCAATGTTCAATTAAACAGTCTACTTTCGCTAAACCGCGGCAACGGTTTCCATAGCAACGAAAAGGACAACTATGTTTAACTAAGTATAAGTAAAATTTGAAACACACATAGTGCAATGTCGTGTCGCTAAGCGTACTTGCTATCGTGGAATCCCTTAATTACCTAATAGAATTAAACGAATATAATAAGTAACAAATTCAGTGGTTAAAGATTTCATTACTGCCGTGAAAGCAAAACGATCAAGACAGAAAGTTGACAGGCTTATCTGTCATCAGTGTGTCAGTGTCAAGTGTCTCACATGTGTCATTTGTCACATGACGTAAGTATTCCCCGCCCCCGCAGTCTCGCTATGATTCATACAACGGGGCCGAAATATCAGTGTAACAATTCAAATTATGAGTGTTGCAGTCGACCCGGTGAAATGGAAAAAAACGTTTCTCTTGACCAGAGTTGGGCATTATTCGAATAAATTTTTATCTGAATAATTATTCGAATAAAATTTTATTCGCGTTAAAATTATTCGCGAATAATTTATTCATGAATAATTTATTCGCGAATAATTTTAATGCGAATAAAATTTTATTCGAATAATTATTCGTTATTCTAAATAATTTTACACCTTCTTAAGTTACATACATCACATAAGTGTTCTGCGGTTCCTTTGTGTTATTACATTAAAAAAATGGGTTAAGGCGATTTGGCATAATTAGCATAATGTCTACTATCTACCGGTTTTCTGGAATTTTTATTCCAGGCAACAAGTAAAGATATTTTGTTTACAAGACGGGTCGTACAAAACTTAACAAATATTGTAAAGAAATAATCACAACTATAAATTCTTGACAATTATACGAATAAATACATATTTGATTTGAAAAATATTATTATTTTGTTTTATTTTTATCTTTATTCGAATAAGGAATAAAAAAAATTATTCGTCATTCGAATAATTTTCCTTTGAATAAAGCAAGTTATTTATTATTCGCGAATAATTTTAGAAAAAATTATTCATTCGTTATTCGTCATTCGAATAAATTTTGCCCAACTCTGCTCTTGACGGTCTCGCTCCAATAAATTAGAACGTCCCAAAATATACAAATGGTTCCGAAAAATCTATGGCCAATAGTTGTTTTGGCACACACTGTAACCTTTGAAGTTGAAAAGAAAAATAACATAAATTTCGAGTTGTATTCAAAATAATCATATGGTTATACTTAAACTTATTTTGTAATTAAATTAATTAGCCAACCCTATAATTAAAGAAAGCAGAAAGCGTCAACCCTGTTTATTTGGGCTCGAACAAGTGATGTTTACATCAGCTGAATGAGCTTCAAGGGACGTTTACAGTAAAGTTTATTCACCTCACACACATGCTAAATGAAGTGTGCTACTGCTATAAAAATATTTATAGAGAGGGTTAAGTGTGATGTCCTTATAAACAAAAAGGGTGGACAGTTAATGAAATTGAGTCCATACATAGATTTTACATTTTACTATGAGCATAGATATATTTTACGCTGAAGTAATTTTTTATCAGCCGCAAATGTATACCATATCCTTAATATAATATGTACCATTTTATTCTTAATTTCATAAATCGGTAGAACCGAAAGAAATAAAACCGCTTATTCTGTTTAGTTAGCACGAATGCCTCTTAATAAACTGACAAAATATGTAAAGTTGTTTGATAACGAATTAATATCCAATAAAATATATCCGTTTGATTTACTTCGTTGGTCTGGTTGTATGTCTGGGTTTGGCGTAGGAATGTATTTTTGCGGTCCACCGACGCGGCGGTTGCGAGTGTTGCGACATTGATTTAGCGAGACCCAAGGGTAGGTATTGAAACAGATATGATAAGTAGTTTTATTTCTGAAGTAGGTATTAATTGCAAGCTATAAAAGTAAAGATACTACATAACACATAATTACCTATATGTACTTTGTATAAAAAACGTGTCCTTTTTGGGACACCCGACAGAAGTGATAACTTAATCTACGTGGAACTATTTAATTTTGAAATTTTTTAACTTGAGAAAAGCGTAGGTTATAACTCAGATGCGCTTTCCGAAATACGGCTAGCGCTACGGTTAGAGTGAAGGAGGAAGAGCTTGCCTTCAGTTGTCGTATGCCTGAGAGAAAGGGAAGCCAGACAGACAGGCGCCGTAACGCGTTACGTAACGAAGCGGTTTACCCTTCCATAAGAAGTTATCACTTCAAAAATATTCGCCGGTAAGACAGATCCATTATAGTAAGGAATAGGAAATATTAACTTTATTGTGGGTCATTTACGGTTTAATTTTTGGGCGGATCGGAGTTGGCCGGACGTATACAATGCTGCAATATCAGGTGATTAGTTCTTACAAGTCAACGTTGAAAATGAACCATAACACGATGCAAAGGTCGACGACGATTTTTATCATTGTATCGTCGTCGAGTCAAAGTTGACTTAACGTGCGCAGATCTTTATGTACCGGAACACTGCCTAACGGAGTTTGAGTTTTTATTGGTTCTAAAGATAAGAAACGTAACGTTACAAATTTAAAGCTCGGTTTTAGGTTGCAATTTCAGAGAAAGAGGTAAAAAGTAGGGTTCCAGTTTCCGTTTCAGCGAGAACTTCTCGGTAATGTTACGTAACCAGACAATTGTTAGCATACATTCGAGAGTTTTAATCGCTTTTATCTGATTTCAGGAGATTATGTTACGAGCAAAAATTTTGCTGCTTCACGATGATAATATTACCTACCTAGCGATTTGGTGTACTTAAGTGTCGAAGTTGACGTATCTAAGGTACATAATGCATGACAAATCATTGAAGTTCTGAATATCTTGAAGAAAGGTTTTTCATTTTTAAACCTGAGAACCAAACTTCAGCATTAACTTTTCGGGTTTGAACCGGGAGTGTCAGGACTTCATTTTGAATATAAAATGCAATTGATTATAGATGTTTTCTACGTCTCTGTAATTGATAGCCTATCAATTTGACCGTCGCGTTGTTTGGTCTCCCGTAAATTCGGATCCGGTCATGAAAGCAAACCGTTAAGTACTTTGTACGAGCTCTTTATCAATATAACACTATTGTAATGCCAGGATAGGAATTTGCCGCAGTTATTGTACCTGATACAATACTCAACACTGCAATTTCTTCTAACCAGTAAAGTAGCTCACATCTTTAGGTAGGTCATTATCCTAACATTTGTGTCTAGCTAGGCAGTGCGCATCATATTTTTTTACGCGTATGTATATTTAAAGTCAAACCAGATTTGAATTTTTTGGTAACTTGAAAACGATATTTTGTAAAGCGTGTGCTTTATCTAAAGTAAAATGTTTTAAATAGGTAGTTTAATGTGACGTAAAATAAATGTTTAGTTAAATCTAGATCTTTTTATTAGTAAACCGATGATCGTATCTCACGGGTATTCCGTCACTTGCCGGCGTGTAAAATAGGTCACTGTGTTAACGATTAATATGTGAATTGATATGTTATTATGTATTTATATACATCATCAGACATGATATAATTATTGAATAGGTATTTCCGTTCACTGTTTAACTATTGGGATTTCTAATAAAAGTGATTTGCTGAATATATTAAGTAGGTATCTGCCTCTAATTTTTAAATAATCTGAAAACAAAGAATCAATACCCCTTTTCCAATGCATTGGTTATAAAAAAGCATTATTCATCGCCCTATTTCCTCCTCCACGTGTAACGACTTGCCCTTTCGGAAACCATAAACTTTTCAGCTCATAAAATGTAGGGTACGGATCGGAACTTTATTTTCGGTTTCAGTCTTTTATGTTCGCGGCCAATCTAACACATTTGTGCGTTGAAAATGCGCTGTATTGTGAAATGCTTACTTATTTGGCCTGTCAAGACCATCCCCTCGGAGCTTTTAAAGCGATTGGTTCTAAATGACTCCTAATTTATCTATACAAATAATATAACGCTTTATATTATTTATTATTATTAAGAGTTTGTTTCTTTGTTCGTTTGAACGCGCTAATCTCGGGAACCACTGGTCCGATTTGAAAAATAATTTTTGTTTTGAATAGTCCATTTATTGAGGAAGGTTATAGGATATGTATAACCTCACGCTACGACCAATAGGAGCGGAGCAAAACGTCTCCGAAAGCGAAGCAACGGCGACTATTTAATAAATATTATGTTGCAGGACGAAATCTGCTGGCTTCACTAGTAAGATATAATGCCCTTGTCAATGATTTATAAATCCATCCATAATCTGTTGAAAAGTCTGCAGCACAGACGTAACTAAAAACCGGCCAAGTGCGAGTCGGACTCGCGCACGAAGGGTTCCGTACCATTATGTAAAAAACGCCAAAAAATCTGGTCTGTTGTATGAGTCTCACTTAAATATTTAATTGTTTTATTGTAGCAACATACACAACGCCATTTCTTGGACCGAAAGGTAACTAAACTATCGCTGAGGCGTCGAAAGTATGGGCGCCCACTTAAATACTTATTTTATTCTGTTTTTTAGTATTTGTTGTTGTAGCGGCAACAGAAATACATCATCTGTGAAAATTTCAACACTGTATTATTACGGTTCATGAGATACAGCCTGGTGACAGACGGACGGACAGCGAAATCTCAGTAATAGGGTCCCGTTTTACCCTTTGGGTACGGAACTCGAAAAAGGATTTCTGATGAGCGAACCAAACATGAGATAGCACGAGAACGTACGATTGCAAGTGGCATAAGAAAAATTAGTCCGTCAAAGTACTTTGCCGTCATAGAAAAACCGTTACGCTATGCGATACAGAAGATAGTGTCATTCGGTCTCGTTGGGTCTCATGTTAAGTGTAAGTTGTTCCCCTTCTTGTGGGAGTGCAATAAATAACACGTGAACTAATAAGAACTACCAAACTCTGTTTTACTATTAATTTTACTATTAATTTGGTAGTTGTTCGGACTTAGGAGTTAAGTTTCTTCGCTTATACTCGTAGGTATGAAGACGGCAAGCTATAGTCTTTTCGGAATGGCAAAATAAACGAGATCGATAATCCATGATACAATGAAGTCATAAATATAAATAAAGCCTCAAAAAATCCTGCAGCTCTCGTTTTGTTTTTCAGTCCGCTAATGATCAAACGATGACGTAGGTTGTTTGTGGATTTACCTACCTGTAAGAACATTTTCTGAACTTTTCTCCCCAAAAAGTTATCGAGCCAATTAGCGTTTTTCTCTGATACCAACTGTTGAGACTTTTTTGTTATGGATTTACTTGATTTTACAGAGTTCTAAATCGGTTCTTGCTACCAAATTAGCAGCCAACCTGGTTAGGCGGTAAAATATTATTTCTATTAAGTACACTTTTCATATACTATACTACGTACTATACCTACGTACTATAGCTACGTACAATATTTTGGTGAAACTGATGTAAAAACGTGTAAAACACCAATTTGTCTTTGAAATCAGGTCAACAAGTTTCGTAGCGAAGCTGGCCAAGTGACTGACTGCCTTTAGTTGATTTTAGGATTTCATACGGATGTATGTTTTTTGTATTGCTGGAATGAATGAATGAGAATGAATAATTTTATTTGTATAGATTTTAGAAGGCATACAGGTATTGGCTTTGGAAGTAAAACCGTATTAAAATCTAGCGCAATTTTAAAGATCTGCAGAAACAGATAAACAAAAAATTTGTGTTGTACGTTTTCTTGTGTTCTCTCTTTATGCATAAGTCCATATACCTTTAGAGTGATTCTCGTTACTTAGCTACTGCATGGTATGTATGAGCAGGCACTGTTATTAAACCAAAATCGCTACTGAATTGTTCAGAAGCGATTTTGGTTTATAACTTCCAACAGTGCCTACTCATACCGGATAGCACTCTGAAGAACTTTGGAAATTTCGGGAATATTCCATTTGAATTCTCACGTTTATATCAATTTGATGTCGTATTATGATAGGTTTAAGAGGTGCTATGCGGTCTAAATTCGGGCGCAAGTAATTTTTGTGAGTTTCAACATTTTAGGTATATCGATAGACAGATAGTTATTTTGACATTGGAACTTGTCGACTAGTTAAGGCTATTGATAGTTTTTTGATATACCAATAGTTAAGGAGGGCAGATATATAGCCATTTCGATATAATTTCACGCAATTATATATAGTTCCGTTCTTAGAAGGATTAATTAAAACTATTTTATTCTATAAAAGATAATATGAAGGCAACAATCAAATTACAAAAAATTATGTCATTTTATTATGTCTTCCTATTTGTGTTTTGCAGCGGTTGCATTTCAGTGATCATCACATATCGCAGTCAAATCTCTCCTCTTTTTCATTCTTATATGTGGTCTCGGAGAGAATGGCTTCAGCAGTTTTCCTAAGAATTTGCCTATTTAGCAAAGCGCGTCTGCGAATAATCCAACCATTAATCTTGCTCAAAACTTTGTGCTGTTTTAATCGAAACGTTTCATTTGAGGATTAAGCAAGAGCAAGTTTATTATATGGATTTCAGTTCATACATTGATTGGTAAATACAAATTTTTAGATACGTACCTACTTGTGAGTAATTTGCTTTGGAGGCATCAGTAAATGCATGCCGCTGCTGGATTCCTAGGAAGGTACTACAAGTAACAAGAATGAGAAGGAAAGAATTTCATAGGTAGGATCCTCTAGGCGAGACTGCAGCTAACCAATTAATAGTTTGGTATTTCTATTTATAACACCATTATGATTTAATTTAAACGTCTTGCATAACAAGATAATCATCATCTAGCTTAGTATAAGAATAATTTCGTCCATATTTATCGAAAACCTTTTAAAAATAAATATTTCTAAAAAAATTTAGAGTATTTATACTACTTACAACATATCGTGTCGCCCCCGCATCGTCATCGAGCTTACGATCGATACCCTCTTGACGCGCGGTTTGAACTGAGGCGGACCTAGTTTGAGAATTCAATTGCTAGGCAACCTACACAGTTACGCAGATAAACTGTCGTAACTCACGTAACTGTTAATACGTGTTAGTAGTGTTAGTACCTACATATGTTGCGTTACACTTATATGATGTCTTCATTGTAAGTATTGTAACTTCAACCTATTAGTGGATAGAGCACGGTCCTTACATTGAGGGAGCGTGGAGCATACTTAGTCCGCCATGCTGCTACAGTGTGGATAGTTCCTGAGATTAGCTTACAAATTCTTCCGCTTATATATTATTAGTCTAGTCTAGACTGTGGATTGGATATTGGTCGATTCGATATTCCCGTGAAGATAATTGAAGATGTTATTATTCGCGTAATTTGCACTGTTCCTTTGAAAATGTAGGTATTAGGTATGCTATAAAGAAGAGAATGGATTCGTAAGTTGTACAGTTACTTCTGGTCTGTAAAGCAAGCGATAAAATTTTCTTATGGTCCAATAAGTCACAACGCTTAACTCTGAACTAATTTGTGAGCTGTTGTGATATAAACAACAATTTAGGTATACCTGGTGTTAGAGAAATTAACCTAACTTGAAGGTTACAACCAAAGCGAATGTAAACGGAATTGAATTATTTTCCTTTCATTGTATTGATTAAAATGAATGAGGTAAAATACTTCAAATAAAAATAAAATATAGAACATTTTGATTCTTCCGAAGAATAGCCGATAAGAATTTCCGAGAATACGAGTGTGTACAATAGCATCATTTACCTAATTTATAGTACCTATTCACTATGTGCAAAGCGGGTGGTAGGTGTACCAAAACGATCGCAGCGCACAACGTGACAAAAAATGGAAACTATTTCGGCTGAGTGTAATACTTTCGAACCCGGTTTTTATGATTATATCCATTTTACACATTCACTATTCAATAAATTGCACTCAAATAAAGTCAACAAGTACCATTTACTCTTTATTTTGGTTTTTAATTGCAAAAATACTAATAATGTTGACATGTCATTATTTGACAGTCGCCGAAAAAGTTGTCAAAACTGCGCGTCGCCACCGTCGCGCACGTTCCCAATATGAACTGTTCATTGTATGTGCACACAAAGAGTAATATAAATGAAACATTGTGTACATATCTTGTATATCACAGGTACCACTTTGCCGCTGTATGGAACAATTAAGCCGACTCGGGCAGTTACTACGGCTGAAATGAATGAAGTCTGTTATGAACACACAGTATTAGCATTATATTGCACGGAGTGGTTATTCAATGTAATCTTGTTACATAACCGCTTACCGTGCATCTGGCTGGGCTTCGCTGGAGGAGTGAGTGAGTTTAGTAATTTGCTACATCTTAGAATCTTGTAAAACGAGAAACGCAATGTACGAGAGGTATAGAATAATGCTCGTTGAAGCATATTACCATAGCCTAGAAAGGCATCAGAATCTTATTCCTGTTTTGTAGGGATAAAGGAGTAACCCGAGTGCCGAAGTTAATTAATTCAATAAATGTGCACAACACTAATTGCCGACGACGCCAATAACAAACAGTAAGTATAGATTATGTCTATCATGGTCATCAAAGTACGGAAGCACCCATGAAATTTCTGCCACCTGTATTTATGTACTATCGAACACCTGGTTGCGCCGAACAATGTTAAAAATAGTATTATATAATTGCTTTTTACAAAAAAATAACCGACTTCAATCTTGATAAGTAGAGATAACTCAAAAACTACTCGCCAGATGGCGTCTTTCGGCTTCATCAGATCGACTCCAGATCTTCATGAAATGGTAGCGCTTTAATGTACTTATGATAACATGAACAAACACACTAGTTGTCCATACAATTTTCGAAAGTTCCCCTCGATTTCTCTGAGATGCCATCATCAGATCCTGGTTTCCTTATCAGGGGACCCCACTGCGCATATCTACTTTACAACAAAAAAAGAATTATCAAAATCGGCCCATAAAAGATGAAATAATCGCTGAACGTACATAAAAAAAAGCATATATACGGTCGAATTGAGAACCTCCTTCTTTTTTGAAGTCGGTTAATTACTTTATATTAGCTGTTCGACCTAAAGTAGGAAATACGGCAATATGAGGGCTTACAAATTTATCTGTATCCATTATTTTAGACTTGGGTATTGCTGGATCGGTTTCGTAAAACTATGAATTTTTATCTCAACTAGTAAACCCGCCCTCGCTTCGCTTCGGGTAACCAGACCCTTCAAAAATCTTTATAAATTTTAATAAATTATGTTAATCCGATATCTAAGCTATTTAACTGCAAAGTTTCATGAAAATCCATTCAGTAGTTTTTGCGTGAAAGAGCAACAAACACACACACACACTCACTCACATACATCCTTACAAACTTTGGCATTTATAATATTAGTAGGATAGGATATTATTATATTTCCATAATGCGTGGATACCAGGGAGATGAATTAAGTTACAGCCATGATCACTGTACCTGAGTCGCGGAACAAAAGGGAATTGCCACTCCTCGCTAAGAACAAATTTATTATACCTGTATATTATGTTAAATTCTTGTTGTCCATCTATAATTCTACAATGTACCTAAATCATTCGGTGGAAAGCTGGCATTATTTTGTGTGAGATGCTATTAGAATAATTTCGATAGTGAATGGGAACGTACATAGTATAGTCGCTGACAGATTAGGTATAGGTATAGTCAGTAGGTATTTTCAAATTTTCTCAAATATTATGTATTCATCAGCTATTTCGATTAATTCTCAAAAAATATTCGAGCGAGAATCTCTTATACAACCTGCAATTTAATTTGAAATGCAAACTTTTCATAACCGGTCCATACACAGAACTGAAGCCAAATCATTTGTTCGGCGACTTCAATCTCGAGTGGCGTTCACTGCCAAGAGTGCGATATTGGCGACATACCTTGAATAGTTGTAGGGATAGCGGGGACTATGACTTTCTGAATGTATATCGTCTCATTGATGAAGATTAATATTTGTGGTTGTTAGATGGATATGTTGGCAAGTGATGTTTGAATTGGAATATATCGGAATGTGTACAACGATAGTTTTTTGTTATAGTTTTATAGCCTCAATGGAGCAATGTTGCACAGGAAAATGAATTTGCCACATATAGTAGATACATTTTAATTAATTTAACATATTGCAATATTCAATTAATTATCGTCCATACTCATTATGTTTTAATAAACCTCCGGTTATTTAGTATTTGTAGTGCTTCAGAACTTGTGATTGAGGTCATGTTCAGTTAACACGCCTGTTATGGTTCTAGGTTCAAAATAACCGTATTCCTCAACGTTGTACAAAAAAAAAACAATCATCCGTAATCCTATACGCTGAGCTCGCGGAACTGAGAAATCCTCGCTGAGCTAAAAACTCCAACGATGCCAATTAAATAGGTTTCGTATTCATCCAAAATGTAAAGTTCGTTTCGCGGCGCGTAGTAACGACGGAGGCGTGAGGCGGGCGCTCTACCATCTGCTACGTTTTCAATATTTAATCGAACGTACTTGTTTTAGGATACAAGAAACAGGTTAAGAATAACAAAATGCTTTTTATAACGTTGTTGACTAGTAAAAAAGGTGATTTTCCAAGGTCTTTATTTATCGTCATTTTTCAGGCGAAGACATCTTGATGAGGTGAGACGTAAAAAGGTTTTGTTTTACTTGACTTCACCAAAACAAAACACTTTAAAATTACGGGAATTCGCAGAAACAATCTGAGATATTTCCATATCAGTGTAAAATTCTGGACTCATCCTGTTAATTGGTCCACTAGCATGGTATATCCGATTCGTACAACAACATGTTCTACTGGAAATCACCCCAGCGATAAGTTCCCTCATCCCCATCAATAAATCTTGCCCATCGGCTATTGAAATGGCGCCTCAAGGGGAGGCGAAACCATAAAAGACAAACGCTCCATCGATACGGTTAGTGCTTATGTAGCGTAAACCATAACACAATACGAAGGGTGATTCCAGGACTGTCTCATCCAGTGATGAAAGTGTAATCTTGTAAGTCGTGGTAGCAAGAGCAAAGCGGTGGAAAGATTTGATGATCTATCTTTAGTGAAAGGAAATTGATATGCTATCGTGATTGCGAAACGTGTTATAGAATTACTTCAGGCTTTTTTTAAGCAGTTACTTCTTTGCTCAAAAGAAGAGGTTCTCTCTTCTGCTTTTTCTTTTCTAAAATAGTAAATCTACCGTGAGTTTAACATGGTAAATACTTCGATTATATATTATCCACTTTTTGAAATGACACGAGACAAGTTGATAAGCCATCTAATGATATTATGACCACCGTCGCCAACGGTCTTAAGTGATAAAGAAGTCATCGCCGATGCATTGCCTTTAACAATAAAGACGACATGACAAAGAATATTATCCCATATATAATGTAATTTAAGATACCTTAACTTTTATTTTTCCAAAACGAAATTTTAGTTTTCTACATTGGAGTAGAAAATTCAGGGATTTCTTTGAAAATGTTCCCCACTACGATATTAACGTGCGTGCTTATCGAGAGCTCGATACTTCAGGAGCATTATCAAAGCCGTCAGCAGGTCTATCTATCGACTATAAAAGCGGCGCGGAGTATCCAAGTGGATCCGCGCAATATAATGAGCCGATACTGGATGTAAAGTACCTGCCTGCACGTGACCTTAACGCTAGTAGATACGTATTTTCCCTTCCGCCCTCTTCAACGATGAGAAATAAACACGAGCCAATAAGATCTTCATAAATGTATTGGGACGATATTGCTACCCTTTAACTTATCTTTTTAATGTGAGAGCATTTAGCCATATCAATTTTTATTTTTACGATCTATAAAACCGCACATTGCCGTCGTTCAGACCGTTACGGTTTAACTCATCCCATAAAATATTGTTGGATTGTCTCGTTTCGCCGACGAGCGCGCTTGGGGTAACGATACACGCTCTACTAATTAACTGATTGCAGATTGATAACATCTATTTTATGAGCACCTCCATCAGATTGATCTCGCTTTGTCATGATTGTAAAAAGCGTGTCAACAGCGTTTGCGTATGCAATTGGAAATGGAAATAATGATGTTTGCCTTTTGAAACTGCTGAGCATAGAGGCACCCATTTGTCCCAATAATGGTTAGAGCTTACAAGAGGATTCTAACTGGAAACTTATACCATCATCTCATAAAAGTTTTCACTGGAAATGCACAAATTTCTAGCGAGACAAAGTGTCGCCATTTGCTATGAAAGGAAATTTTCAAGAAAACAACAATCAGATAGAAGGTATTTTTAGGTGATTTGTCTATATTTACTTTCTTTTTAATGCTATGAACTAATTTGAACTATGAGATAGTTCTTGGTCCATTCTTAATTATAATTAAAGATTAGTTCCGCAGCTGGACCATGACAAGAAGACAGGTGTGAGGTTAATGAAATCTATCATATAAAATTGTGTTATCTATGTTATTTGAGTATAATCTCACATGAATAAACTTAGCCAATAAAACTAAATACCACCATAAGGATGATTCACATATTTGGCGCTATTAATAGCGTTCGTATTTGTGCAATATGTTCTGTTTCCGTCCGATTTCAGACCTTTGAGAGTTTATTGGTGTTGACAATTTCCGTAGTCATTTTTGTAATAAAATATCACGTCGCGTTTGGTTTACAGGTATTTCATACTCTTAGAAACTTAATTTTAACCCATCATACATTGAAGGTTTGCTCTTTAAATACATCAACGATATATAAATCGTTACAATATCATTCTCTATTATCTGCAATACAAGTGCTTATAAATCTATATAACGGTACAACGGCTTCCTGACTGTATATTGAAGCGTATCATTATCCATTGTTTTCAGTTCCTCATTCAGTATAAACATAATATTATTATGGTCCATATTCTCTATAATGGTTAATGTTTTGGGACTTTTGACTGAAACGAACAAAAATTGGATGAATTTTATATATTATTTACCTAAAGGGTTTTTTTCATTTGAAATTTATTACTTAAAATTAACATTAAATTATTTAACATTGATCAATGCGGTTTTGCCATGAAGCAAATATAGAGAGGAGACGTTGTATGTAGATTTCCCTATGAAAGATCGCGTGACGCTTTGCGGGGCGAGGGGGATAAAGAAATGGGCGGGATCTAACAAGATCCCGCCTATTTCTTACTAAAGACGGCCCTGTGTTTTTGTTGTTGTAAGTAGTTGTCAATAGATGGCGGTGTTTACAAAATGATTATAAAAACTAGAAAAATAATATTTGGTGGTAAAAAAATTTCAGTACGTATGATTATCAAGATATAGTAATTGTTAGCTCTACGCACCTATGCATTTTTATTTCCCCTGATGCAAAGTGTCGCCATCTAACGTCGAGTAAAAATTATTTATTTGGTGAGAGCCGTCAGTAGACTGACTTAAGGCCACGCCCACTGTGATGATGTCAGGACCTAGTTGAGTCACAGTGCACAGTTACTTAGGCCGTCTCCTCTCTATATTTGCTTCATGGGTTTTACTGTTAACGATAGTCTGCTGACATTGGGTTTATTAGTTCACGGCTGGCACGTACAATTTTTTATTTCATTTATACACTAATAGAGCCAATTCACGTTCTTCAAGCGTGTAAGATTGTAATTTATCTGTTATAAACGTAACCTTGATACAACTAATCTGTTCTATTTTCTCTGATGTTTTTCTTTCGATGTTAGCTAGATCTACTTACTATATGAAAACCACGTTCAGTTTCAAATCGTTCAGGTGTTTATTAGTATTATTATGTAATATGTTTCTTTGTAATATATATTTATCTTGGCCAGTTTATCCTAATATACATGACTCTTTATCAAAAACACAAGAAAAACGACGTCGGTCTTAGTAATAATATTCCGTAAAAAAATACAATTAGGTTACTATTTCAGGCTAGCTGTCATGTACCTACCTAAGTTTATATTAGTCATACACTTGCCTTATTGATTTTTTACTGTGTTGCAAATCTTGTACACTAAAATTCTCGTTTTACTTTACCCATGTTGAATTAAAATAAAACATTGATGAAACCAATTTCATGTACTTCTCTGCATGAGGTAAGTTATTTATTAGAATGTACAGTTTAAAACCGTGAATTGTTTTAACAGTGAAACCAGATTTTAATGAACGCTAAAAATAGAAAGAGTGAGTTTACAAAAGGTCCCGTTACGCAAACAAAAACAATATTTTAATTAGTGAATCGCTACATAAATATTGATTGTTGACGTCTTAATTATGTAATTTAGATTACAAATTACTTTTAAATTTGTTTATAGGTTGCTGATGTGTGATTTGATGGAAAACGACATTTCGACTAAATGTAATAATCTCTAAGGTAAAGACTCCAGTGGTATAAATTCTTATTTTTTTAAATAAATTTAAGGACACTGTAATTTCCACCAATCCGTTCTGGAGCAGTATTGTGGATTACGCTCCAAGCCTAATTTAATAAATGATGGGTATTTTGAAATGGATCATAAATGAGATGAACCCATAGATAACATAAAGCTGACGTTACTCTTTCAACCAATGCATTTAAGTAATGAAATATTATTTCAGCAAAATTCAGAGGCATTTCACTTTGCAAATGCATTTTAACAACTTTAAAAGGTAGTCCTGTGGTTCCATCGTGTGCTGTTTGGAAAGATGAATGAGAGGTTGAGAGGGAACCAACGGTAATTGGCGTCGATCCAACATGGTAGACACGGCGAGGGTTCGATCTGCACGCGATGGGGAAGGGTTCGAGTGATTATACACATCAATGATTTATACGTATGCTGCGTTTCAAATAGGATGGAAACGAGGAAAGTAAATGTAATTGACAAAATCTTTGATCTAAAATAAAGTATTTTTCATGTCGCTTTTGCGCCTCATTTGGCAAAAAAAATAATTAGCGCGTATATTTCTACGGCTTTATATTTTTTGTGTCATTAAGCTTACTGCATAAATACTTTTAGAAAAATAACAGTTATTGGCAAAACGTTTTAAGTAAATTTTTGGTACATTTATTATGCTAAGTTCTCATTTTTGATGACCAGGAAAAAAGACACTTAATATTTTAGTTCCCTTGCGTTCTATTCGTTACTAGCGAACCGCCCTCGCTTCGCTTCGGGACCCGTAAGTATCAACCGCGTAGGTCCCGCTCCCGTAGGAATTTCGGGAAGATAATAAACTAACACCAAAATTAATTGAGGTTAAATTAAATTAAACTTAGAAATAAAGCTTACGACAAAATAATAGCAAAGTAGCAAAGGATCACAGCAAGATTAATAGGGAATATGCATGTCATTCAAATTTAAGTAAATATTTTTTGTACAGTCGTTATCGCTAAAATAATGATATCTGTCACATTATTTTCTATTTAATCTTTTTAAAATCACTAAAATAAATTTATAAAAAGTGCAAATTTTACGAGGCAAATTTAAAATGTCGAAACGCAACGCTATTGGTTAGACATCGGCGTGACGTCTTCCTTCGCGATGGACATGTCAAAAACATACTAGAACTAGCTGTTTTCATTTATATTTCAGTTAATTTGAGTAATAGTGTTCTGTGATTTGATTGCTTTCAGAGTTTATCGTATACTTCTTGCGTGATTTTTGTTTGTTAGTGATGTGTTGAATGACTAACAATGTCTGAAAGTGGATCTCAAAAGGCGCAATCGGATAATCTTCCGATAATTGATTGTTTGCGCCTACAGTTACATTCACTGACGTCAAATTGCTTTGAAAACTTGTGCAGGCGCTCGCAATAATGTCGGTAGTTTGTGTGGTGAAAATTATATTTTACCCGTGACTTACGTACATTCGGACTCGAACATTCTATTAACGGAGCGCACAGTGAATAAGCTTTCTCACGTATTAAATTAAATTAGATGATAATTGTATTTGCAAAGTCCAGAATTAAGCCCATTGTTCATCATCACATCATCTTTTATTGAGCACCAAGCTCCAGTGTACTACTGTACATAGATGCTTTCATGATGAGTTCGTACTTCACCTCAAATAATGATTTTACATCAGCTGAAATCAGGGGAGTCAAAGCTGCAAGGTGAGGAAGTGATAGATATTTAATTTAGGTACATGGTTCTCGTACAGTTTTTCTAAGTAATTCATAAAAGTCTTTAACATAACCCGTAAAGGTTTAGACGTTTATCTTCTACATACAAATTATATTATATCCTTCATATCACATTTTAGGAATAAATGGTTGTTAATAAATAAAACCGTGTTTGGGAATACTTTATAATCAAATCTGTTTTTATCCCAGATTTGAACGAGAATCTTACAACAACTTTTTAGGGTTTGTACTTTTGTTAGCCAAATTAAACCAAAACTATTAATATTTGGTAGAAATAATTATTTTCTTCTTACGTTAAAATGATCTTCGCAACAGTATGCAGTGCTTTTTGTAGATATAATATCTCTTTTCACAATTTTACACCAATTTTTCTTATATAAGCATCCCATGGAACATGAAAAAATACTTTGTCCGGCGCGTTCCATCTCGTATTCTTGCACATAGGTACAATACAGTACTTAAAATAAGGTCTTCGGTTTCCATCCATACTTCCGTTTATGAAATTAAACTAGAAAACGTAAATTTAATACTATAAAATACTCTTTCTCAACCTCGCTCATAACCACTTGTTAGTAAACAACTCCAACCTGACGAACGATGACGTCACCATAGAACGCGCCAAAAGGGCGGCGTTTGAATCGGCTTTATGTCACTGCAATTTTCATTAATTAATTTAAAATAAATTTGGACTTTCCCATGACTCGTATATTTTTTTACGGTATTATATTAACATAAATGAGCTATAAAAACAATAAAAAAAAATCATGCATATTCCCTATTCAGATTAAACTTGGAAACGCGGCAAGTTTGGTATGGCAGTGGGTTCGACCAAATTTGATTACCATAAAAACGGTTCTAGTGTGTTAATCTTAAAAGATAGACATATACTGTCGTGGACATTTTTTTAGATCATTTCAAGAGGAATAATTCTTTCATACATATATTTTTGGTATCTTGAATCGTTTTCGCAACGCATGCAACGAAAGCCCTCGAGAATGAATAATTTTCCCCGTTTTTTTCACATTTTCCATTATTTCTTCGCTCCTAATTGTTGCAGCGTGATGTTATATAGCCTTCCTCGATAAAAGGTCTATTCAACCAAAAAAAAAATTCAATTCGAACCAGTAGTTCCTGAGATTAGCGCGTTCAACCAAACAAACAAACAAACAAATAAACAAACAAACAAACAAACTCTTCAGCTTTATAATATTAGTATAGATTTAAAGTATAATATGTCGTGGCCACATCGTAGATTTGCTCACTCCATGAAATGATCGACCATATCATGAAACGGTCGCATTTAATGAAATGGTCAACTGTCTATTTATTGGCCACATCATGATGTGGTTTGAGCAGATCAATGATAAGAAATCGTTTCTCGATATGGGCAACTAAACGGGCGGCTTTTTCATGAAATAAATGGTCAAGATTTTTTGATCATATCGTAGTTGTTACATTAATTACCGGTAGAGGCACTGCAAGCGCTTTGTTTACGTGTGAAGATGGCGGCCGCTGGCGAAAATTCATGATGTGAGCAAATCTACGATGTGGCCACGACATGCACATGTCATAGCATTCCACATCTTAATATCAATCATACCTATATAGAGCTTTTATTCAAAGGAGAAGTGTGATACTTTTCCTTTGTTTAAACTTCATCTCATTATTCGCATTGCTAGAGAGTTTCTCTAACTTCTGCAATACGGATTTTCGATGTACAGTTTAAAAAGTTTTAATCCTTGTTAGGAACATTTTGTAGCTTCGCCTTTTGTAACGCTTTTTCACTTTAACGTTACATTTTATTTCGAACATTACTGAAGATTAATGCTTGGATTTGTCCAAGGACCACCCAATAAAGTTGAGAGATATTGGTTGAAGTTCAAAGATAATATATTTCGGAGGCACTAGTCAGGATGGTGGTATAATGCTCCGATTATCAGGTTGTAAGGTGAAAATAAAACACAGTGGGCGTTCAATACGTGTCTTCATGATTTAAATTGGGTTACAGGTTACACAGCTTAACTTAATTTGATTAAAGCTTTTAGGTTATGTTAAAACGTGGTACGACTGAAATACACTTAGAGAAACGTTATGCCGTCGTCGGGCATAGGCACAACGCAGTATAGGATTTTATTACAAAGTACACTAGTTAACTTAATGCGACCGTTCAGCTCGACGTCTGCTCGAGAAGTCTCCGCTCTTCGTAGCCGACACCACAGGTGCCCTCTGTTGGGTTCCCCCTCCGATATCCCATCGAGACACGTTTAAAATTCGTATAGTGTTGCCATTTAAATTACAGTTCCGGATTTACGTTTTATTCAAAGTTTATGATTTATTTAGTTTGATTTTAATCTAATTTTATTTCCGTCTCCGACATATAAATATCTCTTCTAGTATTTAGAGAGATAAATAATGTCGTGGTAACTTTTTAATTTATTTGTTATAAATTTACATTTATCGTCTCAACGTTGAGTGAATTACGTAATACTTATTTATAATGGTTTTAAATGTTTAAACTTATCTTTATTTTAGCGGCAATAATTTTTATTTATAATAATAATAATAATAATAATAATAATAAATCTTTATTTCAGATATCAGAGATCCATAGATTGTTAGTGTGTTAGTAACAATTGAGCTTAATAGTATGTTAGCGTTGTTAGTACAATTATTTATATATGTCCCGTTATTTAATTATGTCATAATATTATTAGTTATTCACATTATTAATTTAATTTAATTATGTCACATTGATTATTATGTTATACATTTTATTAGATACTATACTATTTTTTTAAGCCTAAAACAAGCTCCACCCAGTGTCTCTGGATGTAGCAGTCCGGCCGGGCAGCAATCATCTTCAGGATGCCGTTGCTGCTGTTACGTAACCGCTGTAACAAAGAGGCCGCTCTTTTACGCATGATTGCGTGAAACCCGTCGGTTCGTGCGTCCGCGAACATCTTTGAGGCGCTACAGCGACACGGTAGCTTCAACAGCATCCTGAAGGTGTTATTGTATTGTACACGCAGAGCATTGTAAGCCCGGCGCGAATATGTTACCCACAGACCGCTGGTATAGAACGACTGACAGAATGTCTTAAATAGGGTGACTTTTACATCTGCAGTGCACCGAGCGAATCTGCGGGCAATCATATTGCCCCGGACTGTCAACGCTCTGCGTTCCCTCTCTACATCGACATCATCTTTTAAGTCACTTGTGACAATGTGACCGAGGTACCTGAAACTCTCCACTAAATTAAGCGCTACACCATTGAGACATATGGGAGGAACAAGGCGAGGCCGCTGTTTAGGTGCTGTAAAAACCATTACTTCGCTCTTCTTAGAGTTGTATTTTAGCCCATGCGCCTCCGCATATGTCTCGCAAGTTGATAGTAACTTTCTCAGCCCCGCTATCGACGGACTCAACAGCACCATATCGTCTGCGTAACTTATGTTATTGACACATGTGTCATCAATGTGACAGCCAACATGTGTGCTGCTGAGCCCCCCGATAAGCTGGTTGATATACAAGTTAAATAGGAGTGGAGAGCTCAGTCCACCTTGCCTCACGCCGCATTCCAGTCCGTATTCATCCGAGAGGGCACCGACCCACCTCACCAGATTTTTTTGGTTTATTTATGTATTCATTGATTGTTAAATCATTATCTTTATCTCCTTGACTGTATTTACACTTACAACTATATTTATAGTATCAAGTGTTCCATTAACATACAATGCTGACTGTGTAGGATTGTGAATGAATATATTATTATTTTTAATTTTGCCATTGATACAATCGCCACATTATTTTAAAATACTTACGTTGTCACTTACTTGTAAGTATACGCCCTGTACAACACCCACACACGTCGTTATCACAAAGACCGCGTAGTCCAAAAGTTCCAAATTATATTTTATCCATATGCGGTTATCGAGCTATCTCGAAGTAGGGAGGAAATGGTGGGGAAATTGTTACCGCCCTTGAACTGACCGCCGGAAATGGAACTTTGGCGACGATAGCGATGACGAGTTAGATAAAAGGAATATCTTGCCTGTGTTTTTAGTTATACATATTTAAAGATGTATAGCATTACTTGTCGTAAATATTACTTAATCATCATCATGTCATATGAAATTTATGGATTATGATATATTTTTTACCCCGACCTAAAAAGAGGGGTGTAGTAAGTTGACTTGCCTGTGCGTTTCTGAGGCATCGTAGCTCCTAAATGAAGGAACCGAATATGAATGTTTTTTTTTATCGAAAGCCCGTTTACTTGCGGTAATTATTAGCTGTTTTTTGGATATTTTGAAGCCCAGTAGTTTGATGAGTATCAGCTCATGTTTTTTTTTGCCATAAAATGAATTATTTATTGTTAGGTTAGTTAGGGCGTTAGATATCATCAGTTCATTATTTTTCAGTTCGGCATTTTTTAAATTTACAGTTATCAAATGTGTGTACAATTTTAAGCATGAGTGAACACATACGCATGGCCATTAGCGCTCAAACCGCGTTGTTGCTAGCGGTTGCGGTGTGGTCTTGACGTGAATTCAAAATTGAGTTTGATGTGAATATTTTATCGTCAATTCATAATAACCACTGTTGTGATGTTGCTGTGTTAAGGGTTGGTAGTAGTATTTCGGTATAAAATTTCAACAGCATCTCGATAACACAAGTTAACAGAGGCAACGATGCTGATTTTTATGATGAAAATAGTTATAGGCCACATTTCAAAGCAAGTACCTAAAGATGAGAATAAGTACAATAATGAAATTGAATAGTAATTACAAACTGAAGGATTAATTACATACCAGATTCTTTGTGGCGATCGATAAAATATTTTATGATTGATAGGATACGGAGATATTTATGTATTAGATAGAATTCTGGGAGATGCCTTATAACTGGACAAAAAATCAAAGCAACAAAGCATACTTTTATATCATGTCTATACCTGTCTGGGAGCTTGTACGATACAAAATGTCAATAAAACGAATCCCCTCTAAAATGTAGAATTCACTCCATTCTCCCGTCGTTATAAACTGTTCAACAATTCACTAATTGTGCGAGGGCAACTTCCTCGTTGCGATCTCGCGATTGCTCTCCAGTCGCGGTTACGTCACTGGCCGCGGCTGGCTTATCGTCACTGAGTTACGTAAAACCAGATAGCTGAAGTGGTTAAAATACTCTTGCTTGATGTAGCCGTTTGATCGTTCTACGGGCATATTGAAATAATGGTTTTTCTTCCAAGGTCTCGACGTTTTTTTTCTTTTGTTAGATTCTACATCCACTTGAAACATTACCTTTAATTAGTGTTACGATTGTTCAGAAAATGTTTCTCTAGTTCTCTTTGCCTTTGATTTAACTCTTAAGTATACATATAATACAGTTATACATACCTACTATAGGTTCGTTAGAATATTTTGACCTAGAACGGTAAACAATAAAGTTCTATTAAAGAACAAAGTAATTTGAAGGGGTTGCTCAAATCATAGCTCTATCCGTTAACTTGCTTCATTGAAAGTTTGGTATTTAACTAAAACTTCAAATGTGTGTCGATGTAATTAGCATTGTAAATAACGATCGATCAAATAGCGTTTTCATGTCTCATGCTACTGCACAGGATAATTTGCATTTGAGGAAGGTCAATTGCATGCTGGAATACCGTTTATGGCCATTATTAGTTCTTTTTTATAATCGTACTAGCGGACCGCCCGCGGTTTCACCCGCGTGGATCCCGTTCTCGTGGGAATATATGCATGTATTATACATAAAAACCTTCCTCTTGAATCACTCTACCTATTACAAAAAACCGCATCAAAATCCGTTGCGTAATTTTAAAGATTTAAGCATACAGACAAACAGACAAACAAACAGACGGACAAAAATAGCGACTTTGTTTTATACTATGTAGTGATTTGTTGTCGAGTTTTTGGACGTGTTTTAATCACCCATTGTACTTTATTTTTACTTATACAGTACGTGCATTAAGCGTTTACATCTCGCCTCGCAATAGTTTTCCATTTTTTTGCTCTGATTAACTTTAAAAGTTATGTATTTTTCTAATATTATTTATGTGACAGCGAAAGTAAATTCAAATTTGCTCGTTTAACTTTATTAAGATTTCAACTCGTAAATCATACATATGTACCATACTAACTTTCCTCGAGCTTTTCGTTGCAGCTTAGTAACAAACAAATCCATAATTTATAATACATACTTGATTTTAAAGCGGGGAATCGTCACGGGACACAATTCACTTTTATGTTCCATTTCAAAGTGTTCCTTTGATCTTATTTGTGCTTGAATCTTCTTAAACAACACCGATTTTATATATTCGTCTTAGAATAGCTGTATCTGGTGTGGTCTCGCTATAGTCACCATTCCTTACGATTTATTACAACCAATAACAAAACACCTTCGTTAAAATGTGTCTTATAAGTTAAAAAGTTTCTGAATCTTTTCGCTCATCTCAATGAACTTCATAATAAGCTCCGAAGAACGAGTTGGAGAAACGTTCCAAACTACTGTAATACCTATAATGTTTGTATACAGGGTGTTCCGTTATGAATGGATAATACGACACTCACGTGTAGAAGGCATCATGCCGGTTCAGATAAATAAATGTTATGTTCAGTAAAAGTCTTTCCGTTTCTGAGATATTCGACATTTTCGAAATTTTAAAATTATTCCACCCTTCGCCATTCTTTTTGACGCCAGGACTACAAATGAAGACATTTTATGTATCTGTTTTTTGGATAGTACTCCTGGATAGATGTGCTATCGAATGTCATCTATTATTTTTATAACAAAAGCACAGATTCTTTTTAAATTAAGATTTAATACCAACTTAACGTTTTTTCATATTTCATTCTTGACTTTTACTGTGCTGTGGTTAAAAAAAAATGTATGGTGGCTTGAATGCCAATTTAAAAAAAAACTAGCCCATTTCACCCAGATTCTGAAATGGTATATTACAGGGTATAATCCACCTTTAGATTCTAAATTATTTTGTTTTATAAGGAAGTAGACCCCATTTTTATGATACTACAAGTTAATTCCAAAATTTGGTTTGTTACCTTAATAAGCTTCAAAACCATCCAAATTCTCTTGATTCATTATTATTGGTCAAAACAATAAGTTTGAAGCCTTATACCACTAGAATATTACTAAGTCTCGTTACTCTGGTACCACCAAAATAAAGAAGCGAATAAATATAATAATATTCTAATAGCGAAGAGAGCAAATAACCTTTGAACACTCATTAAAATAACTATTAACTAAAAAATAACCAAAATATTTCAAAATCGAGATAACTCAAAAACCACTCGCCAGGTGGCGCTCAAATGTATAACGGACCACATGACAGGCACTAGGTACCAGGGACCAGACAGCAGTCTCTATTTTTCGAATGGCGAAAGAATTATCGAAATCGGTTCACCCAGTACGAAGTTCTGGAGCCCAATTCTCATTTCCTAGATATAATCTCGAAATCAGACATATCTTTACCCTTAAAATCTCTGCGAGACATGTCGGCAAAATCTCTACTATATCCATAAAAGTCATTCTGGGGCATATTAGAGATTAATTCCTCGACATTACCAAGAGACATATGAAATAAACGTTCCGTTTTACTAGACTATGGCAACGCCAAGTCAATAAAACCCGACTAGAAGTAAATAAAGGTTGTAAATTACTCAAATCATACAAAAGTATTAAAAAATCACTATAATAGTCATCCTAAACTATCTTTGAATAATTATAATTTATTTACTGTTATATTGCAGTTAAAAACCATTACTAAATATTTTAACAAAAAGACTAGTCGTAGCATACCGTATAACGAAACATTCATCTTTAGCTAATCTGTCCATATATGTCATGTCAATGTCAAGCGAATATTTTGTTTTGATTGTATTCTAATAAGATTGTAAACTAACAAATAGATAAAAATCACAATCTTATTAGAATCGTAAAAAGAAAATGTAGGTCTACATTTTTTTCTAATAAGATTGTGAACATGTCAAAATCGAACGCTTTACAACGCTGTGATTGGCCAAAATTCACGATATTTCAATCTCGAACGCCCTGGACCAAACGTTGCATGTCGAAAGAAATGTTTAGAGATATTATCTAATTTGACATCCCGAGAATACCTACGGAAATTAGGTTTCAATAGAGATCCGCGATGTTTTTCAGATATATGTATATCTGTTAGAGATGTATGTCTAAGAAATGAGAATTGGGCTCCTGAGGTAACACACATAAGAAAAAACACATGATACGAATTGAAAACCTCCTCCTGTTTTTGAAGTCAGTTAAAAATACTTATCAACGGAAATTATCATTTGATTGCTTTATTTAGTTGCTGAAACTAACAATTTCAAGGGGTTTAAGTATTAAGTAGGTAATGAAGTAAAATAAGCTCAAATCTCTTAAATTAGAGCACATGTTTTGCTCTCTTGACAAATAAGGGACAGTCAAGTGAATTGGGATGGTTTTGAAGCTTATTAAGCTAACAAACCAAATTTTGGTATTAACTTGTAGTATCATAAAAATGGGATCTATCTCGTTTTAAAAGAAAATAATTTAAAATCTAAAGGTGGATTATACCCTGTAACATACCATTTCAGAATCTGGGTGAAATGGGCAAGTTTTTTTTGAAATTGGCATTCAAGCCACCATACATTTTTTTTTAACCACGGCAGAGTAAAAGTCAAGAATGAAATATGAAAAAACGTTAAGTTGGTTTTAAATCTTAATTTAAAAAGAATCCGTGCTTTTGTTATAAAAATAATTGATAACATTCGATAGCACATCTATCCAGGAATACTATCCAAAAAACAGATACAAAAATGTCTTCATTTGTAGTCCTGGCGTCAAAAAGAATGGCGAAGGGTGGGATAATTTTAAAATTTCGAAAATGTCGAATATCTCAGAAACGGAAAGACTTTTACTGAACATAACATTTATTTATCTGAACCGGCATGATGCCCTCTACACGCAGGTGCTGTATTATCCATTCATAACGGAACACCCTGTATAGATAGGTAGGTAGGTACATGAGTTGGTATAACAGCAAATAGCGTTAACCATAACATAACTCATAACAGAAAGTAACAAAAGTTAAAAAAAAATTAAAATTCTGTTATTCGTGTTTATTTGTAATTCGTTGGTTCTGGTGTCAATATCGATTTATTTCTTGCTTTTTAAGTCGTATTATTTCCATGGGTGTCGAATGCATTTATATTAATGTTCATATTTCTTACGTTCTACTTATTGCTTATGTTTATCGTGTTATGAAAGTGTACGTATTTTACTCCTCTCTGATGTTAAACAAAGTTAGTAACGCTCGTATCATGTCAATCAAATATGATGTATTCTATTACATCGGAAATCTGATAGGTTTCACTCCGTGGAAAGTGTTTTGTATGTACTCGTGCGTGGTTATGTGCGTGTATATGTAGGTATAAGAGTTGATTTCGTTTGCTTAGTAGCCCAATTAAATATAGATATTGATTAATTTTTGATGTCGTTATTAGATACATTTATAACAACAATACTCAACAATGCTCGCTTTTGTTGTGATACCACCCACTGCTACTAATTCTGAAAAGTTCGCAAGGAAGTTACATAAATTTAGAATTAAACATAAATGATTTTGATTCATTTATCCTTTATTGCAACAACATTGACAGGAAGTACTAACAGTGGGCGGACTTAATGCCTATTGGGAGATAATTATGCTTGACAAACAAGTAAGTAATGGGTTGGTAAATGCGAGTGGATAATGAAAATTTTATTTCTCCCCAGAGAGGTGTTTCCATTTGAATATCCGTTCTGACGTTGGGTTAAGTGCTCGTGTAGAGAGAACGTTAGTTTGGGAATGCAAAACTGTTTCAATATTTAATAAGTCGTATGTAGACGGCTTTGAAGTTCTACATTCTGATACCAGTTTGGTTTCAGAAATATTAAATTATAGCGTGGTCAATGTATAAACTCACATAGCAATTATAATAGATACACATAGCAATTGTGTTAGAAGTAGGTACTTTATATTTACCCATAGTTATTAAAAATGTCTCTTACCTTCTAGAAAATCTAGTTATTATTAAGCTTTATAAGAACTTTAGAATCGTATTCATCATTTATTTGAAAGCCAAGGTGCCGTGTAGAAAAGAGCCCTCGTCTATCTATATTTAGCGTGGTATCGAATCTAGGGCGTTGGAAGGTATATGTAGGTGAGTCGGATGTCTAGACTAGATTTCCTCTCAGATTGCACCTATAAGTTCTAGTGTCAAGATACGGTTGCACGTAATGAGTGCACTTAAATTTTAAACGATATCGAATTCTCATCAAATAAAACGAATAATAGACTGATATAACTGCCTACTCCTATATTGTGTGTTGGTTTATTTTGCTTAATTTCTTGATCTTAACTTAGTAACAACAGCATTACTTCTTGTGTTATTGGTAGCATCCAAGATGTCCTGACGTGATAAATTCAACAAGATCTAAAAAAGATAAATTTCGAAATCGAAAATCTAAGAATTTTCGCCATCAAATATTCCAAGATTATAATAATTTATTTTATAGCACAGCGTGACCTAAACCCGCATTTAAGTCACAGATATCAGTGACTTAAATAACTGATTTTTGCATGGTAAATGACGCTAACTTCACACCGTTCAAAAATGAATCTATATTCATAATTTCGTGCAGCTCTTACCTGAATAATAAAACATAAAAAAACAAAGATTTTGAGTCGACAACATATATCTGCAAAATATAATTTCTTTCGTATTTTTTTATCTGACTCTTCATGTTACACTTTGTAATTCTCTTGCGCACCAAACAACAATAACATCATCGCAACTTAAAAAGTGTAATTATGTAACAACTTAAAAGATATATTATCTATATGAAATTAAAGTATTAAATCATAACTATTATCTATCTACAATTAAGCGGGTTTATGTCACTCGTGCTATAAAATAATATACGATACTCGTTCGTAAAGTTGCATTTTTGAACGGCGTATATCGCACTCGCTTCGCTCGTGCGCTAACTTCACGCCGTTCAAAAATGGCCAACTTTACGCACCGTATCGTAATGTACTATTATTTACCCAAATGTCAGAGATATTTTCATGGCTTAAAAATTATGATATATTCGATATATATTATGTACCACTTTTTAAACGAGCGACTTTCAAACATTTCTATATTTTTAATAAAATCGGAGCAATTTTGTTGAATCGTTTGTTTTCTGCACTAGATAGCAGTTGTTATCGCCAGCCAGCTGACACTGTACTTTAATATAGTAGTATCATTAAGCGGACCAGTGGCTTTCGATGCGTATTTTCCGGTTCGGCCATGTTGCTTTTGAGCTAGGCCAACATTGCCAACTGCGGTACGTGGGGCAGCTTTGTACCCCGATTTATTGCTGCCAGTAGTCCGCACTAAATCTCATGTGCAAGGATTTATAATGCTCCACCATTTACATGATTAACGTCCCATATGTTAATATCCTCGTTAATATTCATCATCACACACATTATCTAGTGATATTATGTAGTTTTGTTATTGACAAGTGTATGTTAATTGAATTTATTTTTACTTTTTTTTTAATTTTGCTCTACGCTCATTTTTGGTTTAACTATGCTTATCTGAAATAAATGCTGCGTCGTTTAATTTTTAAAATACTCGTGAATGTACGAAAAAATTGCTTAAAGACTTTCAATTAAATAATTGATGTCAAGAACATCAAGCAAAACAGTGAATGAAGATACAAAAGGTCTGCAAGTAGTTAAGTGTCGTGGTTAGATTATCACAGATTAGAAAGTTCGTGCGGGCTAGAAAACTCGAAAGCACGTGGTTTACTAAAGAAACGGGAACGAGAGTTCAAGTTTTGTACAATTGGTCATACCAGTTTTTCCACTTTTACTGCGGATAAACGTGGACATCAAAAAGATAATTGAAATTTAGGACGAGTTTCTGTATTTTTATCATAACCTGTTTTCATATTATAAGTATTCCGTGAAGATCATCCGCCCCGGGCATTTCTCGTGTCTTGGCATTTTATTTTCTTATTCCCAAGTGTATGTATACACGTTACAAGAGCTTCATCGTGCTATGCGAACTTTTTAAATATGAGCCAGCGTAATTTCATTAATGTTTAAGAATTTTGTTTGAGGAAACGCATTAGCAAGACGTTTGGTAGCTACCTATGTAGCTACGTTATTTTCGTTACTTTTAATAATATTACTCAGTTAAGACACTAAAGCTGTTATTCATTCTTTGAAATGAACACGGGAAATGAACTGTTTACTTATTAGAGCTGACCAGACAATTGATCGAGCTAATAATAGTTCTTAGTAACGTCTCATCACATCATCTAACGTTAGGCCGACCTCGAAGCTTCACCTTACATTTGTGTTTAATAGTAGTTTCCTAGCACGCTTACTATCTGACCTTCGTCTTCTAATTAGTTGGACAGTACACACTTGATAGGCGTTGTAAGTGTTTTGGCCTAATTAGGATCGTATGTATCTATCGTATTTTATGCATATCTTTTTCCTTGTTTGTTTTCTAATGAAATTATTGTAACCCAATTTAGTTGATTCTTATTAGATCTGTTAAAGGTGCCTGGATTTATGTAAAAATTGTTGTTTCCAGTTGTGCGGTTGAGGCGAGCCCATCACAATGGGGAAGCTGCTCTCGAAGATCTTTGGTAACAAGGAGATGAGGATATTGATGCTTGGACTCGACGCTGCCGGAAAGACTAGTATCCTTTAAATAAAGTAAAGTGAAATAATTTACCTTCATGCTACAACAATTGTAAGTTAAAAGAAAACATTTAATCAGTAGTAACATGTTGATCCTCAACCAATCCGCATTGAAGTAGCCTAGTGGAGCATACCCTGCTTTAGAAGTCTTCATTGATGTACAGAGACTCTTGTATAATAATGATATTTATATTGGTGTGTTGAAGTCAGCCAGTCAGACGATATTTTGAGTCTGAATAAACACATGCATAATACTTATTTGGCAATAGGGAGATCTCCCGCCAGGCGAGACGACATGCCTGGGGGGCGGCCGGGCCCCGAGTGAATGTACTCGAGGCGTGGTATATATGCCAGCGATGTAGAAATCTTCGATAGCGCGTTTCAGGCTTCGGTGACGTCACCGTGTGACGTGTGAGCGGTGTCGCCACATCACCCCCCTGCTCAGACTGGAGGTCGATACACCGATGTTGCAGCGTGCTCTTCGACGTTGGTGACCCCTTGATGTTGTGCCCCGAAGATGCCCTCTATCCACGATGAGTCGGGATGGGAGGGTGAAACGACCAATGCGGAGGGCGAGTGGTGCACTCCAGCCGTCCGTGGAGTCGTCGTCAGGGCAGCCGGACCGGGATCAGGAAGCGTCTTCTCCATACGCGGCGATGACCCCGGCGAGCTTGGCGAGTGTCGGGGAGACGCGCTGCGTGAGTCCGTCGGGCTTGAGCGGTGAGGTGAGGTGGGAGGGGAAGCCTGAATGGCTAACGGTGCTTGAAGGGACGTGTTCATGTCCGAAGGTCACCACTTTGGCAAAGGAAGATCTCCCGCCAGGCGAGACGACATGCCTGGGGGGCGGCCGGGCCCCGAGTGAATGTACTCGAGGCGTTGTATATATGCCGGTGATCTACAATTCTTCGATAGCGCGATTCAGGCTTCGGTGACGTCACCGTGTGACGTTGTGCGATGTCGCCACATCACCCCCCTGCTCAGACCGGAGGTCGATACACACTCGCTGTCAAGTCTTCAATATTCCTGTCTTCGGTGCGTCGAGACGTAGGTGGTATACCCAGGAGATGCCCTCTATCTGCGGTGAGTCGAGATGGGAGGGCGGTACGACGAATGCGGAGGGCGAGTGATGTGCACTCCAGCCGTCCGTGCAGTCGTGATGGGCAGATCAACTGGCCGGGATCAGGAAGCGTCTTCCACGTGCGCTGCGTTGAACCCGACGAGCATGCGTGACTAGTGGCGAGCGGTGCTGCTGTAGTCCGTCAGGTGTGAGCGGTGAGGTGAAGTGGGAGGTGAGGCCTGAAGCGCTACCGGTACCAGAGGGGACTTGTTCTTGTCCGGAGGTCACCACTTTGGCAATAGGGAGATCTCCCGCCAGGCGAGACGACATGCCTGGGGGGCGGCCGGGCCCCGAGTGAATGTACTCGAGGCGTGGTATATATGCCAGCGATGTAGAAATCTTCGATAGCGCGTTTCAGGCTTCGGTGACGTCACCGTGTGACGTGTGAGCGGTGTCGCCACACTTATAATAATCATAGTTGTATAATTTCTGAAATTTCATTTCTCTGCCTTCAATCTGATTTGTTTAACTTAATTATAAGCATTGTTTTCGTTTTCATACCGTACGAATTATACAAATGGCAATGAGTTGTCTTGATTTACATTTTAACAATGTTCGCCGTTCATCATTCTAATGTACGTATATTTTCCTAGTTACCAACAAGTAATTCAACTTGTCTGACAATGTCTAATTGAAGAGTTCATAGTCCACGGCTTTTGTCACTCGCAAGTGATCGACCGAGTTAAGAAATGTTGGGCGCGGTTCTCATTCCTGAGTCGCATGACTCGCATGTCATTCCTCGTAGGAAACTAAATGATAAGATATTTCTTGTTTCATTTCTACTATGTCAAAGACTTTTTCGGTTTCATAATGTACAGGTGACTTTGTTCCCAGTGAAATAGGCTAAGTGATTTCTATCTGGCTTCGTCGTATTAATATATTTTATATGGAACTAGTTTTCCCCCACGGCTTCGCCCGCGTACAATTGTATTTTAATTGTATTCCCTTTTTATCCCTTTTAGTTGGGGATTTCCAAATATCCTTTCTTAGTATGTAATGTTATAATATATGTTTAAGACAATAGTTTATTATCGAAGTTGTTCGGTAAATTTTTCACCATTTGTTTTTATAATATATGTTTAAGACAATAGTTTATTATCGAAGTTGTTCGGTAAATTTTTCACCATTTGTTTCTATTATTCGATGCGATGTATTGAGCCCTTTCATTGGTGTTCCCATTAATCCCAGTATTTTTTACCATTTCACGTTTAAAATGCTTTTATTTCTCGTATCTATGCTACATAGCAAAGTAGGTCAGAGACCTACTTTAGTTTTTTGTATTTCATTGCCTGATAGCGTTAAATATTAAGCTATGTCACTACTTTCGAAACGATCCATTGAAGTGTTTATCTTCTTTTAAATTGACCATCAGTGCTGAATGAGTCAGTTTGTAATACTTTCTTGAGGTCCCCGTAGACTGTTGACTGGTGACTGGTGGTTTACTAACACTTCTAATTTTCTGTTACTACTGTATTAGTAATACTTTAAGTTCAGCGATGCATTTGGATAGCGAAGAAAGTAATTTATAAAAGCTAAGCAAGTGTAGTGCCACTTAAAAAATAGAACGCATGTACTCGTAGCGTGGCCCGTGGGGCTGTCTCCACAGTGTCATGTTTTAAGTTCTCTCGCACTGCGAATACGACCTCTGCTACCTTTGCTTTGTAATCTTTTTAATTTTGTAGCGACGGTTTCTGTCATATGCCCAAAAAATCATTTCTCTATATTTACGTGAAATAAATTGATGTGTTTGCCTGTGATTAAATAATTTTGTTGCTCACTGAAAGAAAAATATATTTTTTATAATGTTTTCGTCTCTCTATCTTTCTGTTGTATGTAAAAAATTCATGTACCTACTTGAAAAAAAAAAACAAAGTTCTTTTAAAACCATAGATAGGCCCTTCAATTTTATTTACATCTATGTAAACATTACTTCCTGTTTTGTATATTGCTTCGAATGTAAGTGTTATTATTAAAATCCTTAACACTTTGCCACCAGCTATTTTATATAAATTAAAATTAGGTCAGTCAGTCACAACGATACCCACGGTCGGTTTCAACGTGGAAACCGTAACGTATAAGAACGTCAAATTCAACGTGTGGGACGTCGGGGGGCAGGACAAGATACGACCGCTCTGGAGGCATTACTATACAGGCAAGTTATAATTATTACATCCTTACATTACATTATATCAGCACCCCGATTCTGCCAAATTATAAATGAGTATATTGGGTCTCAATTGAATTGTTTGACACATTTTGTATGGGGTATGTGTCAAAATTGTGTCACTATTTAATCGAGCAGCAATTGAAGCATTTATAAATTAGAAGAATAAGGGCCCTGCTTATCGGTAAACAATTAACTTTCTTCAAGTGGTAGGTACACAATGTACTGCTTACTTGAAACCTACCTGCCTTTCACCTAAGTACCTTACCTTATCTGCTTTACTATTACCCAAATTATATTTGCTTATTTAGTTAGTATCCAAAGTATCGTCACATCTGACATAATCCATTTTACGTAATATAAATGGAGTAACTTTATTTTTTTATACATAAACATTATTGATCGCGTTATCACGTTACATATTGTTAGATCGAATCTGGTATGCAACTACCTTCATTTTTCAAGTAGGTTTAGGTAGGCAGGATTAATGTATAATTTGAAGGATCTATCAATTATAACAATAAGGTACTTAGCGTTGCGATAAATATTTTTCTGGCACTAATAAAGTAGTCGCTTGCCAACTCAAATGGTGCGCATTTAATCAGCTGTCAAAACGCAACAGCTCCATACGTACACTATACGACAAACGGGCGATGACGTCACCGACGACCGTCTCAATTACATATGTTTGTTTACAATGCTTTCTGAACAAGTAGGTAGTAACACTTTCAGTTGCATAACACGCCCGCTTTCCTCTCTGTCCGGTGATTTTCTGTTGGTAACAGATGCGTACATGCGGTGATCAACTATCTATCACTAACAACCACTGCCCCAATTCTCTTACCTTCTAATGTTCTAATGAACAGGCCAACTAAAGTACTTTGTTAACTGGATTAGGCATCCTAGTCCTGATATCATCCTTGTACTGGGTCGGTGACAATTGTCATGGACGTCAGCGAAAGGGTGATGCTGAAAGACAAAAAAAAAGAGAATAATTACAAATCACCAATCGACTCGTTTGCTGATTTGCTACTTCCATTTGTCGTATTGTTATAACTTTATTTGATTACCTAATAACTGGCTGTCTAGTGATATTAAGCGGACTTAGATGGAGTTTTACTAGCAGTAATACTTAGCGAAAAGAAATAGGACAGAAAGTTCGGAATTAATGTTCCGTAATCCCCCTGTTCCAAAGCTCATTGAGGTCAGCTTCTGTGGGCAAGCACCCTTTTCAATATTTGGTGAAATGTGGGAATAAGCCGAAATAATTAATGTGTTGGTTTTCTGGAACGTGGAGATTTTTAACGAATACCAAAGAATAATAGGCTGTATTATAAATGGTACGTGATATGAAAATGAGTATTTGTGTTAATGTATTCGGTATATTTTTAATTAACAATTAATACAATAATAGTGGTGTCGGGAAAACAGATTAACTCTTCCCAAAAACTAATTCATATTTTTAATGGAGTAATAAATAAACGATAATATTTTTCATGTTCCTTTGAGGAAATTTAAATACCTACCTACCTAATACGAAATACCTACCTGCTATTTGCCGTAAAAAAAGAAACAGCCAACAGTAAACTATTTACCTTCGTTTTCTTAGTAGTTAACTTAATAGTCTTATAAGTTAAATGATCTAGATGTGGATTCATGACGTTTTCTCCTCAACGTAGGTACCAAGATGTCTGTCACGCGAATTGACGTGACGCGATGTTAGTTTTATGGCTTCGAGTTATATGTAGGTGTACTATGATCGAACGCGACGGGTGTAGGTATACTAAAAGTTTTATTATGTAGGTACTAGTACTAGACTAGCTTACCCTCCACAGCCCGCTTAGATTTTTTTTCCAGTTTATCCGCCTTTTTATCGTCCCTTGTTTCTGTTCCCGGACTAGGTAGATATTTAGCTATAAGTATGTAATTTGATAGATAAATGTTTGTTTAAGTTTGTGGGTGTGATGTGAATGATGTGTTATTTAAACCACCTGCGATTCTGGTTGTTTTATTCCGCGGGTATGTGTGTGTGTATGTGTGTTTGCAGCTTTGCACGTGTGTAGACACAGAGACAAAAAATTCAAAAATGTGTGCCGATTATAATTATGATAACAAAGGCTAAAAGTATATCAAAATTTGTAAAAATAGAAACGTATGGGTTTGACCCCGTTCCAGTGTTATTACCTTTGAATAATTAATGATTGCCTTTTTCCGTCACATCTATTATTGAATCGAATACAAAGGAGTGTTTGTTGGGGCGCGAGCGGAACGTTAGTGGGCCGTAAACTCCATACAATCGTAAGACATCTCTTTGAAAGAATTTTCTTTTGTAATCCTCCAACAATTACCTTTTCCTTTCAATTTACCTTTTGGTACCTTTATTAGAATTTTTACCATAGTGACACCAGACGGGATTTAACGATAAAAAAATCAAAAGATATTAAATTTAGGACTCAGGTAAACTTATAGCTATACGTATTTGGGAAGCTACCTAACTTCTTTTCTGCTAGACTTAATTGGGCTAACGCTAATATTACGTGGACTGAGATTCGGCCTCGTGAGCAAGAATCCTTAGATCTTGGATCAATTAGGTACTGATAAACGCTAGCTGATGTATTAAGCAGTGATGTTAATGTTTCCAGGCACCCAAGGACTGATATTCGTGGTGGACTGCGCGGACCGCGACCGGATCGACGAGGCGCGTCAAGAACTCCATAGGATCATCAACGACCGCGAGATGCGCGACGCTATCATACTCATCTTCGCCAACAAGCAGGACTTGCCTGATGGTAACTTTCTTGTACCTTTAACCCGTCTATTGATAATTGATATAAGTAGTAAACACGTCATCTGATGACTTCACAAGTCTGAATCACGCTATTGATGTTTTCCACACATTCGCTCCCCTGGTGTACCGCCTCCCCCGCAGCCTTGTGGAAGATCTCCCTTTGAAAATGCCATTATGTTTAGATATGTTACTTGAGACCACCAAGATGAATGTGATCTGGGCTTCCTTAGTTATGAGGAGAGGTTCAGGCTCCAAATGATTTGCCATGTTTCGACTTGAAAGTCATTAGTTTCTTTCCTCTTTCGTGACAGGCAAAGTATCGGTGAAGTCTCTGGTGTTTCTGATATCCACGGGCAATGGTGACCATTTCCTATAAGGTGACCATTCTATATAATTTTTTGACACATTACATGGAAACCTGCAAAGTTGTTTTACAAACTGGTAGCGATCTCTTCTGTATGGAACGTATTAGAGTAGAGTAATTAATGTTAGGAAACATGTGATAATCAATGATAATGGATTAGGACTGCATCTGGAGACACGTAGAACTTGACAAGAACGTTCTGACTACCTTTTCTTGAAAGGCTTTTCCGTGTTTCCAGGTGTAATTTGTAATCTGTAATCATGATTACATTTTCCGCTGTCCCAATACAATATTACCGAAAGAAACGTGCGAATAATCCAATGTATTCTCCGAATTCCAGCGATGAAACCGCACGAGATCCAAGAGAAGCTGGGCCTGACGCGCATCCGCGACCGCAACTGGTACGTGCAGCCGTCGTGCGCGACGTCCGGCGACGGGCTGTACGAGGGGCTCACGTGGCTCACCAGCAACCACAAGTTATGAGCTGCGGAGTAGGCGGGGTGCGTGTCGCGGTGTACACGCCATCCGCCGCCGGTAGCGCCTTGCTCGGTACGTGGTTGTGTTTGGTTGGTAGATTGTTGGTTGTTAGTACGACGAGTCGACGGGCTGTACGAGGGGCTCACGTGGCTCACCAGCAACCACAAGTTATGAGCTGCGTAAGCGGGGTGCGTGTCGCGGTGTACACGCCATCCGCCGCCGGTAGCGCCTTGCTCGGTACGTGGTTGTGTTTGGTTGGTAGATTGTTGGTTGTTAGTACGACGGGTCGACGGGCTGTACGAGGGGCTCACGTGGCTCACAAGCAACCACAAGTTATGAGCTGCGGAGTAGGCGGGGTGCGTGTCGCGGTGTACACGCCATCCGCCGCCGGTAGCGCCTTGCTCGGTACGTGGTTGTGTTTGGTTGGTAGATTGTTGGTTGTTAGTACGACGGGTCGACGGGCTGTACGAGGGGCTCACGTGGCTCACCAGCAACCACAAGTTATGAGCTGCGGAGTAGGCGGGGTGCGTGTCGCGGTGTACACGCCATCCGCCGCCGGTAGCGCATTGCTCGGTACGTGGTTATGTTTGTTTGGTAGATTGTTGGTTGTTAGTACGACGGGTCGACGGGCTGTACGAGGGGCTCACGTGGCTCACCAGCAACCACAAGTTATGAGCTGCGGAGTAGGCGGGGTGCGTGTCGCGGTGTACACGCCATCCGCCGCCGGTAGCGCCTTGCTCGGTACGTGGTTGTGTTTGGTTGGTAGATTGTTGGTTGTTAGTACGATGAGTACTGTGCGTTACACTGAGCGACTAAAACACTCTAAACGTTCCATTTCGATGGAAAAAGTGTCGGATTGAGCGTTCTGGTACTGCTTACTGGAACGCGTCCTAAATCATAAGTTTTCAGGAAATTATAGATTGTAAGTAAGAAAGTCGTGAATCGTCATTTTCCATAAATCAATTAATTAATTTATACATACTAATCTACATGAAAATATTTCAGTGTAAGTAAGTAAAAAAAAAATATTTTTCAGGTGTGGGAATCGATGCCATTTAATTGTAAGTATTTGCGCGCGTGCCGTCGGATGTAGCGATACCACGGGCCCGTCTCGGACTCAGTGTTACAACACGACATAGTGTTAATACCGAGTATTATATACCATAGTGTATGGTGCAAGTTTAGTGTACGGACCGAGGTGGTACTACCACAGACTAAATCACTAGTTAGTCAAACAAGTGAACTAATTGTCACACAAACGATAAATCAAATATTCCAGTATTTAATTAATAAAACAAATTAATTGTATTGTTGTAACGAAATATATTTGATTTTTGTATTATGTTATTTAAATAAATATTGAAAATGATTACGTAGAGTAAAATATTTTTTTTATTTTAATTTTAATATTTTCCGTTTCACTTACCTCCGAGTTTTGTATAGTTAGATAGAGGTTCGGAGTTGAAAGTAATCAATATTATAATTATGAAATTAAGAGTTAATTGTGTGGTTGGTATGGGGTGTTGTATGTATCAAGTTTATTTAGTTAAAATAAAAGAAGAATATTTTTCAATCAGTTTTCATATCTTTTTCCATTATGTTTCGAGTTGAATTGCTGCAGTGGTAACAAACTCTTAAAAAAATTTACTCTTTGCTCACTGTTAACTGAACTTACTATCTTAGACCCGATTTGAGTCGATTTGATTTTTAAAAGTCGTTCAAAAGTTGGTCTAAAAAACTTGTTAACAACTTACTATCCTTCTATGCCATAATTTTTGGAATATTCATATTGAACTTGATGTGCAAATTTACTAATAAACATTTAAGTTACTAAATGTTATATGATATATTCTGTCATGTAAATTACATTATTATGAAGAATTTTTCTATCCAATACTTATATTGTGGGCGACAGTGA
The DNA here is from genome assembly GCA_905404135.1 of Hesperia comma. Lineage (NCBI taxonomy): Eukaryota > Metazoa > Arthropoda > Insecta > Lepidoptera > Hesperiidae > Hesperia > Hesperia comma. The sequence continues at coordinate 18,496,940 of FR990014.1, read as the reverse complement.
CATGAAAATCGGACTTTAAATAATTTATTCAACTAATGATTATAATATTATTGTCAAAGTTTTTGTAATTTAATATTAAAATTGTATTATGTTATGACTGGTGAATGAACGACAGTTTGCAACAACAAACAACGAAAATAAGTTCTTGTTAAACACTAAAAATATACAACAGTAATTATCACAACACAAGTAATGTTACAATAATCCTTAAATTTTATTTTTTGTTACATTTCTTTTCATATTTTACATAGACCTCATTCGAATGTTCTTGGAAAATGTTACAACCATTAAGTTAAATAACTTTTAGTTTACTAATTTTATTAACATAAAATGTATCCTTTATGTAATACATATTGAACTATTCATATCCATAAGACATTGTCTGTGGTATACTATCTATACTATCCATAAAATACGTTGGTCTGTCATGTTGTGCGGTGACACAACGAAGCTTCGTAGAGTATGTAGGTGTAAAGAATGAATTGATTTTAAACGGGAAAAAGCGTTGTAAATATTTAATGGCTATAGATTAACAGACTGAATGAATCACGATTGGACGATACTGACAATATTTTGATTTTAAATTATCTTATTTAAAATAATATATATATGAATTTGATTATGCTGATAGTTTAGCTCAAACCTGTCTTTTTTGTGGGAATATCACAGCGTAATACATTATATCTTGGTAGGCCCTAGGGACGTGGCCAATTTATCTAATTGAAACAAATGAAAATCAATTCACTTGACGACGTATTCTTATAATTTTCTATTCAAAGTACCTCACTAAGAAGTCGACGATGCCATGGGTTCCTGCTGAGCAACAAGTCTAAGGCACGGAAATATATACAAAAATTCAGTATGTAGTATTTTATTGGGCATTCAAATAACCCTTTTACTGTAGTATCTTATTAAAGGTTACTATACCAAGATTCTGTGCCTCATTTAGTTTCTATTGCCAGTTTCAAAATATAATAATTTGATTTAAGTACCTAATAAAAAGTTTATTTTTGCCACAAATAAAGTATATTTTTGCACAAAATTGTGAGTGCTAGGATTATAGATTGTTATTTGCATACATAGATAATTCAGAAGGCTTCGGGCTCGCTTATGTTTATATAACTAGGCACAACACAGCTATATTATTAATTGAAATATAAATGGTCACACACACATTCTTTTATGATTTGATGACTGAGTGAAGGTTACTTTTTTGTTGGTATTTTTTGTGTATTGATTGAATTGTAGGGTTGTGCCTAGTAATGTAATGTGTGATAGTTGCAGTGGCCAATATGTCAGCTTTTTTGCCACTTATATTTAGCCACAATTTTATTATAATCTTTCACATTTCTAAGTTTTCTGAGGTTTGTCATTATTGTATATGATTGTGTCGACTAAGCCGTAATTCCAAACTATTCACTAGATATTTTCTCAACATATTATTATGTTTCTTGTATATATGAATGTATAATATAATTGTATTGTATCTCACGTTGGGTAATGGAAAAAAATCTTAATATTAAAATGTGTTTTACAAGGACTTAGTAAACACAAATGATTACAGCAATGTGAGTTTTTAAACTAGGATCACATTAAATGTACATTGAATGTTAAGAAATGACATATTGATTCCGAATTCATATTGCTAAGCATGAAACGTAATCTTTAATCTTTTTAACAGTAAACACATTTTAATTTTAAGCTATTAACATGCTCATTCTGAATGATACAATGATTTTTTAGTGAATGTATTGTAGGTATTTTGCTTTTGGCTTAATATGTGAATTGAAGCTTTATGGGGGGACCATCTGACTAATGTTTCTACATGGACCTTAAAATGAGACCGGTAAAGTCAAATATTCAATTTTTTGTCAAGTTGCTTTAGTATAAAATTGATTTTTGTTGGAATTTTAACGTAAAAATGAAACTTACTAAATGATATCCGTATACATATGCAACATATTTGTGACCTATTTTTGATTTAAATACTCAAAATAGCATTATTTACTTCCTGCTTACGACAAAACAACTTTCAAACGTATGAAGTCATGAACCGGTAAATTATCAGTCAAAGACTAATTAAAGCTTTTTTATTATTATTAACAAAATCTTGTTCACCAAGGTGTCTTCCATAAAATAAAATCAAATTCTATAATAAGTCAACAACCCAATTATATATTAAAAGTAAGCGTAAAGCAATTTGTTCATTTATTTATTTTACTGTTTGGTTTATACCAATCGGTCTGCGAATAAAAAATATGTCAATTTCTCAAATCAGAAAAAGATTCAGAATGTCTAAAAACGTAAAATTACTTGTTATTTAGGCACTGATAATGTGTAAAAGTAAAAAAAATCACCTAGTTAGGGCTATAAGAAATCAGATATAAGGGATATTTGCTGCCATTGAAATGAATTCGTGGTAACCCTTACTACTAATACCTGAGTACTTGCGTACTGTAGCTATAAATGGCAGCAAATGGTGTTCATTTCTGAATAGGCTTTTAAAACACGCGATTTGCTTGAAAACAGATATGATAGTTAGCTGTAAAATTGATTAAAATAAATTATGTTGCTTCATAACAATATTCTATGTCTCATTCTTAAGTCCATTAGAAATATAAGTAATTTTTCCTGTTATACAATGCAACTAAATTTATTCATTTTTTTTAATACTTCCATGATCATTATAAATATGAAAACATTAAATGAACAGTTTGTGATACAAATCATACAAGTATTATTTCTGAATTAACTATTTTGTTTATTATAAACTTTTAATAATTGCTATTTTTGATATATTTTTGTAAAGTGTGGCATGTATTGTTATGTTCAGTGACGGAGTTATTTGTGTTCAATTTGGTCCGATGCCACTGTATGTATATACAATATGTATCAATCAATAAGTAATAATATCAATGTCGACATGGCTAACCCTTGTTTGTAGGTAGACATCAACAAATTCACGATATAGTGCCTCATTTCTTTAGATAGCTTTTAGATATGTACAAACGATTTTGAAACTAATTTATCGTGCTCAGTGAACTACATTTGAAATTTCACATTGCTCATAGTCTACGCATCACTGGTATTAATTATCCTAAACTTTACAATGCTTTGATTTTAAAATGTGTTAACGCTTCACAATAAATTTAGGAGGGAAGCAAATCGCTTCGCACTTCGTTCAAAAAGGCAAATCAACAACCTTAAAAGTAATTTCCTATGTAGTTCACACGTCAAACTCATTGAAATTTGGATCCTGAACAAATTATTTTCTGCACCATTGTTTCAATTTATTAAATTCGGAAGTGCAATTAAAAAATTGTCTGCTCGAGATGTAAATGTTTCGTTTAATTTATATCTATTTTTCAAATTAGTTGTAACTGTCGTGGTATCGTTGGTTGTAAATTATTTCAAGGGATGCGTGGGTGAGTTCCATTCTGCTGTATAATATTGTAGAAAAGTTATTCAATATAAATTCACACTTAATATATTTGTTTTATTTTTGTTCCGTGTTTGTGTTTTAAACCTCGTATTTGATCAACGTTGTTGTTGAATGGCGAAAATACTGCTGGAAACTTAAATCGCGCTACAAATTGCACGTTTCATCGGCGTGGGTCTTTTTCACTATAAAATGGTACAAGAGACTTGTAAGATCGTGTCTTGCGCGCCGCTTAACTTCGCTGGCGGTAAGCTTGACTATGCAACCACCCTGACAAACCCTGACGGAGACGAGACGAGATTTGAGCCTTGTGTAGCAGAGATGTGATCTGAGCTGTGACTGTGACACATCGAAACCAGTCAAGTTCTGTCTAAAATGGAAGACTTCAGCGGTGTGAGGAATGTGAGCGCGTGCGCCCGCCGATTGCTCGCTCGCCGCACAAAACTCTGTAGAAAAATGAGACATCTCCTCTCCTCTCCGCTTGATCCGTTTCCACCCAAGCTGAGTGTAAAAGAGATGTGGAAATAACGAAATTGGTTTGGTTTATTCAAACACCGGGCCTTAGACAGGTGAAGACTTCAGCGGTGTGCGGAGTGTGAGCGCGTGCGCCCGCCGATTGCTCGCTCGCCGCACAAAACTGTAGAAAAATGAGACATCTCCTCTCCTCTCCGCTTGATCCGTTTCCACCCAAGCTGAGTGTAAAAGAGATGTGGAAATAACGAAATTGGATTGGTTTATTCAAACACCGGGCCTTAGACAGGTGTCCGACCACCGGTGAACAGCGAATAGCTATGGGCTATTTTCTCGCCCAAGAAAGGGACTTGAATATGACATTCCGTGTAAACAAAAGAGATGTATATGCAAACGGGTACTCGCCCGTTGTGTGAACATACTCACTGACATACCTATGCGTCTCTTTGGTTTACATGGAATGTCATATCATACGTGTCTTCATAGCCGGAATTCACTCGCTGACTCGCCCGCGGTGAGACACCTGACTAATGGGAGGGGAACCAAATGTATTCACAAATCCAGGTAGAGCATCTCAGGTTCTGGAGGGAAACCACTAGTTTTATAAGCCTTCAGGTCCAGAAAGTTGAATTCCTATAAAGTTGAATTCACTGAACGTTGAAATCGCGATAAGTTGAATTGAACGTTTAATTCCCACTAGTCCTGTTGACAGACTACTGAATCACATTAAGTTGAATCCCATTAGGTTGAATTCCCGTTAAGTTGAATTCTCGTTAATTTGCAATCTCTGAATAAATATGCAGACAATAATTATAAGTGTTACAGTTAAAACCTTTTCTAAAACTATTATAGTTTTGACTAGTCAAAACGCGTTTCAACTGACTGCGTTAGTTAAAACTACAATTAACAGTATGTCTATTATGAGTTTTTAAAACTATATCTACTCGCTAGCGACTATCATCGTTTAGAATTTGTATGAGAATTTGAGAATCCGTACAGCGCCTCTAGCGGTTACGATGTGGAACTACAATTCTCATGCAAATTCTAAACGATAGTCGCTAGCGAGTAGGTATTAAAAACTCTTAATAGACGTACTGCTGCTCAAAATAAATATCAGTAAAAACTAGTTCTAACGTCAAGTTTGGGCTTTATAGATTCGTCTTGTCGAGTGCTTTGGTGCTACATGGTAACCAGGGTCTGATGATGGAGCTGAAGGGTGCCCAGAGGAACTCGGTAATTATGCGACCCAACCACGTCGAGTTTCTTTAACTCGCCAGTTTCCCTAACTCATTTTCCTTATTCGTCAGTCGTTAATGTTTTCGTTAACTCGTCATTTTCTTTAACTCGTTTTATCTCTTTACGGAACCCCAAATATATTCGAAAATGTTATGGCGGTAATTATGTCAAAATTCTGTCTTTCTACTGTATTTCATTTTGTTGTGTGGGTTTAAAAAGATTCGTAAAATCATCATAACCAAAGAGTTTCGAATAATTAGTTGTGGCTAGTTGTTTCGAAAGGAATAAAATATAATAAGAAATTGATTACTTAATTAACAAATTAATTAATTGAATGCCTCAATTGAGTTCCATTCTGATCAACTACTTAGTTGATCCGTTTAGTTAATCGGACTGGCTGCAGGGGCTTTCTTATGCTCACTCAATCCACACACTTTGAAAAGACCCGATTTCCCATAAACCAACTTGAATAAAATTTTGTCATGTCTCTATTTATTTAAAGGTCTAAATATGAATTTGATTATGATGAATTTATGAGTGAACGCGACCGTCTTCTACCGAATTCGAATAGTAGAAGATCCGAATCTATATCGACATTCACCGGGTTGATAATAGAATCAAACTTATTTTATAATAAATTTCGTATATTAGAAAATATATTAAAAATGGGTTGACAACAAAAATCCTGGACAGAATATTTTTAATTATTTTTTAAAAAATGATTTTCATAAAATGTTGTACTTATGATGAAGATAATAATAAAATTTTATACTGGACTTAAAGTATAGAACATATAGAATGTGCAGACTTAGGGTAGACTATTATTTATCTGGACGAACTACTGGGTAGACAGGTATAAACAGGTATGTCAATACTACACACATCAAAAGTGTCTAGGGATCAAGCATTTTTATGCGGATTTCTTGAGATTGAGATGTGGCGTTTCGTGTGCTTTTCTGATGAGTCTCGTTTTGGTATGAGACCGGATACAAGACGTATACGACACTGGAGAACCCCTGGACGCCAACAGCGATTAAAATCCTGCCAGGAAGTCCATCCTTATAGTGGTGGAACCATCATGGTATGGGCGGGTATTTGAATCGGCGGAAGAACTGAGTTGATTTGGATCAGAGGCAACCTCAACGCTCAAATTTATGCTGAGACGATTGTATCAGACGTCATCGTTCCTCTACAAGTGCAAATCGGTCCCTTATTTCAGTTAATGCATGATAATGCACGACCGCACACCGCAAGAGTTGTAAGACAGACTCTCGCCGCAGCTAACATCAATGTCCTGCCCTGGCCTGCTCAGTCGCCAGACTTGAACCCGATTGAGCATGCATGGGATATGCTACAGAGAAGAGCTCTGCCGAATATGGAGGGTATCCAGTGGCAAGAAGACCTTTTTTTGTTGTTGCAACGAACATGGGCGGCCATTCCACAGCGTGATTTGGATGAACTCATTTTGAGTATGCCAAACCGATGTTCTTGTGTTGTTAGTGTTCGCGGTAGAAACACGGATTATTAATTGTTTAAGTTACCCAATAAAATTTTAAAGAAAACTGTTATTTCAGTCTTTTTTTCGAACTTTAATGTTAGTGGTTCAAATGTCAAAAAACCTTTTATTAGGAAAATGGCAAATTTCTTTATTACTGCAAAGGTGACTTGGTTTACTTGGTTACTGTGACAAACGAAAACACTTTATTTGATGAATCCTTAAAGAAAATTTTAATTAATATCAATCAGGAGAAAAGTTATTGCAAAAATATATGTTGATCCCTAGACACTTTTGATGTGTGTAGTTACTTTTCACTCGATTTGATAATAGTCTGCACTTTCTATATGTTCTATACTTTAAGTCCAGTATAAAATTTTATTATTATCTTCATCATGCAATATTTTTGAAAAATTATTTAAAAAAAAAATAAAAAATATTCTGTCCAGGATTTTTGTTGTCAACCCATTTTTAATATATTTTCTAAGATACGAAATTTATTATAAAATAAGTTTGATTCTATTATCAACCCGGTGATGTCGACTTAGATTCGGATCTTAGACTAGAAACACAAGTGACAATTCAGCGGTAAGGACACAAGGTTAAGGACTGTAGTACAGTGCGCCCAACTTATCTCTGAAGTGGCAAAAATTGGGGTGATTCTCGGTGGTCATACTGGGTTGTCCTACTGGTATGGCCAGTGAGAATTTGTGTGTTGAGATTTTCTCACTGGTCATACTACCTATTAACACCAGAAATTTAGCATTTTCTTTCATCCTGTATATATCTGCAGTGGTATAGTCAAGCTAAAAGTGAGCTATACAGGTCTATAAGGACAATAAACATATGAAATAAATATGCTCTAGGAATGTTTTTGAACAGTTTTTATGGAATAAAAATATCATTAAATATCTTGATTAATTTAAAAAACTGCCTTCAAAGAAGTAATTTAAAATAACTTAATTAGTAATATATAACACTAGCTGTGCTCGCGGCTTCGCCCGCGTGGAACTCAAATGTGTCACAAAGTTTTTCGTGAATCCCGACCCCGCGAGAATTCTTGGATAAATAGTAGCCTATATATTGCTCCATACATAGATTAGATTGGAAATGCGAAAGAGCAAAACATATGATACACGTATGGCAGAGCGAGATAGATAGACGAAACCAATTTTTAGACGGCATAGCGGGCTTAGCGGGCACTTGTCAAAAATTGTTCCTCAATTTTCTCAAAATACTTAATTTAGGTTTTACATTTCTATGTGGAATAACGTTTTAGTGATAGTTACTTGTGCGGTACCTGGATGTGACTCCTCTAGATATAAAAACCACCAGGAAGGCGTCGCGCTCGGCGGTGACATTGACAGAGGGCGATTCATTTTTGGTTTCGTCCAAGTGATACAATTGCCGATCTTTAGTTATACTTACATATAATACATCTATGGCTCCATATGAATAACAGTTGATTTTTAGGGTTCCGTACCCAAAGGGTAAAACGGGACCCTATTACTGAAACTTCGCTGTCCGTCCGTCCGTTTATATGTATAGATGCAGATATAGATTTAGTTTTAGATAATTGTTTTTTCATGTAACCTCAAAACTTTACCATGTTTATTACCATGTTTGTCTTTCGATGTCAAAGTAGGTACCACACGAATAAGTATTTTTATTTAAAAACTAGTAAATCCGCCCTCGCTTCGCTTCGGGAAACCAGTCCCTTCAAAAATCTCTATAAATTTTAACAAATTATATTATTCCGATGTCTAAGCTCTATTACTGCAAAGTTTCATGAAAATCCGTTCAGTAGTTTTTGCGTGAAAGAGCAACAAACACACACATACATCCTTACAAACTTTCGCATTTATAATATTAGTAGGAAGGAAGGATTAGTAGGATACACATATTTTCCTTCACATTTAATTATATAAAACCCAATGTTTTAAGATGATTTATGATTATTTATTTATCACAAAATGAAATATTCACATTTGACTTTTAGCTTGACGGTACCGCCACAGCTATATAATACTATATATAGGATGAAAGAAAATGCTACATTTCTGGTGTTAATAGGTAGTATGACCAGTGAGAAAATCTCAACACACAAATTCTCACTGGCCATACCAGTAGGACAACCCAGTATGACCACCAAGAATCACCGAAAAATTGGAACTAACGAAAAGTCATTCATAAGAAGTACGTTGTGGTCATTCAACTGTCAGTTACTAGTGTGCAATGATTGGTCAAATGAATGTCAAATGCGTCCGACAGCGCCTCTCGTTTCAATCTTAAGTTGGGTTTACTATAAGGACAACGCTCTACAAAGCCGTAACTAACAGATTATCTCTTTCTGAATACCGATCATACGTCATACTGCAACTGAATAAATAAAATGACAGGTCACCGGAGAAAGTCATTTATTATCCAAGTCGTATACATAAATAATTTGCCTAGTTTTTTAACAGCAGTTCGTTTTGCTCTCCGAAAACTCTGACGTGCCAACTTTGAAAATGATCTAATTCGCATTTGCTACATTACAATCGCATGTCCGAAGCCCGCATGGTTAGCAGACGACACTCTCACTGTTCGACATGGAAGAGTCGTTGGTGACGTCATCGCAACGCGGAGGTAAGATGATTTGCAGTTCCTCGTTCAGTTGCACTTCGTCTTCGGGGAGTACTTCGTCGGGAATTATGGCGTCATACTCTTCATTTGCTGATGCGTTACTGAAATTGGGCGGGGAGCGTGTAAAGGTATTGAAATATCATTTACGGAAGGGTCAGTCATAATCATAAGACGTGATGAAAAACAGGACAAACAATAGGTTAGGTATCTCCTGGTTTAGTAGGTGGTAGAGCCTAGAGTTCGCCCGGGGTAGTACCACCGCCCGCCAAGGTACTCAGTACCATTCCTACCGTCATAATAATTGTCTTTAAGAGCAATTGTGTTCCGGATAGGAAGGTGTGGAGCCGGTTCACTTTTTTAGAGGCGACCATCTGTCCTCAGGGGTAGCAACGCATCTGTGACCGAATTGGAACAAGACTCACACTAATCATTACTAACTGGACAATAGGTACTAATATTAACTAACAGGACTAACTATCACTAACAGTCCCTGCCCTCACACTTATTAACAAACTAACCAACTAACATTCTAACACCATGTACTAATTGGACTAACCACCCTAGTCCCTAAATTGGGTCTTATTCTAAGTCGGTCACAATTGCCATGGGCGGCAGCGGAAGGGTGGTGCTGCATGCTCGTTTGCTACCTTAATTCCATAAAAAAATCAGTCAGTGAACAGGTGGATATATGCACCTGCTGGCCTGGTTGGTAGTAAACTTGGATACCTACCTACTGCTAATAGCAATTCCAACTTCTGTGGGTTGGAGGGTACGTAAACTATAGCCTGAGTCACTCACTGAATAGTGCTATTAAAATTGTAACGAACTTCCTTACTAATATTATAAATGTGAAAGTGTGTTTGTTTGTTTGTTTGTGACTCTTTCACGTCGCAACATGGCTATTATATAGTATGGTTTATGTGTGTGGGGATAGTTAGAAGGGTGGAGAGTGACGTAGACTACTTTTTACCGCGGAAAAACATCTCATTCCAATGGGAAGATCGATTTTTGTTAGTTGCTAGATATTTAGTTCCGGAGTTGTTAATAGATGGCGTTAGTAAAATTCATTTGCAAGTTCTGAATCACGCTATCAAATACATGTAATTTACTTAAGTCATAGGAAAATGTTTAAGGCTACTTTTCAGCTGAGATTCCTACGGGAGCTGGACCTACGCGGCTGTTATCTACGGGTCCCAAAGCGAAGCGCGGGCGGTTCTCTAGTATGCTATAATTATTTTAAGAAATGACACGCATTGAATTGTTATAAAACACTGTAATACAATAATGTTATTTTAATGTGTAGGTTTGCAATTCAAAATAAAAAAAGCTTGATCAAAGCAAACGCAAATTATAATAGATACTCACTCCATCTGATCTCCGGCCTTTGCCCCGGCGAGGACAGAAGTGTACAGCCGCGCCCGCGCCCCGTGCAGCCTCATACCCGCCGGCACGTCTTCCGCACCTGATCGGGTTTCAGGAATGGGCTTCAACGCAGAGGTGTTCCCTGTTTAGGTAAAGAAATAATTGTTTATTAGGTAAGTAGGTACTTTTTGATTAAATGTAGATACCTACGTATAGCTGTATTTATTTATTTTATTTATTTACTCCATTGCACATTACACATTAATATTATATAAATGACATACATAATAAAAGGCGTCGCAGTGCTAGCAAGCGCAGTCAATACAAAAATTGTGATAAGTACATTACAATAAATTTTAAACAATAGATAACAAATAATTATTAAGTGCATTACATTATCTATAATATAAAAATAAGTCGGGTTTTCCTTCCTGACGCTATAACTCCAGAACGCACGAACCGATTTCCACGGTTTTGCATTCGTTGGAAAGGTCTCGGGCTCCGTGAGGTTTGTAGCAAACAAAATTCAGGGAAAATTTCAACAGAAAAGGAGGAAAACAGGGAAAATCATTTTTCACCTACAGCGCTATATCTGATACATAGCATGTACCTACTACATACCAAAATTTTATTCCTTTTCAAATATAAAACAAAAAAAAATTCTTTAATCCCCAAACGAAATGTTACAAAAAACGAAGCCATATATCTGGTGGCGAAACGGAGTTCGCCGGGTTTGCTAGTACTACCTAAAATATTGATATTTTAAATTAATTACTAGATAATTCGTCAATGTTACATTATAATTTTAAAAATCGATGTCAATCCATTAAAAAAAACAAGTCTTTGCTTATTATCTTCCTTTATATCCGCATGGTGAGCTGTATAAATACATAAAAAGGGACGTATTTAATTTGTCTATTGCTTACTTACACAAAATTAAAAGTAACATCATACTTTATTATTTAAAAAAATAATTGCCGTGTCTTTTAAGGTACTTGCCTACATAAGTTGATAGCATTGAAATTAATTTTAATTTCACATTTATAAAATCTAACGATTTGAAATGAATTATTTATTATTCATTAAAGGTTTAATTCGTTAATTAATTTATATTTTAATTAAAAAAAATCAACTAACCAGTTTTAACGGTCTTGTATTTCTATTAACGGCTTTATAGGCCTTTACAAACTCTTTTGTAGGACTAGGGGCATGGGGTGGGTCGCACTTACCGCCTCCTTATACCGCTAGTCGGGTGTGACCTTTGACTTTGAAATTTAATAGTTGCGTAGGTACACCCTACCGTATGTAGGGTTTGAAACAACTTTTAGCGTATCAATATACAAGTATTTACAGACTTACAGCTGGGTATCTCGAATTCCGAGATTCTTACCTAATTTAAGCTTAGGTAAATGACTGGATTAAATTTTCTCTCGGCAATAAATAAAATAAAAGTTCACGCCTCGTCGCAATTAAGTACTTACTAATTTATTTAAAATAGGCAAAAATCTATTTCGTTACAAGCAAAAGCTTTCGTCGGGGTTTAATAAAGTCACTGATGTGGCAAATGATGGTCCTTACTTCCTTAATTTGTTGACTTACCCTCGTCTCGACTTGGCATTTTGTTTTCCTTTAGGTCTCGTTTTCCCGTAGTTTTGTTCGCTGGAATCACTTTGTTACTGGCTTGTTCACGGTTGTCTAAAATAGTAGGTAGGTATAATAGTATTATATAGTAGCTGTGAAGTAGGAAGGTAGGTAAGTTTAGTCCCCTTAAATATGAATATAATTTTACTATCCCCAATTTAAGTACCTATGACCAAATAAATACATAGATAAAAAATACCTACCAGTTTTTGTGACCTCAAGGGTCGGTACATCAGAATATCCGCGGAACAAAGCTTCCAACTCCTCGGGAGTCATGCGTCGGAGATAAGGCACGCGCTTCAGATCCGGACGGTGGAGACTACGAAATGAGTTACGGTGCTGAAAACATTGTAATATATAAAATAACTATAAAAATTATGTTGTATTAACGTATATACTTAGCCACAGGACAAATAACTGTTGGGAAAGAACGGATGTCACATCCCAGACACCAAAAAAAGCATAAAATATCGCCCACCCTGGTCGATTGATGACCTGAAGGAGACGGTGGATATTCGGTTAATGTCGGAATAGTTTCACACGTTTGATAAGTATGCAAATGAAGCATTTACCTATTAATTGACTCTGGTCCGTAGCGCTTGAGGTCAGGAAAGGGGCACATGACCAACAATGGAAATACATACTTTTGTACTTAATGCATGGATTTAATTGAAAACATTACGTTTTTATTATTAAATTGTTTAAAAGAAATACCTTGACGAGTCCGGGTGGCACTTGATTCTTCTCACAAGCGCACGACATGCTCATACATTGGATTACGCCGTCGTGCTTCACGGAAATAGCAGAGAGACCGCTGACCACCAAGTCTTCGCTTATCTGAATATTATTCATGGTTATGATTATTAGCCAAAGGGAATTCGCAATTTTCTATTTATCATCAAGTAGGTAGTAATGAACTGGACCTAATACCTCTGCTACAATGTTCGAAGCATGTAAGCAGTCACGAAATTTTGCTCAAAATGATTTGGTGTAGGTATCAGACATTTTTGATTTAACGCTGATGTCATTTAAAAGTTTCATAGAAATTATTTTTTGCTGTCAAAATTAATTTTATTGACTAAAAGCATTACGTTCGATTGGGCATTCCAATTTGTCTAGTAGCATTAGGTAGTTCGGTTTAGTCTAGTTGACTGAACTAGTTGAACTAGCTAGTTCGACTTCTCAATCGCAGTTACGTTTGATAAAACACGACAAACTAACAAACTATTGCTTCTTTTTAGTAACCTTTCTCTGCCTCCTTTATGGCTCGTACAATTTTCCTGTGGAATGTTGCCAATCATCCGCCATCGTTTTACTCTCGAGTCTCGACAAAAACGGAAGGAAGTAGTATGCTTCCACTTTGTAAGAGGAAGTTTTTGTTTGTGCACACGAATGTTCCCATGTATCCCTGTATTCCCGAATGTTCCCATATTCCCGTATCAAAACGTTTTCTCAGATTTAAATACGGGTGTTTTTACCGGGTCTTTGTGTCAGCATAATTATTGTTATTTATAGAGTTAGTTTGATTAAGCTACGGTAACTATCAGCGTTTAGGATGAGAGATACCAAAATCCTATATAAATATCCTAAAATAATTTGATTACTAACCGGTAGGTAGGTATATTGTCATCGAAAAATCGTACTAAGTAGTTCAGTCAGTCTTACTTCATCACTATCTAACTACTGCTACAGTTACTGCTACTAGTTGCCAATTCCTAGTAGGTAGGTACATAATACTACTAAGTACGTGCTTTTATTCGGCAGTGATACTTATTGTCACGTTTTTGTTAAATATAGTTACGTGTCACTTTTAATACATAAATGTGACGGCTAAAGGAAAAGAAATAGGTCCACTACCGAAAATTGATTATCGCTCCATCGTTCTTTTCAGTGCGGCCCGGAGAGCTGAAATAAATCTTTTTCCCTACAACAGGCCGCGCCACGTAGGTACGTATACCTGTCACTTCAATCGACAACGAACTATCGAGGCCTAAATTCCCAAGAAATATTTAGAAATATTATTTTAACATTTGGTACATTTTTTGTTTCAAGGTTATCCTTCGTTGTTATTTTTCAGAAAATACGTGAAACATGTACCTACTCGTAAGAGACAATAAGAACAAAAACATTATTCATGCTTCGAAGCATTATTTTATGAAAGTATGTTAAAGGTACTTATTAATATTCTCAGTAAGTATAACGTATTTTATAGTGGGTATCGAAATACACCTTAATTGAAATATAGTGATGCGTCACTACACAAAACAATATTTCGTTCAGATCTACCCTGATCCCATTTTGATTGAAAGGGTCGACACGCGGGTCCAGTTTTTGTTATACAGCAGAAACTACATATTTTGTGGGAGACTGGATTTAATCTATTCCTGATACGAATTTGAAGTAAATATTGAAAATAATACACATTCATAACCCCGTAATTGGATTCCCGGTGTCGGGGTCGATGGATAATACGCAAAGACAACACCGTAGGTACCTACACACCCCTGGCTGGGAATTGAACCCAGGACTCATTGAATGGAACTTCTGCATTCAAAATCACATTGTTAAAATAGACGGTTATTTATATATCTACTTCGAGAAGGCAAAGCTTAGAAGGGCCGTTCGGCGTGATAATCATTGCGCCACACAAATGACATAGGTCGTCAATCTACAGAATGACCTACCATTTTATGTTGTCCTTGCGGGAAGAGAATAAATAGGTTGCTACTTACCAACTTAACGACAGTGAATCTGCGGAAAGCTACGCAATTAGCTAAAGAGAGGAATTTATCTCTAGAAAGCTTTTACCAGCCGAAGACACACCTGTAACTCTCGTCCTTCGCAGCAGGGAACAAGCGGGGGTAGTTCGTCCTTTATCTTGTGCGCGGAATTCAGTCCAGTAGTTACGTTGTCCCCGCTCGCCACTGGGTTCATCAGCAGAGAAGCGTTGGACGTCTTGTCTTTCGTCTCCAGGTTATGAGACGACACATCCCTGATCAACATGGTGTTCATTTTCAAGTCGCCCAGCGTTTTGTGTTCGGTCAACAGCTGCATTTTGTTGTTTGGTGGGAAAAGTGAAAAGTCCGGTATTTTTTTGTATGTCTGGTTTCAATGTTACATATTCATGAAAATTTGATTTGAACACTGATGACGTTTCTATTTTTGAATTGGTAGAGCGTTTTTTGTTGATGGCCAGTGATGGATTTGGTTTTAAACGTTTTGTAAGGCTTGCTCACTGACCTCTATCAAAATGATTAAAAATGTATCTTAATATTGGTTATTATATTTTAATTTCACATAATTATAGGTAAATTATGTAGATACGTACAATACCTACCTATTTATAATATGTCGACACATCGATAAAAGTAGACGGTTGCTTTTAAAAATGATATTTTTAACACAAAAAGAGGTCTGTGTGTGGTTATGAGTTTAACATGCCTGTGTGCCTATCTATTTGTTTGCTGAACGAATGAATCGATTTGAGTGCGGTTTTCGAAAACCTTGTTCATCGCGGTGGTCTTATTATAGCTGTTTGGTAGAAATCGATCCAGCAGTTTGAAAAGTATCAGCTCTTTTAAAAAATGATGTAAGGCATTTGTGGCACAAAATTGATCCCCCGACGGGTTTTTAAAATTTTAGATTCACAGTTATTTAACACAGTAACCATTTCCAAAATATGACCGCAAAATATGACGATTCATGGATCTTCAATCTTCATACTCGCTAAGTTTTACCAGCACGTTCACGCTCAGTATGCTTTTGGGCAGACAAAGTTTTGGACAGAACTTTCCTCGCGAACAGTTTACAAACTGCCGAAGGACGTTAGCTGTTCGTTTGTGTTATTGATTTAGAACATTTAAGACTGTATTTAGTCTGACGTCTAGATTCTACGTCTCAAGACAGACATGCAGATTTATTACCTCTTCATACTAACATATGAGTACCTACATACAACACACACCCTTATGTAGCAAGTATTCAGATCTTACACATCGTTAGTGTATGCTGTAGGTATTATGCTAAATCACATCTCACTACTATAGCTACACACATGGATCCATAGCAATGCGTTGGTCAGATTCCAAAATAGCAGATCTCTTTTGATAGTGGTAAGAGGTTGACTATGAAAGAAAGTGGTGATTTGCCTCAAATAAAACGCTGTTTTCAGTTCACTTTAATTAGTCAGATCCGAGAGAAGTAGTCTCGTGCTATTTTTATATGCAGATATTCCAGTGATAAAAATAGATAATCGTTAATCAAACCTGTATCAAATAATAAAGAAAAAATGCAAATTTAATACAATACCAAAAATACATTTTCCAAGTAAAATATACAAACAATACAGTAATATAAAAAATACAAAATGCGTAGGTAACAACAATGGCGAATGATTTTCTATTGTGATGTGCCGTTCAGAAAAAACAGCTCTGTAGGTAGGTATGTAGTTGAATATCACGTACGTAACGTATCTATTATGTACTTATTCGATTTTGCAATTATTTATCGATTTCATTTCTTCAAATCCAATTGCAAAACGTAAGGTTATATGTTCTCATTCAAACAAAATAAACAAGACAAGAATAGAAATTTGTAATCGTAAAATCCAAATTTCATCTAGCTTTCCATATAAACAAACCTCAGATTTGTCTCTCAATACATACGGCACATCATAATAGCACCTGCACGATTCAAAACGCTGCAAAGCTTCGTCTCGCGAACATTCAAATCTTTAGTCCACTTGACCTGGAACGTAGAAATCCTTTGGCTCCGCGTCGGATGTGGAGCCGGATCGCTGGAAATATAAAATATTTGTGAATAACATCGTTTATTTCGTAAGCTGTTTCCGTAATACCAGAGCTTTATTTTGTAGTAATGAGGTTATTCACACATACCTACAGACAGAAAAAAATTTTAAAATGTTTATTTTGACTGTAATGGGTTCAAATCTATATCTATATTAGGTACCCTCGGTTTTTGGAAATTACATTTTATTGTCATTTTAATATTTATGGATGTTGTGTGTGTGTCTGTCCTGCAATTTATCACATGTAAACATAATTAAGTACTATTATATTTCACGTATTCATAAAAAATATTACAGGGGTAAAAATAAAACAATAGTCTCCAGAGTAGGTACAGGAAATAAGTATGAATGAAGGTTATAACTGCTTTTTTACTTATAATAATAAAAATATTTTTAGTCTCATTTTTAGAGTCTCATTTGTTGCTGCTGAAAAATAATACCTGTATCTTTGTAAACATATTTAATAAAAGAGGTCCCAAACGAAGGCGAGAAAGAGTCCCTAAGCAATAGCTATTGTTATCAAACAAGAACACCAAGTTGTTTTGTGATTCCAGTAAATATTAAAACATAAAAAGGGCCGCAAACAGCAATTAACTGAAAACTGTAAAAAAATTGGGTCAAGCATTTCATAAAACGTTGAAACGGTGAAGTTTATTGCGGCAATTAATTAATTATCATTAAAAATGTTATGCATAATATTTCGTAATCTTT
This sequence comes from Hesperia comma, assembly GCA_905404135.1. Taxonomy (NCBI): domain Eukaryota; kingdom Metazoa; phylum Arthropoda; class Insecta; order Lepidoptera; family Hesperiidae; genus Hesperia; species Hesperia comma. The sequence goes on along the minus strand of FR990014.1, from coordinate 18,479,153 downwards.
TTATAGCAACATTTTGCTCAGGCCCGCATCACATTATACCTAAAATCAATTGCTACTAAATGCGTAATACAACTAATAAATTAATAATCGTCGATCAAGTGAATTGCCACTCCCTGCAAAAAAAATTATAATGTGTAACTTAGCTTGTAAGCAAAATTTACTTACGGCACTTAAAATTCTCGCCGCCAATCTACAATGAACCTTAATCACAGGGGCGGAAAGACGACATTTGTGTGAAATGCAAATAAAACTGATTCCATATCGAACACGAACAGAGTACATATAGTTACTTGTATTATTAATTAACGAAGGAGAGATGGACCTAGATGGTAAAGATGATGCAACGACCTTCGACTCCGTTATTCAGTAAGTTCCTCAACGAGCATGGAAGCTTATACTCACAAAACTTGTCCTTATAGTGCCAGATACCAACCATTCCCTTGCGCTGCTTCATCTCGTAGAGGAGAGAGCGTAAGACACGATGCGCCAGGTACTCGCCGGTGCGGCGCACGTCCCCGCAGTCGGAGTGGATCTGGTTGTTGACCACCGCCGTGGCTAGACTCTCCACTGCCTCACCCCATTCCACTGCGAAATATACGAACAGTAGGTTTGGGTTTCACTTGGTCCGCCAAAATGTTATTGGCCAGTGAGAATAGACAAATGAGTAATAAGTATAACGAAGGTGGAAAGTTCAATGTTGTCAATTTGGTCATGGAATAAATTGGATTTACTTTTATTTTATAGCCTAAGCAGGCTAATAAGCATACAGGATTATTGTTTATCTCATCAGATGGCAATTGGCGACGAAATTCCTACATAAGGAATGATATTATTATGATAACTGAAGAAAGACATGTATTTTCTCGACAAGTTGCTTTTACAAGATTTTGGTTTGTTATATATGGATAGTCGTAGTCGTTTGTATAGAAGTAAAGAATCGTTAAGCTCGTTTACCTGTCCATGGCCTGTGATTACTTACTTTCAGGCGGTTCGTCTACTATTTTGCTGGTTGTAATCATAAAAAGCTATTAAACTCTTAGTTGACTCACAAGCGTATCGATTTACGACATTGTTAATATTAACGACGACAAAACCACATCGTCCTCGATGTCGACGATGTTGATTAACCGCGACAAATATCTTTGCTACGCCACGCTCATCTATAGATATTGAGAATCAGCGAAGGAATTCCATTCAATCAAGGTTTACTTTGATTTTCTTAATGTGGGTATCAGATGTAATGAATTCATTCAAAGCAGGAATTCTTGGTCCTTAATTCTGATATTGATACCCGAATGATAATGAGGTACCTAAATTTTAATTTACTATTGTTTGGGTAGGTATTTTAAATTTAGTATTAAATAAATAGGTCCGGCGCGGCGGCCTATGTCGACCTGAAATTGAGTGGCTACTACTGATAAAATTTCTTTGTCGCTACGTTCTTCGGACGGGATGAAAAACAAAAAATAGTCGTCCCGATTGTTATCATTAGATACATTCTGGAGAACGCAGCAGGCTGGACTAAACTCCTCGGCTATGATAAGGCGCTTACCTTAGCCGAGGAGGCCCATGTATTTAGCCACTAATGGGTTGAAGACAATAAGGGAAACCTTATAACCAATACGGATACATACTTCTGTGTCTCAAGTGCGGCAACGTCACTTTGCCAACAGTGATATCCATCCTCTGGAGAACCGTATTGCTCACAGAGCGAGACAGAAGTTTGTCGGCGGCGTTCACCATCTGGAACCATGCATAGAAATGCATAGAAATAAAGCTTACACGTTGGATGGTGGTTTCTCTATTGAATCGTTAAAGGATACATTATTTTAGTAACGGTACGATATTTACCTACCTATTTTATACACAAACGTTGAGACTACCAGATGAATAAAAGAAATACGACAATTAATTACCAGGAATGAGAAGCACGCGAACTGAAGGATAAATGTAATTAGAAATAATATAGGACGGAAAAATTCAATGTTGGTATCTACGAAGCGCTCTTCTCATTTAGCTACGCCTACTCTTTTTTAGAAGAGTAATGGTTTTAAGTAATTTCACCTCATACATAACAATACAAATAGAAATAGAACCAAGGATGACAATAAGAAATACGTTCATAACGACTTTAGTTACCTCCAAAAGCTTTCTCCTTTCAGGCAGCCAAGTGCCCACGGCCACTGGATCGGGCAAGTCTTCTATCCGATCCGAGAAGGTAACCTCCGCCAGTTTTGTTTTTGATGGCTGGATGAACGTAGATATTATGGCTGTAGTTTTTTATCAGTTCCGATAATGTACTAACTATGGATACAAAAGTGCGACAGAAAGAACATGTAAATTAAGAACGGTAGTTAGGGGAACTTAGCTGCCTCACTTTCGGCACGTTTGTAATATTTAAGGAATATAATTAATATGATGTTAGGAAAAAAGATAAGGAACATCAGTAATCAATTAGATAGGTACAGAAAGCCCCTTTCTTCACGCTTGGCCGCTCATTTACTGAATAGGTATCTTTTGGTACCTTATTCATCATCATCCTGTATATCTATTACTAGCTGACTCGGCAGACGTCGTCCTTCAACATATTATATTACGAAGTAGACGGCCTTGCTTCACTTCGGAAAACTTCTTGCTCTGCTCCTTTTGGTCGTAGCGTGATGAAAAAAAAATCCTTCTCTCATTTATTATCCTTAATAATATGAACAGCAGTTCTCACCACAGGAGTAGGCGGTCGATCCTTGACGCTCTTCATGTCGACATCGGTGGTGGTCTCGTTGGGGATGTTGACCACGTCGCCGAACAGGATGCCGCCGCCCTTGTTCATGTACTGGCGGGCCAGTTCCGTGGCTATCTTCAGCGTCCAACGAGGCTTGCTGGACCTGAATGGTGCGAATGGTCAAGGATATTTTGTCATATAAATTGACGACAAATGAGCAGGCGGGTAATCTCAATTTAATATCATCGAGTAAATTAATGAGAAGTACTTAAAATGTGATCAGTTCAGTTTAATCCTCCAGAGTCATTAGGTACCTACGTCATTATTGACCATTAGATAGGATGTATTTTTGTCAAGTCCTGGAAGTCATCGAATAAATTGAATGAAAACATAGCTTAAGAGGTTAATGGAGCCCTTTACCATCAGTTTTAGGCTAATAAATATTAGTGTTGGTGAAAATCAAACGTAAACATAGCTATGTAACATGAATGTGTAGGTACATCTTTGGTAGGAAAGAAAACACCGTGATCATCCAGCATGACATTGATCATTTTCTTCGAAGAAAAGATCTACTCACCGCTTTTTGTGCGGGAACTCCTGGAAGAATACATGTGCAGCTCTTGTGCGCACTGTGCGTTCCACGTTCCGGAGCAACAAGTTGACACGACGTCGAGCGAACTCCATTACAGCATTCTCTAGGATCTGTTTATTGTACAACGATTGCGTTAATTGCCACTAGTCTACTTCTACACGATGTTCAACAAATGTGATGCCCTAATTTTATAGAAGTCAGAACACTTTACAATATTTATCTCCTAAACTTCTCGAAATTAACTCTTTCTTCAGGAAAGTGTCTTTTTATTCAGCAAAGACCACTATCAACATGAGCTTATGCTCATCTTATTATCTGTTTTGTGTCGTAATAATATATGAAATCACCTCATCCAGCAGTTTGATAGGCGCAGTAGGCAAAACAGTCTCCAAATCCATGCGCGCGCGCGCCTGCCCCAGCGTCATGAGGCGATCGCCCTGCGTGGAGATGGCTGACGTCATCGCTTCCACTGCCAAACTCTGCGCCAGCTCCGGACTCATGCCTTTGGCACCGCGTTTGGACTGACAAAGTTAACGTTTATTAGAATTTAGAATCTCAAACGTTAATTACTCGTACAAAGCTAAATACAAATTAAAAGGGGTTTGAAAATTTTTCCACTTGAAAATCTTCAAACTGAAAATTTCTCTACGTTGAAATTGTGTGAAAACTAAGAGTATGAATTCCTAAATCCCAATCAAATAAGATTTAGATAAAATGAATATTATACAAATAAAGGTATTCTTTTGTATTCATAAAAAATGTTCTTAATTTTTTTTGGATCTTGTTTGTGAAAGTATAAATCTAGACTTGAATTACAACTTCGCTGAAAATATATAGGTAGGTACTTAAAAGGTGCCTAAAAGTTCTCGAACTAAAGTTCACCATTCCATACTGTAATATATTACTACACTTTGCCAACTTAATTATCAGTTGTTTTCATGTGTGATGGATTGAGTACCAGCTATTCAACGGAATTAGATGGAATAACTTGTTGGAAACTACAAACACCATTATTACGTTGGTTCCTGAATGTTTTTGTTTTTAACCCCCGACGCAAAAAGAGGGGTGTTATAAGTTTGACGTGTCTGTGTGTGTGTGTGTCTGTGTGTCTGTCTGTCTGTCTGTGGCATCATAGCTCCCGAACGGATGAAGCGATTTCAATTTAGTTTTCTTTGTATTAAAGGGGACTTACGGGCGCGTGTTTTTAGATATGTTTGATGAAAATCGGTTGAGCCGTTTAAAAGTTATTGGGGCTGAAAGGGGGGAAGAATTTTCATTCTGTCTCTTTGTGGCATCATAGCTCCCGAACGGATGAAGCGATTTCAATTTAGTTTTCTTTGTATTAAAGGGGATTTACGGGCGCGTATTTTTAGATATGTTTGATGAAAATCGGTTGAGCCGTTTAAAAGTTATTGGGGCTGAAAGGGGGGAAGAATTTTCATTCTGTCTCTTTGTGGCATCATAGCTCCCAAACGGATGAAGCGATTTCAATTTAGTTTTTTTTGTATTAAAGGGAACTTACGGGCGCATATTTTAAAATATGTTTTATGAAAATCGGTTGAGCCGTTTAAAAGTTATGGGGGGTAAAAGCGGGGAAGAATAGCCGAATGTATGCAAGTATACTCGTGTGGGGTCTCAAATGAAAGGGCACAGTAAGAGAATATTTATGACTTAATCGAGAATATTCTTACCTATAAAAAGTATAAAATAAAAATTAAATTAAAAATTTAAAAAACCCCCGACACAAACATTTAAAAAGTAAAAAATAATATCTCTAAAAATAATACGTCGCGTTGGGGGACCGCTCCATTTACTTCTAACTTTAACACAAAAAAATATTGATAAAATATTGATAAAATATGATAAGTCTTGGGTAAAGGACTAAGTAGGTAGGCATGTGATACTTATGAAAAAAATCGTAGATAATGAGTAGTTAGGACCGGTCCCCCAACGCGACGTATTATTTTTAGAGATATTATTTTTTACTTTTTAAATGTTTGTGTCGGGGGTTTTTTAAATTTTTAATTTAATTTTTATACTTTTCTTTGTTAAAGAGTTACTAGAAACCATATCTACTTAAGCCGCCGAGAATATACTACACTTGTCACTCACCGCAAAAAACAAATTTATTACGTAAGCTTGCAGTTAAATTTAGCTTGTAAGTAAGATTTACTTAAGGCATTTTAAATTCTCGCCGTAAATCTAAAATGAACCTTAAACACAGGGACGGAAAGTTGAGTTTGTGTGGGTTGCGATTTTAATTAATTCCATAGCGAACGCGAACGGAATATGGGGATTTTATCAGGCAATTAACAGGTTTTTTTTTATTATTTAATAATGATCTAGCAGGCACCAGGGAGTTTATAAGGCAATAAGATTTCTCAGTATTTAATATGAACTTATAGGAAACAAGGATTTTATCCGGAAATAAGTTTTCTCAACATTTAATATGAGCTAGCAGGAACTAGGGATTTTATAAGGCAACAAGTTTCCTCAATAGGTATGTTATATTGTTAACTTCATAGTTACAAAACTTGTAGGTACAGAAAAAATGATGCCTACCTTCATGAAATTATTTCTACTCGAAATCAGATTCATAATAAAAAAGATATATACTTATCGTTTATTTCAAAAAATACTGAATGATTTGAATTGCAATTCATGGAAATATTCCAGAAGTCGCACGTTTCAAACAAATTAATTGGAAACTATTCATGTCATCTCGAGTTGTAAGTAACGGAAATTGCTATTCGATTTCAAAATCCATTGACAGAAAATTAATTTTACGCAAGCCGAATCCAGATGTCATTATATTCAATACTCAATGAAAGTAACTCAGAATCAAAGCAAGATTTTAATGACATTTAAGTACGTTAGATTTTAGTGATCTACGAACTTCTTGGGCTTTATCAACAAACGCGGCTTAAAGTTACTCCTCCGGTTAAATTTTTTGTTTTTTTTTTAACCTTTGACTTTAGAGAATCAAATGACAGGGACGAAAACTTTAAGCCGATAATAATAATGATTACTTTATTACGGAAAAAGCATAGTCAGCTTCCCTGCTAAGTGAAACTATGAATACTTACTTCAAATCTAAGAAATTTGCAGTCAACACCCATACCTTCTCAAACTCCATGCCCATCTTCCTGACGAGTCGCGCAGCCTTGGCCGTCCCTCCGTGCATCAGCTTCAGATTGGCCAGCCTGATGCGCTGCAGCTCCAAGTCCGTATTGTACGCGTAGATCTCGGCTTTCCTGAAATATTGGTATTATAGCTCAACAAAAAATTGTACATATGTTATCGCCTAGCTTTATATGTTTGAACCTTTTGCAGTAGGTTATAAAAATAGTCGGCAGCAGATAATCCACCTGATGATAAGAGGAGATGATATTGCTCATGGAAATCAGCACTAACCGAGAAAGAACGAAACTTGACTCAAGCAAAAGGATAGTGAAATAATCTCTGTATTAAGGTAAATTCTAAATAATATCAGAAGCATAAAATTACTTCGGTGCTACAAGCGTTACAGTATAAAAATATTTCGCGTAAGAAATTAAAAATGAATCGCTTTAAAAATGTAAAATTTCTGTTCAGTGAAAAAGCAACTCTATATCAATCATATTAGCGTCAAATTGTATAAGCCCAGGGAGCAGACACCTCTTACTTGCTCATCAACTCCTATTTAAAATTTTAAAGCTTAAGCGGATGTTAATGAAACCCGATAGATGCTAACAAGGATTTACGCAGTGTATTCCGTAATAATAACCATTTCGAGACCATTTTGTCACCTGATACAAAACCACGAGTTATTCGAGTTACGGCAAACATCTGCTGTAACACGATACTAAACATTATAACCAATGTGGAAGAAGTTAATCTTACAATCAATAATCATGCTTAGTTGCGTTAGACAAACGCACAATCAACAGTAACAAATTTTGTACACTTTTTCAAATGTTAGGGGCTCCATCCATCCTTGATTCTATGTTAACCTCCCATACTCATAAAGCACACCCTATTAAACAATGTATAAGACAACGACGCCAAGTTCCACTAAAACCCTATCTCATAGTCAGCAATAATTGTAGCTTTTGGTGGTAAAGTGCACAAACTTCTTATTCAGCCTTGATTTGATGGTTTGAGATTGAAGATTGGCGGGCTCAAGTTTATTCTCTATGCCTGCTGATATGTTTCTTTAACTGTGTGGAAGTAGCCACTTATCATCGAATAGCTCTTCACGTTCGTTAAACTCTCATAAAAAAAAGGTGAGCTACGAACGGGCGATTATTTTAGTTCCAGAAGGTCATAGAATATATAACTCTATAACAAAGTCTCGGTCGTAGTACCAAAGTATAATCTTACTTGGCCCTCCTCATGGCAGCAGCGTTCATATCTTCTGTATATATTTTGAGAAGAAGTGTTTCCTCCTGAATTTTCAAATTTTGAGCTTCAACGCGCGCCCTCCATTTGTTATTAGCCTAAAACATAAAGACAGTTCCTATTATAACTTTATGAATAATTCTGTACTTAACTTTAGCAACTGTAACAATCTCAAAGATTGTTTGGGAAAGATAATACATTTAGTAATCAGGCCGCTGTACCTAAAAGTCTGTATTTCAATTTAAGAGTACGAGTATTATTTCAATTGCTTCAGAGAAATATGATGCGAGATAGCTTATTTATTTGTTAGATAGTAGATGGAGATTGTGTCCGTAGAAACACGCCGGGACGGTGTTAATTTTATTTCGAGGAGATACAATCTGAGTTCCCCTATTGGTACCCGATCACTGTTGTCTATAAATTTAATGTATAGTAAAATCATTAGTGGTAAAGCTTACTAAGTAAGAATAAGCATATATTATTTCCTTTTGAAATAGGAACATTCTTATGAAAAAAAAATTCGTGGTCAGTTTAGCCACGCTACTGACCAGCCAAATCTGCACTTCTGTGTTGGGGTATGTATGATAGGAGAGCTATGAGACTTCAACTTGCCTCAAATACCTACCCAAAAATGGTGCAAGCCAGCTCTCGGACCAAAACCTCATTTTCGACGTGGATAAAATTGCACTCAATGAAAACTCAAATTCCGAAAATTATTTTTTACCTATAGTTTTGAGGGAGACTAAAAGATGAACTGGCCCTTTTTTGAAAATATTGTAACAGGATAATAGGAACAAACAAACTCATACAAAAGTTTGGTATTTCTAATCATAACATTTATATTTTAGAATGGCACCGAAGCGTTAAGTGATTTCATTTTATAATTAAGTTTCTGTTTGCGTGAAGTTTTACCGAGGTGAAGAATAGCTTCGCCTTTTCTGTCTTCGACTGAAACTCGGTCGAACAATAGGTACACAAATAAACTTCAAAAGCAGCTTACGAAATTATATAAGTACATACAATTATTTCTTGTTTATACTTGGAATACTTTGCCCGCATTATAATTTATTTTTTATAGGGTCAAGTGGGGTAAGAGAAACATACTTTACTGGTATTTTCATATTTTGGCCTTCAGCTATCAAAATTATACATTTACTTTGATAATAATAGAAACAAATCTTCTGTTTTGAAATATACTTACGTTTTTTTTGACACAGAACTAAATTCTTCGTGTAATTACGGCACAATTTAGCAACAAACATAGGTCTTATAAATGTTCCTCTTTCCCGAGATTTGGAGTAAGAGGAACACTCGATATTTTTAAGTAATAACTTATGTTTTTAAGTGTATAACATAGCATGTTTTAAACATTTTTTTGAGTAAAAGGAATTAAACCTCGCCTCGTTTTAAATAAGGTCTTCTTTAGGATGACAGCAAACAAAAACGAAATTTGGGGTAAGAGGAACATATAAGTAAGGTCAGAGGTACTAAACTCTTTGTGCTATTAAATGATTGTATTAATAAAAAGAAGAACCGCCATTTTTTTAAGTCGGTAAAGCTACCAAAAACCTTTTCCTAATTCTAAAAATTACTGTACTGAAATCCACTTTAAGATCGGTTCAGCCAAATGCGAACTTATGGCGGACAATACGTAAAACACGTTTTAAAGTGCAAAACTCCATTTTTTAAGTCGTCTAATATACCTAAAACCTTCTCCTAAGTCTGAAAAATACTATCATACACAAATCATACACATACATACATACAGATCAAACTCAGAACCTCCTTTTTTTTGAAGTCGGTTAAAAATAGAAATGAATGGCGCCACTTTTAACGGCCCTAACTGCTTCTAATAGTTTTTCTTTCGGGTAAGAACTTCTATCGGTCTTTCTTACGTAAGCTCGAGGCATTTTGCTTTTTTTCTGTAACAAATAAATAGTAAAGCAAATCATGGCTATTTTCGGAACGTGTTATATTTTAGCGGATTTTAAATATGTTTGTTACCCCTGAAATAGGAAAAGAGGAACATATGTTTCTCTTAACCTGGTATAGCCGTTCCTCTTTCCCAGCTTGCCATTTTGAAGGTTATGTTATTATTGACATCGAAAAAGCACTAAAAACACACGTTACAAACAATGTAATACGTAGAAAATAAAGATTAAACGTAATATATACACTTGCCATAGCAATAAACCGCAACACTGATGTTTTTAATACTAAAATTAACTTAAACAAGGAACGCCGCTAGGTCTTGTTTTTTTAGCTTGACATCTGATATTTTTTTTTCTCTTTTGCTCGCTTACTTGCTGTGTTCCAGCGCAATCTATCCAAGAATATTTGAACTACGCCTAATATTGTTTTATCCACGTAGTCACCATAGAGCTGGGCATTATAGTTTTCTTTTTACGAGTTAGTGTTACTCTTCCCCCAGCGTCCCTCTTACCCCACCTGACCCTATTAAAATAACATGACATATTTAGAATTTTGAATACCTAAACAAATAACATTTTTCATTGATAGCCTCACACTAGATTTCCTTATTTCGAGGATGCATAACATGTAAAAAGAGAACACACACCTAGACTATACAGAGGTTCAAATTAATATAAGTATAATGAAATTAAAATTTTCGCCTTGTTAAGAATTGAACTCGGGACCCTTCGAATGGCAGTCTGACATAAAAAATAAATAAAATAATAACCATTGAGCCACACGAGTCGCCAATATACCTAATCATAGTACCTACGCAAAAGCTTTTATAAAAATCTTTTGCGTTTTCGCCATACACTTAAACCATTATCAACCAATCAATTTAATTTCATTATATTAAAATCCACGCAGTATTATTTAAGATCATCATATCTATTAAGACGAACGACATAGCCCTGCACAACATATTTTTGTATATACTCACATCATCTTCTAACTTCTTCTGCTTAGCCTCTCTTTCCTGTCTGAGTCTATTCAAGCGCTTCCTCTCATTCGTTCTCCACTGCCGCACCATGGTTATCTTTCTCCTCAGTTCCATCTCGGCAGCAGCCTGCACTCTCTGCTTGATCCTGTTCTGCTTCTCACGAGCTCTCGACGCTCTCTCCTGTCTCTGTTTCTCGTTGAATTCCGCCAAATATTTCATTCTCGCCTGGATTTTCTTTTCTTGTTCTTTCGCTCTGAGAAGATAAAGATAATCGATTATTAAATAAATGTGTTTTGTTCTCACATGATTAAACTCCCTATTTAGATCTGAGGCCAACTTGAACTTTAATGAATTAAGCGGGGTTTAGTTGAAAAGCTAGAGACAATTGCTTAAAGTTATATCGTGATAATCAGAAGAGAATAGCGTCTCCTAAGTTTCCGACTCAATTAAGGATATTGTCCAAGTTAATCCAAATTTGCAGACTTCTCCCATTTTGAAGAAAACCATAATATCGAATTGATACGCATATACTCGTATTCTCCCAATGTTTTTCTAAAGCAACAGAATTTCTAACATGCTCATTACGTTGAAGATTAGAGATGTTTGCAGCATTTCAGCATAGTTTATAATGACACTGAAGGATGTTTGTATAACTAAGACAAGTATTAAGGAGTAGGTACATACTTACTAGAAATAACAGATAGGTAGTTTTTGAATGAGAGAGCAAAAATTTTCTTCTACATGAACGTATATTTCACCTTTTCGCAGACTAGGTACTAGGTAGGTATTTATTACTCTCGCTCAAGGATTTCTCGATACTGAGAAATACTTTACAGACGCTGTAAAAGCACATCGGTCTCGTTAAAGCAACCTCCGCTGCAACTTCTAATTTGCAGTCAAATAAAAAATATTAAAAACATGCTGCGGATGCTTCAAGTTTTCATGTACATACCTTTTAGGTTAAGCGTCGTGTTGGAAACATAAGGTTGAATATTGCCTTTAACTTTCGCGTAGGTATGTGATTTCATTATGTGTATTTGTTGCATTTTTGCTCTCTTCTTTGAAATGAAAGTAGGTACCTACTTTTATGCTGGTAAGGTAAGTTTGTTGAAAATCACACGAGGTAATATGCCATTACCCATAGTGATATGTTCCTTTTGTTCGAGGTCAAGGTTCTTTTGGGTCCTAAATATAATCATCCAAGGTAGTAGAATTGTTTATGTGCCTCACAAAGTACCACCATACCCTTTCCATCTTAAAATAACGCACCGTAAAATAAAATTGCCTTTAACTTACACCCAAAAATAGTAATATTTTATTTATAATAATTATACGAGACAGAAATGTCTAGTAAAATGTAGGATTTTAAAGAGACGAGTTTAAAGAGTTTTTAGCTTGCTCTGAATTACGCGTCCCCGCACCGACTCGGCCAGGGTAGGTTGTTTCTTTTAATTAAAACTCGGCACCGCTTCTGACTGAAGCGACGTCGCTAGGCGCGATTTTACGGGATTACTGCTATAATGGCGTGGAGAGTTCTACAAGTTTCTGAGTGTTGTCAGTTGCGCATTTTAAAAAACAAATAAGTTACTTGCTCCAATAATGGTCGTCGGAAACTATAAGAGATCATGTATTTTAGGTAGATGCACATCACACATCACATCACAACCAATAACTGTCCCACTGTTGGGCATAAGTCTCCTCTAGCAATGAGACGGTTAAGGCCATTGTCCGCCACGCTGGCCAAGTGCGGATGGGCGGACTTCACACCCCTTTGAGTTTTGCGAACCCTCGGGCATGCAGGTTTCCTCACGATAGTGTCCTTCGCCGTTATAGCGAATGACATTTAAATGCTTTTAACGCTCACAAATCCGGAAAATTAGAAGACAGTGCCCTGGGATCCGAACAAGGACACCCAGAGTAGGTGGCGGAATTCTTAACCACTAGGCTATCACCGCCGTAGATAGATACAAGTGTGGGCGAACTCTAGCAACTACTAAAGGCAACGACTAAGGCAAACGTTGTTTTATACAATACCTATTGTATCTGCTATTGAAAACATTTAACACGACTGTTCCCTAACTTAAAATAACCCCTAACTTAAACGATATACTTTGTTATAATCTATTAAAATGTAATTCAGAACGTTTGCTAAATTTATTTCTTAATCTTGAAAACATCTTATTCAATGTGAAAGACCCTACGCATACGTTTGCATTTTATGAAGGTTATTAAATTACATACTTCTGATGGTATGTTAAAGGGCGAGAAAATTGTATTAATAACCCAAATATACGAGTATGTAAGTATATTGTATGTGATTCACTTTATTCTCTTTATATTTATTACTCTGTATTCTGTAATTCTAACTGATATTATTTTTAGTGATAGTCAAGTGGTTTCAACGGTGGAACCCTGAAAAGGAGTTTGATTGACCTGAGATGATGATGATTATTATTACTAGCTGGTTTCCGCGACATCGTTTTATAGGGACTGATACCTACCTACTAACTTTAAACTCACTAATTTCATAAAAATCCTGACTCTCCCCTATATACTTACTCGGTTTATGTGATAGTTATTTAATTACAATTACTGTGGAGAATTAGATATTATGCGTTTGACCGATATGCATCGATGTTCTCAAGTGTCATCGCTTTTAATTTCTCAACAAACTATAGTTCCTAATGTTCAATTTATTTTAATGAAAGTTCAAGACACTTTGGATAATGTTAACATATAACTTTTTCTTTCTTATTCTTAACATAGGCTCCTAAAGTGCGGACTTAATCCCTGTGGCCGCCTCCCAGTCAACCCTGGGCGATAAAAAGGAACAATATTGAAAGTAGAAGTCAAACTTTCTTGAAGGTTTAGAAAAACACTTTATGACAAGACGTTAAGTGACCTAAAGACTCGTAGAATCTAAACATCGATCGGTTGGAATTATGAATCAAATCTAGAAACTTAACTTTAATACCGGGTAACAGAGTTACATTTGCCGCGCGTCACATGCCACGTCGGTTCTGACTGACGACGCCAAAATTGAATGGGTTATGCAAATACATTTAACTCGACGTGCCACCAGTTTGACAACTCCAATCTCTCTCAAATCATTTTATACGTAAGTTGTAGCATCTGACTATAATTGAGGCACAGTGAAATCAATTAGACGATATGTATTGCCTATTGTTTCAAAGAACCATGCACAGTACAAGGCAAGGACAAGAGAAGATTTGGATTACTTACACATATTAATACAATTTTATTTTAACGCGTTGCCGGGCGATAAAGATTCAGGCGATTAACCAAGACGATTAACAAAAACTGGCAACCAAAACAAAACATTTTTCAATTCATTCATGAAACCATTGACATTTGACAGAGTAATTACATTAAGTGCTCGTCTAATTCAACAGCGTTATAAAGGTCGAATTAGTAATTTTTAGGGCCTATTTATAGTAGGCGTATCCGCTTTTAGTACCTACTGTCGTTAGGATCGTGTAATTTTTATGATTTAATTAATTTTATCTACCAGTCTCCTTAATGAGAACGTCTCATAGACTTTCAAGAGAAACTACAAAAAAAAGCTTCCACAAGACTCATTCAAAATCAAGATAGGATAATAGGCAATCAAAGATATTATAACTTAGAAGACTTAGATTTAAACGAAGATATTAAAATAGATACGTTAAGTTAAACTTTTGGATTCGCATTGGAACACATTACCGTAACTATGGACAAGAAACATAATTATGGAACGTATGAGACAGAAAGAAATGGCTTCATGAAAAAATTAGGAAAATTTGACTAACTAAACATCCAAAAAAATCCTTTGTCATTATTTATTTTAAACCCGTTAAATCTTCATTATTACAATAGATTGTGATGCAGACAGATTAGATAGTCTCCTCTTACGCAGCTACATTAATTACCATTCTGTCCTATTGATTAGCGTAAATCGAGCCTAAATTTAGATAACAAAGGCTTCGAGTAGGTACCTTCCAATTAAGAGCAATTAGCAAACGTCTATTGGATCCATCAAAACACAGGTGCTGCCTTTTATTAAAGGACCTGCAAATTATATTCGTTGTTATGCAACGATGAATTAGAAAATAGTGAATGGCTGTTATGTCAACCAGTCTCTTTGGTGTCTAGACACAAATGCTGCACTTTTAAAAAATATAGTTCGCACGTAGCGACACACTAATTAAGTATGTACTTTTTTATATAAGACGGTTCACCTTCGCCAATGGACATTACTTTTACACACTATGATGAATGCTTTTTGGGATAATAAAGAAGTGAGAGAAAGAAAAGGAAAGAAAATGATCACTTGCATCAGTAAGAAAGACACGTAAGGAAACTTGGACCCTTGCACACCTGAATATTGTTCGCAATAATTACAACGTTCTCAAAGGTAATAAGTCTTCCAATCCATACTTTGCCAGCATCGTAGACGTCGTAGTGACTACGAAGTAGTCTGTAATTGTGAGAGAGGACTGGAGCCCAGTAGTGGGTCAGTTTAGAGTCGCATTGGAAAGTTTTTTGTCTCAATTCCGTCAGATATCCACGCTACAATAACGACGACTAGTGTGGGATGCGACTCCATTTTCAGCCAAAGGCTGTCGGCAATATACCTACATGAAATTTTTTAATTCTGAAACTCGCGTCTTGTGGTGTGGTTATCTACTGTTTTTATAATCTTTACAAGAATCATTTTATTTGTACATATTATGTACATAACAACACAAATGCATCCAACATAACATTATTAAGGCTGCTTTGTGTTTTATGGATATAATATAAAATTATAGTCCTCTGTAATATTTTCAAAAGCAAGAATGCATTACATTACGTAAAGCGTAATGCACGAAAAGACGTGTCGAATTACATCAAAGAGATTGCAACTCGGCTGCAACACTAGACGGCACTGCTGAATTTTGTGGTCTAAAATGAGTTAAAACACATTGAGGTTACACCGAGCTCTAGCCACCCCGAGTGGGTCCACACTTGGTAATAATGTCGAATATAATTCGACTATTACTTTAATAGGCCCTCATTCGAGCTTGTCGCCTGCGCGTCTGGTTATTCTCGCTTTTATTGAACTGTTCAAGATAACTTTTGTCTTAAACGTTAAGAAAACGTAGTCCGATATTTTTAGGTGTATTCAAGTTTTTTTGATTTACTTCTGGAGGTATGAACAGTAATAAACCCCATCACATATACATATGATTAGAAAATCATTTTCCCATCTATTAACACGTTTGGCGATCCGTTTGGCGCAATGTTAACTATGCCGGACCGCGCCGTTCCAAGGGTACTGGGTTCGAATCCTAGCGAGACGGAAATTTGAGTGATAAGTTTACGATTCCGTTCTGGTTTGGTTTTGTTATTGTCTTTTGTGTTGTTCATGGCCCCAACGATACAGAGAATCCTAGTGTGGAGCTATGAGTAGGTATTCAGCGTTGAAAAAAAGTAATATCTGGTCCGGGCAAGAATCGAACCCAAGAGCTTGAGAGCCAGTAGGTACTTTCATTATTTCCTCTGTTCCTTTCTTGCCTCGTCTGCTCGCCTGTCAGCTTTTGTCAAAATTGAAACAAAAGGTTTTTCCACAGAGAAAACCCACTATGAGTGTGTCTACATTCCTCAACAGTAAATAAATTTTACCGCTTATCAAAGGTTATAAAAAAGATTTATTTTCTTTTGGCCTCGAGCCAAAACAGCTGCTGTGACGGGTTGGAGCTCCAGCGATCGTTTTGCAATCGTGTTTCTTTAGGCGTTCGATATATCAAGTTTAGAGGAATTTATGGAGCAGAGTAACATGTAAATTACTTGCTTTTTGCTTGATGAAACGATGAACGAAATGAAGGATCAAGGTTAAACGGTGAATGACGAGTGATGAACAGTAAATGAAGCTGTGTGGATAAATGTCAGCGATTTTTTTTGTGCATAATATAAAATATAATAAAATATAATATAAAATATATAAAGAATATTTAATTCCTTAAGAAACACTTTCTGATGATTTGAGCGGTCATGTCAGCGAAAACCCCAAAATGGAAAAAGTTCGCTGAGAGAACCAGAGTTTAAAAAAGTTATAGTGTGATATTGAAGTTACGATAATAGAATGGCTAGATAATATCAGTAATTATGTCAATGAACCTTATTAAAATATCTTGAGCCTCTGAAAATGCAAGAGTGCAGAATTAATGTATTTAAGGAATTGTACGACCTGTACTTTTACCAAAAGAACCATCAAGAAAAGGAACAGAAAAGAGCAAGCTTAATAGGAAGATGTGGTGAGGCCGTGAGGCGAAGAGAGATGAAATGAGTGACTCTTCTAAACAATAGCGGCCAGTGACCAAAGCGTAGCTTGTAGCAAGCATGACATCTAGAATACACTGATAATTCATTGACAATGTTTATACAAAGTAGTATATTATTATTTAGGTGTCTGGGCATGGGGAACTAGTATGCCCATGAGACCACTGCGACCATCTCTGATCTGTGGTGGCCATGGTAGTAATTATGATAATGTAGTTATATGTCAGAGCTTTTCTTTTTACAACAACAGTATTAATAGTGTTATAACATGAGATCGTAAATAGTACCCATATAGTAATGAAAATAATCAAATCAACTTAGAGCCAAGACAATATTGAGTGAGCGTCCCGCCAATTTGCAACGACAAGCTTACATTGATTCGCCTGCATCCACACAATGCATGATTAATTCATCAATGCATGCATCAAACCCATCGCGTCGGAAAGCTCATCAGATAACCCGATTCCACTGGCCTTTCCCAACTGTAATTACATCACTGCGATTTCAATCAGATTAATATCACTCAACTACGGATTCATTTTACTTTACTCGTATGTCTATATTAATTTACGTAGCTGAAACTATAGTAATTCCGTTGCGCTTTTAAATATTTGTTTTGCGCTCTCGGTTGTGAATTTTGTTGTTGTATAGGTACCTCCAATGGAATAATTATTGAAAGCACTGCACTGGTGGTGGTGGTGTTTTTACATGTCTATTGCGAATGATGACGTCACTTGAATTTTGAAATTTAAATTTTTCCTTCACATTTTTTTTGTTTTTATTTATTATTATTCGTGATTGTATGTTTAATGTAAAATAAAATTTAATGTATCTTTATTTTAGAAAAAAAATAAAAAAAAATCTTATATTTGAGACACACGCATGTTCATATTCGTGGGTTGGGTCAATTTGGGTCTCTAAAGTAAAATTGCTTCTATAAAGTAATGTTGTAATCTTAACTTAAATTACTTTTGTGCAATTAGTGTTGGAACTAACGACTTGGGCTCGGACTCAAACTTTACGCCTAGCATTAGTTAATTTACATTCTAGTTAGGTATTTTAGTCATGAACGACCCGTCTAATTAAAGCGATTACTAGGTTAGAATTTTCTAGAAAAATAGAAACAAAGAATATTTGGAAATGTCAGTGGAACTTTAACACTGAATGTTTCCTGGTGATCATATCTCACAGTTTGACTCCCTGTACAACGTAATGGTTATTAATTTAAGCCTTAGCAGAGTCCAAGTTTACCACATTTTTTTATGGATTTAAGATACCGAACTACCACCACTCTTATGCTGCCCTGACAGAAGGAACTATGAGTCTTTGGTCAAAAGGCATCACTCGGAAAATGGACGGCGGACCCTTTCAGTGTTGATAGTTGTTCAATATGATGCGGCTCGAGTAGAGTTTGGCTTAGGCAAGCAGTAGGAAGCAAGTTTTGATAATGACTTGGATTTAAACCCGGGTCAGCGTTTTAATATCTCTGCTATTAGTGCTATTTAATCAATAACAGGTGAAAGCAAATGGTTTTTAAAAAAACCGGCCAAGTGTGAGCCGGACTCGCGCACGAAGGGTTCCGTACCATTGTGTATAAAAACGCCAAAAAATCTAGTCTGTTGTATGAAAACCTCACTTAAATATTTAATTGTTTTATTGTAGCCACATATTACGCACAACGCCATCTCTTGGACCGAAAGGAAACTAAACTATGGCTGAGGCGTCGAATGTATGGGCGCGCACTTAAATATTTATTTGATTCTGTTTTTTAGTATTTGTTGTTGTAGCGGCAATAGAAATACATACATCATCTGTGAAAATTTCAACTGTGTAACTATTACGATTCATGAGATACAGCCTTATGACAGACGGACGGACGGACGGACGGACGGACGGACAGACAGCGAAGTCTCAGTAATAGGGTCCCGTTTTACCCTTTGGGTACGGAACCCTAAAAATAGATATAAACACATGCTTTAACAATATACAATAGATGTAACAATATCAGGACCGTGTCAATTTGTTGACAAATAAAATATCTGTAATGACATTGCGACAATACGCACAATATAAGCAACAGTGTCGTGTTGAGAGGGAACAGAAACAAATTGCCGCCCATTAATCACAGCTCAAAGCCCTGTTAAGTCTGAAGTTTTTTCTAATTTCTCCAATATAAACAAGCCAAACAGATTAGCGTCAAGTTTGCAACTCCAAGGTGTGAAATGTTTGCGTACGAGCTTAAGTTTTAAAGATAGAATAAAAATAATTTATGTACAAATTTTTGAAGCGATGAGCGTCTCTCATTTCTGAATTTCTAAATTAAGTATAAAATATTATATAAACAAGTAATCATTTAAAAGGTTAAAACAACACTGGGGGTTGTTAAAAATTAAACGAGAGACGTTACTAACTACTTAACTTAAAATTGTGACTCTAAAGTCTCTAAATGGTCATTCGAAAAAATAATGATAAAAGAAGCCCTATAGCTCATTTTCAAATATCTATTCAATAACATAATTGATACAGACTTTTTGTTTTGCTTTTGTAATATGGTATCAACGACGCGTTGGTAACCAAAAACGAAAGATTCACATTATATTTTTAGTACCTTCTTCCCTAAATATTTTACCTACTGTTTATTTCAGGAGGGTGTATATAATTATGTGAGCGTCAAAAACTCTACCATTATGCATAAGCAAGTACGCCGGCAAGGTAACTAAGTGGTAGGCCCTTCACACACTACGCTATTTATTAGCTACGTGACTCCGCGCTCCGTTGCAATGTACAGTTCGCCGACACTGACACTGTTCACTGACAGGACCAAAGAGTTAAAATGTAGAGTGGGCGAGCCATACGGCTGCCCATACATTGCAATTGCCCCCGGTTAGAAAGAGAAACAACGATAACGGTAATTACGTAATCCGTGTAGTGTCCTTTAAATGTTCCTAGACATTAGATCGCACAAGCTCGTAGTGTTTCAGTTAGAAGCAGGCTTACCGGCGCCCCGGCTTGGATCAAAGAGTTTATTAAATAAAGTGGGCGAGCCATACGGCTCCCCATACATTGCAATCGCCCCCGGTTAGAAAGAGAAACAACGATAAATAACGGTAATTACCTATCTCTCTCCGATCCCGTTGAGCCAGAAAGAGAAAGGTGATTTCTAAAGATTTCGTCTCTTTTTATCCGAGGTATGCTCTTAAGCCTCGTCAGAAAGAGAAACGTGATTACTAAATATTTCGTCTGTTTTTATTCGAGGTACGCTCTGAAGCCTGGCTTCTGCGCTCTACTTTTGAATTCTTTGGACAGGACACGCATCATAGACGAGTCGCCTCGTGTGCGGAACTTGGTAAATATATGTATAGGGCGTCGACTCACGAGCGACGCATGGACAGGATCCTACGCACTTGCAAACAGCGTTGTGTGAGAACGGCCATAGCCATAGTCACGTCCGTTGTTTAATAGGATACATTATCAAGGCCGCCGGTAGCGGGCGTATAAGGCGTAGCTAAGCTAAGCTACAACCCACTAATGGCCCACTACTGAGCACGGGTCTCTCCTCATTACTGAGGAGGCCTAGAGCATACTCCACCACGCTGCTCCAATGCGGATTGGTGGAGGGGTTAGTGGCCAACCCAGTGTCGAAAGTTTTCAAGCCGCCCGAAGGCCTCCGACATGGCTTAACGACTGCTATCAATCGATAACAACCGGGACCGACGGCCTTACGTGCCCTCCGAAGCACGGAAGCGCTCAAGAAATGTTTGCCACTAGCGATCACCCATAAGGCGTAGACCGGGTGCAAAACGCTTTTGCACGCGGGTCATCATGCAGGTGGCGGCGGCCCTCTACATCATGAGTAGAGTAAGTATGGTTTGAGTTCAAAGATGGGGTTTTTTATACCTACTTTTATTAGGTGTTGTTGCCTTTAAATGTCCGCCATTATCGCTCTCTTTCTAGAATCCAGAATAAAATTATATCAAATAGTCAACCAGCCCGCATAGCGATGTGTAGGTGCTAGTCAACGAGACGACAATGCCATTTTTCTACAGAATTATATTTTTAGTCACGATATAAACTTTGTACATGATTTATCTGGTAGTCTGTCACGACTTTCAGAACCACAATCCGTGTAGTATGTATAATACATATTATAAGAAACAACAGGTAGAATGTTACATTCTGAATGTACAATGTACCTAGTACCTACATATGAAAATGAGGAAAACTGAAATAGTTTTGTTTCGGCAAAGAACAATATAATAAAAAAACTACGCTCACTTTTTTATAAAAATGGTATAATGGTCATTAAATGCTGTTTTTAATACTCTTTTCTGCTAAAACCAAACAATTCAGCGATCCCCAACTATGTACTATCGACAAAATTGATTCGTACCCCACTTCGTCGACAATTCGTTTGAACTTTTGAGGATGTCAAATTCGTTTTCATTTCGAGCGTGTCTGCTGCACATATGACTTTCTTATTATTATGCTCATTCCGTCAAATCGTCAAACGTCGCTCTAAATTTTTGTCAAGTGCAATGATTTACTTTTTACAATCCATACTAATATTATAATTGCGAAAGTCTATCTGTCTGTCTGTGACGTTTTCACGGCTAAACCGCCGGTCCAATTTGGATGAAATTCGGAATGAAAATAGTTGAAGACCCAGAGACACACATAGGCTACTTTTTTTCATAAATCAATCCCTAAAGGCTTGCAATAGGGGATGAAAATTTGTATGGAAAATCTGAACCGCTTGAACGATTTCGATGAATTTTCCCAGGAACATAGTTGATGACGTACCCCCTTCCCCACTTCCCCGGTTCGCGATATAAACGAAGTCCAATCGGACGAAGCCGCGGGCAAAAGCTAGTATCTGATAACTGCAAAATATATTTGACAGAAATCCTTATGTCTTTTGTATTAACTATATACATGTTTTTCCCGCGACTTACCAGTTAAGCAAAAAAAAATACCGTTAAAATTATTCCATGGGAATTTATTTAGAGGAGTAAAATTATCCTTTGTTTTTTCCAGAATCTCAAACCTCCTCCATATAATTTCCAATAAATTCAGTCGTTTCAACAGATTCAGCAGTTTAAGTGTGAAAAGCCAATAGACGAACAAAGTTACTTTCACTTTTTAATAATTTTATTTATCAGAAATCGTTTTGCAGATTTGAATATCTTAACTTCATGATGGACAGACAATATGTTTGTTTATGTTGATTATTGTATTATATAATATGTCAAAGTATTCAGAAACACAAATCTCGAAATATAAATAATGTATTGTCAATGTCATGTAGAGTATTAACAGGTTTGTTTGCAAGGCAACGAATATTTAAACGAATTTCGACTTAATTGCACTTGATGTGTTATAAGAAAATGAGCTGAAGGTGGGGTACGAATCAATTTGGCCGATTGTACATCCAACTGCCCCAAACGTGTTATTGTCGGGTAGGTATAAACGATACAACATAAAACCGCTATTAGTCACTGAGCCTTGTAATCCACATCCAAAGAGCTTGTGTTAAGGTACACGATATATTCTCTTTACTACACGTTTCGTGTATATTTCGTGTTCTCACGATTAATTCCGATTAAGCTCATATACCTAAAGGGCCCCTCACTTTGGCGCCCTACGTGTAGGTTTTGGGTCTGTATTTCTGTAATGTA
The DNA here is from genome assembly GCA_905404135.1 of Hesperia comma. Lineage (NCBI taxonomy): Eukaryota > Metazoa > Arthropoda > Insecta > Lepidoptera > Hesperiidae > Hesperia > Hesperia comma. The sequence goes on along the minus strand of FR990014.1, from coordinate 18,456,552 downwards.
ATAACATAAAATAGATGCTCACACACTTACATTCTTGCAATGGGCTATATATTTCCCATGAAATGGACGAATTACTATGTACCTCATTTCTCCTTTTATGAAACATTCAAAATATTATTATCCAATATTGAATATGCATGTCATTCAAATTTAAGTAAATATTTTTTGTACAGTCGTTATCGCTAAAATAATGATATCTGTCACATTATTTTCTATTTAATCTTTTTAAAATCACTAAAATAAATTTATAAAAAGTGCAAATTTTACGAGGCAAATTTAAAATGTCGAAACGCAACGCCATTGGTTCGACATCGGCGTGACGTCTTCCTTCGCGATGGACATGTCAAAAACATACTAGAACTAGCTGTTTTCATTTAAATTTCAGTTAATTTGATTGCTTTCAGAGTTTATCGTATACTTCTTGCGTGATTTTTGTTTGTTAGTGATGTGTTGAATGACTAACAATGTCTGAAAGTGGATCTCAAAAGGCGCAATCGGATAATCTTCCGATAATTGATTGTTTGCGCCTACAGTTACATTCACTGACGTCAAATTGCTTTGAAAACTTGTGCAGGCGCTCGCAATAATGTCGGTAGTTTGTGTGGTGAAAATTATATTTTACCCGCGACTTACGTACATTCGGACTCGAACATTCTATTAACGGAGCGCACAGTGAATAAGCTTTCTCACGTATTAAATTAAATTAGATGATAATTGTATTTGCAAAGTCCAGAATTAAGCCCATTGTTCATCATCACATCATCTTTTATTGAGCACCAAGCTCTACTGTACATAGATGCTTTCATGATGAGTTCGTACTTCGCCTCAAATAATGATTTTACATCAGCTGAAATCAGGGGAGTCAAAGCTGCAAGGTGAGGAAGTGATAGACATTTAATTTAGGTACATGGTTCTCGTACAGTTTTTCTAAGTAATTCATAAAAGTCTATAACATAACCTGTAAAGATTTAGACGTTTACCTTCTACATACAAATTTTATTATATCCTTCATATCACATTTTAGGAATAAATGGTTGTTAATAAATAAAACCGTGTTTGGGAATACTTTATAATCAAATCTGTTTTTATCCCAGATCTGAACGAGAATCTTACAACAACTTTTTAGGGTTTGTACTTTTGTTAGCCAAATTAAACCAAAACTATTAATATTTGGTAGAAATAATTATTTTCTTCTTACGTTAAAATGATCTTCGCAACAGTATGCAGTGCTTTTTGTAGATATAATATCTCTTTTCACAATTTTACACCAATTTTTCTTATATAAGCATCCCATGGAACATGAAAAAATACTTTGTCCGGCGCGTTCCATCTCGTATTCTTGCACATAGGTACATTACAGTACTTAAAATAAGGTCTTCGGTTTCCATCCATACTTCCGTTTATGAAATTAAACTAGAAAACGTAAATTTAATACTATAAAATACTCTTTGTTTTTTCTTTTTTCACTTGTTAGTAAACAACTCCAACCTGACGAACGATGACGTCACCATAGAACGCGCCAAAAGGGCGGCGTTTGAATCGGCTTTATGTCACTGCAATTTTCATTAATTAATTTAAAATAAATTTGGACTTTCCCATGACTCGTATATTTTTTTACGGTATTATATTAACATAAATGAGCTATAAAAACAATAAAAAAAAATCATGCATATTCCCTATTGTCCCCGTTATTAAGTTTTTAATATTATAAAGTTAATCAACTACGAGTTGCCCCTTACAAGCAAACTGGGATGAACTTCCTTTGAGAGGGACTTGAAGCACTTGAGGGTCATGGGTAGTTTCAAAAAACGCAAAAAGAGTAGAGACGTTTTGCTTCAAAATTTGCGTTGCATTAGGTATATATTGACTCCACTACTGGTGTTCCGTGTCTGTCGTATCCATAGGTGATTGAGACCGCTTATCATTAGCTCGCTTGCTTTTTCTCTTTTCTGACTAGAAAAAAGTATAGAAATCGAAATTATGTCCCTAACGTGGTACCTACGTGTTATGGTTGGACCAATAAAAGTTGCACTGAGTATTTTAGAGGATATAAGAGATCCCTAAAGAAACTGTTTAAAAAGTTTTACCACAACGAAAGTATAAACGTTAAAATTGCTGAACCTTGCGAAAATACCTATTAACGCCCAGAGGCCGCGTAATCGAGCCCGAAGTTCACTCAGCAAACAATCTGTTGGCATTTAAAAGTAAACACCTTTTAAACAAGGCTTCTTGTTCAATTCTTAGAACGTTGCCTGTTTAGAAATTTTCTCTTAATAAAAAAACGTCTCGGAAGGATCTTTCTAAACCAAATTGAGAGCGTTTATGTACTCGTACTTAGAATATTTACTAAGTACACGAAATAGGCAGGGCAGTTTGTATGGAATGATTGTCCAAAAATGTAATGTAAAAATGCCGGTAAATATTAATTTAAACTTCACTACAAAATTCAAAAGCGCAGGTTAATTGCTTGCAGTTATACTTTTTATTCACAATTTGTGACTAAATTTTCATTCGTGTATTAATATATCATTTTTATAATCGCCCTCGCTTCAATTTGCAAAAACATTTGAAAGGATGTGATTTGATTTTTGAAATTGACATATCTTGTTACAGTCCCGCTAAGATATTTTTTTTTTAATTAAGAAGCTTTTCCGACATACCCTCCACATACACACATCAATCACAGTTTAATGGTTTAAATAATATACCTACGTATAATATAATATGGTCTTGAGTTACGATATGATAAGCATCCTGAATTATAATACCTATTTATTTGTTTACTAAAAAAATTTGAACCGAACTTTGTACAGAAACTAGGCGGACTAAAGCTAAAAGAATTCTCTCCTAGGCCTAATTTTTACCCTTCGAAAAGTCTCTAATCTTGAGCATCACTATTCCACTTAAATCTAAAATCCAGCTTAATAAAAGACGAAATTCCTTTTCAAAGTGCACCCCATAGTTTCAATAACTCGTAAGGAATGAAATATAATGCCTCATTTACAAATGTCACTGCTCAGAGACAGAGATCCGTAAAACCGAAACGTTTTAAGTAATTTGTTTGGAACAAATGCGGCGTACCGCTTCGAGCAAATTGTTTAGGGTCGAAGTATTTATTTAATAATTTGAACATTAATTTAAATCTACTTCAATCATCAGTGTATGCTACATCTATGACTTCAATATCGAGAAGTAATATAATAATACAAATGAGTATCTCAAGACTAATATTGTAAGTAAAGTTTCATTCTTTTTTTGAAGCTTTTAGCGTCTCGTAAATGTTACCGCCACTGAAATGAGTATGGTAGAATTAATTAAGTATAAAGCCCTGAGACTTTAAGTAAAAATAATGTAAGAACTATTATTTTTTTGTATCTTTAGCACCTGGTACCTGTAAACTGGGCGTCGGCAGCAGGTATAATATCGGTATACTAACACTATGCTTTTATATACCTACATTTCATTTCATTAATGAATTAACATTTCATGAATAAAATGACTATCTTATTACAAAAAATAAACGATATAAAAATACAGGTACCTCAAAGACTACTCGTCAGATGTCGCATAATGTTATGTGGGACCAGACGTAAGGCATTAGCTTTCGAGCACGAAATGAATTATCAAAATCCGTTCACTCAGTGCAAAGTTATGAGTTAAGTCACAAAAAATACAGTCGAATTGAGAACCTCCACCTTTTTCTGAAGTCGGTTAAAAATGAGTAACGTCTGAGGGCCAAGAATTGAATCAAGTAACTAAATTCTACGAATAAGTAAAGAAAAAGTAATATAATCTGTATGTATAAGAAATTACTCACAGCCTCTTCTTCTCCGCCCATTCATCAGCGTGCTCCTGCGCAACTTTCTCTAGATGCTCTCTGGCTCGTTCTGCTTTCGTGAAGACCTGGAGACGTCTGGCCACGTCCGTGTTCACTCGTTTGAGGGTGAGATCGTCGCGTGCTGCCTCGTCCTATTACAAAGGTTTGAAGCTATAGTTTTGGTTTAGTTTCCTTTTTTAAAAACACAAGAATTGTACTGTCTCAACATTGTTACATTAAATATTACCTCGGTAATTTTCATCGAAAATTTTCCATTTGTTTTACAAAGCTTCATTGTGAACCGAGATATTAGAATTGCTTTTGAATGTATTTGAAACACCATTGTTTATGTTCTGCACAAAAAGACTTAAAATTTCAATCTTCATTATTTTGCATTGTTTCGTTTGTAAATTAACTATGTAGTAAACCTCCCTTGTTTGTCTCGCGAAGGTATTCGTTTTTAAACGTTTAGAGATAATTCCAGTACGAAATATTTAGGGTATTTTTTTTCAGTCCGGCTGCCTATATGTAAATTGTACGTTTATTTCATTGTCTTGCAGTTAAAAAATATATCGTCGCACTCATTAATCGCTGGAACAGATCATTTTTCTACATAAAAGCAGTTTCGTTACGAGGACTGTAGCTCAACTGGCCAGCTGCCAGCCTCCTCATTCGATTTTGGCCGACAACGCGTCGGTGATGCCATTTGTGTAAGTGTCAATTAATGATTTGAGGCTACTTACCATCACATAGCTCGTCTGCTTATTTGCCAGCTATTAATAATCCCTATTTAAAGTGTAAGGTTAACAGAATCGATTCTGTGAAATACTTAGTAAAAATTACTGTTTCAAAGTAGGTAACAGTGGTCCTATTAGTAAGTTCTCCGATCAACTAATCTTGGTCTCCATTTCGATCTTCGGTGCAGATATTGCATCAGAAAAACAAGAGAAGACTTTCCTCTCAACTGTTTATTCAATGTGTAACTTTGGTATATTATGTAAATATCCGTATCCGTACGACTAACGACACGGATTCCTGGTACCGGGGTCTGAAGATAGTTAATTGAACAGTATGTAAGCAAACTCACTAGAGAAAGCAGTACACGAATATCATAATTGTAGAGCCATACATCCAGCTTTCCAGGAAGACGGGTTTGTAAACTCGAATCTCAATTTAGTTCCGATCGAGTTTTGCTAGTTCTAGTTACCATTTCCTGGTTTCAATACTGTGTTGCTTTTTGCGAGGGCTTTTCGTCGGAAACCTTTTGGCATACTTCAATAAGGTGTATATTGGTTAAGCCTTCCAAGCCTTCGATAACGTCGGAATTTTCGTACCCTAATTAACATAACATAACGATTGTAGTCTAGCGTTAGCAGCTAGCACTAATAATAACAAAGTACAGTAGTTGCCAAAACTTTGAAGTTACAAAGTCATCCATCAAATTCCCGGCCGCGCCCGAAATTCCGTCGATCACTTAAAATTGACACAAGTCAGAGAAATTGTCTTGACCGATTTTTTCGCTGGTAAATGCGTTTACATTAACTTCCGACGCGCGGTTTTGTAAAAAGCACCTCCTTATGCCAGAGTTCTTACTGGTGCAAATCTATCATGTGGAAATACGGAAAATTCGTAAGTTGAATATTGTAAAAAAGTCCGGATATTTGGTTTGGATGAAAAATATTGAGATTTAAATACACTACGTATTTTCAAACACTTCGTATGTTAAGTAGGGGTTACATTTACATATTTTAAAGATGATCTTGTTATGTGCAGGTTACCTTACATACGTAAGTATACGTAATAAATACACGATCTGAGACATGCATGCGATTACACGAAAGAATTGAACCAGAGACCGTTCACCGGCAGACAGGCGCCATCATAGCAAACTATGTTACACCACCACCCATGACAGCTGAACCGACACAGAACGATATTCAAATCGAGATTAGGATGATGTGTCATTAGCAGAGGCTAATGAAATACGAGCCTCTGGGTGCTTTTACGTACATTAGTCAATCATGTCGTTAGCAACAAAGTACTGTGCTTTGCAGCCACTCAGTGTCAATAGTGCGCACACAATCAGGCCTCAGCACCAACAAATACGAAAGTAATCCACTATGTTATGAAAGTAACGTAACTCCAACTCACCAACTTCTTCATAGCCACGTGAATCCTATCCATAAACTGGTTGTACAAGTATTTTCTGTACTGGTTGAACTCCTTCAGGGAGCAGACCGCCCGACCGTCCTTGGTGCAGTAGCCGAGGATCTTCATTCTATTCCTGGCTGGTTTCTGGGCGAAGTGGTGCGCGAGGTGTGGGTCGTGGACTTCCACGTAGTCGTACGACACGTTGTAGCAGTACGGGTCCGTCAAGTCGAAGGAAGGTCGAGGGCCGTCACCGCCAAGGCCTAGGCGACGTACCTGGACATATTGGAATTTTGTTAAAATGAAATTGGAATTGGACTGATTTGGAGTTGGGATTGAATTGAATCGGATGGGAAGGTCACATCAATTTCATGATTTTTGACCCTCTCGCCCGTCTTTTTGTTGCTGGTCACATTTGGGAGACCTCAAGTTCCTAGTGTGATGTCATTTTTTATGTTACAAATTTATTTACGACCCTGTAGCCTAGTTGGTAGCGACCCTGCCTGCAACGCGAGGGGTCCCGGGTTCGATTCCCGGCCGGGGCAGATATTTATGTGGCAGATAAATATTTGTACTCGGGTCATGGGTGTAATTGTGATGTGTTATATGTGTAGTCCATGCCACCCGCGACACAGGTACCTGGTAACCTACTGCGGGGTATGAGTGTGTTAGCGTTTATTTATTTTATTTATTTTTTATTTGTAAAATAAAAAAATAATAAAAATATTTCTTGATATGACGACTCAAAATTTACGACCCCTCCCACCTGCTTGTCACACAATGTCACACTTAATCGATAATCGTTAGTACCCGTTATGTTTAAAAAATTTTTTAATAAAAACATGTAGGTGGTACATGATATCCTATCCTACTTCCTATCCTACTAATATTATAAATGCGAAAGTTTGTAAGGATGTATGTGAGTGAGTGAATTAGTGTGTGTGTGGGTTTGTTACTCTTTCACGCAAAAACTACTGAAAGGAATTTCATGAAACTTTGCAGTAATATAGCTTAGACATCGGAATAACATAATTTGATAAAATTTATAGAGATTTTTGAAGGGACTAGTTCCCCCTAAGCGAAGGGAGCGGGTTTACTAGTTATTATATAAATGTAGGTACTTATCTAAAGACTAGCTTCCGCCCGCAAGCTTCGCTAGCATGGAATTCGTTTAAGCTTCACCCCCCTATTTCACCTCCTTCGGGGTGGAATTTCCAAGAATCCTCTCTTAGTGCTCCCCTACACTACCCAAGTAACATACCTACATGCCAAATTTCAGCTTCTTCCGTTCAGTAGTTTCGGCTGTGCATTGTCTGTCAGTCAATCACTCAGTAACGCAAGAGTTTTATATGTAGTGTAGATTTTAAAGTTAGATAATATTTCTAATGCTAATTAGTCGTCACGATTTTATAATCCCGTTGTGCCTTGCTATCTAGATCGAAATATAGATATACCTTTTAACACGCGTTATTTTTTACGTTAAGAGTGTCAACGTAAAATTACTCTTGATTGCGTTAATATTTTCATAAAACTACCTCAATAACGCTTCAACTCATTGTATTGCGACCACAAAATGTTGTTTTATGGAATAGGTATAGAGGAATCATGTCGATTAAAATGCGCGTTACGATTATAGTGATGAGATCCGTTATATACCGCATTCATTATCATCATCAAAATCATCAATTTTCATATTTAATTTATAGACACGTCATGTAGGTACATGCCTTGCATACTCCACGATCAGTCTGGATTGGTGCGAGTGTTACGTGTCCAAATTAGGTTTCGGAAGCTTTTACGCCGCCCAGAGGCCTCCAACATAGCTTAACGATCGATATTTGACGATAATAAACAATGGTTACAGATGCCTATAAGTTAGGTACCTTTGAACAAAGGAAGCGAGAACTTTTTGCCATTAGTGGTCACCAATCAAACTACTGACCGCGCCCAAAAATACCCATTTTCTTGAAAATAATACCTATACATAGTTCTGGGCCTACATTTGTGGCGGAAAGCTTGAGACACCACTTTAACGAACCTCTCAACAATTGTTAGGTAATGTAGGTACCTAAATAAAATGTTATCAAGTTAAACTTTAGCTACATGCAAGAAAAGTGCCGTATCTCAGTTTAATAGGTTCTGGACAGTTATAAATGTATATAATTTATATGTAGGTATAGCCGGTGTGAAATAAGCGAACTATCATGAAATTATTTGCTCGAACGCTCAGTGGAATCGTATTGACACAGTGTACGCTCCCGCTGATTGGGCCAGTGGGCCTTCGATGTTGGTCTAATATCTCCTGTTTACAGGTTGCGGATAACTATAATGTTGTATACATTCATACATAGAAATAGAATGAATGCGTCTATCTGTTTTTATTTAAAATAATTATTTTATCGAGTGCTTAGTTATTTATTAACCCCCGACGCAAAAAGAGGGGTGTTATAAGTTTGACATGTCTGTGTGTGTGTGTGTGTTTGTGTGTCTTGTGGCATCGTAGCTCCCGAACGGATGAAGCGATTTCAATTTGTTTTTTTTTTGTATTAAAGGGGACAATTACGGGCGCGTGTTTTTAGATATGTTTGATGAAAATCGGTTGATTTAAAAAGTAAAAACAATATCTCTAAAAATAATACGTCGCGTTGGGGGACCGCTCCATTTACTTCTAACTTTAACACAAAAAAATATTGATAAGTCTTGGGTAAAGGCCTAAGTAGGTAGGCATGTGATACTTATGAAAAAAATCGTAGATAATGAGTAGTTAGGCGCGGTCCCCCAACGCGACGTATTATTTTTAGAGATATTATTTTTTAGTTGTTAAATGTTTGTGTCGGGGGTTTTTTTAATTTTTAATACGATACTAAAATACCAACATTCTTAAAACTGTTGTGTTTGTCAGACAAATCTCTGAAATAGCTGAATCGATTCCAATGGGAATTTTACGCCGGGTTCCCATTAAGCCGGACCGGCAGATCTGCCGGAAACCGGACACCGGACAGAGTGTTCACATTACACCGGATCCCACAAGAAAATCGGACAAGCACCTCAGTCAGTTGAATTTGGACCTGTGCCCACAATGGACGACGAAATTGTTGTGTTGTGGTGGTGGTGGTACAGAAGGCAAAATAAAAGAAGAAAGTATTGGGTATATCCTATTTTACGGGAAAGATTTTCACTTGGGACATTTGAAATATTGATGGGTGAACTTAGAAGTGACGGATCAAAATTCTTCAATTATTTTCGAATGACAACAACAACTTTTGATGATTGGGACGACTTTCACCAGGCATAAGAGTACGAAATACAAGTTTCAGAGAATGTATTTGCCCAGAACAAAGATTGGCCATATGTTTAAGGTAAGTGTGTGTGTGTGGGAACACAGGCCGGAACTGGTTCACATTACTCCGGTCCGGTGATTTTACCGGCATTTTATAGTGACAAAACGCTCGGAAAAATGCCGGGCTCGGCGAAAAAGCCGGACTCGGGATAATGTGAATAGCTTCATACAATTTGTACAGCCACTAGGCCTTCCGGGAGTTTTACCGAGTCGGTAAATTTGCCGGTCCGGCATAGTGGGAACCCGCCCTTACCCACTAGATCGGAACTCAGAGCATACGCGGTCATACTCCCTCTATCGGTGGATGTGTCGTGTTATCAAAAGTAGTGGTTAATTCAGTAATACAACAAACAGCCGTTATAAAATGTACGTTTAACATTTAAACATAAAATTTTATAAACATTCGTGTTATTTAATTGCGTCTGTTCAACACAAGCGTTCTAAATTTTTATTACTTCTTTCCAACTTCCAAAGGCTTGTTTTTATAAAAGCTCATCGTTAAAATAACCCGTCGAACGAAGCGACAATATTCATTCGAAGCTGAACAACCATTACTTTGAAGTGTATCTGTCTGCTTGACTGTTTTCACACGTACGCTGTAATAATAGAGACAGTGTGAAAATTGCTACCTACCCTGTCTGCATTAATTCGGCATTTCACGCTGAAACACGATACAAGTATGAGGAAAATCGTCCTTTCTCTGAAACCACGTAGGTACCTATGTTATGTATGTAACTGTGTGTATGAAGAATATAACTACACCGGTTTATAATGATTATTGCTTCTGTGCTTACATTTAGGGGCGTACGTTGATGGATTTAAAAAATATAAGTATACTCGTATATTTTATTAAGTGTGTGTTTACATACATATTTATGTTAGTGGATTGGTTGCATTAAACATTTCACGTCACTGTAGTGAGGTAATGTGAATCACGGAAATCGAAGGTGAGTTTACTTTTGCGTGTAACCTTTGACCAGTTTTTTTATTACATTTATTATATTTTTGATTGCCAATACTTTTTACAAATATTTTTGAAGGAATTAAGGCAAGGCAAGTGTAGCAAACCATTACTTTAGTTGTTCATACCTAGAGTGAAATGGTTCCTCTAAACTACTGGCTGAAATTTGATGTAGTTTTCGCAGTTATATTGCTGATGGTCTAACTTAGAAAAATGTATAATTGTTTCATTTAAATACGCCGCTTAGAACCTGGCATTCATAAAACATAGGTATGTTACAAACCAACTTCTGTCGGGTCCGCTATAATATAATACATAACATACCTACTATAATACATAATATAATAATACATAACATCCTTTACCGTCGTACGCACAAAACAAAATTTGATAACAAGCTTTAAATATAATTTGTTTAGCAGACTAATCTTCATACCCATTATTTAAGGTCTGCGGTAAAATTGTACACAGCGAATGTTGGGTCGAACGTTAGCCGTATTATGTGCCATATTGGTTTTATGTTGACGTCATATCCATCCAACCGTTATGAAATTTACGAGGTTGGTTACGACACAAACTATGCCAGAAACATTGGCAAGTGTTACTGGAAGCATCATTTGTAGTCAAATATTTGGTTTTCCTTCTCACGGTATGTAGGAATAGTCAATACATTTAACCGACTTCAAAAAACATGCAATAAAAAATAAACCAACTTAAAATCCATGAAATTTTAATAATGAGAAATTGACTACCGTTTAGTAGGTAATGGATCTTTGAAATTTCAATGCTTTTATGAGGTGAGGTGCTGGTGAGGCAAGGGATGAGGTCTTTTAGAGAAGAGAAGAGGAGAGGAGTGAAATGATGAGGAAAGACGTTTCTGATTTCAAGTATTCCAACAAAATGATGCTGGCTAGCGAACATGCGATCTTTGAAAATAGGCAGATGATTAATAAAAGAAATAGGAAGACAACGACAATCCCTGTCGTTGTCACTATGGTCATTGACTAAAATCATTTGAAAACGGCGTACGTGTACCTATGTTATTTGCCCTTTACAAATATGTACACCTACTACTTAAACAAATAAATTAAAATAAAAATATTCACTAGACGAACCCACTCGTCAGAAGTGCCGTCACAGCCGGATCTAAATTGTTTACAGCTGACTAATTAGCAGCATCATTAATTCTAGCGTTTCCCTAATTTACGAGACCGTAACGTGTCCATACAAATTAAAACAATAAAATTGAGGCCGTCCCACTACGAGCGTTTGCGTCGACAACGTAAAAAACATTTTACATTTCTGTAAAACTCAGCGTGACACAATTTATAACGTTATTAGATGTTTCTCGCCTCCCTGCAGTGGGAATTTTTTGTTATCTGTACATTAAAATGAAATTGAAGGGTCTGTCTGTGATTTCAAAATGAGTTTTTTCAAGTTCATCTTTCTACCTAACAATACTAAAACACAAATAAATGTTGTTAAAATTTTTGTTTGTCTGACTGTCTCCCGCGAGAGGAACTCCTACGCGGGAACAAACTTTGCAATAAGTATAAAAACTTATTCCTTAGATTAAAATATTTTAACGAGGAAAAGAGGTAGGTACGTACCCCTCAGGATAAATAGCCAAACATAAATTGACAACAAAAAGTTTTAAGTTCACGCATAAAGATACACAATTCTGCACCACCTCTAAAAAATATGTCGTATTACAAATGAAAGTTCACAAAGATCTGTAAAGACTAGCACCTCGCAGGTGGCCAGGCTACCGTTGTGGACTACGTACCTACGTATGTACCTTGAACACCTTACACTGAGAGACACTGAGAGCTCGGTATGGAGTCAGTTACATAAAAACAAAGAACAATATTCCCAAACTGCTGAGCAACCAACGTTATCAAAGTGCCATGCCCACCCTTCACGTTTCATATCAGCTATTAAGTACGTAACAGGATACTTGTAAACACGTGTCAATTAGCGCTGTGGCCAGCTATAAGGCTATTTAGCGGTAACATTGAACGGAAGTTACTTCACCGAAGGTAAAGGTAAGTCGACACAATTTAAAGCCCGCAATCTACGGAACTACTATTATTGTTTAGATTTTGGTAAGGAAAGTTTATTAAAATATAATTATTTAAGTGTATTGAATTGCTCATAGCGCTGCGGCTTGTGTTGATTCTGAGTGGTGAACAAAATTAAGCAACACCTGCTAACGGGGTGTCATAAGTGAACGATGAATACGACGCGTCGCTACGCAACACGACGCGATGCTACACGCGACAATGGCAACGTCGCGTGTTGTCGCAGACTGTCACATAGGACGCAAGTAGAGATACCGTTGCGTTGATTTAAGCGCATCACACACGGTGAAGATACTATAATATTTTAAGTTAAGATGCTCTAATATAAAATATTACAGTATCTTAAGGTATCACACACGATTAAGATACGATAACATAAAAAATCTGTTCATTTCCTTACGAGTTTGCGTTGGTGCCACACATATTCCTTGTTAGAGTTCTATGTACAGGGTGATTGACTATAAATGATACTGCCTTACTTCTTGATTTGTTAGACAGCTCCTCAGACGATGATGATAATATAGAATGTGACATGCAGATTGCAGTAGCACATTCCAAAAGGAGAAACATTTGGATAGAGCCTCACATAAAAAAGAGGAAAACCTGCGGCGAATTTAACCTTTATGAACATCTGTCAACGAAGCATGCGTATTTTACAGTTAAGTATATTTTGACAGTCAAGAGAAACATTCATTTCGATTCATGATTTGATTAGGGAAGATATAAAAAAGCAAAATACGAACACACAAAAACACCATGTATTTATTTTAAGGTGTGTATATTTGGTATATTAATATAACATCTTAAAATATGAAATATATGTTTACATATTTGGCGTATCGCTCGGTATCTTAAGATATTGAAGGCAAAAATATATATTATCTTCGTCGTGTGTGATGGCTCATAGGATTTGTATGGCGAGCGATAATCGGAAATATGTTCTAAGATAATATATATTTTACATTATCTTCACCGTGTGTGATGCGCTTTAATCGCTTACGTCAAAATCGCAACGTCGCGTCGCGTCGTATTCGTCGCTCACGTAGGACACCCCGTTACTGATGATCGACGCGACAATTAATTACGTAGTCGGGTTTTAAGTAAGTATTTAACTTATAACTTTATAAAACTTAAAACTACGAACTACAATGGGCACACTTAATGCCTAATGGCATTTTTATCAGTCAACTCTTCGAGATGGGGTAGAGGTTCGACATGAAGTACATACATATATAGTATATAAAGAAATGTAAATAATCTGGATTAAACGTTTCCATAAAAGTCATAGTTTCTAAGCTCTCTCGCATTTACTATTTTTGTAGTTCCATAAATGTTTGATATTAAATATAATCCAGAACACCTACACTCTGATGCTTATGAAACGGCCGGGAAATTGTGCGATCGTCGTGACGCATCTTCTACTAACATAAATCGAAGTTTATTCTATTCGAATTGAAACACGGTTACAAAAATAAACGCGACATTATGTTCTTAAAAAATCTATTTACATATTAAACAACAATTTCATTGTATATCTTGAGAACTACTATGGAAATAATTTAAAAGTTTTGTATTTATACTTAAATGTTATTTACGTAATTTTTAACTATAAACACTACCACATTGGTACCATGGATGACACAAAAAAACACGAGCATATACCTACACAGAGATGGAGAACAATAGGTACCTTCCTGGCAATCTAATCCAGGCCACGGTAGTAAGATAATATTACCGTGTCCAGACCTCTTCGAAAGACAGTACCTACATTATGGCAACTATGACATCATATGGGTGGTGAACAATCCAATAATTAACTAATAGTAATACAATTATTAACTAATACTTTATTTAAACATTGTAGGTAGCTTTAATAAACTGTTACGTAAGTTGATATCTCTATAACAATAGAATTAAGACAATTACACTGATCATTAAAAGCTATTTATTATCTGGTGGCACGGTCGTGCCCCCGCCAAGACGAGCTGAGAGAATATTGTGTTGGTACTACTAGGTATATATGACCTATAAAATAAGACTCAAAGAGGGACCAGAATGGTTAGTCCAGTTAGTAGGTAATTGTTCGTAAGAGTCAGGTTCTAATTCGGTTACAAATGCGTTGTTACTTTTGAGAACCGAGATGATTGCATGAGTTGCATCTTGCATCTGAAAATTGTTCCCTGTCCCACACATATTCTATCTATGTATTCTGGGAACCTTCAGGTCCATTAAGTTGAATTCCCATTAAGTTGAATTCTCTGAATGTTGAATTCCCGTTAAGTTGAATCCCATTACGTTGAATCCCATTAATTTGAATCCCATTAAGTTGAATTCCCGTTAAGTTGAATCCCATTAAGTTGAATTCCCGTTAAGTTGAATTCCCATTAAGTTGAATCCCATTAAGTTGAATTCTTGTTAAGTTGCAATCTCTAAATATGCAGACGATATAGATGTTACAGTTAAAACCCGTTCTTAGTTAAAACTAGTTTTGACTAGTCAAAACGCGTTTCAACTGACTGCGTTTGTTAAAACTAGAATTAACGGCTGCTCAAAATAAATATCAGTAAAGACTAGTTCTAACGTCAAGTTTGGGCTTTATAGATTCGTATTGACGGATGCTTTTGTGCCACATGGTAACCAGGGTCTGATGATGGAGCTGGAAGGTGTCAATAGGAACTTAGTAATTCATCAACCCAACCACGTCGAGTTTGGGCTCGTTCGATTCGTCCTGACGAGTACTTTGGTGCTAAATGGTAACCAGGGTCTGATGATAGAGCCGGAAGTTGGTCGTAGGAACTCGGTAATCAAGCGAACCAACCACGTCGAGTTTGGGCTCGTTTGATTTGTCTTGACGAGTACTTTGGTGCTAGATGATAACCTGCGTCTGATGATGGAGCTGGAAGGTGGCCATAGGCAATCAGTTATTAAGCAGCCCAAAAACGTCGAGTTTAAACCCGTTTGATTCGTCTTGACGAGTGCTTTGGTGCTATACGGTAACCAGGGTCTGATGATGGAGCTGGAAGGTGGCCAGAGGAACTCGGTAATCAAGAGACCCAACCACGTCGAGTTTGGGCTCGTTTGATTTGTCTTGACGAATACTTTGGTGCTAGATGGTAACCTGAAGCCCAAAAAATGAAGGTTTTGGGCATGGCAGCAACCAGTTTAGGCCCTGGGGCCCCGAAATTTAAGGTCCCAACTTATGGACCTTGGAGTATGTACTTCGCTAAACCGGAAGCAATAAACAATAGGGGCCATAAACATGTCACGCGAACAATGGAACAATGGAGCACGGCCGTCTCGAAGAACGCGCATGATGCTTTGACCTTACGACAACAGTCTTAAGGTCGAAAGTCGATTGCAAGGAACATACTAGAGCTTCATTCTAATAACTACCGGAATATTCTGGATTGGCATGAATGGTGCGTGAGTGGTATAAAAAGGGGCACTCGGTCAACTGCGGGCATTCTAGTTTCGGAAGCGAAACCAGGAAGGTACCAGCGATACCTACGAGCGATACCAGTGAAAAGTGGAGTGATTTCTACGGGCGATACAGAGTTCGACGAGTGTGTTTACGAGTACCTACGTGCATAGTGTTTTGGTGTGTGTACATAGTGTAATTGTGTATCTACGAGTACAATAAAGTCTTTGTGGTACATTTTGGCATTTTCTCGAACCCAGTACTCCTGACTCGTAACAATATTATTGTATTATTGATAAACTTATTTTACTTGAGTGACAAGAGACAGATGACAACATTATGTTTTACAATCTATAAGTGACCAAGAGGTGATGACAATAAATAGGTGCTGTATACTAATATTATAAATTGTATAGTATGTTTTAACCGACTTCAGAAAAGGAGGATGTTCTCAATTCGTCTGTACGTTTTCTTTGTCTCATGTGTGTCATTTCATTACTTCGCACTGGGCGAACCAATTTCTATAATTCTTTCGACATTTGACGTCCCATTTTAATTTGAGCGACATCTGATGGACAGTTTTTGAGTTATTCTCAATAAAGTGAATTTAATTGAAACTTTTCACTGGGTGTTCCGATTTTGATGATTATTTTTTGTTCGAAAGGTAGTGTTTGCCATGTGAACCCATATAAATTAGAGCGACATTTGGCGAGTGGTTTTTGAGTCATCTCTAGTTAACTTTTAGAGCATTCAACTTAATGGAAATTCAACTTAATGGGAATTCAACATAACGGGAATTCAACTTAATGGGATTCAACTTAACGGGAATTCAACTTAACGGGAATTCAACTTAACGGGAATTCAACTTAACGGGAATTCAACTTAACGGGAATTCAACATTCAGAGAATTCAACTTAACGGGAATTCAACATTCAGAGAATTCAACTTAATGGACCTGAAGGTCTGGGAAGTATTTGATATTATCTATAATAAAAATAAATATTTATTAATAGTAAATAGTGTGTATCGCCTATCCTATCACATTGTAAAGGCTAAGGGCTACCCTTTTCAAAACATATTGAAAATTTACTTCATTCACACGCAAATACCTCCGCGCAATATGTCTCGAGACGCAATATTGACGCTACTCTAAATGTGAGGTCGGGGTGGAGGGCTGCGATCATTTAGACTAGGGGCTAGGGGTATTAATTTTGTCAAGTAAGTATTTACTTGGCAGTTTGGAGGATAATAGTAAATCTACATTGCCAGACCACTGCTCAAAGGTGCCTCTAAGTTCGATTTCTTGCGAGACAAAAATATTTTTAATTTATCTTTTAAATTTTAAACAGATCAGTGAAGGTTTTTCATGCTTGGATCTGTACTTCTACTATAACAAAAACAGGCCCAGTGAACTAACTGCCTTGCTAATATTTTATAAATATATTTTGTTCATAAATTGGCGCAGGAAAACGTATCTATTAGACTACGGGCCCATGTCGAAAATGGGGGGGTCATACGAACCACCAGGTGATGTATATAGGACGATATAAGAGCACAAAATAATAAGATTCAGCACTATGCCGTCACTTGTAAGCTGTCCAACTGAGTGCTGGTGAGAATTCAAAAGTGCAGGTAGAGGGAGTACATTTTGGTCATATGATTCTGTACGGCATTTTCACCATCGATAGATCCATGAAAAATAATAAGAAAGCGCGCAGTCCCGTAAAAAAATGGTGAGCCACAAAGTCGGTAAATTTGTTTGATTTTTTGAAAATTCCAGGGTAAATTTAGTCATTTGATCCTGTACGGCATCAGTTTCATGCTGTTTCAATACAGCTTCTAATCCATTATTCCGCAACGCCGTACAAAAATCATGCGACAAGGGGAAAAAATCGAGGGTTGAAACCCCCTCTATTTCCGTGGTCTGGGGGGTGATTTGAAAAAGTACGGCTTCGGTTCCAAAACATTATCTAGCACTCAAAAGTACTATTAAAAATAATGCCGTCAAAAAGTTATTGTTCATTTGAATGTATATTAATAATTGCCTTAATTTCATGGTATACTTGATTTATAAAGCTGTAATGTCATTTGACACTGTACGGCAACTTTTTTTTTAACATGATATTGTAAAATATAATTGTTGCATAGTATTGCCGTTCAAAAGAAACTGTTCTAAAAAAAGTTACAGAGAAATACAAAAACTGAAATTTGTTAAATTATTGCAGAAGTTTAAATATTCATAGATTAATAGAATATAGCAATTTCCTACATTTTTCCCTTGTTCTAAATAGTATTAAGATACATAAATTAGGAAAAAATGATGCCGTACATTTTAATGCAGACTATATTTTTCATACATTTCGTTCTATGGATTTTTCCTTGAATTTTTTTTCCCTACAAACCTTTGGACCAACGAAAATGTACGGCACGTAAAAAAATATTATCTGTGCATAAAATACTTTCAAAATAAATTAATTTTATGTTGTTTCAAATCACCCCCCAGACCACGGAAATAGAGGGGGTTGCAAGTTGCAACTTGCAACCCTCGATTTTTTCCCCTTGTCGCATGATTTTTGTACGGCGTTGCGGAATAATGGATTAGAAGCTGTATTGAAACAGTATGAAACTGATGCCGTACAGGATCAAATGACCAAATTTACCCTGAAATTTTCAAAAAATCAAAAAAAATTACCGACTTTGTGGCTCACCATTTTTTTACGGGACTGCGCGCTTTCTTATTATTTTTCATGGATCTATCGATGGTGAAAATGCCGTACAGAATCATATGACCAAAATGTACTCCCTCTACCTGCACTTTTGAATTCTCACCAGCACTCAGTTGGACAGCTTACAAGTGACGGCATAGTGCTGAATCTTATTATTTTGTGCTCTTATATCGTCCTATATACATCACCTGGTGGTTCGTATGACCCCCCCATTTTCGACATGGGCCCGTAGTCTATATTACAATAACTACATCCTGCCGCTCAATACCTACTTTCAACTTTTTCAGACTTATTTATCAGATAGATTTAAGTACTCCTATCATAATAAAATGGGTTTTTCCCGTTGGCTCCCATTCCCATTCTCACCCGTGCCACTAGACCCCGAATTCCGATTTGACAGATAACGTTAAGTAAAAGTAAATATTGCTTAAAAGAACAGTCATCAGAAAATGTCTTAAAGTAGAAATTGAACCACACCGGACGGATAACTTAAATTGTCGTTCTAAGTATCCTGGGTTTGGCCTGGTTCTTGGTCTGTGTGTTATAATGCCCATAGAACCTATGAGACGGAATCCTAGAGAATGAGGCTACTTGTGCGTCGTAATTTAGGTATCTACCTACTAAAAGGATCGGGAGTCAAATATAAGTAGTTAACAACAATAAGGTTAATTTACTTGAATAAACAAATAAGTAGTATAAAAACATGTAAAAAACTTTAATAAAAATGTGTATAAAAACATAATAAAATAATCTTTCAAGTGCAAAATCAGTCTTATTTGAAATACCTACTTAATAATTTGCTAAATTAACAAAAATGAAAGTAATTAAGTCACAGACAAACAGACAAAAATTCTAAAAAATCATTGTTTTAGGTTCTCTTCTCTTGCGTTAATAAACACCCCCCGTAAAAAATCACATATAC
This sequence comes from Hesperia comma, assembly GCA_905404135.1. Classification (NCBI taxonomy): domain Eukaryota; kingdom Metazoa; phylum Arthropoda; class Insecta; order Lepidoptera; family Hesperiidae; genus Hesperia; species Hesperia comma. The sequence continues at coordinate 18,437,139 of FR990014.1, read as the reverse complement.
CTATCTTCTAAGTACATACAGCGACCATAATCTATGCATTAATTATTAGTATTGATTTTTTTTCTACGGAATTACGAGTTTAAGTGACATTGTGGATAACATTTTACTAATTTTTGCTACATACGTTGGGGGCCCCTGTAACCCTTGGGCTCCGAATCACTGATACGGCTGAAACGCTGCAAAAATGATTGTCATACTCTAAAGCACTTTTTCTATCGACTGTACTCGTACACGTTGAAAAAATAAGGTAAAAGTAATAACAAACCATAAATCAAATTAATCTTTTTCGGGGTCTAGTGGGACGGGTGAGAACGGGAATGGGAACCAACGGGAAAAACCCAATAAAATGTATGCAATCCGCGATGAATAAGGTTACAAGCAATATAATCATATCAAAATCAACATACCTAATCTTTTAATTTGTTTTACATTTCTAATTTCTAAGAACATCCCTAGCGTACTAATACCTAACATAGCATACATCAACGCCGCTGAAAACATTAGTCGGGTTACTGGGGCTTGTTTGAAGCTCCTAAGCCATTGTTATTGCATGCATTACCATAATGAAGCGAGCGTGTGCCTCGACAAGGAGTTTGATTCTGTTGTAATACCCTTCTCGTAATGTGGGCATTGTCGAAAATCTTATTGTCTCAACGATGTGCTTGCTCACATACGAACATAATTCTAGTAACCGTTCACGTTTAGCTTCAGGGATATCGTGTATACACCTGTGTACTATCACACGAATAATATAAAAAAATCAAAATCATTTGTTTAATCAAAATTATTAGGTATCACTGATACACTTACGCACGTCAATTTTTTATATCATATGTTACAAACTTTATTAATAAGGTATAAAGCAATTTAGTACCAACTTAGTCAATACTCCCCAAAACGTATTATCTTTATTAGCTAACTAGGTGAGACACCATTAACGAGACAAATATTATGTATTTGCTAAGACAACCCTTAGCAGTGTATTGACAATCAGTCCGTAGACCCGTAGACACTTATCTAAATCGGTCTCTCAAGTCGATTGCTTGTTATACATTGTGGGAATCGTTCAAGGGTTTAATTCCCAGATTTGCGGTATCAAATAAATAATAATAATAAATAACGCTTCACACTCAAAGCCCCACACTAGGATTCCCTGTGTCGTGGGTACCTTGGACAACACACAAGACAATTGTTGTAAATTTATAAATGTTGTGTAAATCTTATATCATAATTATGTCATCTTTGTACCTGTGCTTATACAAATAAATAAATGAATTGAATTGAATTGACAAGGACACACACCCTGACCGAGAACGGAAATTTAAACTCATCATTCAAATTGCCGCTTCGCTGGGAATCGAACCCAGGACCCTCGGAACAGCGATCGGCGTGTTAACCATTGCGCCATTCAGGTCGTCGAAAAATAAATAATTAATAAATAAATGAATACTTTATTTTATCTCAACGTTTCTAATATCATGTGCCTCGGGATTAATCGTTATCTTTCAAATGACACAAATTGCAAAGTGTATCCATGTTTTATGATATGATGTAACGACAGAAATGTGAATGACAATATTGAAGTTTTCATTCATTCTATCCTCTGTTAAATTTATGATCACCAAGAGCTGCAAAAGCTTCTTGATAACTAGTGTTTGCTTTAATAAAGAGAAAGGTCTCATCTTTCCTTTATTATTAAAGGAAGGATTATAATCACAGCCAGTGAAAGCATGGAAGACAGGTAAGCCTGAAATAACGAAAATTTGCATAAAATTGAAGTAGCTTCAAAATTATATAAAATATAGTCGGAACCGGAATAAGTGTCTGCCATTTAAAAAATCTATAATACCTATTTTAACTTAAAATATTATAGATTTTTTTAGAGAGATATATAGATTTTTTAAAATTTTTAAGATATCAAAACGGCAGACATGCTACGATCACGTTTCGAAAGTCAATATTTATGCCTTTCGACTTGGCATGCTCAATGGAATCCTTGATGGGAATAGTGATCCCCCATTTCAACAATTTCAAATGAAACAGTATACCTGGCATTAATATGAAGTCTGCGGTACACTGGCTCTTAGTCTTTATCTACATACAAAGATCAAATTATTTGAAAAATTGTAATCGTAGATATCGATAATGTATTACCAGTAAAATTGAGGTGCAATAAATGTGGCGTAAAGACTGATTTATGCGACCTCAAGCTTTCACACCGCAGTCATAAGAGGGATTTACATTTCAAACACTCCGTTTATAAGGGTGCGGTTCCACTGAGGCGGAGCGGAGCGGAGCTGTGCGCGATTCACCAATCACATGGCTTGAAAACCACGCGACGCACAATGAGATGTGGATTTCAAGCCATGTGATTGGTGAATCGCGCACAGCTCCGCTCCGCTCCGCCTCAGTGGAACCGCACCCTAAGACCTCTCTAAGGATAACGTTGTATCAAGTGTAAGGAACTCCTTTTGGACAATCACTAATTATGTCAATAAGAAGGAGTAACAGGCCGTTTACTTATAAAAGGATATTAAAAATACAACTGTCAGATGAAGACATAAAGAGAACACGAATATTTTACTATGGAAAAAGATGTATGTTTGAATGATAAAATAAACAAGTTAAACAGTAAATAATTGTTTTCTGGGCTCCCCTTTTACAAGGTACATTATGTACCTACACCTAGTAAGCTAGTCGCGCATCGCTACGGGAAAAATGAGGTGCTAGACTAAGAACCATACATAAATTAAAGTTTTCTTTGTAGCTATATCGTATTGTACGATGTTAAAATTTGTCACTTGTAATAAACGCTGTGTCAAAACGACACTCCTATCTACCTACCTGGTCACATTCAGATTTTAGATTATTGTATGTTAAGATGTTATACACACAGACATAGGTTATACATATATTAAAGACATCAGGGATGCGTTATGGCCCAACAACAAAGGACAAGAAAATGAAGACCGAAAAATGCATAAATCATTTCTCGTCGATAGGTCAACCTTATACACACATGAGATAGCTCGAAATCAAAGTGGATTAAAATCAGTCAAGTCTAACTGAAGGAGCTATGCCCCAGCGGCCTTTCTTGTTTGTAGTAGTTGGCTTGGACCCAAGGAAGGATGGAACACCTTGCGCCATAAATGGTTATGAATCATTGTGTCACTGTAGAAAACCTTGGTTTTGCCGAGACAAAGGAAGCCAAGACATGAAATGTAAATAAATTAAAGAGGAAAGTTGGAATAATAGTAAAAATGGTACGAGTGTAATAATATGGTGTTGTCTATACCTACGTGGCATTTCCTTTCGTAAGAGATCGGCTTGATTTCCCTCGTCGCCCTAGTAATTTACGGTGATTGATTGCTAGTTCAGTTTTTATATATCATCTGTATTTGTATATTTTTTTGGACAGCAATTCTTAGTGACTGCTATATTTGTAAAAAAGATGCCTTCAAGCAGCTACTATTGATCACTAATTACCTACTTTCCTAGTTTTGAATCTTTTTAAATTACGCATAATAAATATCTAATATTGTAGGTATTTATTGTATTATTTTTATTTTATTTATATATTTATTGTAGTATTTTTATTTTATTTTTATTTAAGACCAAGAAGAGTGGAGCGTCAATGAAAAATATTGTAAATAGGTGCGGGAGAAAATATTCATCGTCTAGTCAAGAACTAGTTTCCCGAAGAGAAGCGAGAGCGGGTCCACTATTATTAGGATATTAGTTTACCTGATGTAGGTACTAGTTCTTGAGTTTTCTTTACATTTATTGTTTCACCATCAGGTCACCAGATAGGTACCAAATGTTGTTACTATCAAAATTAAAAACTATTATTTGGAAACAAGCGATATTGTGCCTTATGTATTCCTGCTTTTCTTTCTTCTCTTTTTTTGACCGCCACGAGTTGTTGATGCCTTTTCTGCCTCTGATTTTCATGTGCGACAATGACTAACTACCATCACATTACTCGTCCGCTTGTTTGCTGACTTTAGTATAAAAATATGCGTACTAAGCGCTAATACCTTAATCTCTCAAATTAAATTCACCGCCGAGTCCGCTCCTTGGTGACATCATGAAGTTTAATCATTAAACTCGTACTTACCTTGATATCAAAGAGATTAAATATGTAATACTTAAACGTCTTTGCATTACAATGATCTCAGTGGATTCCATTATAATATTGTTGACACTTTAGTTGTACATGGGAAACATAAACAAAGCAATTACAACGTAGGTTTTAAATTTGATCATGGTAATAGCAGAGTTTGTTTTTGCTTCTAATTTTCAAAGTTTTATGTGTATTATAAATTTGGTGTTTCCTGCGACTTGGCCCGCGTCAATTTTTTTTTACTGTTTTTCAAACAAAATTTTATCTCTTTGTTTTCCCCACTTAGGAATGCAATATGACAAAATCTGTTCTTAGTTGACGTCGTCTAACAACTATCACCTTAGATATTTTGTAATTAGTAAATGACCTCTCGCTTTTATTAATTATTAATATAAATCTCAAAGAGAAATGTCCAGGGCATTAATTAGCATAATTATACTGTGAAACAAAGACTAAGAATGAACTGAAAGAACTAAAGAATAAATAACATTAACTACTTACATCTTCGCCGATCTTCCCGCGAGAAAACACAATTTTTCCTTTGGGCATCTTTGGCACCGGTAACTTGCTCTCCAAGCCCAGCCTATACCATAACGGCAGCCCATTCTTGGGCACGGAGCGAACTGGTTTTGGTATCGAATCTATGACCTTCTTCAACTCGGTCGGCTTCCTCAGGGTCATTAATGTTATGTCGATACCGGATAGGTCATCCACACCAATATCAGTTTTAACAGACGACATATTGATTTGATTGTTTGATAGGGTGCAAAATATGGTGCAAAATGAAATGAAAATTATAATAGTCTCAAACCTCGCGGACGATGATTATAATAATGACACGTTGAAATTTTGACTACAATGACGTTAGGGTTTTGATTGCTTTATTTTTTATGAAATTGACCAGTAGGTACGTTTTTATAATAATTATTACCTATTTTTGGATATTGAGGATTGTTGGAGAATGGAGAACCGCCAATGCGTTCTAGGCGTTCCCTTTTTTTCAATTGAATTTTAAATACATATATTTATTTATTTTCATTCGCATTCTAAGTTCAAAATTCTCGCTCCCCTAGACATTCACCGCATTCTGTCGAACGAATTGACATTGTATGCTGCTCTCGGATTGGTCAGGAGGGCTCGTCTATGGTCCATCTTTGAATTAAAAAAAAATAAGAAAGTAGGTAGTTAGATTACCGCACGCATCGAAAGCAGTCGCAAAACTCTTATTTTTCGTCAATCGCACCGAAACTCATCACGTGCTACTTTTCTATTGTGATAATCATAAATCCGCGTAAATATAGAGGCATCTAGTGTTCTGTGTAGTGTCCTTTAAGTGTTCCTAGACATTACTTAGATCGCACGAGCTCGTAGTGTTTCAGTTAGAAGCAGGCTTACCGGGGCGCTCCGGCTTGGACTCGCTGGCCGCCATTGAAGATCGTGAAGCATCCAACTGTAGCAGTGTTAAGGTAAGTGGCTAAAGGCTTTTTTATTTCCTGCACAAGTGGAGTTTGTCTAGCGGATTCAGTTACGCAATTTTTTTATCTGTAGGTACTTATCTATCCTTATAATAAAATGAAGGGTAGTTTAAGGCGTAGCGATTGGAAAAGAGGCTATGATTAGCCAAAAACTCAAGTCAAACCGTGAGAAGAATCAACCTTTAAAAGCACGTTCCTTAATCGTGTTTACAGTGTCGAGTAAAATAAATGCTAATTCTGATTTACTTTCATTTTTTGTCGTTAAATATATCGTATTGTTACAATAAATCCGGGCTTAGTCCTTCCAAACTGTATTCAAAACTTCTGTCGGCAAACAATAATAATGGAGAAAAAATTAAACGGATTTTGCGGCAGGCTTGTACAAATAGTCCTTGAACTTTTGTTACGACATTTTCCAGGAATTGTTACGCGTTAATGTATTCGGCGATCGTCTGTGATGGGGAAATTTATTTGGACAAATCCCGTAATTAAATATGAAATCTATGTACTGGCATTATTTATCCGTAGCCGTAGATAATTAAATACACTAAATATAGGATTTAATGTATATAATTATAAATTCACTTAGGTATATTTTGCTGAATATAGACAACCCCTCGTGAATTCGACCTTATTTTAGGAACCCTTGTCTAGAATTTGATACTAAATAATTATTCTATTGGGCGACAAAAAGTTAATAGTTAAGCAATAGGGTAGAGAAACTAAACTTACGCATATATTTAAGCGACTTAAAAAATAACGATTTCAAAATCGATAAGTAGAGATTTTAAAACAAATGTCGCTCAATTTTGGAACGAAAATTTGAACGATAAGTTTAAATTTCCGTTCTTGGTCTGGTTCTAGTTCTGGTCTTATGTGTTGTCCACGGCACATACAGGGAATCTTGTTAGTGTGAGGCTATGAGCGTGAGGCGTTATTTATTTATTAACTATTTAAACTAAACGGTACAAAGTCCAGTGTCCTCTCATAAGAGGGGTCGGGCATATCCTTGTTCTTTGTTCAGCAGGGTATATACAAGCCAGGAGATCGGCTTGAAGTCAAAGATCCATCATCCCAAAGTGTAGTTACAAAGTTTATTTTCTAGACCAGATTCGATGAAAGGTTTGCCTCTGGGCTCAAGGGATTACCATTCAAATACTTCAACAATCTCAAAATTGCGAATACGAGAGAGATTACGAGTAGTACTTAGTCGGAGGAAGGAATTCTGATGTAATCTGAAAGATTTTCATAATTTGAATAATTTCCAAAGTTTGTCATAATTCTCTTTATCCGTGTAGTAGTATCCAACAAACCGACACAATAGTCACCCGCGGCTACTACAAATTGGTATATTTCAGTAAATTTTACCAAAATTTCGAAAAAACATTCATTGACGCAGGCATTTTATAAACACTTTAAATACGCCATTTTTTAGGCTACCGCTGTTTTACTTAGGCGCTATGTACCTACCTATATTGTTATCGAGGATACCTACGGCGAAAGAACCTTCTCTGCACATAGCTCCTCAGTATCTTATGGAAAGTTTCCCGGTGTTGAATGATTACACGAACAGTTACTGTTCTACTTATTCTGAAGAGTTGGGAATTTTAGACAGTCAATACTGATAATGGCTAGCTTATTAGCAGCCCACTAATGAGCACTCTGCTCATTACTGAGGAGGCCTAGAGCATCCGGCATCCGGGTTCGCTTCTATTCGTCAAACTCGCTGTTCGTTAAGTCCCAGAAGGCCTCCGACATGGCTTAACGACTGCTATATATCGTTAACAACCGGGACCGACGGCTTTACGTGCCCTCCGAAGCACGGATGCCCTAAAGAAATTTTGCCACTAGCGGTTACCCATCCAACTACCGACCGCGCCCGCATTTGCTTGACTTTGTCGATCATTTAGGATCGACGCTAGCCTATGCGTAAGCCCGGCTATGAGATATGAGTGCTTCTTGATATTTATAATTATATAGCTACTAGCTTTCATTTTGCTAAAAATAACTATCTTGTTATTTAACAGTTATAGTCTATCCTTCCTGTAGAACTGTAGAGTGTGTAGAGTATAGAATCAACTCAGGAAGGATAGATTAGGGTATCTACTCTAACAGGAAGGATAGAGTAAAACTGTTTTGCGTACCAGTTACAGTGACTAAATTAATAATTACGATATTGGACTAGCTCGTTTACATATTTGGCCTAAACACACAGTCCAAAATCTGTTTTTAATTGTAAATTAATTAAAATTTTCACACCTGACTACTAAGATCTAACAGTTGCGGATGGTATAGACAAATACCCACACTCTAGAACAATTAATATTTAGTATTAAATATTATGATTACTCAACTAAGACTCAATCATCACTTCACCATTCTTGGAATAAAATACCTATATGCAATAACTCATATAGTAATATAGGGGTTTTTGAGTTATCCCGACTTTGAAGTCGGTTATATTTTTGTAGGTAAAAATTTATTTGTCTGTACTTTTGTCGGCTACTACCACAAAAAAAACTTTAAAATGTTATAGGCTCCGGTACCGCGTAGTTATTAGGTTATTACCAGTCAAAGTGAGGTCTAGGTTTTATTTGAATAGGATTATTAAGTTCAGTGCGACATGACGTTTCGGCACGTAATGCTGTCACGACAGTCTACAATAGCGCAATATCGGTCAATGCTCCGGAAATTTAAATTCTAGGCCTGTGGAAGCCTTGTTTACGTTTATTTTTACATTAACTTATAGTTAACTCTTTCTTACAAATAGTCCTGCGGCATTGTTAATTACCACTGCAACCTTTACTTGGATTGCGGTATACTCGTAGTTTGAAAACTATCATGTATGTGTTACTGAATTTATTATGCTGCTCGGTAAAATTGAGGTGGAACCTATACTAAGAATGGCTTTAACGTATTTTTAATTACAGTTATTTGACGCTAGACTTCGATAGCCGTTTATGGAACAATTCTTTGTGTAGTGTAGCGGAGCACTATGAGAGAATCTTATGAAATTCCCTTTTAAAAAGATAAAAAGGGAGATACACTAAAAAAATTCTACGCATGCGAAGCTGTAGAGTGAAAGCTAGTAAGGGATATTAAGTAGTTAGCTTACAATTAATAGTACTTACTTGGATGTAGTACAAAATAACGCGCATCTTCTCACTGAAATTCCAGTAATCTTAACGCAACAGGTCCCACAAGATTTAAAACTTACTCTGGCAATAACAGCTATGCTAGTCGTAGTATATTTGATTTTTATGAAGTTAACAACAGGTTAGATCTAATCAAATTATTCAAATCAGTTGCATTGGAAGCAAATCAACTACAAACGAGTGTACCTACTTTTGTCATGGAAAAATGCCGAGCGTTTCAGTTAAAATCGTTTACATTGCTCGCTGATAAAGCAAGTATTGGTATTGTTGTTTTATCACTGTCTTCAACATCATCATCATCATCACCATCATCATCACCGACGTCGTCTTTATAGTCATCGTGGTTAAGTCTTCAATACCCGTCGAGTCGTCTGAGTAATTTAGTACTAATACTAAGTACCTAACTTAAAAATTATCATCCTCCTGTAGCTAGAAATTAAACTTCATAAAATGATTAGTTTTATAATCAACTTCATAAAATCACTTATGGATGCGTGAATTACACGATCTCTTGCGGTTAACCGACACAAGGATGTTTAGTTTGCTAAGTATTATTTACCTCTTTACTAAGTTTACTTTACCTATTGCATGAGAAGAAGTTAGGAAGTCATAACAAGCCAAGATCAAGATGTTTTTGTCCCTAAACAAGTCTTGCATTCGTCGAAATAGCCACAATAGAGAACTAAGGAGCGAACCCTTACAAACTTAATTTTTATTGTAATAAGAGTAACAATGCATGCCATACTGAAGGGCGAAAACTCGACTCGAAGGACCAGCCTTGTTTGAGATTCAATATGCATTATGTATTTATTCTCAAACAAGTTATAATGTTCTAATGTGTTAAATCCTGTTTTGGGCAAACTTATTTCATAGAGCCCTTGTGAATTGTGTAAAAAGTGTGAAGTAGTAACACTACTACATACTTATTTAAGTTGCGTTATTGTTTGCTAGTTTCTCAAATACAAATTCTTTATTAATAATTTCAGGGTAAAATAAATTTTGACTTAACAAAGCTGCACCTGACACAATAAAAAATCTGAGCTGACCTTCAGCTCAAACATAATATTCGTTTAAAAATGCGTTCATGTCAACTTTAATTGGAAATCGAACTGTAATCAAACTATCATCGATGTTATTGGAGATGCGAAACACTACGCTGTACGCGTCTGTATTTCAGATGGATACTTATGTGTATACGCTGCAACAGCGCTGTAGTCTGTAGTGTACGCGGTAGTAAGCTAGTGTTGTGTAGAAATTGCGCAGAGAGCCGGCGCGGAGATCGACTTCACAGCAGACTAGTTCGGGCTGTCGCGTGTCGCACTCGCGTCGAAGCGCCGCGACCCTCACTAACCGCGACGTGAAACATCACTTAAAGTAAACACACACATTCAAAAACATACAAGTAACACACTCAGTGACTCCTGCACACTAACTTCGTATTCGATTTTTTGTAACGCAAAAAAAATAATAAAGTTTGACGCCGCGAAAAACTTTACGATCGAGCGCAGCGCTTATGCGTATGCGTTTTACGTAAACAAATAAATGCGCCCTATATTAACGGTGTCTACTGATTTTATTTACAAGGTTAAGTTTGTTGAACTTTTTTTGAGGCACGCGTCGGCTTCGCGATGACGTCAAGTGCAGCGCTAACTAGATTAGATACGCTAAGCCTCGGTAAACTTAGCCGCATGTCACCGCTATGTGGAGGACACGAAATGTAAATAATATGATTCTGAGCCGAATAGTTTCATTCATATGAACTCGTACCTACGATAGCATCGATCGTGCAGCGTTATCAACGCCACAGCCCGCTATTGTTCGACCGCTGATAACTGAGAGTGTTTGGTTACGCTAAAACATATACACCTCATTTATATTATATCGAATCGCAATTATCCGATGTTATTTACTAATAGGTATGTTATTGTAATTCAATATCTGGTCGTTACGGTGAAACATGTGACTAAACGATACAAGGTTTATTATTTCAAGACATTTGAAGCAATATCTTTTAGAAGTATTTGTACTACTTATGTTATTTTTATTTCAATGGATAGATGCATAACAATTCAATTGAATACAATAAATAACTAAGAAACAGAATTGCCCCCTACTATCGCGGTCGAAATCATATAAGTAGATATCAAATAGTAATTAAAATCTATTAATATAACAAACGAGTGAATCACTATGTAAATAACGTACTCTATATTTATGACAATAGGTTATCCGTTTTAAAGTTAAAATTGAGGAAAATGTGATAGCAGGACGTCATACGTATGTTATGTATAAAATATTAGTTGCGATATTTTGTGTGTGAATCAACAAGTACCTACCTGGTTTGTTGTTTGCTATCTTGTTCTGTGAAGCGTTTGTGATATGATGAGCTCAAAATGCATCGGTTTACACTCCGGGATGTAACCGGAAACGGGTGATTGTTTGTGATGAAAGCAATAAGCGGTGCTTATGACTCAGAAGCTCAGTTTTTTTGTGTTCCAATTTTTTGAATTTTTTTGTGACCGGAAGCAGCTGATTGTTGTTGATATAGACAAGCGGTATTTATGCTTACAAATGGTATTATTGCTATGATTTTGTATTGAGGACTGGACTCAGAAGCTCTGTTTTTTCTTGATCCATGTTTTTGTATTTTTTTGAACCGGGAGCAGTTGATTGTTTATGATATACTTAGATAAGTGGTATTTATGCTTACAATGTGTTTGGACTCAGAAGCTCAGTTTTTTTTATTTCTTATTCCAACTATTTTGTATTTTTTTTCGTTTATAAAGTAAATAAAAATAGAGAAAATAAGCCTCTCAGAACTTAATAGCATTAATTAATGTCATCACAAACAATCACTCGCTGCCAACTTTTTGCTTCGATAAGCTTCGTTTTCTTCACTTCATTTAAGAGGAGCTTACTTTGACTTTGGTATTTATCAACTTATTTGGTACAAGTTGTGTCTACCAACTATAGTATGTTATATTTTTTCGTTTTTAAATTATCGATTTAAACGACACAGGTACTTATCTATAGGCGCATCGTTTTGCGAAATTTGAAAAATTCATGGATACCACACCCAAAACAAGTAGGTATCAATTATTATTGCTTTTTTACAGGACTTTTCATATCATCGAATTGTACATACGTGATTTTGACATTTAGCCCTTTATTTATGAAAAAGATACATATTCATCCTTCATTGTAAAATTCTGCAAAAGAGGTAATGCTTATTGTGGCACTCTACCAGTCAACCCTTGGTGTTGTAGATTGTAGAGAATATGCCGTAGGCGTAAACGTCATCAAAACGCTATTACCTACTAACTTGATGAACTTTCAAAGAAAGACAGTGAGAACTGTAGAATTCTCTATAGACTGAAGAACTCGTAGGTGTCGGCGATTAGCGGTTCTCCGTAATCTAATGTCACGAGGTCTTCCAGCCCTCTCAGCGATACGAGTGGTAGAATGAAGCTTTGTAGTTTGAACAATAACTTAAACTGCAACTCAAAGGCAACTTTATTCACTTCGATGATATAATTACAGCGGTCTAATGAGTTCGAGATCGTGGGAGTGAACCGATTTTGAAAACTCTTTTTTTCCGAAAGGCCCGTCTAGTCCCACATTTTGAGCGATATAGGACGAGTAGTAGTTAGGTGTTTGAGTTATTTTTACTTGTTGGTTTTGAAGTCTGTTATTTTTTTTGAAGTTAATTATTTTATTTTTAATATAATGCACCTATAAGTACCTACATAGATTTGTAATAAAGTTTTTAGTGTTTCGTAGTGTGAGTAATTAAAGAACGACCAATTATGTGCTATGCATGAACGTACGCGATGGATTAAGTACCGGCTGTTATAACAATTAAAAGCCGTGACGATTTTCATAGTTCACTTTGGTTATCAGAAAATACCTTAGTATTTATTTATAAGTAGGTAGGTATGTGAAGAGGTCTTTGAACGCTGGAATAGTGTTTTTAAATTAATTTTGAACTTGATTGACTGAAATGATGACCATTATAATAATTACGAAATTGCTACTTAAGTATTGTATAAAAGTGAAAAAATACTCATTAACTTAGTTAAAGTTATTATATAATTGTGTAGCTGTAGATTGTGATTAGGATTAAATTTTCAATGGGTTTTGTGATATTATTAGGTAGGTACTCTACAGCCCTAAAGGTGCTTGTAAATTTGTTTGAAAATACGTCGATTTTTGAAGTACCAAGGTAGGTACTACCTTGAAAGATAGTAGGTATATGGCTTTCTGGTTAGAAATAATAAATGGTGAAATATATTTTTAGAATCATCTCCTGAGGGTTATTAAGAAAAAATATGTTTGACCAAAAAATATGTTGGATCACTGTTCCAAGGGTCCTGGGTTCGATTTCCAGCGAGGCGGAAATTTGAATGATGAGTTTAAACCGATCTCGGTCTGGGTTTGTCTTCTTATCTTATGTATTGTGGATGGCATCCATGTCACAGGGAATGCTGGTGCAGGGCTATGAGTGTGTAGCATTATTTAATTATTTATAATTTATAATATGCAAGACAAACCCGTGGGCAACATCTAATATAGTCATGTTAGCACGTTTTCCAGTCAATTTTTATGTATAAAACGCCTGATACAATACATACTAAGAGTCCGGCTATGATACCTAATGTTTACTTTGCGGTTTATTGTTATTGTTGTATATCGTTGTAAACATACTGAACGTATCAGCATTGGCTACTCTATGGTACGAGCTATCCTGTGGTATCTGCGGTCAGGTGTTACTTATTAACGTGATGCAGAAGAGAATACACCAGCGGTTGTCACTTTTTCCTGACCAAGGACTGAATGAGGGCACACTTGCACGAGGACAGCGCAGTCACTTGCATGCAAATTAATTGATTTTGGGGTCTAGTGGGACGGGTTAGAACGGTCATGGGAGCCAACGGGAATAACCCAAAGCTAACCATCAGATTATTCTTGTATGTACCACATACATTTTCTTTGAGAAATTAGTATAAAAATTAAATCGCATACGCGATATCATACGCTTACCTAGAAATACTGGAAAAATGTAAATTTACCTATCTATTGGGTTAAATATAATATATACTTATACATACTTCATGGAGACTGCAATCAACCGATGAAACTTTTCTAGTTATTTAAAGACAGATTTTTTTTAATTGTCTTACCTATCGCATTTAATTGTGAAGTTTATTAATATAACTACAAATTTTTACGTCAAGCTTATGATAATATTTAGTCAAAACTAAGTACTCTACAGCAAACAAATCAAACAAATGATGAATCATCATTTATCTCAGGATGAGCTTGACACGATCAAACGTACCTACTTACGGACAAATCTGCAAACAGACAAAGTAAATACACCTATTAATATACATAAAATGTTTTCTCAAATATGTTCCTTGAATAAACATCGATCATGATTACCCGTACGACGTAATGGTCACCAAATATAACTGCCGTCCAAAAAAGGTCTCAAATTTTGATGATCCCAAAAATTTAATGATGAGTTTGGGTGGAGACGGTTTTGGTGTATGTCCTGATTGTTATTATCTATTATCTACTAGTGTTTACACGCGGCACACTTATACAGAGTAGCAGCACCCTTCCGCTGCGCCCCTGACAACTGTTACAGTAAAGCCGCTATTAGTCCTACGAAGGAACTTCATATATTTTTTCTTAAATATCCCCTGTGTACCTACTTACATTTTACTACTTATACATATTTGTACTAGACGCTGTCCTGCAATTTGTTTTAAAGTGGGTATACGTCCTCGCTACGCTCCAGGAAACTTGTTGCACCGCTCCTATAGTTCGAAGCGTGATGTTACATAATATCCCATAGCTTTCCTAAATAAATGGACTATTCAACACAAAAGAACTTTTCAATTTGAACCAGTAGTTCCTGAGGTTAGCGCGTTCAAACAAACAAACCAACAAACAAACTCTTCCGCTTCATATTATAGATATAGTTTATAGGTATAGATTTAAACTATTTATTGATTACATTACAAATACCTAAGCACATATTATTTAAAAAAGGACATTAAAATGACATTAAAGATTTAAAAGTTTTTAATACTTAGCAAAATTTTACGCAACTGCTATTAAAGTCAAACTTTAAGTACTCCTTTGAAGTAGCTGTCCAGTATAACGTCTTCCCGTTATGAAAATGCTTTTGACATGAACTTTTCAATAGTGTTATTAAAATTCTATTCGTAAACAGTAAAGCTTTAACTTTCCTAAACAGTTCTTACAGGGTAAGATGAGGCACTCAGCTCATTACAGAGGACAATGTGTTGATTTACCCCTGAACACTCAATATGATAAATGATTTCATCTAGTTTTGTATTCACACTCACACACACCACAGGACAAATACATACATCCAGACAAGAACAGAAATTTAAACTCATCCTTCAAATTTTCGCCTCCTGAGAATCAAACCCGGGGCCTTTAGAACAGCGATCTGGCGTGTTAGGTAACCATTTCGCCATTGAGGTCGTCAAATCTGATTCAATAATCTGACTGTTGTTTGTCTGAAGGTAATATTTAAAAAAAAGTGTACATTCCATATTCTACTGGTTGATTTTACATGTGTACAATAATTGCAGTATATTAATTTAAATAGTGTAATTCTTCCCAATAAATTTCATCTTCGTTGTATTTTCTTGTTTTCCAATGATGTCGAACCACTTTAAAAGTAGGGGTGCCGAGATTTTTATTGCGCAACAAGGTTGTCGCAGATAAAAAGTCTGGGAACCTCTGCCCTAGGGCACGGGCGGTAACATAGACGGGCGGTAACATAGGGTTGGGACCGTAGTCGCCTTTAGAGATTTGTAACCTGTTTGTAACTCTTATTTCTTCGCTGCCATATAAAATACTTTGCATAAAGTGTTGAGATTTATCTGTAATAAACAGAAATTTCATTCCGAATAAGGATTCCGTTGCCAACTTAACTCACTTATTTTAAATTTGGACCAGATAATATAAAGTCATACTGAGATCTTTAGTTGAGATTAAATGCTTAACTTATTTGGAAACTGTGCGATTATGCAAAATGTACGAAAATATATAAAAAAAATATTTAATGAATGTTGGGGCAATCCTTTTTAAATTCGTCTGCGTAGTGACGGTCTAGGTTCGATTCCCATGTAAGACATTATTTTTAAGTGACCGATAAAGTTTGTTTTTTCAAAATCTTTGATCAAATATCATTGTTATTCGTAAATTGGACAAAGTCATCTAATTTCTTTGTCCAATACAAGTTGGATCAAAGAAATTGGATGCGTGGAATACCACCCTTAGACCAGTATTTTTGATATTTAATTTCTGAAAGTTCATAATGTCCAATCTGCCACACTAAAAGTCCTATTTCAGACAAGATGGAGGGAAGTTTGGCGACCCGGATGGCGCAATGGTTTACACGCCGGCACGCTGTTCCGTGACGCCGAGGGTCCTGGTTTCGATTCCCAGCGAGGCGGAAATTTGAATGATGAGTTTAAATTTCCGTTCTCGGTCTGGGTGTGTGTCCTTGTCTTGTGTGTTGTCCATGGCACCCACGTCACAGGGAATCCTAGTGTGGAGCTATGAGTGTGTAGCGTTATTATTATTATTATTATTATTATTAAGTAAGAGTGGATGAGGAGAAAATATTTACAACAATATTCCCCTAAGAAATATTTTACGTGTTCGTACGAAATTCCAGAGCCCTTTGAAGTACTTAGGGAAAGGTGGGCACGAATTTGTCATTATTGGGAATCGAGTTAGTTAAATAACATTTTACCTATGTATTTAATAGAAATAAAATTGGAGGTAGCAATCGGTAAAAACTATAGGTTGCACTACTTTAAAAGCTACATCATATCCTTTTTAATTTTGTCTTAATTATTAAGATACACGTACATTAAACGCATATGCCGTAAATATAAGTGTGAAGTAAGAACTGTGAAGCATGGAAGATTGATAGAAAATGATTATACTACATTACAATAGCAGTTAGTTCCTGTTCCCATCAACCAACCGCTGTCCGTGAGTCAATTCTCAGCTTCCAATACATTATTGTCATATCAATACATATCAATTGGGTGTCATTTATCCGTCCATAGGACCGCTTCACGATCTGCCGATTGTCGCTCGTATTTATAGAATTATTTATGAGACAGCTATATTGATCGGTAATTAATATGCACAGTAGTTCTAACAATTTATGTTTATGCTCCGCAAACTTGCAATAAGTTTACGTAATGTTCTTTGATAAATGGCGGCGGGTTAGTTGATTGTAATTTACCATGTTTTTGATTATTTTTAATAAATTTTGACTGCAGGTCCTTACTTACATCTAATAAACATACTTCAAAGAAGGAGGAATTTCACAATTCGGCTTTTTTTTTGCTTATTAGGTAGGTACATCATAACTTTTACTGATTAATCGATTTGGAATATTCTAATTATATTTGATAGCTAGAGCTTGTCACGTGGTCTCTGAGCGACATCTGAAACGTAGTTTTTTAAGTTATCTTTCCTTTTCCTTGTCGATAGTGCAGTTGGTATTTGTTTGAAAAAGATAATTATAGTTCCTGTGGACGAACCTATTTCGACCCAGTTGAATGAAATGTGGTTACGGTTAAATTTTTTTAAGCTATCTTACTCAAATAAACGAAGAAAATAAAAAATTGAACAAACACAAGGGGTGATAAACAGATGCTTCTTTTGTATGACTTTGCTGTCTTATTCTCACAGGGCTAATAAGTCCTTACTTCTTGAATGAACACCTCAAATATTTATAAAATGCGTATTAATGAATAGGTACTGTGGCCGCTATCATACAAATACTTAATAAAAATTTACTTGTGTCTTGTTATTGACCAAAGCCTTTCCAGTCATTACATCAGCCTTTGTGCGGCCACTGCTGGACATAGGCTTCCCTAATTTGCGCCATTCTGGCCGGTCTTGAGCCCTGTCTTCTTGAGGTCGTCAGACCATCTGGTCACTGTCCAAATAATTAACGTCAATACTGTTTGATAGCATGGAAACACTACGCACGCTATCCCACTCGTCCTTGGCACATAAAAAGAACATTTAAGTCTGTATCATAGTAAAATATCAGAAAACCTTATAAATACGTATAAATTGATATGACATTTTCCTGGAAACAAAAGGTGAAGTACCTAGAGGATTTATAAAGAGCAGATAAAACGATGCCAGATTAAATTAAAGCTTTCATAATCCGTCGTTTATAAAACGTATTCATTTTATTATATTAAATATACAAATATAATATCATTTTATTCTATTAAATAATATATAAGTACAATAAAACTGTATTTATTATGAGTTTATGAGTGTACCTACATGTAAGACTGTTGCTACAGTCTGGTATTATTATTGCCTAGGCGCTGTAAATCTCATAACGATGTTGATCAGGAATTTTGTCTGTCTTACCGTTTCTGTGTCTGTGTTACCGTTTATATCCGAAACAATTTAATTTGTTTCTTTAAATGTTATATGAATAACACTTAAACATACGTTATTTTTATAACATTACCTTTATAGATTTCAAATCAGTAGTCTAATTTTGCGACCAGAATAGGACATAAGTAATAAGTTACCAAATCTTTGATAACCTGACAAATATAATATATTTAATGTGTGTTATACCAACAAACAGACAGACAGACAAAAATTTCAAAATTGTTTGTTTACGTTTATCGTGTAAATAACTATATACACTGGAATAACTCTGTTATTCGAAATCGCAACAGACCCTTTCATTTTATTTTTATCCATGTAGATAGATATACCTGATACCCGCTTAAGACAGATCAGCTTAACCTTATCCAAGCGTATACTTAACCTTCAATAAAAAATTTACAAACGTGAATTCATATTCATTTACGTAATGTGGTGCGATCCTGTGTAGTTACGTTAATTTACTGTTGCTCCTTTATATCTTTACACACGCAATCTGAGGCATTTGTAATAATAAACCGACGTCTTGGAATGCCTTACCTGAACTACAGTTACTGCAGTGCCTCATTTTAACTTTGTGGTTACATCACCGCGGTATGAGACATTCATGAGTTTCGTTCCATCTTTAGTACACGTATCGGCCATTATTCTGGCTATTTATTAACTGGTCTGATTGTACCTAATGTTGGATTCTAATATAGATTAATAGTTAAAACATTACATTAAAAATAAAAAATAAAACCATTTAAAGGTACAATGATTTCATCTGAACAATACTCGTATTCTATTTACTAAACGATTCAATCCGACATTTTAAGGCTGCAGCTACACTTAATGCGCGATCAGCGCGATACGACTGTGACACGTTAGCGATAAAAACAAAAGTAGGTACCTACTGTAATCGATATAGGCTACATCAACGTTTCAGCGAATTTAAAGCAAATTTCTAAAAAAAACGTCTCTTGCGTGACAAGTTTAATAAAACTACTTACTATACCTAATATGTGTGGCTACAGCATGCCTATGGGCCTATGGGAAACCACGAAGTCTATGTGTAGAAGCCACCTCGTCACCAGATTTTCGTCGAATTATGGATAACAGTGTAGCCTCAGACCGATAAACTATAGACGGAGCGCCGTGAACAAAAGCGTGAAGCCGGCAAAAGTCAGCCGAAAGCACACATCGGAATCAATAGAATGCCCTATGTTGACATTTTGAAGTAGAACAAATTTAAACATTATTTTTTAGAACACAAAGCTTCATTCATTTTTGATTATTTAGAACACAAAAGTCGTTTTGGTGTTAGTGCCGCCGTGTGTATTACAAGGCTAGGCTGACTTTTTACTGGCTTCAATCTTTTGTTCCCGGTGTGCCGTCTATAGTTTATTGGTCTGAGAGTGTAGCCACTCCATTCCACGAAATGAGATAAATCTCATTTTGCTCATCCTGAGCCCCGATTCTGCTCATTTATAAATGGATAAATTGGGTCTCAGTTGAGTTGTTTGACAGATTTTGTATGGGGTATGTGTCAAACTATTCAATTGATCTGCAATTGAAGCTTTTATAAATTAGCAGAATAAGGGCCCTATCGCATCGCAAATCTCTGTCAGTGTAACCGCAGCCTCAGTGCTAATTTAAATTAGGATTACTTTCGTCAATATGTTCCCTTGGTTTATTTTATTGAAACAAGATTTATTAATATTAGTTTCGCAAGTTGTACAGCAATGAATTCTACTTATTCTTTGTATCGTATTGTACCTATTACCACAGAAACTCGATTAACCCGACTGTCAATTGTTCTTGGAATCCGTATAATCAAAATAATTGAAATCCGGATAGTTAAATGTATGAAAAATTTAGGAAAAATTTCGCTCGTAGAAGAATTATTATAACTAACATCACTACACTTATTATAACTAACTCGCAGAATACTACACTTAAATACTAAATGAGCGCGGTTTTCTGATTCTGACTGAAGCGAACAGGAGGTAGGACTTTATATACCTACATAAGGCGCGGATAAATCATTTACCGTATAACTAGGGTCCGGATATTCGCAAATCCGTAAACTTAGGTCCCGAAAATTGACTCTACTTAGCTACTACATACATTAGAATTTACGGTTCATAGCTTCAATAACACAATTTGGTCATAGATTTGCAGTTTTCATAATCAATAATCAGCTGTTATTAATAATCAGGTTTATTCTGACATGCCTAAATAACATCAATGCCTAAATATCAATAAGGTTTATATTATTATCCGACAACTTTACATATATATAAATATGTAAGTCCTACAGTTATTGATGTGGATGTAAAATATATTTGCAATAAATATAGTTACATAATTTATTATACTAAACTCTACTCGTTACAATGTATGTATCTTCATTTAAGTAAAAACAAGCTGTTCTGGCAGAATTATAAAAGTATATTTACTTATGTATTGACCGATGACCTCAATCCGTTAAGTCGTTTAGAAGTCATACGATCCAAACGCACAAATGGTTATATAATATTAATTATGTCGCAGGGAAATGGTGAAAATGAGGATTTCATTGAATCCCTAAATGATTTTTATCTATCTAAGATTAAGGCAGACTTTGATAAAATTAAATAAAACAATTAGGATTTCCAAGTAATAACAAAGTTTGTCTGTCGTTAAAAATACTTATTGCAGAAACTTGTATAATTGAACAGCTCCCGTAGACGTGTAAACTTGTTAACTGAGTAATTAAAAACTATGTTTATTAGTTTGTGTTACTTGTTTGAGACGTTTCAATGCCGTCTTGTTTTCTAAAGTTTGTACTTCGCTGAGACAATCAATCGATCCTGTAGCCCGGTTTCTAGTCAATCTATCTAAGCTAGCGGTTCTAGGTCCGTTTCCAGGGGCAGACATTTAAAAATTCCTAGACAGAGACAGAATGAGACTATGTTTGGTTTCGCTTTATTTACCAGGTTTTCAAGGAAGGCACTTAACAGTGCATATCCTTGCCCTATACTAAATTGACACCAGCAAATGTCAATTTTCAAAATAATGATACCAGCTTTTTAATAGTAGGTAGTGTTGTACTACGATACCGGTTTTATGAATCGTAACTTTTTACTTTTACCACATAGTTTTATTATTTTTGGACAATAGACGAATCTTTTAAAATCATGGTTACTATAGAGCATCACAGATAAAAAAATATATATTTATTAATTTTAATTACGTATTACACCAAGTAAATACGACAATTATTTATTCGTTGTTGAAGAATACGCAATATTAAGTTTAAGGTTATAATTATATAGGTATGCCTAATAGGTCATTTTATTTTGAAGACATTTTTTATTTTAAACGATACTCGATTGTAAATTACGTAAAGTTACGGTAGAGGCACATCACAATTAATGACTCGCAAAAAACTGGCAACACAGCTTATGTCAATTTAGTGCGTAGCGAAAAAAAAACATACTGTAAGTGTAAACAAACGACAGCTTCGTACTTTCTCATGCTATCTCATCTTGGCTGCGCTCTACAGATGTCTATATCGTTTTCTGTCCACGCATTTAGAAACGTGACAGAGTAATGTTTGTGTGACTTGTTTGCATGGCTTGCTTTTCTTTAGAAAACCAATGTAGTTTTTACTAATTTCGGGTATTAAGCAATTGAAAATATTTTATGCATTTTGATTATAATTAATGCAATTTATCGATATCGCTGTGTGGACATGGATTTGTATTTTCTACTATCTCAAACCTCATTATCTTACTATCTCAAATTACTTGGAGGTTATTCCATTCCATAAGTATCTGAATTGTATTCCATAATTTATTATACGGCCAGTCGGTCTATATAAAGGGCAGGAGGTGAAATCTTAATTTGGTTAATTTACAGATCTTTGCAGGTCGAAATACCTAATTGAATATTACAAAATGTAAACGCAGTAAACGTACCGTGACGAAGAAAATGAGTTTTCACAGATATTTTGTACCATGTAATTTTCTCAAATGCGCACTTTATTGGAAATTGAATGAGGTACCTTATTTCGGAGGAATCTAATTTATCCGCCGAAAGATCTAAATTCGATTGTGAGATATTGTCGCGTTCCTAGAGGGCGTCTGTTGAGAGTGATGGCTAAGAAATCGTTACAAATCGCTTCGGAAGTGGATAAGGTTAATAATGAAGGCCGTATTAGGGCCTTCATTATTGGCCGTATTAGGGCGCTCTAGGATACTGACTTAATTGTCTGCTGGCAGACCAGGGTAAGGGCACATTACGAAAAGTCAGAAATGTGTGAACTGGCATTCTTACCTGGAACAATAATCTGGATGTTAAATGTTTATACCTAATTAATTAAATTTCGCGCAAATATTAGAATGACGATTGTCATCCGTGATTTGTTTATCCACTGATTTGATTCAACAGTTGAACGATAATTTTGTACGTGTAATAAATAAAGTACTTGTACATAGTGCAAGCAAAGAGTTATTTAGAACCACGTATTATCACAGTACCTGTGCTCGTATAGCTTTTGTTACGGGCTTAGCTCATGACATTCTTGAAACTTGAGCCTAGCAACGATCTTTTACCGCACACGTCATACACGCTGGTGAACAGCTTCGGAACTATTAAAGAGTAGAATACTAGAATAACGTTGGGTTCTTTATAACGAGTATGAAAAGGGTTCTAAGGAATCTAAGTGTTCTATGGCGTTTTAAGGAAATTTTATTTTTGAGTTATCGTTTTTGTATTTTCAATTTAAAGGATTTTTAAGGGATTTTTCTAAAAGATTTCTTTAGTAAAAGGGTAAAAAGAAATTGTTTTGAGTTTAATATGATGTTGAGTTGGTTTAGACAGTTGAGTTTCTGGTTTTATTTTTCTTTAGGCGTCTCTGTAATTCATTCTTTGGCCAAAATGTTTCCCCGTTTCAAAAGTTTCGATTGTAAATTCTAAATTATTTAGTTAATATTAGTTGTTGGTAGAAAAAAACAGTATCTAACCTAACGTTCTAAATGAAAAGCTCACTGCAAAGTTTGTGTTTCTTTTCAAGAAGGTGTTAAAATCTAAGCTTATAAGGCTGAGGAAGCTTTTATTTAGTCTTCTGGCGTTTGGCCAAATCTGTGGCGACTATCGAAAGTACTTCGTTTAACAAAGGATTCCCTTTAGATTTGAATGAGTGAGTGTCATGCATTAATTTTATAGCCATCATTATAGGTGTCTTAGATTACATGAAAGCATGTCTTGTGATGGAACAGAGCTTTATATATAAAGCGATATAAAACTACCCATTTCGATTGCTTACATTATAATCAAATCAGCGGTTCCTAATATAAGCCCGTTCAATCAAACTTTCTAGCTATATGTACAATATTAGTAAGGATAGATAGCATTCCTAGATGTGGGTGTGAGGAAGACATTTTTCTTTGTTTTAAAGCATGGGGATGGCACGCATAAACGCATGCTGCATGACATGACACGTTCCGAGACTACCCCTGGCCGCTATCGATTGTTGTAGATAAAATAATACAGTACGGATTGGCCTATGCTAACGAAATGTCAATATGGCCTTACCCGGCTCCATTCGTTGATCCCGAATAACACGGATAAATATTATTGAAACCAATGTGCAAAGCTGAATAAAACTTTGTACAGATAAAAGGATAGAAGTTTTATGTGAGGACCCAAAGCAATTTTTTAAATGACAGAGCCGTATCGACGTTATTTGTTCGGTTTGAATGAGAGGAATGAATTTATCTAAATCTGAAAAAGGTCTAGTAAAATATGTACTATATTGACACGCAGGACATACTTCTTTTTTGTTGACTTACATAGATATAATAAATGTTACCTACTTATAGAAATTAAAATATACATATTCATATTATGTTAAATTTAGTAGTACATAATGACACGAATAAATTCATATAAACTTCCTAAAACATTATTGTATAAGAAGTAAGAGATAGATTCCTTAGAGAAGCCAGCAATAACTATATCCAAGTGTGGTAGGTATCAGCATATTCGCAGAATTATTTCCGTCCGTTTTGGTGCTTAAAACAAAAAGAAAAGCAGAGGCTTAACGCCATTAATCAAACTGTTCCAACAAAAACACCGTATTATATAAAATAAACAATAGAGGCACTTTTCACGGTAAAAACGGTTTCGAATTCGGTTGACCAATTTAGCTTATTCTTTCACTAGCCGTTTGTTGATAATTTTATCCTTTACTAGTAGTGCGCGCGACTTCATTTGTGCATGATGTTTTTCTTAGGAATAAAAAATAGCATAAAATTATGTAGCTCCACAACCTCCTCTATCTCCCAGTGAAAGTCCCATAAAATCCGTTCAGACGCTTTAGAGATTAGTGTGCACAAACTTACGATCAGTTACAGTTTTATTATATGTATAAAATATAAAAAAAGATTGTTAACAAATTATTGTTTGAATTGATATCTAGAACCACAAAGCATAAACATAGACTCAACCCATCCATCAGATATTGCACGTCCACTGCTGGTCATAGTCCTCTCCTGACTAGTTTGACTTTGACCAATACTTAGGTACTTATTCTTTTGGTTCTAACGGATGACCGCTGTTTTCTTCAGGTCTTCAATCCACCTGATCGGGAATCGCATGGGAACTAAATTATAGGGAAGAAGTATACATCAGTAGCAAAAAATACTGAAGAATACTGATAAAAATGGCTGATACTTACACAACTTATATCCCATCAACTTCCCTTTTTACCCGTTAAGGGATAATTTCCGGGATAAAAAATCTAGTCAAATTGCTAACGCCAACTGCCAGCTTTTGAAAATAAAAAGAATCATCAAAATCGGTTCCCTATACGAAGAAAAAAAATTACGAGGAATTATGAGATTAACACAGAAAATAAATACTCTTTAATAGATAACTAGATAAGATCCTTTTTATAAAGTCGCTTAAAACGAAACAGATTCATAATCTAAGTAAGGAAATACGTTATTGAATTTGTAGTTAGTGACTCATCTGGTATGACTCGTTTGATATTCAAAATTTTCTGCATAGGTATATATTTGGCGTTGAGACATCTCGCTTCACCGATATTTCGGTTGCTGAATATTGAGTTGTGGATATTAGCAGACGGCCTATAATATTAGTTTCGCTTCACGGTGATCTCGTAGTTTGTTAGTTTGGCTGCGTCAGCGGTGATGCTTTTGTATTATATGACTGATGCTGTAAATAAAATGAGTAGATACCTAAACTAAATGCTTGTTTGCGTTATGAAGTTAATACGTTTCGGTTTTAGGATGCCTTGCTCTAAAAGTATTTCTTTATTCTACGAGTATTTTGTCTGGTTTGGACGTACCGGTGGAATTTTCATTCCTGATGGCCATTTCTTTAACTTTACGCTTTTTAATTTTTTGTACTGTAGTTTATCATTAATTTGGTTGATTAGAATACAATATCTTTCTTTAGTCCTGGGTAAACGTAACAGAAGAAATAATATTAAATCATTTTTGAGTATCGGTGACTTTTTTAAAACTGTTTAAAAATAATAACTGGTTCTGGTTCCTGGTTGGACCGTAATTCAACCCATATAAAGTTTACGTTACCTTGACAGTTGACACTGAGTGTACACATTTCAAACACATGCATGGCATGGTAGTGTATATAGATTACGAATAGTTGTGCCTATTTGTAATCTAAGCACACTACCAACTCGTTGTCACACTAATACACGTTATTTCCATATGAATACCTTTTCCAGAATGACGTACGACATGTGAGAATAGACTCCTTAATTTAGTCACGTAATTAGTTTAAACATATCTACAACATATCTAAGTTAAGTGGACATATCGTAGTGTAAACATAAGTGTTTGTGTTCAAATATCGTGTAAGTGTAAAAATAAGTGTTCAATTTTAGAACATAAGTGTTTAGTGACGTAAATATAGCAACAATTGGTGTGTGTTTAGAAGATGTCTGAACGCTTCAAGGTAACGAAGTTTGAAGAGCCTTCGGGCAAAACATACAAGAACTATGGCGCTACATCTGCCGATGCTGACGTGGAGGCGAAGGGGAAACTACTCAAAGACTCAGGTAAGTGTTTCGGAATTTCCTACTGAATATAATTTGTTTTTTTTTGTTTGTTTATGTTATCGAATGTGATGCGTTTCTGCGCTTTTGTTAATCGTTGATTTCTAACACAGATTGTTGTTAACTTATAAAATAACTTGTATGTACTTGTATTTGATAGAGCTAATTTTGATTTTTAAGAAACCGATTTTAAAGCAAGTATTTGACTATGTTTAGGTATAGGTAGGTACTCACGATATTACCACGAATCGTTGTCACGGTCAAATGGATCTTGGTTCCTCGTATTGTATTTAAACAGGTACTTCGAGATGAATGAAGTTAAAACAGACGCAATGTTTATTTCTCCATACAAATAAATAAGTAAAATAAAATCAGAATATGAGTAAATAAAAAGTTTTTGTTTTACTGTAGAAGTCTGACGGCGATACGGCAAGGACTCACTAAATTATGTAGACACTTGTCTTGTTTAGCGTATTGATTTTAGTGCAGGCAGTATGGATATGCATAATTTGGTAAATATTAAAATATTAATCAAAGAAGGATGTCCAATTTTGACCTGATCATGTATAGAAATGAAAAAAATCTTAAAATTCAGCTAACATATTTGCATATTAAACACGCTTATTACTAAATGAAAAGAAACGCAGGAAAGAAACGCAGGCTCCTTGGGAGTTTTTTGCCTCTTATTCTTCCAAGACTATTCGCCGTAGGGATTTGTTGAAGCGATGGCGTAGTTTTACTTTCGAAAAGTGTTTGTAAAAACTTACTTCGAAAAAACATTTCGTTCTTCTTCTTTAGATACTACAAAAGTGACAAATAAAATTTTGTTTGGAGAATCTGTGAAATGTTTCGGGTTCGTGAACTTATAAACAAAAGTTTATTGAAGTGAGGCCGTAGTCCTAGTATTTACTTTTGAGATACATAAGATAGGGTTTTCTCTATGTATTGGAATACATACAGAAAAAAGAGCAGAGGACGCCCCCCGAAAAGGTGGATTGGTGACCTGTACCCCTATTATGAGTTTGTTGTAGTAAACGCAAAAAACGTTACTATTGATGCTATCGTGAAAACGCTGCTTTAATAGTAAATGCGCATAACTCTATTAAATACAGTACTTGCGGTCATGTTTTACTTACAATTTGGTATTACGAGTCACAAATTTGACAGATGCTATAGTAAATTACGTTACCCGTAGTAGTTACGGCACTCACGCTATTTTCTAAGGTGAAAAGTCACTATCGAAATTAAATGTCATTAAATATTGCTGTATATTTAAACAAAATCATGGCTAGGCACTATTTTGCTTGGCAAATGATTCACGCAACCGAACGCAGAGATGAAAATAATGAAATTTTGAACTTGCGAGATCAACAAAATATTTAGCAACCTTTGATGTTTTAAATGTCTAGATTGAGCGTCGCCCTACAATGAAAACAAAAAAAAACAAGGCAACATTATCAAGCATGTGTGCGTGCAGACGATGTTTTACCCGTTCGTCTATTGTCTATGTGTGCGTAATGTGTGCGTAATGATATTGTTAGGAGAAGAGTGACGTATTTCCTGTCAGTATGAAGCTATGAAGTCTATATAAGCGTTGGCGAGCTCAGTCTGCGGGCAATTCACGTCGAGTTCACTTGGCAAGGGGAACCACTGCTCGTTTGAATGGTTAAACTAAATATCCTG
Source organism: Hesperia comma (assembly GCA_905404135.1). Classification (NCBI taxonomy): domain Eukaryota; kingdom Metazoa; phylum Arthropoda; class Insecta; order Lepidoptera; family Hesperiidae; genus Hesperia; species Hesperia comma. The sequence continues at coordinate 18,409,146 of FR990014.1, read as the reverse complement.
TCATTTAAATTTGCGTGTAATTAATTGTTAAATGTGATTTTTATTTTGCGTTCACTTCTAGTTGCTAAAAATATAAAAATTGTGGCTAACAGTTAGCCACAATTTTTTGACACGTTTTCGCGGATTCGATGTCCCATCTAGATATTTAAAACATCAAAGTTAGCAACACTTTGACACCACAGTTTGACACTGAATGCGACTGACGCAGAACGCTAATGTAATTAAATTGAAAAGGTACCAAACCGCCATTAATTCCACTCTTCTTTCACATTTCCTAATTTAGTCGGGTTATAGAGCATCCATAGACTTGTTTTTTTAATTTCACAAATGTTGGCTCGCGGGCCAGGGTCTCGTTCTATCCTTGTTGACATCATAATAAAAGAATGAGAGAGGTATTACTCATGGATGCCAACATAACGTAACGGAAACTGTACCGTCTCACGTCTTTACGATACCCGCTGTAGTTTCATTTCCAAAACTCATAATAGCTCATAATGTAACTACAGTATTAGACTATTCGATCGTAACCGCTAGAGGCGCTGTACGGATTCTCATACAAATTCTAAACGTTAACTGCAATAGTAACAGTTTTGACGTTTACTACAACAACTCATAATAGGGGTACTGAAGTAGATAGCTGAGAAAAAAGAGCATAGGACGCCCCCCAAAAAGGTGGATTGATGACCTGAAGAAGAGAGCTGGAAACCATTGGATTCAGAGTGGCGCCAATTAGGGGAGGCCTATGTTCAGCAGTGGACTTTGGACTTCGATAGGCTGATAGATAGATTCGTAGACGTTTATCTGCGTCGGGTGGAATTCATCCCGCTACAGGGTCGTTGTAAAATTAACCCTAACAACTGTAAAGTAGACAATGTGGCCTTAGTTCCCGCTAGGTAGGATACGTGATCTAATCGTTCTATAACAGAGTAATTGATTGGTCATTCATCACTTTGTCTGTAATAAGCAATATCAATGATGATTCTGATGCTAAGCTAATGATCCTAATCGGGCCATTCATGAAAATAGCCTAGGAGACATTGAAGGTATCTACAGTTAGTACTTATTTTTTTATGGAATTAAGATAGCAAACGAGCATGCAGCACCACCCTTCCGCTGCCGCCCATAACAACTGTGACCGACCTAGAACTAGACTCAAAGGGACTAGGATGGTTAGTCCAGTTAGTAGATGGTGTTAGAATATTAGTTGGTTAGTTTGTTAATAAGTGTAGGGACCGGGACTGTTAGTGATAATTAGTCCTGTTAGTTGATGTTAGTAATAGTCCAGTTAGTTATTATTAGTATGAGTCTCGTTCTAATTCGGTCACAGATGCGTTGCTACCCCTGAGGACTGAGATAGTCGCCTCTAAAAAAGTGTAACCGGCTCCACACCTTCCTATCCGGAACACAATTGTTCTTAAAACAATTATTACATGTTAGGAATGGTACTAAGTACCGTGGCGGGCGGTGGTACTTCCCCGGGTGAGCTCTAGGCCCTTACCACATAGCAGCCACCTAGCTTAAATTTTTACGGGACTTTCACTGGGAGATAGAGGAGGTTATGGAGCATTATATAGGCTACTTTTGTTCCTGACTTCTCGCGAGATCGGGATTTACTATTTGTTTATTATTATTTGGTTTCTGCTATTTGTCTTCTTATTTTGGGTTGTAATGAATATAAGAATAAGAACATTCTACTTATTTGGTCGTCAGCAAATACCATTTACAAATTTCAACGGTAAACTCTATAACTATACGAAGAAAATTAATTAATTCATAAAATACCACACATACATGTATGGATATACATATATGATGCTGTGTAATACAGAAATAATAATTAATAAAACAGAGCTCTTGAAAACGCTCAATTTTATTACCACCAGTAGGTATAGGTACATACTCGTACTACACCGTACTGTTCGTACACGTAACGTTGACGAGACGACCGCCGCGCCGGTTACAAAGTAAACACGGTTCATCCCAAACACTAGCAGAGTGTATGTGCTACGCAATTGCCCTGAGCTCTAGAAACTTCTATCAATATAGAATGGCTGAATGATAGATGTTTCCGTACGTTATCGATATGAGAACTCAATATTTTTGACATGTTTCTTTTTCTTATGTGTGTTTTACCTCACTTTGCACTGGGTGAACCGATTGAACATAAATCTTGAGTGGGTGTTTCGATGTTTATATTATTTTAATCGAAAGAAATTAGAGCGATATTTGGCCGGCATTTTTTGCGATTCTACATATTAAGAAGTGGGTTAATTGGATTGTCTTAAACCGATTGGCAGATTTAAAGTTGCGCTACAAAACCGCAATACCTCGCTGTACAATAACAGTTTAAAAAAAGGCCGAATGAAGAAATCTCTAGTAGGTAAAATAGCTATGTTTAATTAAAAAAAAAACTTACACTTGATTTTGTAACCAGCTTCTTAACTATGTTATGACGTTTATATAGGTACTTACCTACCGAGGTTAATGACGTAACGTAACGATAGACGATCACGAACGGAGTTTAAATGTGTCGTCCGGTTTGTGTGACCTACGAACTTGAAACTTCTAATGTCAAAACGAGTGACAAAATCGTACACACGTCACATTATGACGTCACGTCCTCAATCACGCTATTAAAGTTTTTAACACCACTTGCATACAATACTACAAGTTCTCAACAGCAATCGGAGCTCAGCTGCCGCCTAACTTGGCGGGAAATCTTCCTCTGCTGAATCAATGTGAAATCTCGGGTAAAATTAGCGCATTATTATTGAAATCTACTACTATTACTTCCGCTGTCTTATCTGCCCTATCTCATCCATCTCCATCTATCTATATCACTATATTTACTTAAGGAATTTTAAATTCTCGTCAAAAATCTAAAATGGACCTTAATCACAGGAACGGAAACATTAGTTTAAGGTTGCCATTTAAACGAATTAATATCGAACGTGAACGGAGTATAGAAATAGATCAACTTTGTTAAAGGCACGATAAATAAGTACATATGTATACAGTCGTTATACTACATTGTGTTTTTACTGACGTGTCTCGGAAACTCTAATATTTCATTATTTTATTGAAACGACCAACACGCGAAGAATAAAAATGTCTAGAGACTAAATAAAGAAATATGAACTTATTCTCCACAAACAACCAATGGCTCACGTCAAGCGGCTTAAACTTTTGTTTAATAGATGTCTGTGTATATTACAATTTTAAGCGGTTAGCGAACGGGTAGGTAGGTCCTGGTACCGACAAAACCGAGTTTTTACTTCTTAAGAGGGTCGGGGGTAGAGTGATTTTCCTTAGTGCTCACTTGCATCACAGGAACCACAAAGTTCCGAGTGAGTTATTTCATAAATAAAAGATAAGTGTATCCCCCCCCCCCTAGGAGGGAATTTTCAAAAACCATCTCCTATTGATTTCTACACTCGAGAATTCTCAGATTCTTGCGTTCAGTAGGTTCGGCAGTTCATTACTTGCGCGATATCCACTTAGATCCATTGAAAACATCCATCTATCAGTCGCTACAGTAAGAGGCTTGCCATTTGTTATGTTTTAACATAAAATTTAAACAGTAATTAATACTAAACGTGGCTTAAAGTTACTCAGAGATGAAATGATTTTGTCTTTTTTAAACTTTGACTTGACGGGGACAAAAAAATTAAAGCGTTTATTAATAAGGCCCTAAAGGTTCAGTTTCTTTCCGAGTACAATCGCATACATAGATCATCTCGCGACTTTTCAAATCGTAATGCTATAATGCCATTTAGCTGCGACGATGGTCCAAACACCTATTGCTAATTAACTGAATTTTAACAAAGCAGTTTCTGAAAAGTTTGCATCGTGCTAAACCTCATTTGTATTCTGTTCCAAATAGCCATAAGATTGTATTCCTAACAATATGTATTCTTATAATATTACATCAATATTTAGACAGATGCGTAAATACACTCGAGTTAGTGGATCGGAGGCACACCGCATCTAACGAGATTATTGTCTTGTTGAAAATACGATGCTAAAATAGCCATTGTGTATTGTCTAACAATAATATACATCGCTAGCTAACCTGGACAATTCTTTTGTGTAGTATGTCATAACATAAATAATATCAGATCATAATTACTTAATTTGTATATTAATTTTAACTACAGAACCCAATATGTACTGCAAGTTCCGTCGTTATTTATTCTGGCAAACAGTAACTTTACAGTACCTAAGTTCATTTTAACTCGGCTGATATGAACATAGCTACGAGTGGCTGCGCAGATGTCGATTTTAAGGCCAAAATGGTGGTAGGAGGCGGGGAGTGCGGGCGGTAGGATAGTTAGCCAATACGAAGCAATTACGAAGTAGCGCATCACAAAACTGTCATGGCCGCCGTGTTTTGATTGGTCAGTTACTGTACCTGCGCAAACATCTCGGAAAACGAAGTTCACATCAGCCGAGTCAAAATGAACTTACTGTACATTGACATTTTGTGTAGGTACCAACTTCCTATTCAGTGTATCAAATACCATGCGTTTGATATATTATTTGATGTGTAGAATTCCTTTACAATTAATGATTTCATAATGCATTATTGCATAAAAATCGTATTTTTTAAAATTAACGCCATATGCTTACATTATCGACATCATTGTATTTTGTTTTGGTTACACCAAAGGAAAAGAAAAGTCTTTTTCTAAGTAAGTAGGTACTTAGTATTAGACTATAAGTAAGTGTGATATAAGATAAAAATAAAAGTTGTGAAAGAACTTAACAATTCAGTCGTCATTGTTCACATATTTGCTTCATGTTGTCCACTTCCTCCCTAACAGTTACATATTATGTATGTCACCATTAGGGAATGCAATCTCGCGAGATTGGGGCTCAGGCGAGATCTCGCGAGTTTATAAATATCAATCTCGCGAGATCTCGCCAATTTCGAGATCTCGCGAGATTGGCAGTTTTGTGTGTTTTTTCTTGCAAATAATCATTATATTTGAATGAATTTGGAAAAAGCGATGAGAATTTAAGATATTTTGATATACAAATTAATTTTTACAATTTTTTTCAATAAAATTTTAGGTCTTTTTAACATTTGCTAGACGTAAGACGTATCTATCTATTTTTTAATAAACTTTATCAAATTGGAAATAAAATAAACAATCTTTTTTCTCTTCTAAGATCAAACAACTTTAAAAAATATATAAATCAGTTTTTATAACAAAACGACAATAAGTTAAAACAAAAATAACAAATTCATTAATAAAGTTGAGTTGACTGTTAGACTCAGATAATAATATAAATTAAATAAAACTTTATCCAAACAGGGATGTATTAGAAAGGCCAGATTAACTAATAATATATACCAATCAAGTTGAATGCTTGTTCAGTTTACCTCATACGCCATTATCAAGAATAATTTTGATAGTAGCTTTACAGTACATAATGTATTTGATTTGCTCCAATCTCCAATTCCCTGAAGGCAATATTTGCGGAATTTCTAGTCTACAATTAGGCATTTTTTGGTTAGTTTAGTTTACTTTTGAGATGGTCACTCTGGTTCCATGTCAATTCGCGCGCTGCCACAATTAGAATAAGCTGTTTTAATGCTTGTAAACAATTTCGTTAATCTCGCGAGATCTCGCCCATTTTTCGACCGAGATTCAATCTCGCAAAAAAGGGCCGAGATCTCGCGAGAACGAGATTGCATTCCCTAGTCACTATGTGTAAGTCATGTATACATATTAATAAGATGTTACCGATGATGTAAAATTGGGTCTTACAGTTGTTACCTACACTTTACTTAGTGTGTAACCATTTTGTTCGACATAAAAAAGAAGATAGTACCGAAGGAAACATCTGTGAAATTACATACTTAAGTTGGTGCTGCAAATGTAAATTTCATTTTTATCGTGCATACGAGTAAAAGTCGACAACTTGAAGATGCAACTTTGAAAACCTCACATTTTATCGCGAGCGTGTCATTTTGCGGTGTAGTGTCGTGACGTGACTGACTTTGTGAATAAAAAATATGAATATTTCAGGTTTTATACAAGGTTGCAACAGAAAATATACGACGTACGGATTTTTTTTTCAATGCAGAAGTGACCATTGAAGAAATGTTACTTCGATATTAAATTTTAGTAGAGTATTTTTAAAACTCACAACAATATTACGGCTCATTCACACGAGGACGAATCGTCTTTTTTCACGAATCGTCTTTTTTCACGATTCGTTATTTTTTTTGACGGCGGCAATGCTTTTTAAATACTCATGTTCACACGCTTGACGAATCGTGAAAAAAGACGAATACGGATACGTCTTTTACAAATCACGAATCGTGAATGTTTTATGATTATGACGGATACGTCTTTTAGAAATCACGAATCGTGAATGTTTCTGAACCAATCTGAACTGAGCTAAATCACGAAATAAATGTGAACTTCAATGCGGATATTTTGACGAATCGTGAAAAAACACGATTCCGTATTCAATGTGAACGTCCATCCGTCAAGACGTATCGTGTTTTTTGACGAATCGTCAAAGACGTATGCCGTGGGAATGAGCCCTTAGAAGTCCTTTTTTAAAATGCTAAACCCCACAATACCATTAAATCAAAACACTTTAATTATAAGTAAAGGTAAATATATGTATAGTTTAGAAATTCTATTGTAGATATGTACATACGTACCTACATACATCGACTGCGATATCGGTGACATCAATAGCAGTTGAAATTATTACCCTCATTTGGACTTTCGATGTAGTCAGATGAAAACACATTAGAAGTATGTTTGGTTTTTCATAAAAATTATCTTTTTATGGAATTAGAGGGTTCTGCAATTGTCTAAATTTGGTTTGAACGGCGGGCTTTACATACATTTTTAAGGTCAATGGTTATTATGCAATGTATATGACTACATGTTATCTGCGTTGGTAGTTGAGAACTCGAGGAAACAACATATATTATTTTGTATACATTTTGTGTTGCTAACGAAATAATATTTATTTTGAGAGTTTCGTGTTGGAAGTCAATTTCTGATGGAATCACGGGCATTTATTATTTATTTATAAACTAGTGACCCGCCCCGGCTTCGCACGGGTGCAATGCTGATACTAAATACACTTATTATACATAATATAAACCTTTTTTTTTTTTTTTTTCTTTTTTTATAGCCTGAAGGGCTGACGTAAAAGCAGACGAGCCACCTGATGGTAAGTGGTCATCGTCGCCTATAGACACGAGCAACAGCAGGGGAGTTACCAGTGCAACGCCGGCCCTGAAGGAGAACTCTTTTTACACCTTTCTTGAAGAGCCCCATGTCATAGCGCTCCGGGAATACCTCAGAAGGAAGCTCATTCCTTCCTTCTGAGGTTCCTCTTGAATCACTCAATCTATTAAAAAAACCGCATCAAAATCCGCTGCGTAGTTTTAAAGATTTAAGCATACTAAGGGACATAGGGACAGAGAAAGCGACTTTGTTTTATATTTATACTATATAGTGAAAATTATTTTCTAAAATGCACCAATCCGCACGAAAGCTGTGGCTGTGAGTGTGACGTATGTGGTAGACTGGTAGAATATGGTTTAGAATTTGATTTGGTTCGATGATGAGAAGAGATAGAGAGTGAGCCGTGTTCTATAGATGGACATTAATACTGACATAACTTTTTCATTTTCCCACTAAGAAAGTTGTAAATTAAAATTTCTTTTCTTTGTCTATCTATAGGTATAGATATGAGTAGTCTCTGTGTATCAACCCCCACGATACAGAAAATCGTAGTGGGAGGCTGTGAATGTGTAGTGCAGGTGCTATATTATATTTATTTATTAATTTATATTTATTATGATTGCTTTATAATTAAGTTATTTCTATGAATCATCAGCATAAGTTTAATGACATGGGAGATTTTTTTATTATTGTACAGGATTAACTGCTTCATTTGTAGCAAGGTTTTTTAAAAGGAAACCACTAAAGAGCTTTCCTCAAATACGGTGCAATACGAGGTAATAAACTCCTGGGCGCTTTTGTGTGGTTAGTCCCAAACCGCACGCATGCGGTGGCCTTTGAGGTCGTTTACTTTGATTGCTATGAGTTTCGTGAATAAACTGTAGGGTGTTTACTTACTTGTAAAATTTATGTTTTTACTTTTCCTTTCAGAGATAGCTGTGAGAGAGATTATTTTCCAATAGGATAGATTGAATTTGTTTTGAGGGTATTTCGGATTTCCATTTACCATCCATAACCATCATGACCTACTATTGACCACGGGGCTCTTCTCAAAAATGAGAAGGTTAAAGCTGGTTTAGTGATTGGCAGACTTCACATGCCTTTGAGTGTTGCCAACTCTCCGTCAGTTGCAGATTTACTGCGAGAATTTACATTGCCTTAAGTCAGTTTTGCTTACAAGCTAAATTTAAGCGAGCTCTTGTAATAGGTAATAAATAAATTTGGATTTTGCGGGGAGGGGCAATAGTGCGTAAAGAAAACTGTGAATCAATAAAAACGATTTCAATTTCATTTATCTTGCTTATTTTAGGAAGAGCTTGACAAATTTGGATGCGATTATCACTGATGTAAAAAAAAATATAAACGCGTAAATCGGTTATCAAACCGCACATCAAAAATGCCTTAACAATATTTATATCTTAACTTTGTTTTAAAATATAGCTTAGTATACTAAGCTTGTCAGTGTTTTCCTATAAATGTTGGTTTATTATTACGATGAATGATTCATGCCGGAATACATAATGTATACAACGACGGTTTTCCTGCGTTTATAAATAGGATTTGCATCGACGATAGTGCTTTATACAAGTGCATAGAAATAAGATCTACAATATCTAAGATAATAACGATTCTTCTAGAAAGTATGTAGAGTTCAGTGACACGAGGTTCTTACTTAACATCCATACCTACTAATAACAGGTGTCTCAAAAGAAAGTTCACATTTAAATCTTTTTTTAAAAGAAAAGTCTTAGCTTTATTGAATTTTTTTTTATTTTATATTGAAGTACACTGTTTGGGAATTTATTTTTTAAAAATAACATCGTCCAAATGTAAACCGTTGCGCTCTCGGCATTCATTTAGTCGGGCACTAAAATTGCCTATGACAGCTCGGCAGGTAGTCTCAGGTAATCTCCAGGCGAGGTGACATAAATTGGCCTCCACGGAGTCCCGATTTTTTCCTGTGGGGTTATGTCAAATCAAAAGTTTACGCTAATAAACCGACTTCCCTGGCACAATTAAAAGAAAATATCCGTCAAGAAATGGCAGCCATCACGGAGACTACCTGCCGAGCTGTCATAGGCAATTTTAGTGCCCGACTAAATGAATGCCGAGAGCGCAACGGTTTACATTTGGACGATGTTATTTTTAAAAAATAAATTCCCAAACAGTGTACTTCAATATAAAATAAAAAAAATTTCAATAAAGCTAAGACTTTTCTTTTAAAAAAAGATTTAAATGTGAACTTTCTTTTGAGACACCTTGTATTAGAAATGCGAAAGTGTGTATGTTTGTCTGTCACACTTTCACTGCTAAATCACGAATTTTAATTCGGAATGAAAATAGTTACACACCCAGGGTTACGTTTTTTTTAAAAATAGACCACTAAGGAGTTAAATAGCGGACGCAAATGAAAAAGCGAATCGTACGCTGGCGTAATTTACGCGGGAAAAATAATTTTGGATTACTTAAGTCATGGCGTAATGGCTCAGTTTTGGTATATTTATTCCGGTATGTGTATTGTTCAAATCACCCAAGAGTCAGCGATAGGGGAATCCTAGTATGGCTGTTAGTGTGAAGCGTAAAAATCCATAGTGGTAAAGTAAAAACGAAATTACCTAGCCATAGATACACTATTTAATGTAATAGAGCACAAATTAACGCCAAGGCTAATAACTTTCCGGTTAGACAGGAAGACAGATTAAGCTTCAGGTTGTCAGTCGCAAATATTTCATAATCGCGCTTCAGTAAACTGTCGTATAAAATAATTTCAAACACAATACCTAACACAAGCTGTAATACTTGAGTCGCCGCTAATATGGAATTACCACACCCCGCTCAAAACAAATTAATACGTCATTATATTAAGTTCATAATTCAATTTAACTTGACAGCAAAATTTTACTTAGGGCACTTTAAATTCTCGCCGTCAATCTACAATGAACTTTAACTACAGGGGCGGAAATCGGGCATTTGTGTGAGTGGTCTCTGGTCATTTAAGCGAATTTCATGTCGAACGCGATCAGAGTCCTGCAAGGATCTTTTGGCGCGTGGCTGACGTGAGGGTGACGGAGACAGCGCCTTACAGGTAAGGCAAACTGTAAGGCACTGTCTCTGTCACCCACATGTCATCCACGCGCTTAAGGGTCACACTGTCAGAAATAGTAGATTTGTTTCATTCTATTCATAGACTAGTCCGATTCGCCCCAATATACACCTACATTTTAGGACCGCTTTTAGAGATCACCCAATATTTCTATATAAATAACTGACAAGCGCAGAAAATATTCCCAAAACTTTATGGATCGATGATTCTACATAAAACCGTCCATTGGAATCAATCTACGCGTCGGAAAGCGTGATTGAATCCTTTTAGCAGCTACTTAAATAAACGCGTTTCAGGTAAAGAGATTCAACGAAATGTACTTTGATTTGGAAAAGTAGTGTCGAATTCGGTTTGTGTGACTACTGTATCATCAAAGGCTAATAAAAACACTTTAGTACAGTATTATGAATAGTAAGTAAGTAGAATTACAAAAGGTAGCGGTGATAGCCTAATGGTTAAGAATTCGACCTACTAATAAGATAAGAGGGTCCGGGTTCGAATACCAGTTCACGCTTCTCTGACTTTTCGGAGTTATGTGCGTTTTAAGGATTTAAATATCACTTGCTACAAAGGTAAAGGAAAACATCGTGAACAAATCTGCATACCGGAGAGTTCGCAAAACTCCAAGGTGTGTGAGGTCCGCCAATCCGCACTTGGCCAGCGTGGTGGACTATGATGGCCTTAACCTTTTCATTTTGTGAAGAGACCCGTGATCAATTGTGGGCCATGGCCTATTATGGGTCGAGATGATGATGATGGTGATGACTTTACTTGTGTTGTGATTTTATATTGACGCTGCATTACAGTCTCTCATTTCCTGTAATGATCTCATTTCGGATTTCTTATTTGATTTAAACATATCTACCTACTCGTACATTCGAAAAAAAATTAAGGATGATTTTAATTATTAAATATCCCCAATAATCAGTTATTTTTATTATTGTGTGTGGCCTTATACAGACCTTATTCATATTTATGCCTAAGAATATTCATATTATATTCATGTTCCGAACGATAGCTGGAATATTGCCAGTGTACAAAATCCTAGTTCTTTACTAGGTATAGGGGCAGCCTAATGAAAATATGGATTATTTGTATTGACACATTGCTTACACTCTCATACACATTTATTTTCATATTTGCTCTATCCTCATAATGGTATGAATGACTTAATTATTTTGTGTTAGTAGCTGACCATGAACAAAATTAAAATGACAATTATGTTGACGGACCACCAGATGATTATGTAGGTATATTCCGACTTTTAATTCGAGGCAGTAAAATGATATTTCCAGTGTTACCGTTTTTTATTATCTTAAAAATAGTGATGTTTTCTGGACTATTTTGAAATATTCTATTTGAAAGAACTATTAATGGGATTTATTTACGTTCAATGCATGTATGTGCTTTCATATAGGTATGCATGTACTATTGTTTAATATTTTTCGTCTACTATTTATTTCGATACTAAAGAAAGAGGGATTGAGGGAATAGCTAACGAGCTAGGCTTTCGCTTTATCACCAGCTAATTACTTTCGGGATTAAAGTTTCGCGACCTCCAAAAAAAGGAACTGGGTGCCTCAACATCGAGTGCTTTTCAGCAGGGTGCACCATAAGTGGAGAAGATCAGCTTATTAAATACTCTTTTTTATGAAATTAAGGTAGCAAATGGCGAAATGGCGACCGACCGAATAGCAAACAACCCGAATGACGCAATGGTTAACACGCCGGATCGCTATTCCGTGGGTCCTGGGTCCGATTCCCAGCGAGGCGGCGATTTGAATGATGAATTTCAATTTCCGTTCTCGGTCTGGGTATGTGTCCTTGTCTTGTGTGTTGTCCATGGCCACCCACGACACAGGGAATCCTAGTGTGGGGCTTTGTGTGTATAGCGTTATTGGAACGAAGTTCCTTACGGCAGGCTTGGAGGAGATAGGGATTTTGCTGCGCGACCGAACTGAAAAAAATGTGATAGTAAAACCGTAAGAAAAAATGCGTGGAATAAAACCGTTAAATGAGACATGCGCAGGCGCGACAGTCGTATACACAAGCGAGTAGTGTATAATACCTTTCTCTTTCTCCCTCTTCCTTTTCGTTATTTTGTTATTGTTATTGTGTTTTTGTTATTTTAGTTGATAATTTGAATTACATTTTTTATTTTACGTAATTTATTATTTCCTAAAATACTGAATTTCCTAAATACTTTCCTGTACTTGAATAAAAACTAATCAGCAAAATTTAAGAGAAAAATCAAGAAAACCTACATAAAATTGAGCACGATTTTTTTTGCACATTGTGTCGATTCTACATTAGCCGAAGGAACTTCGTTCCTACCTGGTGTCCCACGACACCATATCTTTTTTATTTATTTAAATGAGTAGGCAAGCGCCGCATGCCGATGTGATCGACTTTGAACAAGACTCAAATATGGACTAGGATGCTGAGTCCAATTAGCAGTTGGAATTAAATATTTGTTGGTTAGATAAATAAATGAAAATGAATACTCCAAGATGGATGATGCCTTTTAGGCTTTTACACATCAATGTATAAACTCTCGTAAAAACTGGAACAAAATTTTAATATCGCTGTCCGAGCTTTAACATCTTTGTATACCTTCAATAAAATGTACAGAGACAGTCCTCTTAAGGGGCAGTTACGATGCGACAGATGGCGACAGCATTTCACAAAGGTTGGCTTCTACCAACTAAGAGCCCACTAGTCCCACTACTGAGCAAGGGTATTTCGTAACAACGTAACTTAATGGGCCCATATACTCTACAAACTCCAGTGCAGATTGGTGGGGTAATTAGGGACCGATCCTAGTTTCGGAATTTTTTATGCCGCCCAATTTGGTTACTACTATGAAATGGTTTTATTCAGGACCGTCGTCGGCTTTAGGTGCCCTCTGAAACTATTGCTTACTATGGTTGATAATTTATTCGAAATTTGGTGCATGTTCTGCGGTCCCATTAAAATTTAAGTGACATCTGAAGAGTAGTTTTTCATTTATCTCTACTTGTTGTTATGTAGAAGTTTTCTTCAGTTAATTAAGTGGTATTAATTTGATTCTCAATTCGCTAGACACATGACAGCCGTCAGCTGTGTTCTACGAAACCGTACCTTAAAGCTTTATAAAGTTGTGGGTTTAATTTAAAGGGAACGTCCCTATGACGTAGAGCATGTATCGCGGATGCTATTTATAGAATATTGAGGTTGGAGGGACTAATTAATTGAATGAAGTAGCATGAATGGCTATGACAAAATATTCGTCGGAAAACCACGGACGACAGCGACAGAGAAAACAATGTTCTTCATCATGAATATAATAAAACTGTAACGTATCCATATCTGTATTAAGGAAGATATTTGAAAAAAAAAAACTATTTTAGTGTCTATGTTTCACATCCTAAAACATAGCTGGGTAAACCCATTTTTACGATTTTTTTGTCTGAATTGTTTGTAGTCGGGTTTTAGTTTTTAAACTTTTTTTTCCAAAAAACAACGAGCTGCATTTTAATAACAACAGCAAAAACATGGTAAGAATTTGACTGATTATCAATAAAAATGATTTATAATTTTTCATTAATAAATATAAGTATTCATTGTTTTATTTCTAAAAACAACATTTACCATGCTTAGATGTAAATTCTAAGATTCACCATATGAATGGTGGTAAAAGCCCGAAAAAAATAATTACACTTTTTTGTTATATCGTACATTTACCAACTCTTGGTGGTGTAAATCTTTGGATTCACCATGGTTCGGGCTTTTACAGTAAAATAAATATATACAATACAATACATGTCTGTCCCTGCCACCCACAATAAAGACAACACACGAACGGGTATGAGTAAGTGTTTTTGTTCACTTCTTAGTAACAAAATTAAATGGCTTACTTACCATGCTAATACCCGGTTCACATTTATTCCAGTCCAGTAATCCAGCGGTAATCCATTCCAGTGCTGGACTGGATCATATCGTTCACATTTATTCCAGTCGTTCAAAAGCTTGTAGATCGGTAACACTACAGTGACAATGCTTTCAAGAAAGAAGTTTGACAATTGTTTTAAAACTGTTCAATTATTACTGTTAGAAGAAGTAGCTGATTTAGTGGAAGAAGAACCGACGTGATGTCCCACAAACATGCATGTTCTCTATATAAAGAAACAAACTGAAAAGTTTGGTTTTCAGTTAACTTCATTTTAGTCACCACCTATCGTCGGTAAAAAAGTCAACTAGCCAAAGTGTCATTTTGGCAGTTTTGACTTAAATACATGGACATCAATATTATGACACAACTCATATTGTGGCAAAATATTGAATCTGTGGCATTTCAAATACAGATGTTATTAGAAATCGTTTTTCTGCTTAACTGCAAAAAATTAAAATTCTACAAAGGTAAACTAATCTATGTGAATTTAGTTTAATACATTATTTTGTCTAATTGTCTCTATAGAGGGTCATCAATAGTATACAAATTCATTAACTTGAATTGATTTTAAGAAATCCCTGATTTACAGCAATACTTTTTTTATTAAAATCACCTTCCTGAACATTTTGACATTTGCAGATTGGCAAGTTGACTTTTGTACCGACGCTATCACCTATCCCAAAAAAATAACAATTTGTATTCACTCTTCAACGTATAATCCAGCACTGGGTTAGCCGTTCACACTATTCCAGTGGCGCTGGAATGGGCGCGCTGGAATGAAAAATAGACCGCCATTCCAGTCGACTGGACTGGATTTGATCACTGGAATGGTACATTCCAGTGCAGGTTCGCCCGGTTCACATTATTCCAGTAGCATTCCAGCGCTGGACTGGAATGCCGTACTGGAATAATGTGAACCGGGCATAATAATGAGACTATTTCAACTATTCTTCTTTTATCTCATTATCTTTACAACAAAAGAATTTCATTCATTGTTGCCACCTAATGCACGAGCCTGGAATAAATAGCCCAACATAATGTTGACGTAAATTATCGTTTGTGTTTCTGAATTTATGAATAAATTCCTCGTTACTCTGACTCATTTTAAGTTGGCAACTGAAATAACTATTCTAAGTATACCTACTTGTTTCATTTCTTTGTTTCGAATTAAAGTTGTTTTGTCTGTGCGAGTGAATTTAGAAGAAAGAAAACACTGTATGAAGTTAGAACCATTAGAATCGTTCTGATTGTGCATTGATAATGACAGCGCATTACTAGCGCTCGTCACAGCTCCGTCGCCATACAGTTACACATCCAAAGATTATGAATAGATAGAATATTGGGAAGGCCATTAATGATGTGCAAACAGAGTAGGTACGCTTCGAGTTCCCTCATTTATAAAAAGACTTTAATGCCGTGAAGTGCTTAGCTAAAAGGTTGGGCCATCAACAATTTTTATAAAAAGCCTCATAACCATTAACAATAAGGGCGTAAAAAGTAAAAAGGGAAGTAATACAATTTCGAATATTACGCGCATAGCATAAATATTCATAGCGATAGAATTTATCGAACTCGAATCAATTGCGACCCGTTTGACTGAACGGTTTTCGCCGATGTAATTAACCTGATGCAAATCGTACGCGATGAGAGAGCTTAACTAGATTTGTGTGCCGTCGTTATGCGCTAGCCTGTTTATAGACTTGGAAAATATGACGCTCTGGAGCTTAATGTGGAAAGGCTCAGTTAACAGAATCGGAGATTGTGGGTTCAAATCTTAACATAATCTTGGGTGGTGATTACTTTGGTAGATATTATCAGGAAACACAGTTGCTTGAAATAGTACCTCAATTTGGTTTAAGGTATAAGCTTACATATTTATAATTACTTCATCTCCGTTTTTGCGTCTATAATATGTTCTTGAGAATAATCTTAGATAGATTACGTTACCCATTGTATCCGTAGTAATTCAACGAATCCTAACCGAACATACATTTTTTTAGCTGTAAGACGCACAGAATGGGCGAAGCTTCGTTAAAGGGACCTTATTGTTAAAGGTTTGGAGGGATGTGTCAAGGGTATTGTTCTCAACCCTTAAAATATGTATTACAAAAAGTGGCTCTTTTATAAAACACGTTTTCAAGAGCTTTCTGATTCAACATAAAAGGGAACTTAACAAAATTTATGCATACTTAAAGTTGAGAGTATCGAACGCTGAAAGATTTTAAAGTTTCGTCATATATATTTGGATAATATCTTCTTTAATTTAATCAAATCATTATCATGATTTTCTCATTAGGTATATGATTTTGATCTGTCCACGTATTACAAGACGCAATAACAGGTTTTGAAAACAAAACAACAGAACTTATATGAACAATTGCGCGTAATATTCTTAGAAGGTACGCATGCGAAAAATTAAGGTTATTTGATTTTAATTTTTTGGAATATTCTTAAACAAAATTAGTTTTTTTCAAGTATCTCACACGTAAAAGGCCACTGGAAAAACGGAATAACACCATAAAATGCTTAACAGATGTTATTAGATCCTCCAGCGAATAAAGCGGTAATTGGAATTAAAGGCTGAGCTCCTGATTCAATTTTCCTCTTAACACTTTTACGTTCCGCTGTTTAAAAATGTTTACGTCTATTTGGATCACGATATAATCTGTATTTTTTGAAAATGATGATGAAAGAAACGTGAAAATTTATATGTAGTAAGTATACAAAGGTATTAATTACTACGCAGTAGGACCTCGAGCAACGAACGATTTAAATTTTTTTTTTTTACATTTCATATAAACATTACAGATAAAACTAATGCGTTTATAGAGAGACAATGGCTTGAATATATTTACTGGCCGCTCTGTATTTCAGCAGGCATTATAGATGCGTTACGTTCCTATAACGCACTAGTCGCATTTTTTAACCACTCTGATGACATTGCTGCGAAAGAACCATTCGGAATACATTATGAGATAAAAAGAGATGTGTGGAACGTGTTAAATCCAAAACCATTTCAGTATTTTGTTTTGAGTTGCAGAGGTGAAATTAAATAGGCATTTCGTGTTATCGACACCGTGCCTAAATATTAACAGAGTTCAAATAAACGTCTCAAGGTGACCTTATATTTCATACTTAACGCTTAGTCTTTTTATACCACTCATTCTGCAGGTACGGTTACTAATTGAACATATTTTTCAAAGCCAAAGTAAAGTTTTCGTGAAACTTAGATGTGGACCTTGTAGTGAAACTTACAATAACGCTCAGGTGACTGCAGCTTACGTAATTTTGCCAGGAATGCTGCTGAATTTTCCAGTATATTTTCCATTTTAAAGTGTTTCTATACCTCGTCTGCACATTCGAGTCCGAAACTTTTATTCACAAAAACCGAGATGAAACTTCTAGTATTGTTCGATTTCAATCTGGCTTTGAAAGGTATAACCGACAATACTACATATATATATATATTTATAATTTGAGGCACATAACACATTGTTTAATTTCCAGTCAGGCTTTAGGTTGACGCATTAGCGTGTTCCACCCCTCATTAGAGCAATATCAATAATAATTATAACCAATGGGCATTAGTGGTAATTTATGGTGACTTCGCGAAACATTATTTTTCAATCCACACAATTAAGATTTCGCACTTTAGATTTTCATACACGTTGTGATTACTGGTTTGCATTTAAAATGTTTAATATACTTATGCGATGATAAAAGTTTATAAACATTTATTTTAAAATCAATCATATTATTATGTATTATCATCAGGCTCTAATTATTTATTTACGCCTTACCTATATTTTCTCATGACTTTATCCTCGGTTATTATATTATATTTGCAGCATAATAATGTTTGAGTCCACGACCAAATTTCTTGAAGATCTGAAAGTGAATTTAAAGTCACAGTGCTAATATCCATCTGACCTTGAAGTCACTTTAAGCCTGGCTTTGATAAAAACGGAGACATAATGATATTATGTTCTTTCTCGCTGTGCGTGACGGTTCTTTCCTTGACCTCAAAAAATTTCTCTGAACAAATTGGTATTGACCACATACAATCATACCTTCTCGTCCTATCTCAAGTTGGTCACTAGAGAGGTAGGTTCTGTGACTACACTTACTAGAGGTCTACATTTTATTGTGTCTATGTTCAGCTGACTGGCGTATATGCCTTTGCTTTGACAATAGAGTTGCCAGCAGTTGTTTTTTTCATGTTTTTAGTTTCATTTATTTAGGCTCTGCGATGAATCTATCAGGAGGAGTATTTTCGTAGCCGTGATCACTATCACGGATAGGCTGGTGATCCAAATAGGGCAGATTTATGAATGCTACCTGTGCTACCAATGATGCAATAAATAGGTAGATTGAGCGTCGCCCTACAATGAAGACAAAAAAAACACGGCAACAATATCAAGCATGTGTGCGTGCAGGCGATGTTTTTCACGTTCGTCTAGTGTCTATGTTGCGTGATCAATGATACCAGTTACTAAAATTTTCCCATAAATCACACATTAAACTTAATTTATGGAGTGGTTATTTTCATGAATAAATAAAAAACCCTACTTAATTTAATTACAGTTGTTTATGTTAATGTTGTAATAAACCAGCTAAGTTAATTAAATTAATATTTTTTTACGCAGTTTGTAGTTGGAAAGGAGACGGTCCAAAATTGTATGGAGTCTGGGCCTGGTTTTGTACCAGTGATAAAATAAAATAAAAAAGAAAAATAAACCATTTTTGACTAATCAAATCCACGAACTCATCTATATTTCAGTGCAAAAATTATTTATTAACTCCACGTGACGCAATTATTCTACATAATGGCGGGCAGCAGACCAGACGATTCATAATTTTTGACGTATGACGTTAGCTGTCAATATGCCTTCTCTATGCTTGAACAATGGCTCGAACTCAGAGTAAAGGACGCCATCTTGCAAGTGTTGCAAGTAGTACCTACCGAATAACTCGAAATTAATTTTATTTTAGCAAGTCATTTATTGCGATTTGTGAATTTATTATATTTTTAATGAACTTTCTGTATTTTTTGGTTTTTCATGGTTTAGTGTACAAGATCAGGCCCAAAATGGACCATCTCCTTTTCTAAAATTGTAAAGTTACCGTCTCAGATTAAGGTGAAAATTTGAAGGGAGGACGGGTTCTACACTCTCATTCGTCCCCCCAAATTAAATATTGCTCTCATATTTTCTTTTTTATCTTATTTTATCACTGGTACAAAACCAGGCCCAGACTACATACAATTTTGGATCGTCTCCTTTTCACATTACTCTTGTACCTTTAAAAGTGGTTTATTCGACCCAATGCAAAAATAATCATTAAAATGGGCTCATAAACATACGAATATTAATGTTATATTATTATAAATAAACACAAACGTATTGGTAAACACCACCTTTTTTTAATCGATTTATAAAAGTACATGAACTAAATAATATACACGTAACCATAAACCAATTTATATACCCACAAAAATGATGTTAAGTCGGGAGCATAAAAATAGAAACTAGCAACACTGACAAAAAAATGACGTAATTTGGTTACAATAAAAATCAAAATTGAAATTTAATTAAAAATATGTTTATTGGTTACTTGCCTATGATATGTGATGTTTTTTGAGCTTTTTACCCTTCCTTTATAATTCCGGCACAGTTTAATAGCACATTTCGTCATGTTATCCCTCTTATTTGTTTATTTAAATTGCGCGCGTAATACGTAGTGACACGAAAGCGGCGCGATCGGCACTAATTGGCGGGAAAGTACTTCTGCGCCAATAGTTGGCGCAGCTTTTTTGACAGGTCTTCGCGGATTCGATTATCCATCTAGATACTTATACATCAATGAGTGCTACATATATATGCGGAAAAGGAAGTAAATAACGAATTATTTTTGAGTCTTGCAACTCTATCTGGCAACACAGTTGATAATGGTCACCAGTTCTGTCACCATAAATATTGGATATAGTTGGGCCATTTTAATAGGTCACATTTGACAGTTCGTCAAAATTTTCCAAAGTAACCTTGTAAGGGAGGCACCCCATAGTACGAGTATCTAATACATTCCATACTAGATATTGTTAAACTTTTTACACTTAAAAGTAAGGAACTGACGTCGTTACAAAGTTACGTCAGTGAACTCTTTTTCTTTTTAAATATCAGGGATGGTACCGAAAGAAAATGATGAGTAGATAAGTTGAATTCGAGAAGTCGAACTAATCGTCAAAAAGTATTTCACTATTACAAAATAAAATGTATTTTAATACAAACAAAATTAATTTTATTACATTTTAGGCCAAAAAATATGTAATCATTCATTTATATAATAACGTCTGGCTCAAAAGTCAGTATCTAGAAACGTGAAATGTTACAAAAAAGTCATGATTTCATTTCGCGCCATTATTTGACGCATTATTTGTCATTTTTTTTAGTCGTTGTGTCAGTTGTGTGAACTGTGCTTATTAATACTTTTTATAACAATCGCATTCAATTTACAGATGTTTGAAGTCCTTATCGATTTATTCAATTTAATCGATGTTTTTCAGCAGGTTACCCTCACTATGAAGCAAAGACAAACAGTTGTCAAATGTGGCCTATTAAAATGGCCCTACTTTAGTGAATAGAAGGGCAGAGAAAGTTTGGCATTAGAAATTATATTTAGGTACTATCACTTGCTTTTAATAAAAAGCTTGTGCGCATCAAAGAACACAAGAATATCTCTTTACATGATGTCTGCTTATACGCGCTTATTGAGTAGGTAAGTGATTCATCGTGTTGGGCCTGTGGCGGCTATACATTCACCCTGTGTGTGTTTATCGGGAGTGATCAATCTATTGAATTTCATTATGTCTCATCTATTTATTCAAGGTTTTGCATATGATTAACGAATGACGATAAAACATTAATTGCCATGACCTAAGTCAAGGAACATCAGATTAACTTAATGTTCATAATGATTCTACGAAACAGCGATACAGACGACGCGATTTGGATAACACCTTCGCGTCGGTGTTCCGCGTGTGTTTGATAAATTTATAAACTGTAGACGAACTTCCTCTCTCCCTGCTCCTCATGAGGGGACATGTGGTTCTTCAAGGAGCGGGTCCCTCGCTTCATTCTTGGCAGGCAACGCGTTGGTGACGCCTGTAGTGTTGACAATGTCAATGGGTGATCACTTTCCATCAGGTAAAAAATATGTTAGTATTAAGAGGAAAGTAATATAAATTGTGTGTTATGTTGCATTCAACATCTTTCATTTTGTTGCCACGTATCACAGAGTGGAATTTTTGTCACGTATTAATTTTTTTATGTTACACGGCGTACCAAAAGTTGGCCGCCCTTTGAACCAATAATTTATGTTTCGCATGTAACAACAGAGTTGCGTCTTTCGACGATATAAAAAAACTCGAAAAAAGTAAAATCTTCAGACAAATATAAATAATACAGTGTTACTGACGATTTTAAAATTATTGAGTTCAAATAATTGCTTTTTACAAAAAAAATAACCGACTTCAATCTTGATAAGTAGAGATAACTCAAAAACTACTCGCCAGATGGCGCTCAATTCAACATGTAAGTGTAAAGTTCTCGTCACTACAAATTAATCAAGCCCAAACACTAGATAACTGCAGTAAATCGTTGAGGAGTTCCCTCGACTGTCTTTCGGCTTCATCAGATCGACTCCAGATCTTCATGAAATGGTAGGGCTTTAATGTACTTATGACAACATGAACAAACACACTAGTTGTCCATACAATTTTCGAAAGTTCCCCTCGATTTCTCTGAGATGCCATCATCAGATCCTAGTGTCAGATCCTTATCAGGGGACCCCACTGCGCATATCTACTTTACAACAAAAAAAGAATTATCAAAATCGGCCCATAAACGACGAAATAATCGCTGAACGTACATAAAAAAAAGCATATATACGGTCGAATTGAGAACCTCCTTCTTTTTTGAAGTCGGTTAAAAAATTTGAGAACGCTGATATGATTCTTCTTTTTTATTTTTTAGGACTAATTATTTCAGCAGTGTGTTTATTTTAACATTTCAATGAATGAATAGTTAATAATTAGCAAAGTTCATTAATTGAGATATCTTAGTTGAAATTGAATAACTTCATATGTATATGGTTGCAATCTGGCTCGGTTAATTACTTAGTTATGGACTAAACTTGTAACTACTGGAACATGAGGTCTCCCGAAATAGTTTGAGGGCGAGGAGAGCCATTAATTGATAATCTCGCTAAAGTAATTTCATTTATTGCTGTTATGCTGAGTAGGTACCTTAAAGGAATGGTGGAGAAATAATTATGTAATTTACAATGTTTTACTACAATCATGAAGAACTAATTTTGTCATGATTTAATGATAGACTAATATTTTATACCGATCTCGTTATGTTGTGAGTTACTTTTTTTACTTCAAATATAAATAAGTTTTAAACGGTTTTTAGGGTTCTGGAGTCACAGAGAAAAAAACCAAATTCCTTCAATATGCCTTTAATGTTTGTCTTAGCTTGTTTGTGGTTTGAAGATAGTTTAAGAATCCAGAATAGTTTTGGTTTCGGAATAACGTTTCCATTAGATTTTTTTTGTTTTTTTTTTAATTATCATACGGGTACTCACGATATTTGTGCATTATGTATGCTGACCTTTTGACCTAGTTGCATAGAATGTGATCAAGGCTGAACTGATATTAGAGTTCGCCCAGGGTAGTACCACCGCCCGCCAAGGTAGGTACTCAGTACCATTCCTACCGTCATAATAATTGTTTCTGCTCTTAAGCAATTGTGTTCCGGATAGGAAGGTGTGGAGCCGGTTCACTTTTTTAGAGGCGACCATCTCAGTCCTCAGGGGTAGCAACGCATCTGTCACCATTTGGAACAAGACTCACACTAATCATTACTAACTGGACAATACTAATATTAACTAACAGGACTAACTATCACTAACAGTCCCTGTCCTCACACTTATTAACAAACTAACCAACTAACATTCTAACACCATCTACTAATTGGACTAACCACCCTAGTCCCTAAATTGGGTCTTGTTCTAAGTCGGTCACAATTGCCATGGGCGGCAGCGGAAGGGTGGTGCTGCATGCTCGTTTGCTACCTTAATTCAATAAAAAAAAAAGTTACAGTTCGCGATGATTCAGTTTGAAATCATATAATAATTTATGTATTTTATCGGTAGGTATTGTGTCATTTTCGACATGCATGCGAGCAAAAACTAGGCCTAATATTTTTTTAATGGTTAGGGCTCATTCACACGAGGACGAATCGTCTTTTTTCACGAATCGTCTTTTTTCACGATTCGTTATTTTTTTTGACGGCGGCAATGCTTTTTAAATACTCATGTTCACACGCTTGACGAATCGTGAAAAAAGACGAATACGGATACGTCTTTTAGAAATCACGAATCGTGAATGTTTTATGATTATGACAGATCCGTTGTTGTTCTGAACCAATCTGAACTGAGCTAAATCACGAAATAAATGTGAACTTCAATGCGGATATTTTGACGAATCGTGAAAAAACACGATTCCGTATTCAATGTGAACGTCCATCCGTCAAGACGTATCGTGTTTTTTGCCGAATCGTCAAAGACGTATTCCGTGGGAATGAGCCCTTACTTGTTAACGAAAGGTTCATTTTCATACAAATCGGAGAAAGTGAGCTCGATTTTTGTCCTTGATACTGTTATAATATTTTTTAAGTTAATTCATAATACCTATTAAGCAACATTTTAAAATAAAACCTTAGCACAAAGGTCAACTCGTGATAACGTATACATGTCGATAGGTATATTATTAAACACGTAAAAATTTACAAACATTATTAACATTGTAAAAGGTGAAATTTTAAGTTTCACAATAAATCTAAAAGTTAATCTTGAATCGGTGTAAAGGCTCCGAGAATTATACAAATGACCCGTAAGAGTGAAAACAACATTGTAGATATGAGTAGATTCATATTTTACGCAAACAACGAAACTAAGGCAGTGTCCTACGTGAGCGACGAATACGACGCGACGCGACGTTGCGATTCTGACGTACGCGATCAAATCAATGGTATCCCTACTTGCGTCCTATGTGACAGTCTGCGATAACACGCGATGTTGTCATTGTCGCGTGTGGCATCACGTCGTGTTGCGTAGCGTCGTGTCGTATTCGTCGCTCACGTAGGACATCCTGTAAGGCGGTGTCCTACGTGAGCGACGAAAACGACGGGACTCGACGTTGCGAACGCGACGATCGCGATCAAATCAACGGTATCGCTACTTGCGTCCTATGTGACAGTCTGCGACGACAGGCAACGTTGTCATTGTCGCGTGTAGCATCGCGTCGTGTTGCGTAGCGTCCCATCGTATTCGTCGCTCACGTAGGACACCCCGTAAGATTCCAGAAACGGACTGAGAAAGCAAGTGTTGCAGAAATCACGTTCACAGAACATAAGAAAGAGCGCTCACAATTTGCCGAAAGTCGAATTATGTCACGGGAAAAAGTAGGGTCGTGTAATATAACCTTTTTGTGTCTCGTTCCAATGCCTGTAAGATCCTCATGAAATTGTTTCCAACTTAAAGAAATATTATATCATCGTTTCTAAAATGCTATACAATAAAATAATTTTATTTATTTATTTAAGCCTGCCAGCTGTTACAATACATACAAATTTATATAACTTAAGTATAACCTATTCCTTAAATCTAGGTACTTACTTAACTCTTTCAAGCACAGTTAATATTTATTCATCAGCTTCATCTAATTTGAACTCGTTTTCAACTTAATCTTATCTGTTTAAATTTTTATTATTAAATTATCTATAGTGTAGCAACTGAAATTAGCCAAATAATATTCACATGCTGCAGACGTTATTTTTTAATAAATATAGCACATATTTTAATTAAGTGGAACGTTATAACTCGTGCCCCGTGAACACAAAATTGCAAATAGTAAAGTTTAGCAGTGTCGATGTTAAATTGCATATATTTCATACGAGGGAAAAAGACTAGGATAATCAAACTTTGTCATACGTTTAAGCCTGGTTTCGTTGGCTGCCCTTTAAGAATATATTATTAATATGTAAGCAGTAAATAAATAATAAATGACATAATAATAAAACAAATTAATAATGATCCCAATTTAAAAATTTCACGTACTTACCTGTAACAGATTTCCCAGACAGATTTTCTAGAGTAAAAACCTACATGTGCATAATATATCTCTCTATACATTTACACAGGCAGCTTTTTTGTTTGTTTTATAGGCCGGCTATTAACATCCTTTAAAGTTTAAACTGTAAATTGAAATTTTAAAAATCCCTCTAATAGGTACTTATCATTAGCAACGAAATGTGGTATAGGTATACTATAACTAGCTTATATCAATTTAGCAAAGGGGAAACCCATGAATCACTGTAATATTATGAACATAATTATTATAAAACATCCGAATAGTTTAATTTCCTAAAAGTTATGAGGTAGGTTCATTTATAGCTTTTTAGCCAAAATCATTAGAATTATGATATCCGCTTGAGACCATAGCTTGTTTTTAAAGCAAATTATTATTCTTATCATAATAATGTGACTGCAAACGCATTTTTGATTCATTTGACTGTGGGGCTGGCGACGACTAGGTATCACCGATGGCTGTTTATCCATTCTTTGCTATTTACATAAAATAAAATATACATAAAACATGTAACAAGGAACATCCATACAATAGTTTTTCGTCGTGTGGGTGGTGATCCCCAAGGGGCTTGCAAGATGTCAAAAGAACTTTCTCAGTAAAAATGTAATGAACTTAAAAATATATACGTATGTATGTAAAATAAAATACATACGTGAATTGAATGGCTCCTCTATCTTATGGAGCAACACATTTATCTCAGAATTCTCGCGGGATCGGGATTTATTCAGTGAAATCTTCGAACAAAGTCGCGGGCAAAGCTCGTAGAATATAAATTCCATCTTGGCGATAACAAGTGTAAGTTTACTTGATCTTAAAAAATATAACGATTTGCATTCTCCAGACTTTTAGTGTGTGAACTGCCTTAGTCACAAATCGTTTAGTTTTGCGTGATTCGGTCCCTGAATGCTAATGCTATGAATTCATAATCAAAGGGTTTAAGGTGCTTAAGAAATAATTTATTACAAAGAATCAAAGAAAGTATTCATTTTGGTATCAATTACTTTATATAAAATCAATTATGAAAGTTTTTTTTTGCACTTTGGGTAATAAGCATTTTGAAATGGGTTTTTTTTCAAAGGTATTAATTATTTCATTGAATCGAAAATCATGAAAAATATCAAAGAACTTTGCAGCCCAATAATTTGCTTGAATTGCACTTTTTTTTTATAGCCTGAAGGGCTGACGTAAAAGCAGACGATGGTAAGTGGTCATCGTCGCCTATAGACACGAGCAACACCAGGGGAGTCACCAGTGCAATGCCGGCCCTGAAGGAGAACTCTTTTTACACCTTTCTTGAAGACATACATTGTGTTGTGATGATAATTCCGAATTCGGTTGTGTATTACCTATGATGAAATGAAATACATACGTAACACAATAATATATGAACGTAAGGACTCGGAACATTGCCAAATGGCTTTGAGTCAAAATATTGTATCGTTTTGTTACCTGACTGCGCGGAGCAAAGGAGGTTAATGTTTTTGACACTGTGTACCAAACGCGATTTTTATGATTCTTACGAAAATCGATTTGTGTCATGCAAGTATCTATATCGTGTCAAAATAAGTATGACAATAATAAAAATCGAACAGCGGTGTTAATAAACTGATGAAGTTGTAAGTAACTAATTTTTTACTAAAAAGAAATAAAACACTTCAACATCGACAAGCAAAAATAACTCAAAAACTACTCGCCAGATGGCGCTCACTTCTACTCTTCTAGGTGACCTAGGAGTAAAGTTGTCGCCAATACAAATGAATCAAGCCCGAACACAAGGTAACTGCTGAAAGTCATATTATGGCTCTACCCCTTGAACGGATAGATCATTTTTTTAACTTAGGTCTCAAAAGGTTTTATAGGTGGTAGGGCCTAGAGCTCACCCGGGGAAGTACCACCGCCCCCCACGGTACCTAGTACCATTCCTACCGTGTAATAATTGTTTTAAGAACAATTGTGTTCCGGATATCAAGGTGTGGAGCCGGTTACACTGTTTTAGAGGCGACCATCTCAGTCCTCAGGGGTAGCAACGCATCTGTGACCGAATTAGAACGAGACTCATTGAGTCTAGTTCTGGGTCGGTCAGAGTTGTAATGGGCGGCAGCGGAAGGTGGTGCTGCATGCTCGTTTGCTATCTTAATTCCATAAAAAAGGAGTCCCCATACAAATAACCTTAAAATATGTTTGTTGTTATAAAAATTTGAATTATTGCTATCGTTGACTAGCAAACAAGAAATAAGCTATCGCATTTTTGGAACTTAACGCTATATCCGAATAAACAATGAAGATTTTTTTATTTATCTGTTAAATACGCATTAAATTAAAAAGAGAAATACAAATTCAGTTAAAGACTAGTGGTTTGAGGTTCGAAATGAAGACTTCAGCAGTCTTCTTCTTATTTATAAGTACGAGTAGTTACTGAGCTATCTCAAATAATGCGTGTTTTAGTAACTTCGACTAAGTTTATAATGTCTCATTTTCTCATTTTGTAACTTGTCGTTTAACAAAACCTTTAACAAAAAACCGATTTAAGGATTTTTAAGAAATTAAAGTTAGTAACTATTCTCACCTATGCCTGTCACGTGACCTAGTCTATAAGAAATACGTAGTCGTTTTAAAAGCCTAATCTTACATCCTTACTAATATTATAAATAGTAAATCCGCCCTCGCTTCGCTTCGGGAAACCAGTCCCTTCAAAAATCTCTATAAATTTTAACAAATTATATGTTATTCCGATGTCTAAGCTATATTACTGCAAAGTTTCATGAAAATCCGTTCAGTAGTTTTTGCGTGAAAGAGCAACAAACACACACACACACTCACTCACTCACTCACTCACTCACATACATCCTTACAAACTTTCGCATTTATAATATTAGTAGGATAGGAAGGATGTGAAAGTGTGTTTGTTTGTTTGTTTGTGACTCTTTCACGTCGCAACATGGCTATTATATGGTGTGGTTTATGTGTATGGGGATAGTTAGGAGGGTGGAGAGTGCCGTTGGCTACTTTTTACCGCGGAAAAACATCTCATTCCCATGGGAAGATCGATGTTTCGTTAGTTGCTAGATATTTAGTTCCAGATGTTGTTAATAAATGGCGTTAGTAAAATTCATTTGCAAGTTCTGAATCATGCTATCAAATACTACATGTAATTTACTTAAGTCATAGGCAAATGTTATATCTGATGTTGATGTTCATATATCATATTGTAGACTAATTTTTGGCCGAGATTCCTACGGGAACGGGACCTACGCGGCTGTTACCTACGGGCCCTCTTGTAACTACATAACTACAGTGCAAACATACTTAATGAGCAAATGTTTTCGCGTTCTAAAAGCCATAAAGACAGTATACCGAGTAGCCATATGAGTTTTATTGCAGATTACGTCGATATTGTATCGACGAGGTCAAGAGCATTCTCCATATGAAACGACTGTTAGTACTTGAAAGAGATTAGGGGAGAAATGGGTAATGGGAGTCAGCGGGTAATCGTGGTCACTACACTAACTCGCAAACTAAAATACCTAGCGTCTCAAACGCTTTGAAGCCAAGGTCACTGCATGTCCCTAACACCCCGCGCGCACCCCCGCTCAGTTCGCCTGAAGCGTTTAGAAAATATGGTTGTGACACTTTTTTCCACCATTTCCGTATAATCTTTCGGGTACAAATAATAAATGATAATTGGATTTCTGCAATATTTTTCGGTTATTTTTGTATTTAATTCCATAATTTGATTGTTTGAGACCAGGTTAGCAAAATATTTAAAGTGATAAATATTTAAATATCTGTCGAATAATCTTTTTTTTGTAAGTGATCATATTAGGGTAATGAGAGTCAGGGTGTCTCTCATCCCAGGGTAACGAGAAAAGGTGCAATTAAGCAGCATACAACAATATTACGTTAACACCATTGAAATAGTTACTTATAGAGAAAGAAAATAAGAGAAAAGGGACTTCTGAGCCAGATTCGACTCTCACTGACATTTGTGGCGATGATGAGAATGATGACCTGGAAAATAATGGTGATATAGGTACTAATACTTGACTTATTTGTTGCGCATTTGGCATCAACGGTCTTGTGAGTTATGGGCGTACGCAGATTGCACCGAATGGGATTCTGCGGAAGGTTATGTGTGTGACAACAGCTAATATTATGCTGACTCTCATTACCCAGCATGTTGGCTATAATTACCCGTACGTGCGGGCAATGGTGGTCAAAGTAACTTTTTTTTAAAACTTTTATTATTAATTAAGTACGTTCCCAAAGCTAATGAAATTCGTCAGACTGATAGTCGATTAAGTAAATTACTTAAAAAATATATAATTATAAACATTACTCGAAAAACTTGCGTTTCAGTACCAATATTGCTTAAGTGACTCCCAATACCCATTTCTCCCCTATGCATGCGAGCGTAATACAATCGAGCCGCGGTACCAGCTAGGTCAGACAGGCGGGTTTTACCCTACTTCATACACACTTTTGTTCATTTAAACCTAGACAGCCGTCTGGTATTTAATGATTTGTGTCCAATGTCGAATAGTATGCAATTCTATTACTGTGTTGTTTAGACGCACTGGCGCTGAGAGAGTGATTTTGAAAGATTAATTCATTATTAATGACGGTTTTGTCTCTTTAAATTTTGTAGTGAAGCACGCCCGGTGCTTCACTTTATGATAGTGGTTATTTACGTTTACAAATATATAAGTACTTAATTAAGTACTTAATTGACAATTTTGATAAGTCCAATTTCTTCTTAACTCAACAAATTAGCGTGTTAATTAACGCATTAAGACGTAGGTATAGCTATAGAGTTATAGTTATTGGCTTTGAAACCGCGTGCACATTAAACTCAGTTGCCTGGCATAGTCGGCGGTTCGTCATCGTAGCAGCGTAGATTCAATTTGAATAATTTTGAAAGCAAAATTTCGCCACTTGTTACAAAATTCAGATGTTTAGTTAGGGGTGGTGGCCACGTTATACCACAGACGTCGTTTCTTTTGTCAGGTGGTATAAAAACTCTTACTCCAGACATTCCATTCAAATCTCCAATCTATTATGATTGTATTTTGTTTAAACTAATATAAAGAGGGACCCATTGTAAAATAGGACATTCATGCCAGACAAACCAACACATTATGAGAGTAGCATTTCAATCTGTCTGATGTAAAGTTTAGGCGATTTTCGTATCTCCAGTGTTTGTAATAAGTGATTTATTGGCATGTATATTTTGTCTCCCGAACTTTATCTCGTAGGAAGGGTTGTGAACTGAGGGGTTGATAGTACTTTACGTTGTGCTCTTCTTACTTATGGTTGAGAAAAGGACAGAATGTGTCGTAATGGTTTTAAAAATCGTTTCAATTAGCTTTTACTGCGGGATCTTTATGAGAGGTGCGGAAGAAAGTATCGATGTACTGATGTTAAAATGTTTCGTTGTTAAACAACCGAATTCAATTTCTATAGGAATTCACATCAATACAATACAATACAAATACTCTTTGTTGTTCACCAGTTTTGACAAAAATAAGCTCGATATAATATCAAGAAAACAATCGGCGGTCTTATTGCTAAGCAGCAATTTCTTTCAGACAACCTAATGAGGGAAAAATTACAAAAGGACACAGATTTATGGTAGGGTGCACGAATGTTAACAATTGATTATAAAAAAATTGTGACTATATTAAAGACAACAAAACTATTATAATACCTAATCATTTTAAGAGATCGATCTTAATGACAAGTAGTGATTTTTAACTAGGTTCTTGAAGGATTCTAAGGAAGGAGCACGTCTAATACAGATAGGTAAGGAATTCCAAAGTTTTACAGCGGTGACAGAGAAAGAGTTATCGTAAAAATTGGAAGAGTGGATAGGAATACTCAGTGTCAAGTTTGATGAGGAACGAAGGGGATGGTCATGTGTCGAACTAATGAAACAGAAACGCTCTTTTAAATAGGATGGACTAGATGGATTAAATATTACGCAGTAGAGGGCAGAAAGAATGTGAGTATTCCGGCGAAGGCGAAATACTCAAATCGTGCTGTGAATAATATAATATAATAATATAATACAATTATGTGTATTTGGTATGTATAAATAAATAAGGTTAGGTACTTAGCCATTTATCTTACTGGGATAATTAAGTAAGTTAAAAAGAGATTCTTTCCTGGCAACAAGATAGAGTTATATCTCTTGAAGTTTATTGGCTGGGAATAAAAATCACTAAGTGTTAAGTTCTATTGTTGTCCTATGAAGTGAAGTATGCTCTAGGCCTTCTCAATAAAGAGGAGAGACCCGTGCTCAGTAGTGGGCCATTAATGGATTGTGGCCACTCACCCACCAATTTCAACCCGGGGAACTCCTAGTTGTTGGTTGTTGTTATTCGTCAAAAAATAACTCTTATCAAAACACAGAACGCATTGTGTGTTATAAATAATGGAGTGTCAGTGAGGGACGTCGGACGTACCTTGTTCACATTGATAAGATAACGTGTATGAATATCACTATTCAAAAAATGTACCCTGCTCTTGACATGTCCGCTTCGGTTTTCATTTCATGTTATACTAAATTCTTTAATTTAAATAACTTGTTTACGAACTTATTTTAAGAACAAAAATATGGGTTTAATATATTGTACATTTAATAACGAATTAGATTGCTCAATTACTTCCTACTAAACTGTATGGTACGTTGAAAATCACAAGATTGCCAAACAAATTAAGTAAAGATGGCCCAGCACGGTACCAATCAGAAATCTGAAAAAATCTCGCTAAATTTATGCCTGCACTTAACTTTAAGAAATAATTTTGAATATATTTCTGCCAAATCTGCATAATTGCCTTTATTCTAAGCTTCTCCATTCGTTTATGATTCGGTGTCAAAGTTGGTAGGTACTCGTACTATAATCAGCGGACCAAAAGTTGTGCAAAAAACTTTCATCTCGAGTAAGTTGTAATGATAGTAGGTCAATAATTTTTTATCCACTGTTTCTTGGTAATAAATGAACATAAAAGATCAAATTTAATGTCTAATACAAAATTCACCTCAGATTATTAAATATAGTGATGGGAAATGTTTTATTAGTTTTTCTGAAGTAGTTTTCACGAATTTGCACACCAAAATATTATCACTGCAGGGGTTGGCACTTCGATATTATTAAATTAAATCTGAGTTATGTTTTTATTTACTCATGTCCAAAATCATATGTTACAATTAATAATACCTACAATTTAAAATATATAAAGTTCTAGAAAGTTTTTTAAAAATATGTGCAAAGTTGTACATTTTGACAGTATTTATCATCGATAAACTCATATAATCTATTTTTGATCTATGTCTACTTTATTGAGTCGACGTTGGATTTATTTATTAAAAAAAATATGGCCAAAAAATAGAAACAAAAATTCTAGAAATCATTGTTTTGGGTTCCGTTACATTTATTAGGCCCTTAATTATAGTTTTTTTTATATTACGTCTTTCATGAACCCACATGGATCAGTTAAGACACGCATCGCAAAGCACAGATTACAAACCGATTTAAATTAAAGTGATACAGGAGGCATAGACCAAAAATAGAGTCTAGATGTTGAGTATGTAAACTGTTATGTTTAAAAACCTTTTAAACAAATAATTAGCTACCGTTTAATAATTGGCCATTTGAAATTTCATTGCTTTATATTAAGAATTGTATGTATGAGAATTACGCTAGGTTCCTCTGAGAAGTTTGCAGAATGACGTAGTTTATATAGTAGTACCTGTTAAATAAATTCATTCATTCTTTTTAAAAAGCACTGAAATTTCAAGTAGCCAATTACTTAATAGTGGCTAAATACATACACCTGAGTTTCCCTTATAGTTACTATCATTTAATTAAATCTATCAAACGTGCGTGCGAACAGCACTTTAGTCAGATAAAACCAATTTATTTAATCTGTTACGATGTCAACGAACTGAATGCGCAAACAGGTTGTTGCAGCACGGACCATGTGCGAAATAAATATTTAAACAATTGGCCAACACTATGCTGATATCATTGAGCGTAAGTAAACTATTTGTATGCTCAACTCTTGTAGAGGATTCAGTGACAAATTACGTTTCTCTACTCAAATTTACATAAATGGCCAATCACAGATTTAATTCCTTCTATATTTTTGATGGAAATAAAGTAGCAAACGGGCGTGCAGCATAATGTAAAAATGCACAATGCAACGCCCATAGTATCTGTGATCGATTTAGAAATAGGCTACGCTAAAGACTAGGATGGTAAATCCAGTTCGCAGAAGGTGTTAGATTGTTAGTTGGTTAGTTTTTATCTAATAAATGTGAGGTTGGGTAGGAACTGTTAGAGATACTTAGTCATTTTATTCAATTTTAGTAATCGTCCAGTAAGAAATAGTTAGTAAGACTCTTGTTTATGAATGCGTTTCTGCCTTTTTAAAAGTGACTTCATACTGTGTCCAAAGGTTGACAAGTAGGTACAGAATTTTATTAACAATAGCCTTAAATATCTTAGGCGCTTTGTCCACGGAGCAAGTCAAGTTGAGGCAACTCTCAACTTTTTAAAAGTTTCCTGTAAAAAGTTGATAGTTGCTACAACGTTTAAGGTTGCCGCAATTTTATAGCATCTTTAATGCGAGTTGCTCAATCTACGCATTTCCGGGCACAGGCAGAGGGAGGGAGGGTGTGAAATCGTCCGACGCGTTGCGATTGACAGTTGCGGAAACCGGCAACATAAAAAACCGGTATAATATTTAACAGTTGCTAGTTGCGGCAATTAGGAACTGACCTAGTCAACGATTACAGCAACTGAAAACTGTTGACGATTACCGGAACTCGAAGCTTGAGTTGCTGTGTGTGCGCTGTCCAATTGAAATGTATGTAAACAGCTAGTTGCCAGTTAGTTGCAAGTTGCCAGTTGCTGCAATAGTTGCTCCGTGGGCAAAGCGCCGTAATCACTCATTACAGGTCTCTTCTTATGATGATTATTTACGGTCCGTTTGTTCCAAAAGAGCTAATCAGTCAGGATTAACCCACGCTGATGAACTTATTGAGGATTCTGTGATATAAATATAATGTTAGAACTTGGACGTATGTAAGTAACTTCGCCCTGTTTGTTATAGTATTGCACAGTTAGACCGAACAAGTTCAAACTGTAGATAAAACTAGAAATAGTTTCAGGGATCTCTGTTAACATCGTATTGCTTTTAACATCGTCTATTTTTATAAGTATACCCACAACTGCTCAAGTAAACCCACCCTCTCTTTGCTTCGGGACACCGATCCTTTAGTAGCTACATTCGGAAATTATCAGTTGATTCTTTAAACCAATAAAACTTTTTTAATTATGAACCGCTTGAAATTAAGTAAACGTGTTAGAGTTATTACACTTAAGTAGCAAATATTTCAAGAGTCAAGACGACATTTTCTTACACCAAAGTATTGATTGACGACGACGATCGCGGCCATCCACAATCAGTGGCTAAATATCTTTTCCTATGGAATAAGGTAACAAATGGGCTTGCAGCACCATCTTCTCTCATAAATTTCTCTCATAAATCAGCACATTCATCTCATAAAAACTGTGACCGACACAGAAGACAAGATCTGATGTCGTTCAAATATTTATGGGACCAGACGACAGTCATTACCTTTCGAATGACGAAAGAATTATCGTAATCGGTTCACCCAGTACGAAGTTCTAAAGTAACATACAGGACAGAAAGTAACATACAGTTCTAAAGTAACTTAAAGAAAAAAAAACATACATACGAATTGAGAAACTCTTCCTTTTTTGAAGTCGATTAAAAATAACGTTTGTTTTGACGTAAATGCTTATTTGCGTCAATTCTATTATTGGAATTTCCTTTCAGGAAGTCTTTATACGTCCATGTCAGGAAGTAATTAAAAATCTCGACTAATCTTTCCAGTGAAGTAAGCATTTGAAGTGAAATAAACAAACCTTAATGGGTATTTTTCGCAATCTTAACAATCTAATATTTACCTACTTTTCCATTTGATTCAGTTGTTACAATAAGCTCATTGAATTTCTTTGTTCATTATTATGTTCTTAACTTTTAGCTCGGGTTGTCAGAAGCCGTAGTATACTTCAGAATAATATTGTTTTGTAAGCTCACAATTAACATTTGTTTCGATAAAGACTTCACCGTATGTATGTTTTTTTGATTTGTGAGATGTTTTAAATTGTAAACAAAACTAATATTTACTTGACTCTATGAATTTTAATGCCCAAATATGCAGATGACTTCATAGTGATGTTCTTTTGATCTTCTTTTATAGTTTTAAGAACGTATCGTAACGTAAACGAGCATGTAGCTCCAACCTTCCGCTGCCGGCCATAACAATTGTGATTGTGACCAAATGACTTACAAAATCATGTATTACCTACTGAGACTGTTAGTAGGTACTATGAGGTAGGTACTATGAGGACTTGAGCAAGGACTTTTAGTGGAAGTAAGTGCTGTTATATAGTTGTGGTACAAATCATAAACAAGTTCCGATGTAAACATAGTTCAATGGAAATAAAAGATCTTAATCATAATTTCACATTGACAACTTATTATTCACTTATTAAAAACGTAATTACCACACGTTCAAAAACCTATAATTTAAAATAAATAGATAATATATGCTTTTGGAATTCGAGATAAAGAAGTTTAATTCCACACGGGACACGTTGCAAAATTCCGGGATAGTGCCGGGATACCCAGCCACCTTGGCAACCCTGTTTGTGCTGGAGTATAATTTGTGCTTGTAGCTTTAATAGATAAGCATCATTCTGAATGAGTCACATTCGGCTTGCTACTTTCGAATGTTTAAGATCCATAACCTGATTTAAATCTCAGATCTTGCCCGTTACCTAAGCATTTTATATAATACTCAAAATACAAAGTATTTTCATCATTGAGATTGTAATCTCAGTAATGAAAGTCATCAGTTGTTATTAATTATATTAATATTTCATTTCGCTCCATCCCCAATCTCGGTCCCCGACGACATTCATTATATCGACTTTATGTCACAAGAGCATCTGTTATTTCTGTACATGAAATAATATATTTATTTCTGTAAATAAGTATATAAGTATGTATATCTATGGAGGATATTCACTTGAAATGTCGTTTGGGCTTGATTAATTTGTAGTGACGAGAACTTTATACGAAGATGAGGTGAACTGAGCGCTAAGAGCTGAGTTTTTGAGTTATATCTGCTTGTCGATGTTGAAGTCGGATATTTTTTTTGTAAAAAGTAATTAATTTGGAAAAAGTTAGTTATTTAGTTTTCTGACTTCCACGTGTGCAAGAACTAATAAACTATCTAATAAAGTATGAGTACGTTTCATGCACTGTAAACTGTCTTAATTCAGTAAAGTGAAGTGTGGCGCTACCAGGACGTTCTTAACCTACTACACTTTACAAATTCGTTTCTCTGTGAACGGAAATGTTATTCATCATAAATCGTGACCTGCTTTTACTGCTTTTAATAAATTTGACGGCTAACATATACCTAGTATATAATATTTAATAAAATGTACTATATTCGTGGACTGAAATGTTCATAATTAAATAAGAAAATGAGTTCACTCGATACTCTTTTCAAGATTACGTCTAACTGTAGTCTATCTGTTTAGCTATAGGTACTCTGTTTGAGGCCGATATGAAATTCGTTTAAGTGCCCGTTTGACGGCGAGAATTTAAAATGACTCATATAAATTTTGCTTAAAAGCCAAATTTAAAATTTGCTTAAAAGCTAAATTGTACTTTGAGCACACGTTGTGTTTCCGAGGAGTGGTAATTCCAAATTCTGGGCTGCTTAAGTATAGTACCTACCTTAGATACCTACCTTAGTAGTAAGTTAGTCCAATCCTACCCAATCAAGGTGGTGTAAAAGAATCGAATGAATGAATAATTGTAATAGAAAGGAATTAAGAATAATATCTCAATGTTTTATGAAAATAATTCTGCTAACTATGAAACGCCTGAAAATAAAGAGAAGCAATATTGTTTGCAACTGTTTCATAAAATAATAGAACTGTAAAGAATGTTTTCAATACATTATGTCAATTATCTAGCTGTAATTTGTGTCAAATAATTTTTTTTTGTTTTTGGAATGTCATTATTTCGTTTCTTATAAATAATACGATTCACTGTATTTTTAACCGACTACAGTAAAGTTAAAAAACTCCGACTTAGAAAATTCTGGAAAGAGTTGATAATAATAATTTAATTTTATGCCAAAAATTCCTTACATCATTTTAGAGAAGAGCTGATACTCTTCAAGCTACTGGACCGGTTTCTACCAAACAGCTAAAACGAACGCAACTAAACTGGCCTTCGATCAAAAAAACTGCACTCAAATCCGTTCATTCATTTAGGAGCTACGGTGCCACAGACAGACACACGGGTCAAAATTCCACACTCCTCTTTTTAGGTTGGGGGTTAAAAATGATGTACCTATCTACAAGAAGCATACTTAAAGTAAACCCAACTTAAGAATGAAACGAAAGAGGCGCTGTCGGACGCATTTGACATTCATTTGACCAATCATTGCACACTAGTAACTGACAGATGAATGACCACAACGTACTTATGAATGACTTTTCGTTAGTTCCAATTTTTGCCATTTCAGAGATAAGTTGGCGCACACTTAATTGACATTCTGTCATTGAAGTGAAACTTCTTTATCGGCGTTGGAAAATAATTTTCGTCACATTTTTCGGTTACGCTTTGACGCGTTACGCTTTGACGCGTTACGCTTTTGACGCGTTACGCGCCATGTCAAGATTATGTTGATTACTTTGGAGGTAGATATTTTGGTAATGTATCCAATTATTACTTTGTTATTGACTTCTGGGACTATTTATAAATTTTAAATGTTACCTTTTTTAATGTTTCCTGTATTCCTTCTTTATTTTTATTGATACATTTCTGTAACTTTAAATACGATTTCTTTTGATTGTTTACTTTGATGACATTATTTGTCAATGTAACTCTGACGTCTCTTTAGTTTGTTTTTTATCCAAATTATTTATAACCAGCCAGGTATGTTTTGACTTGTTTGTGGCACTAGGTATAACGGTACCTAATTTTGGGATCTTATTATTGGACTCAAGACGGCGACTATTGGACAATAAACGGCGTAATGTTTGTATTTTGTTTTTAAGTGTATTTTTATTTTTATTGTTATTATATTATTTATTTTGCCCCTCTTACGGTTGGTTCAGACGAAGTAGTACTTTTTTTATTTAGAAAAAGTATTTCGGAGCAAAATTACTAAAGTGGTAGTTTCATTGAAATAAACACGAACAAAACAAACACCATACAATTGTGTTTAAAATAACAAAACCAAGACAACCACAGACCTCTATCTATTCAAAATCTTATTAGAAAAAACCTACATTTTCTTTTTACGATTCTAATAAGATTAGAATACAATCAAAATAAAATATTCGCTTGACATTGACATGACGTAATATGCACAGACTAGCTAAAGATTAATGTTTCGTTATACGGTATGCAACGACTAGTCTTTTTGGTAAAATATTTAAGAAGTTTCACTTCATATGTGTGTACACTAGTACACGCACACATTTTTTTTTGTAAGTACAGAATAAGACCAATTTCGACGGAAGCCGTAGAAAACTGGATAAGCCTACGGCTCACTAATTCCTTTACACAATGCCACGCGTGTCGAACGTCCAAATATTTCGTACGGTACGTGTTCAGAAAGATTTTATTGAATCACAAATGTGATTTTGTTTTTACGAAAAAATACTATGATTAAATAAAGAAAAAATGTGTCATTCTAATTTGGAAATTCTGTTTTCATATTGACAAATTTCATAGAGGTTCCTTTTGAATATTTTTTACCAACTTCAAAATGAAGGAGGTTCTCAATTCGTCTAGGTATATGTTGTTTTCGAGGCGTCCGTCTCAGTCCTCAAAGTAAGCAACGCATCGGTGATCGAATTAGAACTAGACTTGTTCTGGGTTGGTCACAGTTGTCATGGGCGGCAGTGAAAGGATTCTGCCTGCTCGTTTGCTTAATTCCATAAAGAGCTGAGATAAAGAATACGTTTGAAGTAGGTACGTTTGACAGCCGACTCGTAAGTGAGTGGTAGCAAGCAGTCTATACCTACAGACAAATTATATCACCATTGAAAATATTGAAAGTATTTTTCATAGAAGCCCTTATAATAATCGAAGGTCGCTTACATTATTCCAGACCAAGATTTTGAGCTTTTTCTATATAAATCCTAGTAATCTTAATCCTGTTCACAATGCTTTGTCACACGCAAGGCTGGAACACGAATTAAATATAGAACACATGTTGAAATTTTCTAGTAATTTACTTGATAGGTTAATGTTTTTGATGTAAATGTACCAACCTACATTTCATTAAATACCTGTTAAAAGGAGAAACTGTTTAGTACAAAACTTTATAGTACCTACTTAACCTTTTAAAGCCTTGCCGTAATTGGCTTAAACCCATTAAAGGCTCATTAATTACTACACGTGTCTACTAAAAATTAAGAAAGCCTAAAGTACTTACAACAAAAGTGGAGTTACAAGTATGGTACCTAAAGTGTTTATACCGCCCAAAACATCCGACATACCTTAAGGATTGCTATCTAAGGATAACAACAGGGACCTACGGCTGTGCCTGCCCTCCTAAGCATAGAAGTGCTCAATAATCTACTAGTGGTCACTCAACTAACTACTGACCACACCTGCTGTTACTTAACTTGATAAGTCACCGAGGAACGACTCGAGCTGCAGAACTATAAGCACTTGAAGTCTACGTATGGAAGAACCAATCAATGACACAACTCTGAGCACGGATCTCTCCTAATTAGTGAGGAGGCCTAGAGCATACTCCACGCTGTTCCAGCGCATTTGCTTAATTTTGTTGGTCACTTAGAATCGTAAGTCTATTATGTACTTTTTTTTATGGAATTAAGATAGCAAACGAGCATGCACCACTTCTCTTCCGCTGCCGCCCATAACAACTGTGACCGACCTAGAACTGGACTCAAAGGGACTAGGATGGTTATCTTTATCCTCCCATAATATGGGTACTCACTAGGTTTTAGGTAATTTCAATTAAGACTAAGGCCTTTGAACTAAACTAGGAATAACATGACGCTCGCGTCATTGAATTTAGTTTTTCTATTTAGAAAAGCATAAACTTTTCAGTGTGTAAATTATATTATTATGTTTAATATCGATGCAAATTATGCAAGTGATGAAAATATTATGTGTCAGCCCTTGTGCTACTTAAAAGTCGTATGCTTACCTATAGTAACCACTTAACTAGTAATATTTATGTCATAGAAATAAGGATAATTATTATTTATTGTACATAAATTAATAAGGACGGTATGTTTGTATTAGCTGAATGTTAATTTGTTTTTGTAATTCGTTTTCTTAAGCCTATAGAGAAATCGATCTGAAGGTCTTGAATTTGTTACAATTTTAGGCCATTTGCCCATCTCGCCCACAGTGCCTACAAGTACTTACGGCATACTAGACTAGAGTTATGTTTGAACACAATAACTAAGCTCTTCTTTGTGGGGTTTAGTCCCAACAATAGTGTGACTATAGCTCTGTTCCAGTATAAACGCGTTACGTATTAAGCATGTTGAGTACATTACTCTACATTGTGTTTTCAGAAACGATATTGTTCCTTTGTATTTTGCCGTAAAGACGCTGATAGTAGCTACTCCTAGTGTGATAGTGTCCGTGTCTTGTGTGTTGTCCATGGCATCCACGACACAGACATCCTAGTGGGGCTATGAGTGTGTAGCGTTATATATTTATTACTCTGGCATATTGGTATACAATTTTTATTTAAATAGCCGAAGCGTTCACAGCCAGAAAAAAAAAATTCTTACATTTACCAACTCAGTTAAGTGAACCTTAGGATTGACCGGTAAATATTAGGATTCACCGTGATTCGGGCTTTTACAGTAATATAATATACATATACCTAACTATACAATATTAAGTATACAAACATTCGTTTCTTATTACGACACAATCATATCTACTTAATGAAAATGTTTGAACTTTCACGAAAATGCATTGCGTACAAAAAAGCTTTTGCATCAATGTACTCACAAAACGTACGGAAAAGAACAGCATTTATAGTTAAATTACTAGCAATACATCAGTCCGATATTATCTGGCGTTTTAGCGTAAGTGTAAAACAGCTTGCCGATGGTTGGCTAAAGTGTAAAGGTAAAGTGTAGTTGTAAATGTTTTCTAAACATTTAATAATTGCAACATTGGTAAAATCCGCATAAAATAGCATAAAACACCACTGATGCTGTTTAATATTAACGCGTATTGACAGAAATATTGGATTTGGAACGAAGTTCATAAAAGTGGCTTGTGTTAGGTGTTCATTGGAAGAAAAAAACATTTATTTAAATTAAAAGCCGTTTCCTTTTTGAAAATCAGTTACTATTTTCTTGAAGTATTGTTAGTTTTTCTGCCAACAAAAAGAGAATTATCAAAATCGAAACTGCTCTGTAAAAAAGCTCGACTTGAGAACCTCCTCCGTTTTTTCGTCGGTAAAATTAAAGTGCGAAGTCCGTGTTATGGCTTTAATTCGATTACTTATACCACAACGCGTAGTCAATTACAACTAACACTAATTTTTGTGTTGTGACTATAATTTTACTTTACCAAGAAACAACACAAAAAAGTTTAAGCATGCGTACATTGTAACGCAGACCGTCGTCGCAAAAAAACAATTAACGAACATCACTTGACGTGATGAATGTTAGCCAATTGTTTTTGCTAAGTACGTTTTGATTAAGTGCGGGAACGTAATTAGAAAATGCTTTCACTTCGGCCAGTGACATAAAAAGTGTAATTGGAGGTCCTGTTTCAAGTGTTTTGGGAGATCAGTCGGTCTGAATGTAGCTCGCAATTGATTTGACTAAGGCTTATCTCACATAGTACACAACGCTATTTATTAGCTACGCGACTGCAACGCAATCCTAAATTCGCTGTATCTGACACTGTTCACTGACAGGAGACGTATCGTAGACAAGATCCTAGTCGCTTGGAAATAGCGTTGTGTGAGAAAGGCCTTAGTAGGTATGCTCTACGAATCGAAATACGTTTTTGCTTGCGTTAGTGACGGAAAATGATAAAATATCTACTGGTAAAATTATCCTCAGGGAATGTATTACTGTGTTAAAAACCTTGCCCTTTCTGGGGTCTTAAACTATGTCTATACCTATGTAATTTCATCCACCTAAATCGGTTCAATCAATTAAGCATGAAGATGTAGCAGTCACACATCATCTCAACCCATCATGGCCTACTATTGCCCACGGGTCTCTTCTCATAATGAGAAGGTTAATGCCATAGTCCATCACGGTGGCCAGGTGCGGATTGGTGGACTTCATACACCTTTGACTTTTTGCTAATTCTCCGCTTGCAGGTGTCCTCGCGACGTTTTCCTTCACCGTTATAGCAAGTTACTCGTACCTTAATGCTTAAAACGCACATAACTCCGAAAAGGCAGAGTGCGTGCCCTGGGATTCGAACCAGGCTGAATTCGAAGGTTATCGAAGGTTCATTAGATCGATTTCATAAGCTTTCGATCCATCGATTTAATAAACTTTCGTTGTAGGTAATAAATACTTATTCGATCTAATGAATAATCGATGTAGGTAACGTGTTCGAGATCATGAACTTCGACGTAGTCGCATTCGAAGTTCCGTATGGTACCTACCCTATTTTTATACATATATTATATAGATAACAATTTGTAAGGAACTCCGTTTGGACAATCACTAATTATGTCAATAAGAAGGAGTAACAGGCCGTTTACTTATAAAAGGATATTAAAAATACAACTGTCAGATGAAGACATAAAGAGAACACGAATATTTTACTATGGGAAAAGATGTATGTTTGAATGATAAAATAAACAAGTTAAACAGTAAATAATTGTTTTCTGGGCTCCCCTTTTAAATTGTAGCTAAGTATTCATCAGAAAGTTAGCATAAATCCATTAGCTGAAATACCTACGCTTAATTCATTCGTTGTAACATCTGGGATGTCTAGTAGATTCTGTACCTATTACAATCTATACCTACTTGAGTCGACGAGGATATTGAATTCCCACTCCTCGCCAAAATAGTTTTATTAGGTATGCTAAGAGTTTAATTTGGCTTGTAAGCAAACTTTACTTAAGGCATTTCAAATTATAATCAATCAAAATCAATCTACAATAATCATTAATCACAGGGGTGAAAAGCTGGCATTCGTGAGGGTTATTTCAGGTCCATTTCGAACGCGAACAGACTAAGTACCTACATCCCAACAAACATTTAACAGGTCGCCACAACGTGCCAGCGATAACTTTTGGTGCTATAAGCTTGTCGCCGTTACGTCGCTATAACGTCGGTATCACCAAGAAAAGGCCCATTTTATACGACTCAGAGTCCTATAAAAGTCATATAGCAGTCGCGTAAGTTACTTCTTGGTCGCATAGTGGTCGTATAGAGGTCGTGTAGCGCACTTTTTGTCGAATTAAGGTGTTTATTACCGCTGCTTTACGACATTTGATCGTATACGAGTATCCAGCGCGCCTCGTATACCGCAAAATATTAGTTGTCAAAGTGACAAAATATGTAATTATAAATAATTACTGTTGAAAGCGAGACTCGGCCATTTTACTTATTCATCTTTGTTTTTACTTCGAAACTCAAGTTCAAGGACGGTTGATCTTATGGGAAATTAATTTCATCGAGTCTTATGTGCTAGTTTTAACTATAGGTATAATAAACGCGCCAGTGTAATTAATTAAATAAATAATATTTTACAGTCATTTTTGAAAAAACGTGTTTACAATTACCTTTATACGATTCAAAGTGTTGGACAAGACCGTTATACAACTTCTATACGACGTTTCAATTTGTCATTATTGGATTTGTAAACATTCCGCCATAGAAACAAAATTAGGGTTCAGTTTAGTAATTGTCAAGTGTGTAAAACCTTATTAATCACTATTGTTATTATCATTATTGTGTTGTTTGCTGGTTGAGCTGTCATTAAAAAAATACACGTGATACTGGATACAATAGATATCGATAAATTCTTAACAAAATTAGATTTATTAATTTGATACGTATTGCTCAAAATGACCATGGAAATCTACACATTTTGTACGCGCTGATCGTTGTTTCGGTTGTAGATTTTATACTAGTGACGAAACCGAACCTGCACATTTTATACTAACTGAAGAAACTGTTATATATTATATTTTGATAAATTTTGATTTTTTCTGGTGTCCAAGTTGCACTTTTTGCCATAGGTATACTATAATTACCCAGAAGATGAATGTGAATTCTGTATTTAGAAATGATTTTTTTATAAAACTAAAT
Organism: Hesperia comma; assembly: GCA_905404135.1. Lineage (NCBI taxonomy): Eukaryota > Metazoa > Arthropoda > Insecta > Lepidoptera > Hesperiidae > Hesperia > Hesperia comma. The sequence goes on along the minus strand of FR990014.1, from coordinate 18,364,262 downwards.
ATTTTTCTTGTAACTTGTACAGTAAGTATAGGTATAATATAGTACCTACTGGTGACGGCGTTTTAAAAAAATAAAGTGCTGTTTACGGAACCATCTCCAGTTGGACTACAGTTAACTTGTCGCATACCTACTTATATTCCGTACTTATATTCAGTTCGTATAACGGTCGTAAAAAAGTGTTTGAATCGACTGAAAGTCGTATAGGAGTTTTATATACCACTCTAATACGACGTCGTGTAAAGGTAGTTTTCGAACCTCTAATACGACTAAAGTTGGTATAGAAGTCGCATAGACGTTTCTACTGCCACAACACTGCTTACACGACTGAATGTCGTGTAATAGTCGTATAGGGCAGTCGAATAGGCGTTTCTACGACGTTTTTACACGACTACAAGTCGAATAACTATAGGGGGCACTAAGTCGTATAACAGAATGAAACTACTTCTATACAACGCTTATACCACTATGAGTCGCGTAATTCCTTCTTATTCGACTAAAATGTTTGTTGGGATGTTATTAAAATTTGGCAATTTGGGCTGTATCATTTTTGGCTACATCTTTGCCTTATCGGAACATGAGTTTGAATATTTGCCAGGATTGTAACATATAGCATGTAAAGAGACAATCTCAGCCCAAGTCACATAACAAGTTACATACTTTTATATACTAGGTAGGTATACTCATAATTTTCCGTGCTTCGGAGGGCACGTAGAGCCGTCGGTCCCGGTTGTTATCGATAGATAGCAGTCGTTAAGCCGTGTCGGAAGGCCTTCGGGCGGCATGAAAACTTCCGATACTGGGTTGGTAGTGGCCAACCCCTCCACCAATCCGCACTGGAGCAGCGTGGTGGAGTATGCTCTAGGCCTCCTCAGTAATGAGGAGAGACCCGTGCTCAGTAGTGGGCCATTAATGGGTTGTAGCCCATACTCATAATTTACACCGATACTTAATTATCTGTCCCACTGTTGGGCTCGGAGTCCTTGTAGTATGAGAGGTAAAAGTTATTGTACACAACGCTGGTCAAGTGCGGATTGGCACACACACTTCACAGGTCTTTTCACGAGATCGTAATCTTATGATTTTTTCCAAGAGGGAGACCAAAGACTCAAAGACCTTTTTTATACTATTCTGAAGTATTTATAATACGCATATAAATTTAAAAATATGTGGTAGCTGGGTTTGCACCCGAAAACCCTTACTTTTTTATTTTACATATTTTATACCTAGTTTTTCAAATATGCACATAGTCCCATAGTTTTTTTTTAAATTGTGTTGGCTGAGTTTGAACCCAAGCCCTACCGTTCGGAATCCAACAGTCAAACTACTTAGGTAGCTATCATGTTCGTACAGACCTACAGGTAAACATTACGTTTACGTAATTATCTAATTCGAATATAAAATGGAATTAAGCGCACTTAGAGTTTTCCACCTTAAGCCATTCGTATCACGCACAGTAGCGGATTAACCTATAAATGGTAATTGGATAAAGAAGCAATTGTTTGTGTCGTCCTTCAATGATCAGTGGCCTTATTACAAAGTGATACTTTTAAGTTCCGGCCATCTTGAGCCCAAGCCAAGTTCGTAGCGTTGCTGTAAAACGGATGAGGTTAGGTAAGAAAGTGCGAAGGAGTTTCGAGTATTCAAGTAACCAAGACATAAATATCGTAATTGAATGCTTTCCTTTTAGTTAGTCCGTTGCCGGGTCGTTATAATGTGCGCAGTTCTATATTCTGAAGTTTGCTTCGGGACGCGTAGGTATCCCGTATCAGCCGCATAGGTCCCGCTCCCGTAGGAATCTCGGAATAAAAAGTAGCCTTTGTGTTATTCTAAAACATACCTACGCCTAAACATATAATACTGCCAAGTTTCATCCAAATCCGTTCAGTAGATTTTTCATGAAAGAGTAACAAACATCCATTCTCTCAAAATAATATTAGTATGACAAGAAGGATAGTAGAATTAAATTTAATCCGTTTATTGAGTTTAATATAAGATATTATTGAAGACATGGTCCGGAATTATAATCACAATTCAACCCTGTAAAATACAGTTTATGACGGGATCCTCAGGTGACACGTTCGTTATGAAGAACGACGTCTCTTTGTTCCAATGTTATGAATATGCAGATTACACTTTAATAAATTGACGTGTTGGAGAAACGAGCACACAATATAAATTATTGGTTAAGACTGCGACGCTGCCAATTTAGAATTACATTATAAGTTAAATCGTTAAAATACTTTAATGGAGTAGGTAACATACAAATGAAGCGCTTAAAACCCGCCGACTTATGATGTAATGCCCGAGATACACTAAGCTCGTTTTGCAAGCAAGGACAGCAAGCTAGCAAAACTATCCTGGATATGAGACTTTATTACATGTGATGCTAGCTTATTAGCGTTCTTACTAACTAGGCTAGAAGAGAACCGAGTTTTGTATACACGAAGCCAGAGTTATCCTAAGAGATTAAGGAGTTAATTGTAAGAGCAACTGCGATCAGTAGTTTTATGGGTAGTCACCCATCCATAGCAGTCGTTATATTCCATTCGCTTTTGATATGGAATTCGTTATAATAAGCAACCACACAAGTGCCAGTCTTCCGCCTCTGTGAATAAGGTTTTTTGTAGACGCGTACAACGTGTAGCGACAATTTAAAATGCCGTAAGTAAAAATTGCTTACAAGCTTAATTGAACTGGGACCACTCGTAATACATTTTGTTTTAGCGGGCACTGGAAATTCTATATTTTCGGCGAAGTTCAAGTACCTATAATCTACGAAGTATATGAAGGTCGTTCTCTCCTCTAATGCTTTCAGAAGGCTTAAAGCTTTTTTGACTACAACATATTCATCTCACCTCATTACGTCCCCATAGGTACCACCTTTTCATTCCTTTCCATTTCAATGAAATATACGTAACTGGCACTTATAATATCATTATTAAGTATATGAGTAGCTAGATAAGTATTTACGAGGTTAAATAACATAATATTTTCACTTGTTACAGGTAAGCCGTCTAACGCCGCAAATGGCCACAACAAAGACCGCAAAGGTCGTGGGTACGTAATCATCTTATGTTAAAAATATAAAGGGAAGCGTCCACAATCGCGCAGAATTAATCTGAATATTTCAGGACATGGCAAACTTCGTTCAAACGCTTAAGTATAAATAAGTGGAAATAAAAATATTTTACTGAGAATTACATTTTTTATGACAATAATATAATTAAAAATCAAGTTGACGACACGTATGTCGTCTATATACTTAGTAATCTAAGCAATGCGTTGTGCCAGATTTGTTGCCGAGCGAAGAGGAAACGGAATTCGCATTTTTTGGCTTTCCTATTTTGCTACCGAAAGACGTATATTTATAGACGATTTATAACAATGGTGTTATCTAGCCAGTCAAGTAAATACCCAAGCATAGCATCAAGTATAAGTACCATTAAGCTTCGGACACACCTGGGCGACCAAAGCGACTGCGAAGCGGGAGCGTCTGCCGCGCGGCGGACGCTACCCATACTTTATCTATGGCGCTTTGCACACCTACGCGACCACAACGCGGGACGGCCGCGTCGACAGAGCGGGACGCACGCGTCTAGTGGTTAGACGTGTTTATGTGCAAGAAAGCCTTTGTTATTACTAATTATTTCGTTTACGATGACAACAACAGACGAAAATACAGAGCAATTTATAGAAACGGTGAAAGGATTTCCTGTCTTATATGATTTGAAAAACAGAGACTATAAGAATTTACGAAAAAAGGATAAAATATGGGATTCAATTGGTCCGGAATTTCAAATGGATGGTAAGTAAATAATAGTTAGTTATGTTATACCGGATTAAGACGAGCAGCTTTAGTGACTGTCAATTAGCAAATGAAGTTCGCGGTTCGCGCTGCAGTCGCGTAGGTGTGCACGTTAAGTTTCGCGTTGCAGACGCTCCCGCATCGCGTCCCGCTTCCCGCGTTACTGACGCTCAGGTTTGGCCGAACCTTTAATAGGAGGCACCTCCAACAGTAGGCACCTGGCGGCAAAGCCTCGTCCATCGGTCAGCAGAGAGCATCACGAACAGGGGTGTTGCCTTGAACTTGGAAATTAATGGAAAACCCTTACCTCCAGTTTTTGTTTGATCGGTAAAAAGGCTTTTCGGTTCATTACGCTATTACGTCATGACCTGCTCATTTAGCATTTAATGAAAGATGATTATTATGACGAGCAAATATTGTTAATTGTCGCAAAACGCTGCAGAAATTTTCGGAAAATCACATTCCTCTCTCTCTGACAACTCTCTAACACCATTAGCTTAATAATTAACCTTCTTAGTCTCTATCTGAGTTTTATTCTTTCTCGGTCACAGTTGTTTTGGATGTCAGCAGAAAGGTGGTTCTGCATGTCCGTTTGTAATATGAATACCATAAAAGAGTTTAGCATTAGGTACCCTCTCCCACCTACATTACTGCACAAAATTTTTGTTCTATGATCACATAATTACCTGGACTAGCGTGGGCGTTAGCAGTATTAACCGCTAAGGGTTAGTTATTGGCGTATATAGAAATGTCTAAGTGGACGCAACTCGACTGAAGCCGTACAAGAGTGGCGGTCACATTTGATTTCTGCTCTTCCAGGTCACGATATACCACGCATTAATCAAAATTGAGTTGTCATAGTAAAACCACTATAACAGAAATATTTGCTTAACAGTAGGTAACTATAAGTATTGTAATTAATGATGAACATGTAATTAATGATGAATAATTAGTGATTTACGTAGCACAAAACGTCGGGGTTTTTTTTAATTACATTCATTAATGTATTACATTCTTGTGTGCTTGATTGCTATATTGTTCACTCTGTTGAAAATTTTCATTAATAGCCGATGTGTGCTGGTAGTATCGCCTCGACGATATCAATTTAAACACCGGTGTAGGTAGGTACTTGTTAATAAAACAGGGTAATTCCAATGTTAAACATTTAAACACTTTCAAATATTAAACGTACGTTGAATTTGAATCGCAAAAAGTATCAAAAAGTTTACCAACATACTCGCGTTGTGCTATTAAAATTTCAAATTGAGTTTCCTTCAGAGGTATTCCCTTGAACTTTTAGGTAAGTTTGGAGTTCAACTGGGAAATTTAATTATCGTGTTTGTTTTTCTCGTAACCAAAGGTTCGAGTTATGTGATTTGTTTATTTACGTTTGTTATTCTTTAGCTGGCTAAACTAACTTTTTATGCTATTTTTGGATTAAACCCATTATTCTGCCTTTATGAAGATCTTCAAACAATTAAAAATTACTTTAAAACATGACTGATCTAATTACCTTTTAAACAAAAAAGAACATGAATAAAAAGGATTCGTTGGTTTAATAGTAAATATTCCATAAAAATACATACCAACACAGATCAGACAAACAGACAACAACTTAATTAAAACCTACTACCTTCATATTATTCAAATCGCGAGAAACAGAAACGGGAACTAGGGGAACTAAAGGAATAAGAGTATCAAGAACAGTAGCGCATACATTTCCCTTAAGCTCCGAGAACAAACCTTCAAAGCTTTCAGAAATACCAAGTCTACGTTCTGTCTCGCCGAACGCCTCAGTTATTTCTTTGGCTTTAGTATGCTAAACGTTCGTGATACATTTATGGACCCGTTTCTAAGTATCTGATGCTGGTTCACAACGACTATATTATTGTTATTTGTGAGATTTTTGACCGAATTAAAAAAGAAGGTTCTCAATTCAATCGTAAGTATATTTTCTGCTTTGAATTTGTTTAAATTCACCTCTCTATTTCATCCTTCGAGGTGGAATTTCCAAAAATCCTCTCTTAGTGCTCCCCTACACCCCCCAAGGAACATACATGCCAAATTTCAGCTTTTTCCTTTCAGTAGTTTCAGCTGTGCTTTGTCTGTCAGTCTTTGACTCCAATTTGACCCTCTTAGGGGTTGAACATTAAAAAATCCGTTCTTAGCGGATGTCTCCTAGCCATAATCTATCTCCCTGCTGAATTTCATTTTTATATGTTGAGCAGTTTCTGAAATTTCCTGATACATGATAGTACCCTTTCGCTTTAATATATTTATATACTAGATTTGAAGAATTCTTTCTTCGCTTGTTATTTCCACATCTCTAGGGTTTATTTCACCTGAGCGAGCTGAGCCGCATCAATAATTCTGTTACTTTTAGAAAAAGGTATGTTTGCTTGATGAATTGAGGAAGATGTAACCGAATTTCTTCACTGATTTCATTTATCATTTGGTATCTTTTCGGCAGAATATGTTGTTTGTAACTCACGTACTCACGTACACTAAATGAAACGGTAAAGAAAATTTTAATTGTAATTAACATAGTAAAGATATAGCTATAAAGATGTAACCAAAATTTTGAAGATAAAAGAAAACTTTTTACAAAAAAAACTACTTCAAAATCGACAAGAAGAGATAACTCAAAAAATACCAGACAGACGTAAGTTCGAATGAAAAAAGAATGATCAAAATCGGTTCATCAAGTAAAATTTAAGTAAAAAGTAACACACTCAGGGCTCATTTAGGTACCTGATACAAGTTTCTTGCCAAATTGAAGCAAATTGAAGCAAAATTAAAGCAATAAACTACTTGCATCATCTAAACAACTCATAACATTCTTGATCTTCTTGACAACTTGCGTTTCAAGTTTTACCTTGTTGTAAAAAGCTTAAACCAATAATTTTTACGCGATTTTTTGTATTTAATTGAATCGTCTCAGCATTTGCAAGCTCATATGAATGCAGCGCGTAATGGTGTTTTTATCGTACCTAGTCTTCAGAGGCAAGAAATATTGAGACAACAAAACTTGCATACAATAATCGCATACAAAAATCTACGTATAAACAGTTCCGTACAATTGTTGAATGGCAATTATATGAAAATATATCTATAGCATAGAAAATTGTTCTCAATATAATAACTTTAAAAAAATCGACTTCAACTCTACTCTAGTCTACTTCTACAAGCAGAGATAACTCAAAAACTACTCGCCAGATGGCGCTCAATTCTACCCATCTAGGTAAAGTTTTCGTCACTTTAAATTCATTAAGCCCAAACACAAGGTAATTGCTGTTGAGAAGTTCCCTCGATTGCCTTTCTGCTTCATCAGATCAACTACAGACCTTCATGAAATTTTAGTGCTATAATACACTTGCTGAAAACATTAACAAATGTTTTAGTCGCCTCTACAATTTTCGAAAGTTCCACCTTGATTCCTCTAGGATGCCATCATCAGATGGCTGGTGTCCTTATCATGAGACTACCCATGGAATAACTACTTTCCAGCAAAAGAAGAATAATTATCAAAATCGGCTCATAAACGACGAAAAAAATCAATGTACACCTGGAATGTTTAGTGTCCGCCATAATATAAATTTTTGAACTTTCTTTTCTAGTGTTGATTCAAATGCACTGGTCGACTATCCATATCAGTCTACGTCGCCTACAGTACCTAAGATTTAAAAGAGAACTTGTATAAAATTGCGTACCAATCTGACATTTAAGAATCCAAAATGGCTTTATTCAGTTTTGTAAAACGGCAGCCTACTAACACAGAAAGATTCAGCGAGAGCTATTGTCTTGCTGACGTTACTCGTTTTGTTAGGAACCACTTGTCGAGCTTATTGTCCTCACAAAGTCTACAGGACAGGCCATGTAGCTATATTGAGTAAGTGGGTTTATAAATAAACGCTATACACTCATAGCACACTAGGATTCCCTATGTCGTAGGTGCCATGGACAACACGGAAGACCAGAACACACACCCAGATTGAGAAGGGAAATTTAAACTCATCATTCAAATTTTCGAACACAATCCAGCATGTTAACCATTGCTCCATTCATCCTCAAGTTATAAGAAAGTGAGTGCCTGTATTTTCAATAAATAGATGCGCCACATTTTTCGATCAACAGTGAGCAAATGAGATGAGGTACCTGATGGTACCTAAAGGGTCACCTGTGTCACACATTAGCAGCGTCAAAAGCACTGTCGATATGTAGTTGACCAAGTAATAAAAAGGAGACAGAAGAGGGAAATAAAGAGAAAAATACATTTTTATCCTCGAAAGAATGGAGTAAGTATGGGATTAGGGTGAGAGACTGTTTTCTTGTGGACAAGAATATTCTCACTTATCTCTACGACGATATGGCATACATTAAGTTTCTTTAAAGGGTTTGTGATTCATCAACGATTGTTTATACATACGTGATGTTTTTTAATGCACGCTCTTAAATTTTCCGTGAGCCCTAGTTCTCCTCTCCTGATCGTGGTACACACCACTGAATAAAAAAGACGAGGTGGTACCAAGTCTTCCTTCGGGATGTCGCTGATCTCTGTCCCAAAGTTATTCCCGACGGAATAAAAAATAAGATTACCGAAGTGAAGAAAGGGGTGTTTTTCTCTTAGATAAAACAACCGTACGTAACCCACCGTACGTAAGCCCAAGTATCTTTAAATTGTTCGCAATTCCTAAAAGTGCCTTTTGCTAAAGAACAAAAGAATTCCAGTGAAAGAGAACTCCAAGACAGGCATACCAATAGAATTTATTTGATGCAGTTTACAAAGGAATTTTCAGAGAAATTACGAAGAAAAGATATATCCACTACACTATACACAGTTAACATAATTATACAGTTGTCATTAGCAGCGGAAGGGTAGTGCTGCATGCTCGTTTGCTACGTTAATTCAATAAAAAAATACCCGGTTACACGTTTTTAGAGGTGCCTATCTTAGTCCTCGAGCATAGCAATGCATCTGTGAACGAATTACGAGACTGTTTAGTTCTTGAGCCCTGTTCTAGGGTCAGTCACGGTTGGAATGAAAGACTATTATTGTATTTATTGGACTCCGCCATACGAGTCGATGAAACCCCACACGTGTTGAGTCATCGAGCATATAGAATTGCTACTCTGCACCAAAGTCAAGCTTATAACCCGTGCTCACAGTTCAATTTAGCTTGTCAGAAAAATTTACTACGGACATTTTAAGATAACGCCGTCAATCTGAACGCTGTTAATTGTGTGCCATGCAATTATAACGAATTCCTGATCGAATTCAATTGGAGTATAAATGCGGAGTTAATTAGGCCGTGTTTAGGTACAAGATGGTCAAAGTCAAACTGCGATCTGTCACGATGACGTTGTAGAAGTTTAACTAGCCCAAAAAATAATGAACCTGCAGTTGACACATTCTTCATTTATAATCTTCTTAATGTTCTAAGAGTTGAACAGTGAACAGTACTCCCGGAGTCTGCAACTGACAATGACATATTGACCCTATTGTCGTTACTTCTTAGAGATTGATGGTAAGAAAAAATGCATCATGTTGTTTTCCTTCGCGTAATTCTTTATTATTAAAATACTTAAATATGAATGAACGCTACTCAATTATATACTAGATATATATTCCCTATGTCAGCGACACCATGGACAGCATTAAATCATAAGAACACTCACCCAGACCGAAAACAGAATACATGACAGTATGATTTTAGTATGTATTACGATAGTAATTCGTACCTATAGAGCTTTGCCTAACATAAACGAAAAATGAAGGAATTAATTAATGAAATGTTTATTCGAAGTAGATTTTTTAAAACCTCTTTTCGATTGTTGAACTACGCCATCGCTTCAACAAATTCCTACGATGAGTAGTACCTATTGGAAGAAGCGGCAAGAAATTTCCAAGGAGCTTCCTTTCCTACTCACAGTTACAGATTGAATTTTCTACTGGTTATGGATAAAATACGAAACTTATATCTAAGCCGTTTCATCTTTGAACTAATGAAGTTTGTTTAAACATGTGTTTAAAGCTGTGTTGAGGCCCCCCAACACAGGCATTTATAAAGCTTAACGGGTGGGTCCCAACCACTGTATGTAATTGTAATTGCTGGACAAAATAAATTATTTTTGAATTTTGAATTTTATTTAGGTAATGTGACGAACTAAGTACATGGACAGTGGTCACCGTCGTCCATGACCCGCTTCTTCCAAAGTCATCACTGACTGCTATCTTAAGGAGTAAGAAAATAAGAAAGAATCCGCCTTATGCTACGAGGTCTTTTGACAAGAGAAAGAGACAATGTAGAAGACAGGAAATTGTTAGCTGGCTCGGCTTGACTTCTTGTGATTCCACAGCCAGCACACAATCAAAGGGAGTCTTCGAGCATGAATTAATGAAATTTCGCTCACGACTATTCAATCACGTCGCCAATTATCTCAACGACGCAGCCGAGCGCTATCCGATTAGTGCATCTCGGTCACTAACGGCTGGCGTTGTAACAAAGGGGTACCTACTTACTGTTTTTGACGGTAGTTTGATACTAGAGAGTCAGTGAGTAAATGAAGAAATATAAAGCGGATGAAGAATGTTCGACATTCATTGATCACTAACTAATGAATTCGTCAAAATAATCTTTATCATAAGAATTTATGGACCTGCATCATTTATAATGTTGCTATTTATTGTTCCCAGCTTGGTCCGCATGGACATGCCTTTACACTGATTTTCCAAGAAAGTAATGTTTAGGGACTGATTGATTAAAAACGTAATCATAAAACCATATACTAAAGGCCCAATTTCCACAGTTTCTGGTTTAAAATCAACAATTTCAAACAAAACCCCTTAACTTCAATTTAAGCCCATTAGAGACAGATTATCACAAAATTCGTTCTTATTTATAGGTATTAGGTAAATACTAATTTTAAACTACCTCCGTACCTCTCTCCTGTGTAAATTAAGCGGTTTCTGGTATTATAAAGCATTGAAATTTCATGTGGCCACTAATGGACGATGCCTCTGTAGCCAGTTACACCGAAGTTTCCCCTACGTTACTTACAATACAATGCACGTAAAATAAGGATGATACTATTCATTTGTGTGCGTTCCATAGTGCATATGTATATGGCACGCACATATCTATCTAGGTATTAATAATCTAATATTCTTGACGTACGTTATACATGTTTGTATGTTACTTTTGGTTTTACTGAGATCGAGAGGCGGAAGATTAGTACATATCCTTCGGTGGCTCATCTGTCTCTTTATCAGATATTATTCAGGTATGTATATAAAAATGTCACCCCTGATAGCAGAGATTTATCGCTTCATTTGAAAGAGTCGGTGGCCCAAATCCGTTCTTCAAATACAAAGATATTTGAAGTCTTCTCGATTGATAGCTTTTTTGTTTCATGACATTTGCAAAGTCAGATTCTAAAATCAGAATTACCTATAATATATTGAGCAACATCTGACGGTCAGTCATTGAGTTATTCTCAATAATGTGAATTTAATTTATGCTAAATTTTGACTGGGCATTCCGATTTTGATGATTCTTTTTTGTACGATTTCTTTCTGTTTTGCAACCTACCTACCTACTTTGCAGATACGTATATTACGATAATTGTAAAATGCTTGTTTAGGTCACAGAGTCCGAAACTGAGAAATTTATAAAGATATAATGTACCTAAGTATAGGTACCTAAGTATATGTATCAAACAAGGAAGAACGAAACTATTGAACGGAGTAAAGTTCGATTAGTAGATAGATAAATCGTAAACTCAATAACAAATTCGAAATACACTAAAATTAGCACAATCATAACATTCAATTTGAAGCGGTTCAAAGTGTGTCAAAAGTGAAATCGAATCGGAAATCACATCAAATTCGTTTTCGGGAACGAACGAGTCGTTCTCGAAAATCGAGCGATTACGATAATTGCAAACAGAGGTTGGTTGGGGTAAGAGATCTAATTCAATTTTCAGAAACTTTTGACTTCATTCATTCCAATAAAAATCTTTTGAGTCACCTAGCACTGGACAGTCAAAGCGCAAACTTCATTTAGGTACTTTATTTAACAAATTGTTTTTAAGAGTTTGAAACTATTCATATAGCCTTTTACTATAAGATAGATTGACTAAGTACCTACCTACACCGAGCACTGAGCAAGAATCTATGTATGTCCCTAAAAACTTAGAGCTCCTAGCTGGACGTGAGAGCGGGGTATTCGCGGCCGATTAAACACTATTATAAATTTATGCTTATGTCATTTATGTCACGCATTGAACAGAAAGAAAATAATGCTTCACTTAAACCTCCACACTAGGATGCATTTGTCTGGCGAGAATATGAAACACTGTACCATAATCCGCCTGTCTAGGAATCGAACCCACAACCCTCTGAACGGCACTCATACGTGTATCTCAAAATTAAAGCCGCAAATTAAAGTAACTTTTGACAAAATAGAACCGACTTTAACGCCGAAAAGTAAAAATAGGTTCAGTTGTTCTAAGTCTGATAAACACGATGTTGAAAACCGTATCAAAATCGATTCAGCCAAACAATATGCCTAAAACCTTCTCCTAAGTCTCACAAATACTATGCTGAAAACCGCATCAAAATCGGTTCAACCAAACGCGAGATAATCGCGCACAAATAGGTACACATACATACATAAATACAGGTCGAACTAAGTACCTCCTTTTTTGAAGTCGGTTAATAAAGTAAAATTTACAGCTGTTTGTTTATTGGTTGTATCATATGGTTTTATAATAGTTAAGTAGTTACTGCCATACTGGATTTAAATAGGTCTGCATTCCCCACTCAGGTTATTTTTATTTATGCATGCTAACTGCAATGCGCTTTCCACGTGTATAATGGGTACGTCACTTGATCTGAGGACTAGGAGAGCTCCTAGCTCATACATAGCATGCAGTATCAAAGTAGTGATTAAGAAGTAAAGTTTCAGTTTTTAACCGACTTAAAAAAAAGAGCGGGTTCTCAATTAGACTGCATTTCTTGTGTGTTACCTCGTAGCCTTGTACTTTTTTAAAACTTTAGTTATTTATTCTAACAGCTGACGAAGGAGCAAATGAACCACCTGATGCTAAGTGGTAACCGTCACCTATGGACATTAGCAGCACCAAAAGTATCACGGATGCATTGCCAGCCAAAAAAAGGTAGTCAATGATAGGGTAGGCACGTCGGATATATACATACATACGTAGGATACGTACACTAATGGTCTAGACTGGTTGTTAACATTGGATACCTAACAATTGATTTCAACGAATTCAGTGAAGATGAGTAATAATTGTAATAAATAATACAAATATAACAAGAATATTTATATCTTTACAAAGAACCAATAGTTAAGTAATTTTAAGGTCCATCTAGTTTCCGTCGATTAATTATTGTGAAGCCGTACCATCAATATTTACGCGGTTCTTTTCAGATTCACGGAATGTGACCTCGTTTGAGACTGAAAACGGTCGCCACTCACCTATAAACCTTATACTATGTACTGGCACCATTTCTATTGACAATGATAAACTTTAAAAACAAAAAGTCATTCATAATCCATGATAATGGAGTAGACAGGCCAAGCAAAAGTACCTATTTGATCTATGCTGATGCACTTAGGTACGAGTAGCTTAGCTTCAGGAACCTTAATTGTTATTTACGTTTATAAATGTTAAGTATTTTTTCCCTATTTTTGCAACATTTTTTTCATAAACACTCCACTCCTATTGGCCCTTCCTAGATAAATCTTATATATACTTAAAATTCTCGTCTTATACAATGTGTCTGGTCACCAGTGTCGGAGACTTGAGGGGTAATTCATATGTAATTTTTTATCATAATTTACCTCCGTGACGTACTTAAATTTTTGAAAAGTTCATTTTCCTGAAGCTCTCTAACTTAATGTTTTTCTGAAGCAGATTTTACTTGCATGTTGATGCATAGATATGTTTTCAAACGTTACTTTTTTGGTAGCGAGATTGCATTCCTCATTTTGTCGGTTTGACCGACATTTAAAGTTTTTTATTTCCAGTAAATTCCCGTTGTATAGTCATAGTCAAAGGGTTGATATTGACGATACAGTTCAAGTCGATTGGAATTTTTCAGAGCACAGACAATATTTACTCTGCTCTTTTCTGGTGCTCCATAGCTGCACTGGCGGACGAGTGTGTAGCGCTTCGAAGTTTTTATACAGCTCTCAATTAAAGTTCATAATACATATCTTTCTGCATTGTGCGTCATTACGCTGCATTGATGAACATGAGGTGTTTTCTTGTCTTTTTTTTATAGCCTGAAGGGCAGACGTAAGTGCAGACGAGCCACCTGATGGTAAGTGGTCATCGTGGCCGTCGACACGAGCAACACCAGGGGAATCACCAGTGCAACGCCGGCCCTGAAGGAGTACTCTTTTTACACCTTTCTTGAAGAGCCCCATGTCAAAGCGCTCTGGGAATACCTCAGAAGGAACTCCACAGGAATTCCACAGCTTGCAAGTTCGCGGCAAAAACGATCGAGAAAATGGAAAAACGGACCGTAGTCGTTCGCCACGAATCCAAGCGATGTGGATGAAACTTCAACCATCGGCGAGTGTCTCTCGTTTTCTTGTTTCTCTTTATATCACTTTGTCTAAAACCTACACTTATCCTCTTCCCGAAATTTAATATTGGTTTCATTATCTTGAAGCCAAAAGTTTTGAAGGTTTCACTACTACCAAGTGTGAATTGCACACGAATGTTTCTATGTATGACCACGCACGATATTTTACAGAGCAGTCCGATTTTGATATTTCTTTTACCATCGGTTATTTCATTTACCGCGGTCACAATTATAATAATAATTACTTACTTGGTCGATTACCAACGACACAAGCCGCCGCCGCCGCCGCGACACGAGCGCTTCGACGATATGATTAGTTTAATCTAAAGTTCTCGCTGGGGATTTCAGTCTAGTCGGGATTCTAGACACGTTTAATACCACGCCTGCTGCATTTCATGTAGCGGATGTGTCCAATCATTAGATTATATCAAAGGAAGTAAACCGATTGGATTTTGTAATACCTATGTTTCACGTCAACATTGCAATTTAAAGTATAAATATTATATTAGGTGAGGTTTAACATTTAGTTTCTGCAACAGCAACTGGCAAACCTACGTAGAACCTTATCTTGAACATACAAAGTACACTTTACAGTACTTAGATAGGTATATCTATACGATATCATTGATATGACTTTATCTAAAAACATTTCATCAAAAACAAGTAGGTGTTATTTTGGGTTCAGTTTAATCAGAGTTAAACTCGAGTGTAGTAAATACAGAATCCTACTGTCCTACTTCTTACTATCCTACTAATAGTACTAATATTATAAATGTGAAGGTTTGTAAGGAAGTGAGTGTGTGTGTGGGTTTGTTACTCTTTCACGCAAAAACTACTGAACGGATTTTCTTGAAACTTTGCAGTAATAATACTCTAAGACATCGGAATAACATAATTTGTTATTTATAAAGATTTTTGAAGTGACTGGTTCCCCGAAGCGAAGCGAGGGCGGGCTCACTAGTTTTATCTATCAATGCTAACAGAACTATCGAAATCGTTTATCGATTTTATGGGTAAGTACTATTTTTTTTGTCGTTTTGTATGTTTGCGTGTATCGTCCTATGTGTTGTCCTGTCATGTCTCATGCAGGATTTTTAGTTTTTTAACCGACATCAAAACGGAGGAAGGAAAATGGAGGAAGTTCTCAATTCAGCCATTTTTAATTTTTTTAATTAGAAAGCCAGTGCTTTACATCTGGAGCTATATAAATTTGATGGGTAGTTTGTGATTTTGAAGTAACTTGGACAAGCGACTCAAGCAAGTGGGTAGGGCAAGTAATCGAGCAAGTGCCTTGAGCAATTAATTCGTGACAGTCGCTTGGACAAGTGACTTGGGCGAGTAACTCGTGCAAGTAACTTGGGCAAGTGACTCGGGCAAATAAATTTATATAATAACAATAATATTCAACTCACTGAATATAAACTTATGAAGTAAGTAAATATAGAACCGTACGACAAGCGCTAGTTTTTTAATGAAAAAAAAATGTGAGCCGTCATGGGACGCCTGGCAGATGTGAAACATATATACGCATATATATGGGTAGTTTATGATTTTGGTTACTAACCAATTTTGAAGATTTTTTGTAAAATGTTAATTATTTTAAAGAGGTAGGATTAAAAAGCGATAAAACATAATATAAAGTCATAAAATCTTGTAAACATGCCACGTGTATAATGAATTAATGACCGATGAAGATAAGTAGGAAAGTACGTTGGTAAGGGTAACCATATTCGGTTGGAGACAATAAGCTTCCCGAATAGTTGTGCGCTGTCTGAGAGTAATTACACGTCTGTTAAGTAGTTATGTTTATTTCTGCAAAAAAAAAAATTTATTGAAATGACTTTAAACTGCAAATTGATAAAAATAATATCAATAAACGCAAGAAAGAGGTATTACTGGCTGTAACCATATTCAATTCTATACATTTCAAAGCACTGCATTGGTAAAACGTAATTTGAGTCGGTGAATGTTACCCTGCCTTTATTAAAACACATCAATCAACGTAACGATTGATGTAACACGACATGTTCTAGAATAATTCAAGTTATAATTAACAACTTACTAGGTATATTAATCTTAGTATCTTGACAGATTTTAAGCCACAAATAGGTACAATAGCGGACAGCCTGTCAGATTGAACTGTGACCAACCTTTGTACCTTTTTTATGGAGTTAAGAAAGTAAACGAGCGGCCGCACACTTTGGAAAGACCACAATAACCAGAAGACACCACGAGGGGCTTTCATTTATTTGATGGCCCCCAAACCAAGGACCGGCCCGTCTTAATGGGCCGCGGCAGAAATCACGCAAGGGGGCTCAGAGGAGAGACGACGACGGCTGCACCAACCATCTGCTGCCGCCCATGACAACTGTGACCGACCTAGAACAATACTCAAAAAATGACTAGGATTGTTAGTCCAATTAGTTACTGAACACTTTTCGTTAATGCGTTGTTAATTAATAGAACTGACAAAAAAGAAAGAAAACGCTGGCACTCAATGCATCATTCAGAACACAGCGAGTGGTTAAGAGGATGACTGAAGTGAGAGGGTGATAGCTTGGTAGGTAATAATGTCTTAAACATCAGTAAAGTAATAACGTCTTAATTTCTCACTTTTTACGATACCTGTAATCTTCTAGGTTGCTTCAACATGGCCAAAAAGGATCTTAAATCTTATAAAAAATAAGCAAGCGACTCCGTTTTATCTTTATACAGGACGGATTTCAATGCTTTTGACCAAAATATTTATGGCAAATTCATAAATATTTTATTTGAAAACATTCCAAAACTTTTCTCTATTATATTATCAGTTGTATATAATAAGTGTTAAAAACTTAAAAATATTCGCCGGATAGAAAATGATATTAAGGTGAATACTATTTCATCCCCACATAACAAAATCCGTTAGACAGTAGAACCATGGCTACCCTTGCACGTCTCGGGGATTTGAGAATTGAATTCAATTACAAAACCGTTTAAATCAACGGCAAGTGAGGTGAGAAGCGCTGGTAGAAGTAAAGTGAGTTTCTGTGTATATTTAAATCTCTAGGCCTCTAGGGCACCTAATAAATTGAATTTTACAACGTGTTTCGTGCTTTGTTAAGACTATATAGAGGGAATTTTAGGGCTATTTAGAGGGCAAGAGGACATGTATTGTATAACTAGTAAATCCGCCCTCGCTTCGCTTCGGGAAACCAGTCCCTTCAAAAATCTCTATAAATTTTAACAAATTATGTTATTCCGATGTCTAAGCTATATTACTGCAGTTTCATGAAAATCCGTTCAGTAGTTTTTGCGTGAAAGAGCAACAAACACACACACACACTCACTCACTCACATACATCCTTACAAACTTTCGCATTTATAATATTAGTAGGAAGTAGGATAGGATAGGAAGGATACTCACAACTCGTCTGACAGCTGACTTACCTGACCACCATCTTCTTGGCTGCTATTAATAAAACTGATTGACGACTAGGCTCAGCCAAAAGCATTCTTTGCGCATTCCGTCACGCAAAAATCTTACACTTTTCGTTTTCTAGCTTTCATCCATGGAACAATAAGGAACTTCGTTCAAATAACCGTTATACTACTATAAGTCAATGGTAAGGTAAGAACTACAACTTTTGTACTGACATTTTTTCACATAACCTCAAATTTATGCGAAAAATTCAAATAACTGAGTTTTTGTTTTTTTATTTTTATCTTCTACAAAACATATTTTATTTACAAAATTATATATTTTTGTAGAAGATAAAAATAAGAAATCAAAAACTCAGTTATTTGTATTTTTCGCATTAATTTACCACTTTTTACCCTTAAAACCTCCCTCAACCTCTTCCCGACCTCAGATCACCCGTAAATTATTTTTTCTAGTATTTTTAGCATATCTTCTTCCTTATCCAATGGGTTTGATCCTGTTACTATTTTTTTGTACTTTTGATCGTTAACAACGCTATTGGCACTGGTCTATTAGCACCAATCAAGACTAGCTGTAATTATGTTTTGCCTACCTATTTATAATCCTAGAATAACTCGCTCAAATTGTATTAAGACTATATTGTCCTATCTTATCTGGTGATATACGGTAGGTTTGCATTCAATCAATAACATATTAATAAATTAAAATCAACGGATCTACGAACACACATGGCGAAACTAAGTAAGTATAGCATTACCGCGTTGATTTTGGGACTTCCTCATCATCATCATCATCTCAATCTCAACCCATCATGGCCCACTATTGAGCACGGGTATCTTCTCAGAATGAGAAGGTTAAGGCCATAGTCCACCACGCTGGCCAAGTGCGGATTGACGGACTTCACACACCTTTGAGTTAACTCTCCGGTATACAGATTTCCTCACGATGTTTTCCATAATCGTTTGTAGCAAGTGACATTAAAATGCTTAAAACGCACATAACTCCGAAGTCAGAGCGTGTCAGTGCGTGCCCTGGGATTCGAACCCGGACCCACTGAATAGGGGGCCAAATTCTTAACCATTCTGGAACTTAAAATGCTAAAAATGGGACGAGATAATTATATTTTGTGCTACATAAACAAGTATTCGTATAAAACGTTTAATATTATACTGGGTATTTTCAATGACAGTTACTAGTATTCAATTGACCGGTAGATTGCGATGTACATATTTATTATCTCTAATTGCAACAAAGTAAGAAGTCCTACGATTCAATTGATTGAACCCATTGAATATTACTTACATGTAGTTAAGAGTGCATTTTGTGAAACGTGGAGTGAAAATCTTTTTCTGTGGGCTGTGAGCCTTCAAAATAATAAATAATGCAATTATATAAATGTAATAATAGGAACTTAATGTAAGAAAAGGAAGTATCAATAATTGCTTTTTACAAAAAAAATAACCGACTTCAATCTTGATAAGTAGAGATAACTCAAAAAGTACTCGCCAGATGGCGCTCAATTCAACATGTAAGTGTAAAGTTCTCGTCACAACAAATTAATAAAGCCCAAACACTAGATAACTGCAGTAAATCGTTGAGGAGTTCCCTCGACTGTCTTTCGGCTTCATCAGATCGACTCCAGATCTTCATGAAATGGTAGCGCTTTAATGTACTTATGATAACATGAACAAACACACTAACTGTCCATACAATTTTCGAAAGTTTCCCTCGATTTCTCTGAGATGCCATCATCAGATCCTGGTTTCCTTATCAGGGGACCCCACTGCGCATATCTACTTTACAACAAAAAAAGAATTATCAAAATCGGCCCATAAACGACGAAATAATCGCTGAACGTACATAAAAAAAAGCATATATACGGTCGAATTGAGAACCTCCTTCTTTTTTGAAGTCTGTTAAAAAAGCTACACCCGCCAATTGGTAGGCTGTAGGTAAGCCCATAAGAGGAAAGCTGCGAATCTCCCGCCTTTTTGGCAAGTAACGCATAACATAAGTAATGAGTAATGACGCATTAGCAACATAAAGTTTGACATAAACATAAAAGTTAATTTGTACGTCCAATGGGGAATAATTTACTATTTTTTTTAAAGAAAGGCATGTTTTTGTGACAAAACAACGTCAAAGAATCGTAGCAATTCGCAACGTTTCTCACAGATTTATCGCGTCAATGTTGCTCGTATGAAAACACAAGTTTCTGAACTAGCAAAAAAGCCGACTTGTATTGTTATGACGTACTTATATCACGATATGTCCTATTCCTTATTAGCATGTCACGCAGGATCGTTGCAACAACACTTCATTTATAGACATTAATTGAAACATTATTGGCTGTCGCATTCCATTAATTTTGTAACGCTCAGTTGAACATAATGAATGAAACGATTTTGAATGAAATGATTTGAATTTCATTACGCAATGCAATAAATGGTTAAGTACTTGCCAAAATTAATGTTAAAATACCTACATAATTAATGAAATATTAATATTCTTTTTTTACCCGTAGCGCGTAGGTAGAACAGTATTGTTTCTCCCCGCCTGCAGCACCATGAAGTATTTTATGTAGATATTGTGATACTTGTTTTGTTCTTTTGAGTTCTTTTGTAAGCAGTCGAGTTTTTTGTTTTTATAATAATATTTTTATTTCAGACTTTTTAGTGTTTTCGCCGAAAAATTCTACTTTTTGGGATGGTTTTTGACAATTTGTGCCTAAACGTTATATGATATATATATTTTTGAAAAGGTCTTTTCACGATCTTTCATTTGATACCCATATTGCTAAGATAACAAAAAACTCAAGATTATCCCCTCTTTTTCTTCCACTTTCGGGCGCCATTTTGAAAATTCATATAGCCTATGACACTAACACAGTTCTGACGAATTCAACGATAATATGTCGAAATCCGTTCAACCGTTTGGGCTGTGGGGCCCGACAAATAAATGGACATAAGGTACGTTGGGGTAATACCGGACGGATTTACGACAAGTTCGAAGGATGTTGTAAAAACTTAAATTTTGTGAGTTCAGTAAGTGCTATGTCAATGAAATATAGTGCAAACGGATGATGAATAAACATAGCATAATTTAAAATAGCATTTCTCTTCGTACACTCAATATTTTATTATTTATACGCTTAGAAAAACTCGATATACTTTTTTATGAGTATAATCACAATTTGGTCATTAAGGGGGAAGTTCGGACAGTAATTTAAAACTGTTTCTATTGCAAAGAACACGAGGTGTATGACAAGGATATATCCGATCTTTTATGTGCTTTAATATGATATCAATGAAATCTATATAAGGCTACGAACATATGTAGATGTTCCAGATGATTACTTTTTTTTCGCTCTTTTTTTCGTTCGGGCTGTCCGATCTTACCCCTTATTTTAAACTTAGGCGATTTAATGGTTCCCAAAGTTTAGGTTCTCTCGACATTTGTCTCTGATAGAATTGTCGTTAAATTGCTACAAGTGAATGACCTTTACTTACTACTTACTTCTTTATGTACGTATACAAGTAGTAATTTCAAGCAAATTTATGTGTTTAAATATAAGTAAAACTATGGATATGAGAGAGTGATAAAGGGAAGCCAAGGAGACTAGAGCCAAATTATGAATTGGTAGAATAGTTTTTAAAATAATAAGCGTGTACCTACATTAGTAGAAAATTAGATTTATTAAGCTTTAAGAATTATTTTTATTATTATTAATAAGCACATACATTTAATAATTATAGCTGTTAATTTTTTCTTAATGTTCTAAATTATATATTTTGTTAGCGATGTATGCATTTAATCTAATATGATACTTCAAGTTACGTTGCTTATTCTATAATCAGATTTTTGTTATCATAATCCATCTTGGTTTTTAATCATATATTATAAAAGTTTGACAACCACTACAAATTTCATCACTTGGCGCTGATCGGATATTTTTATCCGATCTTCACCTGAGGAGGATAACACCGGATTTCAGCCTGCAGAGATACTAGACAGATATCAATTAGTTCTATCTAATTAAGTACCACTGCTTAAATTTTAGTATTTAGGCAAAATAATAATAAAATACATTATACTTTCGCTACAATATTCAATAAAAAATTGAGGGGGAAGACCGGATGGACAAAAATTTTGGAAAATTTACCTTGTTAACTTTAAAAGCATGTAGCATACGTGCGTCTTGCAGGAGCGACTGGCGACCACTGCTGGGTGGGGCGTAACAAAATTATCTTTCGCGCAGTGTGGCTAACATTGAAAAATAAAGCCAAAATAGTGAGTTATTTGATTCCAACGGTCTTACCTCACCACCGATCTTACCCCAACGTACCTGTACATACAAACATACATACATACACTCGAAAAACATAACCCTCCTTCTGACGCAGTCGGGTAAATAGTTCTTTTTGCAGTCCCTTGTCCAGAGATAATCTTGAATGCAGTACCTATTCGGCTATGATTAACGTTTGAGTAGAGGGAAAAGAAATAAGTAATTATAAGGATTATAAATAAGTATATAAATATAAGTATATAAATATTATAAGCTTGCAAGATTTTTTTTTTTTTTTTTTTTATAGCCTGAAGGGCTGACGTAAAAGCAGACAAGCCACCTGATGGTAAGTGGTTATCGTCGCCTATAGACACGAGCAACACCAGGGGAGTCACCAGTGTAACGCTGGCCCTGAAGGAGAACTCTTTTTACACCTTTCTTGAAGAACCCCATGTCATAGCGCTCCGGGAATACCTCAGAGGGAAGCTCATTCCACATCCTGGACGTTCTCGGCAAAAAAGATCGTGAAAAACGGACCGTAGTCGTTCGCCACGAGTCCAAGCGATGTGGATGAAACTTTGACCTGAACATAATAATAAAAATGCCTGTAATGGAGCATAACTTGTATAAAATAAAGTAACCAGCAAAACTTGGTCTCATGTTATCAAAAATTGTTAGTCAAGCGCTTCTTCGTGCTCAATTCATAAAAATTCAGTGTGCAGACATGCTTTTCGTGCTCGCTGGCAGAAATTAATTTATTATCACGACAAACACGAGAAAAGTTACCAAAGAAAGTATCAAAGTTGACTCAGGAACAAAGCATCAAGAATTCTATTATCATACACCGTCTTGAGGGAAGGTGGGTAAGCGCTCGGTGAATGCCGCTAAGTATCTTGTCGCTCGCATACTTAACGTATCTTAAGGGAAAGTTGAGCGGAATGTTAATATCCACCCTGCCCTGCCCGCCTGTAAATTCATAATGCTTTCGAAAAGCTCTTTATCAGCGTGTGTAATTTATCTTATTTGGAAAAATTCGAATGTAATAATAATAAACTTATTATGCGTTTCCTACGTCGTGTTTCTAGTTATCGATTTTGAAGTCAGCAATTTTTTGTAAGAAGATATTTTATCATTGATACAAAATGACTTCTTTGGATTTTCCGTAGAACAAAAAATAGTCCTCCATTCGTAATAAAACCACAATTTTAGTTCTCAAGGGTAGTCAACACATTCTGTTAGCGGTATTTAGTCTTTAGTGGATAAAACAGTTAAATACCGCGATAGTTTGTTGACAACCGTTAGTATTGTGTAACGCCATCTGTTATCACCATCGAGAACTAAGACAAGAACTGGTTATCAGGTGATTCTGGCTATAAAATAGTGCAACAGCTATGGCTCGAGATCATTCCACTCAGTGGCAAGTTGAGGTAGTCAAGTAATCGAGTAATTACTATTATACCCCGTGCTATAGAACGTATTATTGATATGGTTGCTTACACATCTGTGACAGATTTATAATGTGGCTTGTAGTGAAAATAAACTAACTGAGTTATTAATAAAAACAACTAAAATTACTATCACTACCAGTCTTATAGCCCTGTGTCATTCCTCATTCGTACTAAAGGACTGACAATTAGTAACTTATAATCTTAATCTGTATGCTTAACCTAACTTAACATAACTACCTTAGTCGCAACATGAGTTTTGTTGTGGTTCAGTCACAATTGTCATGGGCGGCAGTTTCCATCGCTTCTCGACCTATTTATTAGCTAAGATTAAAGTTTATTAAAGTGTCTAGATACTTGGATAACATACAATTCTAAATATAACTAAAATACACTTTAAAATGCAGGAATTGCCAGAGCTATAGGAGGATGCAAATAGAATAAAATTGTAGGAGAGCCTTGAAAGTTTGCGAGCCGTGGTTTATATACAGGTTGCGTTATTTATTAATACAAAAAATGGCAAATTATATTAATAAATAAGTACATAAGATTCAATCAATATCTTTGCATTGGTTTCGTATATTTTTTACGTCAATAAACGACACGTAGGTAAACCTGGTAGTGGATGGTCACCGTTAAACATGGACATCAGGAATCACACCAAAGGAATCACCGATGCATTGTCAGCCAAGAAAAGAAAAAGAGGAGAGAAAGAAAGAAAACTTGCTTAAGTCAAATATTTTTTTATAATTTAAATATGAGCGATTTTATTTATTGTAAGTTGTAAGGTCCTATTTGGCTGGTAATATTAGTTGGTCTAACATTTACTTAGGACATTTTCTATTTAGTATCTAAAATTGTTTTAAAATCGTATATTCTATTAACGTTGTTAGTTTGTTCAGTGTTTAATTTTTGTGACACATCCTGTATAATGAGATTTCTATGAAAGAACTTTCTGATAAAACTTCTCAGCTGTGATCAGCTGTCTATACCACAAACGAAAAGGAGAACTGAATATTGAATTGGTTTATTTAAAGGAATATCAAGAACCTATTGTGTTTTGAAGTTGTGTCTAACGTCTTGTTGGTAATAATGACCTGCCTGCGAAGCGTGTGTTGGGTGTATTGTGGTCATTTTAAGTAAGTGTCATAAACCTAAACTGAAATCGCATTCGATAAGAACTTAGTTTTAATTGCATTCCACACAAATGCCTGCTTTCCGCCCGAGCCGGTCTGTGTGAACGGACCCTTAACCACGAGGCTATCACAGCTTACACCGATTAGTTTATCAATAGTTACTTATTTTAAAATAATGGATTTTTCATTTTACAAGTATGTTTGTTCCAGAATCAAATGTTCAAACCACCCATTTGTCAATGCTTCGATATAATAAATTACAATTCAACTTAATTCACAATCCAGCGCCAGCTACACTTGACACTCAGCATAATTATATTACAATTGTTAAATTAGGTTTGTTGTTACGTTACTTGTCAGAAGTCGACTGATGAATGGTTTAATCAACATTGGACAATTTCCATTGCAAATGGGTGCCTACTCGAGATTTTTAATTTTTAAACCAATATTTCGACGCTTTGTATGGATCATGGTCATTTTACAGATCAAAATCGTGGGTTGCATTTAAGTTACGTAAAAAAGTCTTTGACACCATTTCCGTCAAAAAGATAAAGCCCTATGAAAGATGGACAGACAACCAAGCAATTAAGTAGTCAAAGAGTTCCCTTTTCACCCTAAACGATAAACAATAATTTTGTCTTAAAAATCATCGACTTTACATTGTTATGATGCATACTTTACGAGGACATAAAGAACGTCACAACAGCAAAAAGACGCCAACATCCATTTTACGTACTTAAAGCAGACGAATAAAAGAAGACGTCTTGACGACTTTCTTATCCCATCGTTAAGATGGGATAAGAAAGTCGTATCTAATAAAAATAGGAGTCACAAAGCAGTTAACACTGTCAAAGCATCAGATTGTATTACAAGGCGTTCTTTGAACATCTTGTAAGGATATAGCCCATTCGTATTTATCACGTACATAAGCGATATCACAGACCTAGCACAAGTACAGCCGTAATAAATTTTTTAACGGTATGTTACCTCGTAAATAGTCGACAAACGAGCCATAATGTAAATTGATGATAGTTGTCATCTTTTCTCATGGACATGACGGTGAATCATGATACGCTGCTGCTCGTAAATCAGAGGTTGCGCTCAGCCTCATCCGCTGTACTGGCTTCCTTGACCACCCACCACTATTTTCCAGACTTATTCCCAAGTAACTTTCACAATTTCCCAAAATAAAAGATGAAATTCGTGAAACTAAATTTCACAATAAAAAGTGTTTTGGCTGACGTAGAGATTTCGTGAGTCATCTTTAATTTTTTTTAAAGGAATAAGAAAGTTAGACACGTTATATTGTAAATTAATAGCATGTTGTGATTTCAAAAAGTGATATTTTTTCTTCAGTAACATTGCTTTACTATCGTTTAAAATAGAAAAGTAAAATCTCTCAATAATAATAATATATCGTACACTGCTCCTAATCCCTAACGGGTTGTCCTACGTGAGCGACGAATCCGACGCGACGCTACGCAACACGACGCGATGCTACACGCGACAATGACAACGTCGCGTGTTGTCGCAGACTGTCACATAGAACGCAAGTAGGGATACCGTTGATTTGATCGCGTACGTCAGAATCGCAACGTCGCGTCGCGTCGCATTCGTCGCTCACGTAGGACACCGCCTTAGGCGGTAATAAAGTAGGTATAAAGTCCAGTATCGCATGCCGTAACGTTAATTAACGTTACGGCATTAACGGTACGTGTATAATTGTAATTACACGTGTTTCTACGTGTAAAGGGTGTTCTCGGAAGTAATGCGGTGAAGCCATCCAACTAATGTCGGCATCTAGTCTGATTAATTGTGGCTGTGCCAGATGTTAGAGGAATAAAGATAGATAAATGTCTGCTTACATTACATCAACTCCGACTCGACCTCGTTTCAAGATATGAGTTTAAGGAAAATACTGATAGTTAATAGGAAAACTCACTTAATAACTGACTTTAAAAAAAACTGTTAAATAACTGTGATTAGTCAAGTTCTTTTGAATTTTCAAGAACATATCCAAGTAGAAAACTACGGCAAAATATAACAATAGCAATTTTTAACAAAAATCAAAGTTCATATCTAAACTTGGCCTTGACATAATACTTGAACAGCGATAGCCTCGGTTAATAATTTCATTTACCTCCTCGCGTGTTAGACGCCCCTTGTACCTAGACTATCGAAATCGGTATACCTTGAGTCAAGTTCATGACTGACTTCCTATTTTTAATGTAGGTAGCTAGGGAACCTATAATGTCGGCCGCGAGAACAAACAAACGAAAGAGAATATTTTTATTACTTTAGGATCTGTGTTTACTATAAATTTTATTCAAAAGCTAGTGATGACGTAATATGATCCCTTAAAATTTGATCGACATCTGACGGGTAGTTTTTGAGTTATCTATTTTGAAGTTGATCGTATTTTGGAAGAAGTTATTTTGTTATAATTGGAATAAAAAATACATTTGACATAAGCAAGTTCTATTAATTGAAAAAGTTTTAGGCTAAAATCTAAAGGAGAAACTTAAATATTAGCGGCAGCATTTCAAGGTTTTCTTAACGTAAACTTTAAGCATACTAATTAGGTCCTCGTCTAACGAATATTTGAGTAGAGATTTACTACTAACAACAATTTATAATCATGTAGATACATAATAAATCTGTAACTCTGATCGTATTCTGGGGCTGGATTTTTAAATTTCGCCGATGACTTATACATACATTGCTTGTCCAAGATTGTCATACAGCTTGGCAGATCATAATACCTATAGCATTTAAGTATAATGTAAATTGGATCAAATGAATAAATAAAAAAAAATCGTATACGAAACATTTTCGCATGCGATTTTCATTAGTCACTAGTCATTAGTCACAATTACTGTATTTTTGAATTATTCGAAACTATGTTGCCAGGTAATTAAATGATTAACATGACACATTCTAGCGGGCGAATTTAGATTCGAATGGTCAAGCCCACTCCATAAAAAACTCGCCTATGCGAATTTAAAAATTAAGGAAATATGAAATTCGTACCTATACGTTTTTTCGTATACGAGTGAAATTCAAAAATCGAGCCACTGTACATGGAAGACTTTTATTAGGAAACTATTACAGGGGGACTTTATTAAATAAAGCAATATAACCCAAAACGATGATTTTTTGAATTTTTGTCTGTTTGTCTATTTATCTCTGTTTTTTATATTCTGTATGTTGTCGCGGATTAACCGTTTTGGATGCGGTTTTCAGTTATATATTGTGATCAGCCTTACTTAAATAATAGTATTTGTATTATTTTAACCGGTTCATAAATAAAAAGTTATGTCAATCCTAATCGTGCTTAACAATTTCCGAATGTGGCTAGTTAAGGACTAATTTCCTGACTGAAGTGAGAGCGTGCCATGGACAACACTCACTTATAAAACGAGAACGTATATTTACCTGTGTCATAAATACTTGCCTCGGCCGGGAATCGAACCATGGATCCCTAGGTTCGCAGTCAGAGCCACTACTAACACCTTTCTTGAATAACCCCATGTCATAGCGCTCCGGGAATACCTAAGAAGGAAGCTCATTCCACAGCTTTCAAGTTCGCGGCAAAAATGATCGTGAGAATCGAACTGTAAAAAGAGCTCTCCTTCCGGGCCGGTGTTGCACAGGCGACTCCCCTGGTGTTGCTCGTGTCCATAGGCGACGATGACCACTTACCATCAGGTGGCTCGTCCGCTTTTTCGTCAGCCCTTCAGGCTATAAAAAAATGACAGAGGTATCTACAGGGTCTACAAATAAGTTGTTATTTTTGGTGATCGATAATAACCGGCGGCTAAATCTATTCAAAGCACAAAATCGCTCTATTTTTAGCACGAAGTTCCTTACCGCAGGGTTTGGATGGGGAGAAATAGAAAATGAAAGGTGTAAAACTTCTACGTGACGGAAATGAGAATGTACCTTTGCTGTAATTGGCTAAGCCTAGTCATAGATGCACGTTTATTGGTCAGTTAATTTTAATAATTAATAAATACACGTATTATCATTTCATGGCATCGATGTTAGAGTGCTATAATATTAATAAAATACCACATTAAGTAGATTCGTACGGTCAGCAATCAAAGTACCAACTCCATCCAAAGTTGCTTAACCGGGTCAGTAAGTTTTGATTAATACGAATTCTGGCTATCCGGATATGAGTTTCTCTGTAATTTCTATCTACACGAATAATAAAACATGTACATACAATACATGATCGCTGTCTGTGCATGGAAAATACATTTAAAAATTCATAATGGGGGGCCTTTATATACGCAAGAGTTTATATTTTGTCTGCATGTAACGCTGACTTCAGAAATGGGTTATCCGATTTAAATGCACGTTATCAGGGTTAGGTATATTGCGATGGGCTTCACTTTAAATTAAACTTTTTTTTATTGAAACCGGATAACAAATAAAGAAGTTATGTGGGTGAAGTTTAAATTAAATCCGCGCGGAGAAGCCGTGGGCGGAAGCTAGTATGTAAAAAACATATTCCTGCCTAGTGCTAGGGCTTAATTACTTTGCTATCAAGCTGCAATAGTCCCGATTATATCCTGGAATAATAATGTAAACTGATCATTATTTACATTTTACAGTCCACATGTCTTCAGGGTAAGTGCAATACGAATATCCTCCTGTAAGTACTAAAACAGCGAGTTAGAATTATTAGACTTCATGATAATTCTTATGAACATCAAATTCATATTATGAACATCGTCAAATCATATTATGAACCTTAAAAAAAACTTGTTTTTTATTCGGCTAGATGTTTCTGAATCCCAAACATTATACTGACCTACCCCTTTACCGCGCCATTGTTCAATGTGTCTCCTTGTACTTGGACCACAAGGAAAGTAATTTCGAGCTTATTGAAATATTTTACCTAAATGAAAGAGAGTAATTGTTCATAACTGCCTATAAATCATACCTTAATAGGTATCTTTAGTACATGTTGCGTGAAGTTGTTACGAGTAAATTAAATTCCTAACTAAGTACATCTCTTAGTATTTAATAGATGACTTCCAGAATAATATTCTGGAATAAAAAATATATATTATTAATAATAGAAAATTAAATCTGCCGTTATCGTAAGTCGCCTAGTTGACATTGACCGTATCTGCGATGGGAGGGATACAGGATTCCATTCCCGACCGGGGCAAACATTTAAGTGACAAATAAAAAACATTCTGATGTCTTGGTGGTCAGTAATGTCTTTTTTGTGGTCGTTACCACAGACTTATAAAAAATAAGCAGACCTAAAATATGGGAAAAAAGCGTGCCAGTTACAACTACATAGACATACTGCACACATTGACAAGCCCCATACAAAATAGCTGTGGTCTTCAAATGTTGTGTATGGTCCTCATACAAAAAGTGAACTTCTTGCAGCTTATGAAAATGGCGGGAGTGGTTCAACCCCATTTTTTCTGTGTGCGTGAGTGTTGCAACAACAAAAAAAAAAAGGAGATAGACTTTGTACGTGTCATGCAAGAGAAAGGGATGAAACTATTTGTTACATAAGTACGTCTTTGTAGTGGTGAACATTATGTTTGGTCTGGTTGTTTTTTATTAGTCTGTGGTCGTTACCCAAAATAAAAATAAAAATAAAAATATTCATCATTCTATTTTTGAAATGATTAATTTATAATTCCTAATCCTTAGTGTACCTATTTATTGTAGGTCATGCTCATGTCCCTAAGTTAATTCGTCGCCAAGTCTGGCACTGGCCGTCCGCCAGAGAGTGATTTCCGTAGCAATATCCTCCACCAGCGCTACGTAGGTACGTCCACGATACTGTTAATAAACGCTCATTTGGCACTCGAATGACTTTCCTGGTTCGTATCAACGTTAAATTACTTGAAACGAAAAGTATTTGTCGATTAGCTGACTTTCAACAAGGAGTTTCTCGTAGATGAAAATTGATTTCATTGTTTGTTATTACACTGAACTATCACTCTAGGTTTGACATAGATGTGCAAAAATAGACCTCTGGTGAGCATAACCCACATGAGATAGCACGAGAAGGTAGGTATGATTAAAATATATCTGGTGGCATAGTATAATTCTGTCTCTTTTTTCATGTCATTGGCGTAAGTTGATCCTTTTCTAGTGTAAGTGCGATAAATAATACCCTATTTGTATAACAATTTCGTATATTAATTGTATCTATCTTAACTCAATAAAGCTGAGGAGATATTGTGACACTTGTTTTTTTCTTTTGAGTTCTTTTGTAAGCAGTCGGGTTTTTTGTTTTTATAATAATACTAGAGAACCGCCCGCGCTTCGCTTCGGGACCCGTAGGTAACAGCCGCGTAGGTCCTGCGCCCGTAGGAATTTAGGCTAAAAAGTAGCTTACTACTCGCTCTCTTCACTTCACCCTGTCTGAGGTGTGTGGATCCCTCGGGACAGTTAGTTCCCCTTTGGGGGTGTCTCTCGCGGCCCGTTAAAACGGGCCGGTTCTTGGGCTGGGCCCTAAGGCTCTTGGTTGTCCATCTGTGGTTAACTAATAGGTCAAGTCCGGTGAGTGGTGGCCTTTTTACAGGCTACAGAGTCTTAAACGGGATGGGGTTCATCTTCGCGCCGCCCAGGCGATCGAGGCCCTACCGGGTGAATCCCGCTGGTGGGAAGCCCAGCAGGACGCCGGGCGATGACTTACGAAGCCCCAGTATCAGTCAGTGCTAGGCCCGTCCCGCGCAACCAGTAAGTCGCGCGGGAAGTCCCAGCGGTCCGATGGACGGGTGTGGAGCGGCGCCAGGTCCTGCAGATGCGGGAACCGCGACGCGTCGACACGCCCGAACATGTTGCGTGCCAATCTCTCGATGAAGTCTTCCAGGCTCTCGACTCGAAGGTCCCTCTGGTCCGCTGGCACTATCCTGTTGGCTGAGCAACTTGCGGATATCAGTCAACAGGATAGTGCCAGCGGGCGGGCGGTACACTGAATACAGCCGGAGCGGGGAGTTCTTGAGGCAGAGCTAAAGTAGCCTATTACATTTGCCTATTACTTAAGTAAATTACATGTAGTATTTGATAGCGTAATTCAGAACTTGCAAATGAATTTTATTACCACCATCTATTAACAACTCCGAAAATAAATATCTAGCAACTAACAAAACATCGATCTTCCCATTGGAATGGGATGTTTTTCCGCGGTAAAAAGTAGCCTACGTCACTCTCCACCCTCCTAACTATCCCCACACACATAAACCTTACCATATAATAGCTTTGTTGCGACGTGAAAGCGTCACAAACAAACAAACAAACAAACACACTTTCACATTTATAATATTAGTAAGGATTTTTATTAGGATTGTGGTTGGAAACGGTGAAACACAAACGTGTAAATATAAATCAAACCCTAAGGGGGTAAACAGCGACGGAAGATGATTTAAAATAAATCATCAATAATTGGTCACGGACAACAGTTAGTACCTAATATAAAAAGCTTGTTATATAAAAAGCTTAAACTTTAAATAATCGATGTTTGTACATAAGAGAAATTCATGAAAATCTTTTTTATGCCATTTACCTACCTATTGTATAAACTTTAATAATTTTTATAATTTGTCTGTTTATCTGTGCTGTTGTTTCCGCAAACAGCTACACCAAAACTATTATTACTATTGCGTAGTTTTCACTAATAGTCAAGCTTGTGATGACAATAAGTCTTTTATGTATTTATTTATTTATTTTATAATTCATGTACACGAAAAAACACATACCTACAATCAGTTATAACATAATTGCTTTTTACAAAAAAAATAACCGACTTCAATCTTGATAAGTAGAGATAACTCAATAACTACTCGCCAGATGGCGCTCAATTCAACATGTAAGTGTAAAGTTCTCGTCACTACAAATTAATCAAGCCCAAACACTAGATAACTGCAGTAAATCGTTGAGGAGTTCCCTTGACTGTCTTTCGGCTTCATCAGATCGACTCCAGATCTTCATGAAATGGTAGCGCTTTAATGTACTTATGATAACATGAACAAACACACTAGTTGTCCATACAATTTTCGAAAGTTCCCCTCGATTTCTCTGAGATGCCATCATCAGATCCTGGTGTCCTTATCAGGGGACCCCACTGCACATATCTACTTTACAACAAAAAAAGAATTATCAAAATCGGCCTATAAACGACGAAATAATCGCTGAACGTACATAAAAAAAAGCATACGAATTGAGAACCTCCTTCTTTTTTGAAGTCGGTTAAAAAGAAGATATTTTGTACAAAGGTACTGCTTATTTCTAAAAGAAATCTCTTCCAGCAGACCTAGGAATGGAAAAGTGAAGTAGAATAGAATTTAGCGTACAATTGTCTTAAATAATATACACAATAAAAAAAATATTATAACTCTACCAATAATAAATACATACAATAAATACATAAATAAATACATACTACAATATCTATTATATTATAATATATACATATAAATAAATATAGACGTAAAAACGTCTATACGTCTTTGTGATACCTATAACCAAAGATTAACTAGGCAAGGGTTTCCTGAATCCTGAAGTTAAAAGTTGTTGAAGCTAGGGATTATGTAAATACGCTTTGGTCGACAATCAGAACAGGATACAAAATGATTTCCCTTTGCACCCTGTTCCTGAATATGATTATACGTTGTGATAATAGTTAGGTTCATCTGTTACAAACATCTAGGCTGGCTTAAAATCACAAGCTTTGGTTATCTTCTGTCTTTGAGTAGATAACCACAGTACAACTATCTAATTAAAATAACTACAATGAGAATTTATAACTGGCAGCTTTAAAGTATTATTTTGTTCGAAGACTGTTGTAGACCACGTTGTAGATGTTATCTGTCGGACTCACACAAGAAAAGGAGCAAAAAAGAGACAAAACGTTATTATTATTCTCTGTTCCGCCTTACGTTTCGGACAAATTGTTCTTGTACCGTCTCGAGCTATAAAAGTCTACAATTTTCTACATCCATGATTTTGTTACAATTTTTTCTTCTTCAGGTCTCCTCTTACAATACTCGGGAAAATAGTCATAGTCCACCACGTAGGCAAAGTTCGGACTAGATTACATCGTTCGCCTTTCAGAACAAAATTTACTGCACTTCACGTGTGTGCCGAAGCCCGGAAATGCTATAGAAGTTATTGCAAGCGGTCTACCATGTACCGACCGCGCCCGCATGTAACTTGCTCGATCTCTAATTGACGCACGCCACCGGACTAAAGTGCCCTGTGATAATCAAGTACTACCTATACTGCGTTTAACTTTTTACAATACATTAACCCGTGTGAGTTAATTTTACGCAGTAATTTCAACGTTTTATCAGAAGGTCCTAAACGCAAATTGACCTTTTAGCAAAACGACCTATCGAGCAAAATGTCATATTAGCAAAACGACCTATGAGCAAAATGCCCTTTTGTTTTTTTTTGCGTTAACCCATAAACAGCTCAATGTAGTAGGGCACGTTTTCTTCTGATACCTGAGGAGTCCAAGAGCATATACTCAACCAAGCTCCAGTGCTCAATGATAGGTTTAGGGAATTAGGGACTAAACTAAGCGTGGAAAGTTGGTATCCGCCCAACGGCCTTCGACATAGCAAAGCGACTGCTACCTGACGTAAACAATCGGGATCGACGGTTTTATGTGCCTTCCGAAGCACGGAAGCTAAATAAATTTTGGTAAGTAGCGGTCACACACACCTATCGTCATTTATTTACAAAAGATTGGAATTAAGATCGTAAAAAGGTTTTATTGGAAACGTACCTACACAAATATATCAATCTCTACTTTTTACTATTTTTTACTTTTGGAATAAAATATAGGTATTTACAATAATATATTGAGCATGAAAGAAAACCCAATGATAAAGCAATACTTACTGGCCGTTTATCAGGTGGTAGGGCCTAGAGCTCACCCGGGGAAGTACCACCGCCCGCCAAGGTACTCAGTACCATTCCTACCGTCATAATAATTGTTTCTAAGAGCAATTGTGTTCCGGATAGGAAGGTGTGGAGCCGGTTCGCTTTTTTAGAGGCGACCATCTCAGTCCTCAGGGGTAGCAACGCATCTGTGACCGAATTGGAACAAGACTCACACTAATCATTACTAACTGGACAATACTAATATTAACTAACAGGACTAACTATCACTAACAGTCCCTGTCCTCACACTTATTAACAAACTAACCAACTAACATTCTAACACCATCTACTAATTGGACTAACCACCCTAGTCCCTAAATTGGGTCTTTTTCTAAGTCGGTCACAATTGCCATGGGCGGCAGCGGAAGAGTGGTGCTGCATGCTCGTTTGCTACCTTAATTCAATAAAAAAAAAATTATAATATCTATGAAAATACATTTACAGACATTATAATTATCACTGATAGACCTTATTTATCAAAATTAGCCAACGTCAAAATCGACAAGTATTGGTAATTCAGAAACGACTTGTCAGTTGTCGCTCAATTATTACGATGTCACTTAATGCCATGGTATTTGTATTTAAATACATTTTACAGGACCTTTAGGTACCTGTTAAATATTCTAGGTCTTGTTTAGTGATTGATGCCTTTATTATGTATGCTCATACCGTTTGCGACACAGGGAATCCCTTATGCGAAGACATGTTAAATGAGTATGACAGTATGTATTACCTATTTAATGACATTGTTTTCAATTCTAGAATACATTTTGTTATATATTATGTTTAAATATGTAGAAGAATATTGAGACAGGAAAAAATCAAGACCAGTGACTCGAGGCTGAAGCCCCATAAGATGGTCAGATCAGGTATTATCGCATAAACGCACCTGGGACCGAATTATAAGGAGACTCGTACAAACAATATAACTAACTGGACTTCTAACAATACCTAACAAGACTAAGTATCACTAACAGTCCCAAGTCCTCACACTTATAAACAAACTCACCAACTAATATTTTAACATCCACTGCTAACTGTACTAATCGTCCCTGTCCCTATTTGGGTCTTGTTCTAAGTCGGTCGCAGTTGTCATGGGCGGCAGCGGAAGGTGGTGCTAGGCTGCTCGATACCAATTAGCACACACTACCACAATATATATGATCTTAAAAAAAGACTCCTTGGGAGTTTCTTGCCGCTTCTTCTTCCAAGACCACTCACCGTAGGGATTTGATGAAGCGATGGCATAGTTTGACGTTCGAAAAGTGTTTGTAAAAACCAATGATGTTTTAAATATCTAGATTGAGCGTCGCCCTACAATGAAAACAAAAATAACAATGCAACATTATCAAGCATGTGTGCGTGTAGGCGATGTTTTTCGCGTTCATTTATTGTCTATGTGTGCGTAATCTGTGCGTAATGATATAAAAGTTGTGGCCAACAGTTGGCCACAACTTTTTGACACGTTTTCGCGGATTCGATGTTCCATCTAGATATTTAATACATCTTTGGTAAAAACCTACTTCGAAGAAATAAATATTTGAATTTTGAATTTCTTCTAAGAATAAGACAGGCAATCTAAAAAGTCTCATAATCATAACTCACAATTGTGACAAAAAAACAAAACTGACCTCGACAAATAATATACCTAATGAGAACATTAGCAACGTAGTCGAAGTCAATAATTAAATACGCATAATTAAAGTTAACCCAAAAATTACTTATTGAATGTTACTCAATTTGAATGGAACCATACGGCACGCATCAGCTTTCGAAAATTATTTAAAAAATCGATAGATAGATAAATAGGTTTGAGTCTTATGAGGTTACAAATATCAAAAAATATAGTTGAATTGAGAGCCTCCTATTTTTGAGTTATTGCTTAAGAAGATAAAGTATAAGAAATAAGAAAATTAAAAAATAATAAATATTTCAAATTGCGGACTCATACCTATAGACTAGTCACTAGAGGGTCAGTGATCGACCAACGCCAGACTTGCCCCATCCATCATTCAACGGATTGCTTATTGGAAAACTTGAGGATTTATCGCTGTCATACTCCTATGTGGAATACAGCAGCTGTTAAAAAACCTCAAATGAAGAATGGTTCGGTTACGGTCAATTTCAATATTCAATCTAGATATCCATAAACACAGACTCCCAAAATGTTCCTAGTATTGACGACCAATGCGGCTCAGTCATTAGCTTCCTGATTGATTGCCGCTTATTTTTCATCGTCTTTTCTTTTATTAAAACAGACGATAAACGAATAAACAGTCCACTTGATGGTAAATGATCAATGTGTTCCAAGAAAATCGGACAACAATGTATTACAGATGCGATGTAGATTAAGAGAAGAGATAGAATGAAATGGCTACAACCTATTAATGGCCCACTCTACTAGCGGTCACACATACCATGAAGGCTAGTTCTTAAGCCTGCAATCTCCTTAAGTCCTTCGGCTGACTTAAACAAGGAAGACATGAATGCTACGATTTTCTGTAGACCCATTTTTGTAGCGTTAAACATTGTGTAATAACGGATCAGTTATTTTTATTCCTAATGCTTTATAAAACAAGTGCCATTAACCTACTATAATTAAGTTTATGGTGAAATAGAATTGAAAAATTGCACAGACGGCTATTTTTTATTACTCGGTAAATCTACTAAGTACTTATACTCTAAAACCTAGTGGCAGAGTCACAATTGGTAACTCTTTCAATACAATACTTTGAATAATTAATTTAAAAAATAATAAGTCTTCATAGAATGAAAACTTATTTTGCCGCTGAAATATTTTACTTGTAACTATAAATCAGCTTTTATATTGTGAAATGCAAAGCAATTTTAGTCACTGTGCTGAACCCATTGAAGAGTTTCTTTGACTGTAGTCGATTCTGAGCAGAGTATCCGGTCATGTGCATAGTGAAATTAGATTTTCATCGGAACTTTCAAGTGAAATTAGTTGTAGCTAACAAAAAATAACCGCATCTCTAATAATGAAAGTTAAATAACTGTAATAAAATTTAAGCCCTAACAGATCTTCAATAATCAATAATTCATATTTAATATATAGCCAATAATATAATTTAATGCCAATAATTCAATTGTATTTCTAACATTATTTTGGAAAAGATTTTATAAGTACCTACTCATTAAACTACGAGACTGATTTCTAGCAAACCAAACGAATTAAACAAAACTACCGCAAAAAAAAACAAAAAAAAAAATTAACAAAAATATCACCCAAGTTGGTCCCTTCATTCAGGTGCTACGATGCCACAGACCGACAGACAGACAGACGGGTAAAGTTTATAAAAACTTTCATAAATATTTACGCAAGTTTGATATATATCTGACTGTGTCAGCCGAAAAATGATCCTTCCTATATTGGATGTAATTTTACCCACTATTACCTCAATCCTTAATTTTTCCATCTCCTCTGGTTCATTCCCCTCCTCTTGGAAAGAAGCCCAAATTATTCCTTTACCTAAAAGTTCTAAACCATCCTCTCCTTCTGACTACCGCCCAATATCCATACTTCCTTTCTTGTCTAAAATCCTAGAACGCCTTGTCCAAATACAATTAACTTCCTTCCTACATTTCCACAACCTACTGAATCCTTTTCAATCAGGCTTTCGGCGAGGTCACAGCACAACAACTGCTTTACTTAAAGTTACCGACGACATTCGATATGGCATGGAAAATCAACAACTCACTGTGCTGGCATTGCTAGACTTTAGCAATGCCTTCAATTGTGTTAACCACGATATTCTTGTGGGGATACTGCGGTCTCTTAACATATCTCCGACCGCTATTGATTGGTTTCATAGTTACTTGCATGGACGCCGACAA
The DNA here is from genome assembly GCA_905404135.1 of Hesperia comma. Classification (NCBI taxonomy): domain Eukaryota; kingdom Metazoa; phylum Arthropoda; class Insecta; order Lepidoptera; family Hesperiidae; genus Hesperia; species Hesperia comma. The sequence goes on along the minus strand of FR990014.1, from coordinate 18,325,770 downwards.
CGTGTTATGGTTCAAGATGTATCTTCCACATGGTCTACATTGTCTGCCGGCGTACCGCAAGGTGGCGTGTTGTCTCCTCTTCTCTTTGCCATTTTCATCAATTCGATTTGTTCTATACTTACTTCGTCCTTCCACTTATATGCAGACGATTTACAAATCTATACACAAGGATCACTTGAGGATCTATCTAAGGCGGTTTCAGATTTGAACTCTAATCTCGATAAAATTGCTTTGTGGGCTCAATCTTTCGGTCTCAAGATAAACCCTAAAAAAACGCAAGCAATTGTCATAGGTAGTTCGCGACTTATCTCGAAAATCGATTGGTCAGTACTGCCATCGATATTTTTTGGTGGAGTCCAAATTCCTTACTCCAAAGTTGTAAAAAATCTGGGAATTCTTATGGACTCTAGTTTATCTTGGACGCCACAAATTAATGACGTCAGTAGGAAGTTGTTTGCTGCGATTGGCAGCTTGCGTAGGCTCAGAAATTTTCTTCCTATGGCCACTAGAATTACTCTTGCTACTTCCTTACTCCTCCCGATTCTTGACTATGCCGATATCTGTTATCTCGACCTAAATGAGGAGCAACTTAATAAACTTGAGCGTCTCCAAAATGTATGTATCAGATTCATATTTGGACTTCGTAAATATGATTATGTTTCCGAATTTCGTTCTAAACTCAAGTGGCTCCCTATCCGCCTTCGCCGGAATGTTCATATTCTTTCTGCTCTGTACTCGGTGCTGTTTAATCCGTCAGCTCCTTCGTATCTTCGTAATAACTTTGTATTCTGTTATTTATCCCACAATCATTTACTTCGCTCCTCAAACACTCTTACTCTACTCACTCCTTCTCACACTTCCTCTTTTTATCATAAATCCTTCACGCTGACTGCCATTCGCCTTTGGAATGCGCTCCCACAAGCTGTAAGAAAAGCCGACAACCTATTTTCCTTTAAAAAATCCCTTAAGAATCACTATCTTCTTTCCTAACTTACCTCTGTTACTTTTCCCTTCCTTTCCTTCACTCGTCTTTTGATCCTCTGATTTTCTGTGTCAATTGTGTGTGTGTATGTTTGTTATTTGATTATACTTCGTTTTTATATACATCATGTACGCCTATACCTGTTTACTTTTAATGGTGTCCTGATCCTCTTTTGGGTTGCCTGGAAGAAATCGCTTTAAAGCGATAAGGCCGCCCATTGTTTGTGTTTCTTTCGTGTACTTTTGTATGTGTATTTTGTTTTTGGTGTACAAGCAATAAAGCGTTAAATAAATAAATAAATAAATATATTTATTAAAAAAAATATTTAGATTAAAAAAATTCCGAACACACATTTGGGGTATAAGGTGCCTGATGTAAGTACCTATTCTTATAGGCCTTAAAGCTCATCCTTTGTTTCGGTATTCGGTTTTGTTAGAAATAAGCGCTTTAATATAAAATATATAAGAGACTTCGGGACTCCTTTCATGCCTAAACTCAACGACCTTCCTTTGCTTTGGACAATAACAGCGGACAAGGTTATGTTAGGACCATTTTAAAAATCGCTTGATAATCTAATGTAACTAGGTCGGCCTAGAAAGCCTAGACTACTAGTGTTGGAAGCTTCTTGAATATTAATACGTCTAATGTTCTGAAAAGGCAAACTCCACTTGAATATCGAATTGTAATAAAAAGAAAAATATTAATAATGTAAGTAGGTAATCGGAGTTTACTAAATATGCATTATTTGTGAGATTTCAAAAAATACTCGTCAGATGTCGCTCATATTAGGTTGGTCACTAAACGGGACTACGCGACAAGTATCAGTTTTCGAATAAAGAGAAAACTATCAAAATCGGTTCATCCAGTAAAAAGTTAAAAGAATACACCCATACTAAAAAACATACAATCGAATCGAGGACCTAATCTTTTTGTGAAATCGGTTAAAACTGTTAAAAATACCTACCTTTTCATCACATGCATGGAACCCTAAAAATACTTGAATAAAACACTTGAACGATAAATTTGAGATATGACGTGGTTCTTTTTAATAAATTGTCGTGTTTCGTGCCCTTGACCTAGATTTCTTTTCACCTTCAATTCCGAATGCCTTAATGGAACTGAATTAGCTTGTCTTGTATTGCATTCAACGTAGACGGCGGGACTGTGGCTTTGGTGCTGAAAGGCGTGAAGACAGCTGTGTAAAATATTGTGGTACAATTTTATTATCCCTGTATTTAGTACCTATTTGACGTTATATGTTAGTAGCTTAACTATCATTTTTTCTGCTCTAAATTAAAATTTAGGTCGTAGAATAATTATACCTACTCGTGGTATAGAATGACAGTAGTCATACAAGCGCTCGGTCTAAAATGTAGCACCAACCGATTTTTTTTATAAACCGATTCACACACACGTGTTTATATTAAGTGCATGGTTTAAACCTAATTAATTAAAAGATATTATGAAATATTGAAAGCTAACCTGTGAATAGTGATGTTATTACATTTCTTTTGCTTTTCGGAAGTGTTGTGACATAATTTAACAGCACAAATCGAGCCATTAATGGCTCCATTGAAGGTGCTACAAAATGGCCGCGCTGACTTGCTTTCTATACTATAATTATTCTAAGGCACTTCTCACACAACGCTATTTATGAGCTACGCAACTGCAACTCAATCCAAAATTTGTATGTATCTGACACTTTAGAATTTGGGATTGCGTCGCAGTCGCGTAGATAATGAATAGCGTAATGTGAGAAGTGCCGAAGAGAATTCTAAAGAAAAGAGAGATGGCTAATCAACAGTAAACTATTATACCTAATTCAGTTTAAATCTCGAATACAATTCAGTGAAACTCCGATAAAAACTCAGGCATGAGCGCTAAGCAAATTACGGAAATTCTCTTCCTCGAAAATTAGATTAAGCGCGTCAACTCCCCGGCTAAATTATTCACGTTCTACTCGTCTAGATCTGCTGTCTAGAAGTTACTACTGCTGTACCAATTTTTTTACTAGCCCTTATTTATTTGAGTCATATTCGTTACTTTCTTAGGATTAGGTATAATACTAATAAATAAAATTAATGAATTAAATTAGTGATAAACGATTAATTGTTTGGAGTTCATGTTAATGAACTAGTTTTTTAATTCTTTTTAGTTGACTTCGAATACAGGAGGTGGTTCTCAATTCAACAGAATTTTTTATGTGTTACCTTTGTACTCTCATAATTTTGTAGTGTGAGAACCGGATTGTCGTCTGAACCCATTTAAAGTTGAGCGATACCTGAAGGGTAGTTTTTGACTTATTTTTAACAATGTGTATTTAATTCACGGTCGTTACCTCGTAATTTTTGACCGAGTAGGTATTCCGATTTTATAATTCTTTTTTATTAGAAAGCTGTTGCTTGTCGTTTAATTCCATAAATTATATTATGAATTTATAATTATGAATCCTATATTATTTTAACGTCATCGGACGGATAGTTTTTGACCTTTTTGATCTCTATTTATCGATTTTGAATTTAGTTATCTATTTGTAAAAACACTGTTATTTATTTCCTATTTCACTGTATATTGTTAATAATGCATTTTTTTTTCTTAATTAAATAATTTAAAGTTGGCCAGTAGCCCGAACTACCCATTGGGTCGCCCTGAAAATCAGCGGCTGTTTCCCCACAGCCTTCTGCTGAGTGCGACCAATTTCGTCAAATATTTAACTTAGTTCACTTAAGTATTTCTGTCTTTTTTGTAACATATTTTGATGAAATAAATGTATTTTCTTTCTTTCTTTCTTTCTTTCTATTTCTAGGCTAGTAACGAAACACAAAAAAACTAAATTATTCCATAGATATCCGAGCTGAGATATTAATCTAATTCAACATTTAATTATGAATCTACGAAATAAAATTAACGTGACGCACGAAATAACCGAGTGGCTATGTTATTACATAACGTAACATAACAACCCTCATAACATAATAGAACACCTTTTATCACTAAGTTCGAGGCTATGAAAAGCAGCTAGCAGTAACTCAGTGAGATCACTATAATGAACTCATGGAACTATATTTGGAGAGTTTACTCATCATCATCATCATCTCAACCCATCATGGCCAACTATGGAGCACGGGTCTCCTCTCAGAATGAGAAGGTTAAGGCCACCACGCTGGCCAAGTGCGGATTGGCGGACTTCACACACCTTTGAGTTTTTGCGAACTCTCCGGCATGCAGGTTTCCTCACGATGTTTTCCTTCACCGTTTGTAGCAAGTGACATTTGAGTGCTTAAAACGCACATAACTTCGAAAAAGTCAGAGGTGCGTGCCCTGGGATTCGAACCCGGATCCTCCGAATAGAATGCGGAGTTCTTAACCACTAGGCTATCACCGCTACCGCGAGAGTTTACTAGATTAATTGAATTCGTTATTTAATAACCTTATATATTTAATCATTTTAATAATCTCACTGAGGAACCAGAGAGCACATTACATATTATGTGAGAATACAGGATTAACAGGCGCATATCTGAATTTATCATAAATAGTTAGTCTAAGGAAATTGTCGCTCGTAGGGTCCCGAGTTGCTTTGTGTAAGTAGCATTTCTTTATTATTTTCTTAAAAAAGCAATGTTAGAAGTTAGAAGTTTATTCATGACCACAATTAATCTTGGTGGTAAGTAATCTATATCTAAGTATATGTACATACCTATTTGAAATCCAATATGAAATCTCTTAGTGAACACTCTTCCTAAGAAAACAGGTGAAATGTAATAATAAGAAACAGTACATCCATGTTACGTACGAGGTGCAAATTTTAACGCAAAAAGTGTTTAGGACCCTTTCGCTCGACAGCGAAGGTTAAGCGACCCGCGGCACGGCGCTACGATAACAATACAAAGGAGAACATCAGATTTGGACCTGGAGCGAACAGCTTGTTCAATACCTTCAAATAATCTTGCATATTTTAATACGTCCATTTCATACTTAAAAATCTAGTTACACCATATCAATAAAATATTAAACGACTAAAGTAGATACTTGAGTGCGCGGTGCGTAAGACGACTACGTATAGGTATTTCATTATTCCCATCATTTTCCGCCAAAACGAAATATGCACAATGTGGTAACAATATCCTCGATCTAAAAAGCGATGTCTCATGCATGTTCATATTCCAGGCCCAAGATCCTTAAGAAAGTTGCTGGTCTCCTTTACTGACAACCCTACGGCAACAAAATCTAATCATTTAAATTCGACGGATTTCTATAACCCCAACGATAAAGGGCATATAAAAGCTTCAATACATCCTTTAGCAGAACAGATGACAAAGGACTTATCATCACAAAACTTGTATCCGAAAGAGGATTTCAAAGCTGACCCCAGCAATAGGTGCGTAAGGGCGCATTCATGTAGAACGCTGGTTACCGGCGCTGATCTGCCAGCGCTTATCGGTATAGTCTAAGATCCGAATCTAAATCGACATTCATCGGGTTGATAAGAGAATCAAACACACTAATAGAAACTTTTTTTGATAGTTAAAAATATTTGTTAATATTTAACAAATAATTTATTAGAGACCACTTTTTAGTGCTTAATAAATATTTCTTAGTATTTAAAAAGGTTTATTAATATGTAATAAATGAATATCAGATTTATTAAACACAAAAAAATCATTTTAAATACTAAGAAATATTTGTTTAATACTAAAGAGTGGTATAAACTAATACTTAATATTCTGTCCAGGATTTTTGTTGTCTACCCATTTTTAATATATTTTCTAATATATACGAAATTTATTATTTTATAATTTTGATTCTCTTTTCAACCCGATGAATGTCGATTTAGATTCGGATCTTAGACTATACCGATACGGGCTGACAGATAGGGACAGGGATGGGCAAATGGGAAAAACATATCGACATTTATCGTATCGATATTTTCCAAATGTATCGATATATACCACCCAAGAAATTTAATATTGATATTTCGATATATCGGTATGTTTTGCCCAATGTGCAATTATTTACAAAAATTGCCAAAATATTCGAAATTTTAAAGTACCTAAATACACATCTGGCTGTTATGACATCAGTTTTATTATTAAAAAACATGTTTATGTATCTGTAGCCAAGAAAAAATCAACATACAGTGCCACAAACTTATCTGGTCCGGTTGCCAAAATTGCAACTAATGCAAATGTTATACTGTTGTCAGACAAAGACCAAGACAGTAGCGCCCCTCTTACCGGGTCAGATTAGTTTATTTTTATTTTATATATATTTTTATTTTATAGATATTTTTCTGAAAAAATATTTTCTGAAAAAATATCGATATTTTGATATATCGATATTTTTTACCCAAACCTACTGGCAGATCGGCGCCGGTGACCAGCGTTCTTTTCGAATGCGCCCTAACAAATGCCGCGTCGCGAAACGTTTTGTCATATGCGGTTCAATGTCGAATCACACGGGTCGTCAAACCCTCTCAATGTAACCGCCTTCAGGGCGCAGGGGCCATTAACCCTCTTACCTGCACCTTTAATAGTTTGTAGGTCTACGAGACCGGGTGCCTGAAATAATTGGGACCGCCATAGAACGGAATCTTTGACCCGATTACTCTCCTAATGATGTCGAAATACTTCGCGAAATGCCAGGAAAAATTGTGGTTTATTATGTTTTTTTGAGACTACTTAATTTACTTCGTCCTAGTTTTTCTCATGTGCGAATTTATCAGATGTCTTAAGGGGGATGCCCATTCCTCATAGGGAGTTTGGCCATAAATGCACAATAGAAAAAATATGCTAAATTCTTAGATTATGTTAGTATGAATTGTTTTGTGAAAGATTATTTTAAAAGTAAAGTCTGGGTATAGAAGTTATGTGTGTTTAATTTTTTCTAAAATTAATGTAACTTGTATTACAAATTAACTTACATGCCGGCTTGCAATTTTTGCTCTCATTAATGTAGAGTTGATTGGGAACATACAGTATATATGTCATAGCACCCATAATTTCTCATATGCTCACATGCTCATCGTAATAATAAATGCACTAGCTTGTTTTATTTGGTAGTAATGACCTTTGCACGCTTTGCAGCTTGACATTTTAGATGACAAATTTTATTGATAAACGTCAATAACTTTCGATGTAGCCATTACAAAGATCGTGAAAAGACCTTTTCAAAAATAAATATATCATATAACGTTTAGGCACACGTTTTAACACTAATTATCAAAAACCATCCTAAAAAGTAGGAAAAATAATGCTTATGAGTAGCCCTTTCAAACGCTATTATAAAATACATGTAATTTTTCTATCACATTTGGCGGGTTCGATTCCCGGTTGAGGTAGGCGATTTTTAAAAAATCTGTGAATGCAGTTCTACTTATTATTAAAAATAAAACGATGTCTTCTTTCAGTAAAATATCCTATCTTTAATATCTTTCCATTCATGTGGCATAGCCGTGGGACGCCCGGTATACTAATAGGTATATACTAATAGGTACTCGTAGGTATAGGTATAGAGAGGCCGGCAATTACTGATAAGATCGCACATTGCAAATATTCTTGAATAAAATTTTGTGCAAATGTTATTAATAAACAGTATTTGTCTAAAATTATATCTAACGGTATATCTAAGTCAAGACAAAACATAAAAAACTTGGCCTTCTTAAAATATAGAAAAATTTGAGCAATTTGGCCACTAAGGCAGTTTTTACATCGCTAGAAAGGAAGCAGTAACTGAAGGCTATTTTCTCGGTCAAGAATTTAAATATTTATATTTACTTATTTATTTTTATTTCTTAGAAGTAGGTTTTTACAAACTCTTTTCGAACGTCAAACTACGCCATCGCTTCAACAAATCCCTACGGTGAGTGAGTGGTCTTGGAAGAAGAAAGAAACGTACAATAGATATATTATACCTAAACATTATCATTGTACGGTAGGTATAATATCAACTGTAAAGCAACGAGAATTATAGTTTAAATGTCTTTTATCACTACACAACCAACAAGTCGTGATGTTAAAGTCTATTGTCCTGTGATAGGCTGCTACGTCAAATATTAAATTGAATTATATTCAGATTTCAAAGGGATGTCATCCAAAACAAGAAAGTTACTTTGAAAACGAAATTAAACTAATAATAGCAACAAATAGATTCTAAACTTTGTTTGAGAGTGAAATAATTAATCTCTGAACAACCGATCATAAAACATCAGACAATGATGAATATCAATGAATAGACTGAAATTATGAATCAATACATATAAAAGTCTTCCATTAGGTAGGTACTTACTGAGTGAATGACACAACCCACAGCTGAAATTACTGAACGCAAAAAAACTGAAAGGAGAACATCAGATTTGGGCCTGAAGCGAACAGCTCGTTCAATACCCTCAAATAATCTTGCATATTTTAAAAATACATCCATTTCATATTTAAAAATCTAGTTACATCATATCAATAAGTCGTAACGACTAAAGTAGATACTATGTGCGCGCGGTGCGTAAGACGACTTCATTATTCTCATCCTCATCATTTTCCGCAAAAACGGAATATGTACAATGTGGTAACAATATCCTCGATCTAAAAAGCGATGTCTCATGCATGTTCATATTCCAGGCCCAAGGTCCTTAAGAAAGTTGCTGGTTTGCTTTGGCATACAATATGTCCATTGTGGAATATAAGACACTAGGAGAGTATTTTTGGAATTTCCCACTAGAAAGGGATAAAAGGGAATAATTAATAACTATCCACCAAATGATCGAGTAGGGTCACCCAGTGGCGTAGCAAGGGTGGGACGTACTAACTTTTTACAAAATATAACAGACTTGAGAATTGATAAGTAACAGTTACTCAAAACTGAAAACAAATTTTACGCGGGCGAAGCTGTGGGTTGGAGGGGGCTAAGCTAATCTTAATGTATAAAACTCTTGACTGACAGACAACGCACAGCCGAAACTACTGAACGGAAGAAGCTGAAATTTGGCATGTATGTTCCATGGAGAGTGTGGGGGAGCACTAAGAGAGGATTTTTAGAAATTCCACCCCGAAGGGGATGAAATACGGGGGTGAAGTTAAAACGAATTCCACGCGGGCGAAGCCTGCGGGCGGAAGCTAGTTTGTTATAAGACTCATTATATTTACTTTACCTTGCTCGCGGTGGCAGTTCATTACATACACTCATACACCTCAGTCAGTACTACAGTTAGCGTTCATATAGATTTTAAATGGATGTGAAGTTAAAGATCTTTTTTACTACGAACAAGAAAGTTTAGCTAGGACTTGGTGGAACTAAGGTGCATGTCTACGCGCGTCATACATTACAATTTATTACTCTGTGCCATGGCCTACTAACTTCACGATCCTGCGGGCCAATCACGCGCCGCCATCCACGTCGAACTTAACGTCATTCGCCATTCTACAACGCCAACGACACTACCTACGCGCCCCGTCTCGTCTAACAAATTTCATAAAATAACGCCATACAATCTGTAAAATATCTTGAAGGAATATACGCATGGTTCATCTCACAACGTCTACAATTTATTGCAAGCTGCCTTCCCCAACAGTGCATGGAACCCCGTAGATTATCCAATAGTCGTATAGAAGAGAGATTTTGCAAGAACATTTTAAAACAATTTGTGTTATACATTTGTATCAGCAATTTCACACTTTATTTTGAGGCTAACGTGGCAAATAAAATCTCGAATAAAAAACCATCAACCGTAGCGACTTATTCATAGATAGGCAACATTTTTTTAATTTTCCATTATAACCGCGGCAGCAAATTAACCTCCGTCAAAAAACTTTCTACCTACTTTGTTTTATTAACTAACCATCCCAATTAGTCTTTGGCGTGAATTTCAAAGGGGATAATTGATAAATTACGCCGAAATAATAACTCAAAGCTTCAGAATTTTTTGATTAATGACTTCCCCAAGTTCCTGTGGCAATCCTTTCCTGATGATGTTTTGATAGATTCCTCTTTAAATTTTTATCTTTATTTTCAAATATTCCGATGAGACTTTGATTTTACAAAAATATTTTTTTACCTAACCCTTGGTAATCTATTAGACTTAGTTTCGAATTTGTCCGTAATTATTAAGAAGCCTGTTACTTAGTGTTTCCATTAGTTAAATTAGACTTAAAAATTAATCATATCAAATTAAGGTATACTTTAGACTGGTATACATTAGATTGTAAAGTATACCCACTTTGGGTAGGTATACTTTACAATTTGCAAAGCAATTTCATGGCCTATAAAGACACTACGTTGACACTTACAGCGGTGAGCCAAGTCGCTTTGAGCTTTGCTGTCGGCCTCAAACGGGTAATTTGTTTAATTATTATCCGTTCATATGGTTTTTTACCTATCTGTGGGAAATCTTCCAAAGGTATAGGTACTGAAACTATTGAAGCGAGACTCAATTTATGCATACATAAATAAGCAGAATCGGGGCTAAATTCGGGAATTAGTTCTGTTGTCCTTATGTGACTTTTTCTTTTAGGGGTTGGATTACGTTGGTATTAAAATATTTTCTCCAACAAAGTACTCTGACCGAAACGAGTTACATTGACCGTCATCGTCACAGCTGGTTAATTTTAACCCGTCTAGGATTAATCATATTGCTGTCTGTCTTCAACTCACGAGATGGGGTTCGGAATTTCCGGATATCATCAACGATGAGTAGGACGAGGACCACGCCGCTTGACGCATAATGATTGATAGGGATTCAGACGGAGATGAAGGAATCGAAAGGAAATTAAACATCTACTCGTAGTACTTATCTCTCGAGGATTTGTGAACTTTTTTACTGCGAACCGCAATGGGGTTATGTGTGCCTGGTGCCATGTGTGCCTAATACTATACTTATTTTCAAATGCCTTTCCGACAATATAGGTATAACTTATTAAGCAGTCTATGCATAAATACAACTGTTTACGGGATGTTGTACAAAGTCACAATAGTACTATTATGACTACAAATAGGTAGTCTACAACTTTATCATCGTCTTTTTAAGTAACCTGCAATTTAGTACAGCTGGGTAACCTAGTTGTAACTCTAACTTGAGATCATGGGATTAGATCTGGATCGGGTAGTGAACTACATTATAGATGATTAAAATGTGTATGTCACCATTATCCACGTTACCTGCAATGCGGAACCTTATGCAGGACTAACTGGGTGTTTATAAAAGTGGTTTATTAAAAAGCTCTACTTTTACATATTATACGTAGGTAATATATTCTCTACTTTTTTAATATTTGTATAACACCCACTATTAACTGCCGTTGCTATCTATCTATGCCTTGGGTACCAACACCCGAAATTTATTATTTTATTGATTATTTTATTTTTATGGGTTGATTTAAATAACAAATATAACGTAAAATTTTACGTAACGTTATCATTATCACATACCTAACGATAGTAAAAACCGCGACCAAACAAAAAACCGGCCAAGTGCGAGTCGGACTCGCGCAGAAAGGGTTCCGTACCATTGTGTATAAAAACGCCAGAAAAATCTGGTCTGTTGTATGAAAGCCTCACTTAAATATTTAATTGTTTTATTGTAGCCACATATTACGCACAACGCCATCTCTTGGACCGAAAGGTAACTAACCTATCGCTGAGGCGTCGAACTTAATTATTTAGTATGGGCGTCCACTTAAATATTTATTTTATTCTGTTTTTTAGTATTTGTTGTTGTAGCGACAACAGAAATACATCATCTGTGAAAATTTCAACTGTGTACCGCCGAGATACAGCCTGGTGACAGGCGGACGGACGGACGGACAGCGAAGTCTCAGTAATAGGGTCCCGTTTTACCCTTTGGGTACGGAACCCTAATATCTACCTAACCATTATTGTCTAGGATCCGATTGCTTTGAGTGAGGTTCCTGATAAAGACAACGATTAGCTACATTTAATTTTATTTCACTATTTTCTCTAATTTGTTATTAATGTTGTGTTGTGTTAGGTACCTCCCTACGTTCACCTCCCCCTCCGGTATTGCTTTATAAGGCATATAAAACTGTACTTTAGTGGTTATGAGCTATGCAGTCTTTAATTTAATATTCAAGTAAACCTTGAATACAGAGCCGTGATCAATACATTATTGAGTCGATGGAGAGCGGTTTTGTATGTATTATGCAAAGTCTATCGGATTGAAGAGTGAAAGTAACGTGAGAAAACTTAATCAGCTACCATTTTTCCTTTAGAGTTATTCTTGGAGAATAGGACTTTTACGTGCTATCAACGAGTAGACCCGCACTTGGCTTTGGGGTTACTATTCCTCACGTTTACAAAATATTAAGTGATAGTAAACCCGCCCTCGCTTCGCTTCGGGGAACCAGTCCTTTAGTATAAAATAGCTCTCAGAAGGCTGATTTTAACAGTTATCGTTTTTTTATGACCAAATTATAAAAAAATCTATAAATTTTAACTTGATATGTAATCAATAAAATAACACATTCTTACAAACTTTCGCATTTATAATATTAGTAGAATATAGATTTTAGAAAGAAAGAAAGAAAGAAATAAGTTTATTCATAAAAGGTACACTTGTAAATAATAAAATTAATCTATAGTAATATTAACATAGAATAGTAATTTAAGTGAACCTCTTACAAAACGGAACCTGCTCAGCATTATGCTGGAGTCGGGAGACCGCCAGCGCTGATCTTCCGCAGGTGCCGTATGGTTAAGCCACGAAGGTCTACCAGCAAACGTTCCAAACATTTAGTTTGTACTGTAAATACTATTGCAATAAAACTGTATATCAACATTAATTACCCACTAGCACATATAAGTAGATATATACATATATAGTAGTAACAAGTTAAACGCATTTAAATAAATAAAATATAGAAAGAGATACAATATGTATAGACTGTATAGGAAATATATAGGAATACGTAAATTAACAGTTAGATATTGCCTAATCTTGTACAGGATCTTAAGTTTGTAGAAGCAATTTTGAACTGAAAATGAAACATGTTTGTCGTAGTTAAGATGACAATCCATGATCAATCCTAGATTTCGAGCATCGGATACCCGCTCTACAGGTTTATTCATGAGCATAACATTCAATGTTGGATTGATAAGTCCTAGCTGGCGTTTGCTACCGAAGATTAAATATTTTGTTTTGTCAGGGTTGAGCAAAAGTGAGTTATTTGACGACCAGAGGGCTATCCTCGAAAGGTCTTCATTGAGGTAATTAATTGCACTATCTATTTCGTTGGGTTTACAAGAGATGTACAACTGAGTATCATCTGCATACAGATGCAGCTTACAATATTTTATGTGCGACGTAATGTCCGCAGTATACAAAATAAATAGAATAGGTCCAAGAAGAGATCCCTGCGGAATTCCTCTATTACATAACCGCTTATCCGAAAACAAAGCGGAGCCATCTTTGCAGCTTAATTTTACATACTGATAGCGATTGGTGAGGTAACTGTTGAACCACATTAAAGCTGAGCTATCGAAACCATAGTAGCTAAGTTTTGACATCAGTAAAGAAATATTTAAATTTATTGGTTTCCAAAAATTCGGTCAATTGTGTGCATACGACCTTCTCCAATAATTTCGATAAACAAGGCAGAATACTAATTGGCCTTAGTTCTTTTAATTCTACAGGGTTCGGGACTTTCGGCAGTGGGAGCACAACGGCAAGCTTCCATAAATCAGGGAAGGTCGATGTGCTGATAGATGTATTTAATATGTTTCTAATAATCTCAATAGTATCAGGAAATGTCATAATTAGCATCTCCAGATTAATTCCATCGCTACCTTCTGCATTTGATTTAATAGTTTTTATTAAATTTAACATATCATGTGAAGTAATTTGGTTAATATGAAAAACTGCATTCCCAAACCTACTAAACTCGAAAAATGTCATTTGAGATATACTAACACTACAGGAACCAGAGATATTTAAAAAATGATTGTTAATAACGTCAGGGTCATTGAATAACGACGGCAGCTCGGCTTTATTTTTGGGTAATAAAGTTTTTTTAAATTAGACCATAAACTTTTGGGGTTATTTATTTTATTATTAATATTTACATTAAAGTTTTAAGTTTTAGTTTTTAGTTTAGTTTTTTTTTAAGTTTTAAGTTTTTAGTTTAGTTTTAAGTTTTAAGTAAAATTTTAGTTTTTTTAAGAAGCTAATTAGTAGGACTGGCCATCTCTACAAAAATCGCATCGTAAGGTATCTATATACGTTGGGGAACTAAAACATTTTCTTCCTTTTACCGAACAGCGCGAAGCCGTTAATGGGTTTCCAGAACTCTGTTACCGTGTGAGTTGTGACCTTATTCCAATTTTTTTTTTTGCAGGTAACGTCAGGGCTCCTTGGCTGCGACAACTGTTGAACAAGTAATAAAAGTAAGCGCAAGTTCACAAACGATCTCGAATGAAGAGTTACAAAGGGTTGTAAAAGAAAAACACTCTTCTTTGTAATTCTTTGTATTTATTACTCGTTGCTTTGTTAATTTTATTGTGGATTTATTTCCTGGAAAATGGAAAATGCTATTTTTACTTTTTATTTAATTACTAGCTTTTGCCAGCGGCTTCGCCCGCGTGAATTTCGTTTAAACTTCACCCCTTTATTTCACCCACTTAAGTGTCATAAACGTAAGAGTAGATAAAATATAGGTATACTTAATCAGAAAGCTTCGAACTGCTAAGCTATCGGGAGTTACACGTGTTATTGTGAGTCAACCATAAAAGATAGACATATGCTGTCGTGGAATATTTTTTATATAATTTTAAGGAGAACATTTTCGTCATACATGATTTCTGAGTAGCTTTAACCATTTAGGTTGCACACGCGACGGAAGCTTAAAAAATGGAGTAACTTCTCCCGTTTCCCCAACATTTCCCTTCACTGCTCTGCTCCTATTGATTGTAGCGTGATGAAAAGTATACTATAACCAGCGCGGGAGTATGAAAAATAATTGTACCAAGTTTCGTTAAAATCCGTCGAGTAGTTTTTGTTTCTATAACGGTTATACATCAGACAGACAGACAGACAGACAGACAGACAGACAGACAGACAAAAAATTTACTGATTGCATTTTTGGCATCAGTATCGATTCCTAATCACCCCCTGATAGTTATTTTGGAAATATATTTAATGTACAGAATTGACCTCTCTACAGATTTATTATAATTTAATTATTAATTATTATACATATAAATTTTGATCGATTTCAAAATGAAATTCTATCGACGGACTCGTGTAAAATTTTGCAAGGTGTTCGTCACTTTTGTTTTGAAATGACAGGTGCTTTAGGCACTTCTCACACAACGCTATTTATGAGGTACGCGACTGCAATGCAATCCAACATTTGTATGTATCTGACACTTTTAACTGACAGGAGACGCGTCTACGATGCGACTCCTGTCAGTCAAAAGTGTCAGGTGTCAGATACATAGAATTAATCTACGTTTTCAATGGATAAAATGTTTTCTATTAAATTGGTTTCTACCCTCATTTAACTGCCAATACAACGCGT
Source organism: Hesperia comma (assembly GCA_905404135.1). Taxonomy (NCBI): domain Eukaryota; kingdom Metazoa; phylum Arthropoda; class Insecta; order Lepidoptera; family Hesperiidae; genus Hesperia; species Hesperia comma. The sequence continues at coordinate 18,310,269 of FR990014.1, read as the reverse complement.
GCTGAAGTGCTGTCTCACGAGCAGTCCCGGTCGGTGCGCACGAGTTCGTTCGTCAGACAAAAAATTATTTTGGTTTCTGTAATATTTTTATCTTAGATAATTATCTTTAACGTACAGGAATGTATAGAAGATATAGATACATATGTAGATAGATAAACCACGCTCGCTCTGGCTTCAATACCTTCGTGCGAATTATTCGAGGGTTATATCGGATAACGCAACGCAATACGCTAACTCATGCCAATCCATTAGCTTCGTATTCTGCAAGCGCTTATTTATTATGAACGTTCTTTGGTTCATAATACTAATACACTTACGTTTTTATGATTATACTTAGAAGAAGAAATGGACCATGTATTTGAGTTCCGATGCTCTAACGTACTATAACACATTTTTAGAGATTTAAAGAAAGAAAGAAAGAAAGAAAGAAAATCCTTTTATTTCCCACTATAAATGGCACAGTTTACAAAAATTATGTAAGTATACAATTTATAATACAGTGGCATAATATATAAGTGACATAATATATATTAACAAACGTATTATCAGAATGTGGGATGGCAGTGCCATATTATGTGGAAAATTAGGTCACACTCGGCGTGGAATAGCCGATTTTCAGTGCGACCTATAGTGTCAGGCGGAGCGCACGAGTGGTGCGAATCGCGCTTGCTACATGCAGTGAAATTTTATTATATTAATTCTTTTTCCTGTGTATTTAATTATAATAATTGAACAACATTAATTTTAATGAAACAATGGAGGCGCCGTTTTGGTAAGAGAAAATTAATAATTACAAATTTTAAATACAACACGTGGGTATCTTAAAATTAAGAATAACAAAAAATAAATTATATACTACCATCGGGTGTTTACCCGTGGTCCCGTTGGTTTGTCCCGTTGACGGGACCACGGGTAATTTTAATTCCCCGTAGTCCCGTTGCACTAGGGGTTACACTTTCATCGACTTTTTCAACTTCTGATATCGATATAATGTTTGAACCTCCTTAGAATAAAATAAAAATCCATGATAACGGCATATTGGAAACGTCAAAAGAGCGTTCTTTTGACTATACTAGATAGAAAAAAACAGTTATCAAACTCAAGTCAAACTACGCCATCGCTTCCACAAAGCTCTACGGTAAGTGATGTTGGAAAAAGGAGGGGTAATAAACTCCCAAGGATTTTTTTACTCTACACACAGTTACATACTACACTTATTCCTACTTAATCTATTAATCCCCAACGTCATGAATTCATGACATGAAACCCATAGTACGTTCACTTCGCTGGAATCCAAAGGGTGGCTATAATATAACAAAGCCATGTCCAAGGTGTTGCAGTTAAGATCTAATGTAATTAAACAAAATAGGTCGGATTCTGATTGACGGTAAAATATGGTAATTAAAATAATCTATGTACCTTCTTTAAGGAATATCCATACATGTAATACCTATGTATGGCAGTTATTTTGTAGATATGTTTTAAAACAATCAGTTTTTCAGCTATCATATAAAGGAAGCATAAGTGTTAGAGAATAGTTAGTAAGGAAGGAAAATGATGAGGCTATGTGAGCGAAACAGTCTGCAACACCTTGGACATGGCTTTGTTATATTATAGCCTTAAGTAGGATTAAGTGTAGTGTGTGTAGAGTAAAAAAATCCTTGGGAGTTTATTATCCCTCCTTCTTCCAACATCACTTACCGTAGAGCTTTGTTGAAGCGATGGCGTAGTTTGACTGTCGAAAAATGTTTTTAATCACCAAAATCATATAAAATAATTTTAATTTCGTTTGCTTAAGATTGAATAAAATATACTGTAAATAACTGTTTTTTTTTCTATCTGGTATAGTCAAAAGAATGCTCTTTTGACGTTTCCAATATGCCGTTATCATGGATTTTTATTTTATTCTAAGGAGGTTCAAACATTATATCGATATCAGAAGTTGAAAAAGTCGATAAAAGTGTAACCCCTAGTGCAACGGGACTACGGGGAATTAAAATTACCCGTGGTCCCGTCAACGGGACAAACCAACGGGACCACGGGTAAACACCCCTACCATCTGGCCAGGAAACTGCGAACAAGGTACAAAGCAATGCAGAAACATGGACCAAATAAACATGAAACAACAAAACACATAAAGGGGAGAATTGAACCTCCCTTCCACAGTCTTCAGCCTTATTATTACAGGTAATTACGCGTGCGTGTGTGTGTGTCTGTGTCGTGTGTGCGTGCGTGTGTGTGTGTGTGTGTGTGTGTGTGTGTGTGTGTGTATGTGTGTGTGTGTGTGTGCATATATATAAATTTTGAATTAAAGTGTTTTCTGTACATTTAATAAATAAGTTTTCAGTTTAATTTTAAAAGAGTTAATCGTTTTCAGGGAACGTATCGGCGGCGGGAGGTTATTCCAACACTTCGTGGCGTTGTATTTGAAACTTCCACGAAATGCTGCGGTTTTGTGTGATGGAAATTTGAGTCTGAAGAGGGAGGCCCTTGTTTCATGAGTAGTGTTGACATCCTTATACCACACTAACTTGTCATATAAATAAGATGGTGACTTATCCTGAATGACACCGAACAACAGTGAGGCAAGGTGAAGCTGTCTACGATAACTCATTTTCATTTAAAAACATAGTTAAGCTCTTTGCTCAACCTTGTGGCTACAATACTGTGGCTCTAGTGAAAAAGGGTATAAGTCCGATTTTGACGAAAATGAGTTAATTATATCAAAATGTTCAGAAAAAAATGATCTACCGATTCGTGAAATCAGATCTTGCTTATCTTTAAAAATAAAGAAGTTAGCAATGTGAAAAAGGGGTTAACTAACACTAAAAATATTGCAAAAGTAGGGTATAAGTGCATTCTAATTTCTTTACACAGAACTATGATTTTTTTATTTTGTGTCTTGTGATCTAACTAAACATATATTTTCAGAGCTTCATTTCATTTGGTGAATACCGGTTCAAGTACACTTGTTCCTTAAAAATTGTTAAGTGAGTAACGATATCACTTGATGTAAATCCGTTTTCACCAAAATAAAAGATAAAAATCCCGAATAAGTCTTTTGATATCCGTTTTCACGTATGAAATATTTATATTAACAAATGAAATTTGACATAACTAAAATTATACCAAAAAGTCGCTGCCATTTTTCGTGAGAAAAGAAATAACTGATTAATACGGGGTACGGTACATAGGGGCGAGAATGAGATAGAACAAGTAGAGACTACTGAAGAAGAAGTATGGAGCGAATCTCATGAATTCCTTGGAGATGATCAAGATATGATTGTTTGTTAAGAGCTGCAGAAGGTGAACAAGCGTCCGAAAAAACAAGTCGTGATAATCAACAGAGATTGATGAAGAGAGCTCCTGGTAGACCACGAATATTGCGTACAGGTAGTGTAGGCCGTTCGAGAAAGATTTATTGAATTACTGCAGTTCCAGAACCAAACATTTCTGTTGATGAAAATGAAGTTGAAGATTTTGTAGGTTCAGCTGAAATTAGTTTGAAGAATGCACTAAAGAGTGTTAATAAATCTGAATGAGAAGAAGCCATTTTACCTGAAGTCAGAAGCCTAGTTCAGAAAGGTACATGGGAGATAGTTAGAAGACCGCAGAATAGGAATGTGGTTGGCTGTCGTTATGATTTGACGACGAAGCAAAATATCGACAAGTCTTAGAAGAAGAAGGCGAGGTTTGTAGCTCAAGGTTTTAGCCAGCGGTATGGAGTCGACTATGAGAAAACCTTTGCGCCTGTTGCTAGACTGGATACTGCAAGGTTGTTGATGGCACTCGCAGTTGAATTGAACTTGGGAATACGCAAATTAGACATTAATACTGCTTACTTAAATGGATTCCTGGACGAGGAGATATTATGGAGTTACCAGAATTATTAAGAGAAAGTTTAGTTACGCTTATGAATCGAGAGGGAGAAGATCCAATGGTCAAGAAACGCGCGCAGGCCATGCTTTTAGAATTGGATAGTGGTTGCGATTCATGCATATTGCGAAAATCATTGTATAGCTTGAAGCAAGCTGGACGTCAATGGAATCTCAAGCTCAACAAGGAATTGACTGATATGGAGTTGAAGCAGAGTCTTAATGAACGGTGTCTATATTTTAAACTTAATGATAATATATATTTATTCGTATTGGTGTACGTCGACGACATTTTGATGGCAAGTCAAGAAAGGGGTTTAATCACGAAGTTTAAAAATGAGTTTTCGAAAGAGTTTGATTTGAAAGACTATGGGGAAGCAAAATATAATATGTTAGATGTTAGAAATAGATATTCAAAGACATGGACAACGTCATTGTTTTGTCACAACAAATTATGTTGAAAATTTGTTGAAACGTTTTTGCATGGAAAATTGCAATAAATGTGCTACTCCTATGGAGATAAATTCCAAACAGAAAGAAGAGAAAAGTGGAGATGAGCGCAGCGAAGCATGGCCTTATCGATAGCTAATAGGTATTTGAATTACCTAGCGAAAGCAACAAGACCTGATATTGCTAATGCGGTGAGTAACCTTAGCCAGAAGATGACAAATCCTGAAAAATTCGACTGGAAATTAGCGAAGCGTGTGTAGCGTTATCTGAAGGGAACATTTATGAAGGGGGCATTTATTGTAGGTGGTGGCTGTATATCGTGGCAATCTCGATTGCAGCGTAGCTTAGCTACTTCAACGTACGAGACAGAGTATGTTAGCCTATCCGAAAGTATGAACGAGGCTGTGTATCTTAACAACTTGGTGAAGAAACTAAAAATCATGAGGTACGCTGTTCATGTCGATAACGTATATTCTATATTTTTAGCTCAGGGCCCTGTGTTTCATGTACGTTGCACGTATAGGATATCATTACGTGAGGGAAGTTTTGAGGGACAAGAACGACATTGAGTTGAGACATGTACCTACCCACTGGATCCATGTTAGTTGATGTGCTTACTAAGCCGTTATCTAGTGTTAAACATTACAAGTGTTTAGATGGCTTAGGTGTTAAGATTAACTGAGTTCTCTTTTGGATATCTTTAAATTTAAATTTATAGGGGCGTGTCGAATATACGAACTTATTGGTGTTTTGTATATGAGTTTTGATAGATAGTTGTTTGATAAATAAATTTTTGTTTGTTTTCTAATTGTTTTCCTGATTTAAAAATGAACTGTGTCACAGGCACCTCTTAAAACACTTTTTACTAAAAAAAACAGACATAATAAAACTACATAAAATGGATATAACTTACACAAAAGGTTCGCGTAAGTCTACATGCACCTTTACGGCACGTCTAACAACTATGTGAAAAAGGAAACAAGTTATTTTTTTTAGATTTTTTTAAAATTTGATCGTGTCAATGAAAAGTACACATTCAATTCATTGTTTTGAATTACTCCAATTATAAATATTTGATTTTGTTTCTTAATTATCATACAAATAATTCCAAATGCGTATCCTTTTTCACTTGTGTGAATTAACTCTTTTTGTATGTGAAAAGGGGTCTTACTTCTTTTATACCCTTGTGTCGTTCGTTTTGTGGTAAGTATAAGTCGCTATTTTGAAAACTATTCAGATTATGTAAAAATTAATGCCAGAATAAGAAAGAGCATACATTTTTTACCTATATAACACATCACATGTATTTTGATTGACAGCTGTTTAAATGCCACACGTACTTAAACAAGTAATTTGGTGCGCGCGGGGCGTTTTTTGCGTCTCCTGTAAAGTTACGTTTTTAGACTTATACCCTTTTTCACTAGAGCCACAGTTATACAACCCATTAAATGGCCCACTACTGAGCACGGGTCTCTCCTCATTATTGTGGAGGCCTAGAGCATTCTCCACCACGCTGCTCCAATGCGGATTGGTGGTCGCTCAACCTTATGTTGCTATTATTTTATTTGACAACGAGAAATTACAAAGCGATATAGGTATCTCACTTTCGCCTACTGTAATTGTAGTAATTCCCTTTGCCATAAGGCCGAGGCCGCATTACGGCTAAACCGCCGCGGTTTCTAACCGCGTAATTCTGTGATTCAAGGAAAGCCATACAAGCGGCCGCACTTGCGGTGCTCTCCCGCGACTGATAGTGTATGCGGTTCGGGCGGTTTTGCGGTTTGACAGTTAACCGCTAATTTTGTAACTCAAGGGAACATAAGCAAGCGGCCGCATATGCGGTTTCCTCCCGCGACTGATTTTAAAACCGTGATTTTTTACAGATTTGTTCGCGGTTTGCCTAGGTACTTGTACCAGTAGTCGGCCTTTTCTGCCTTTTATGTCGAATAATAATGTCTTGGACAAAGGACCTACAGTGGTCTCGTAGGAAGGGTATGACGACCTAAAAAACTGTCAGAATGGCGCAACTTATGGGAAGCCTATGTCCAGCAGTAGACGCAGAAAGGCGAATGGATGTTGATGATGATTTTTAATTAATTGTTAGTATTATATTGTCTTGGTTGTTTTACACTTTGAGACTGATTGTCGTGTAAGAAGCTGAGCAGTGGGTATAAGGCGGCCGAGTTCTGGATGTTGCAGGTTGATGACTGGAGAAAAATTACTTTTTTTTGGTTTAAATATTTTTCTTATTTTCACCTAAAACGTTGAGAATTATTGATAACTGTTAACTGATTTATTAATACATTGGTTACCAAAATAGTACACGTGATCCAAATTAAGAAATCCTCTAAAGACTGACTACTGGGTCTTCTACCCTATATTGGAGCACACAAATTGACGCGGAAACCGCGAGCGGTTTCTGTCAAGGATTTAAAAATACTAAATAGGCCCTGCACTCCCGATAAATATTTGCGCGTTATTCCTATGTGCATGAACTTGGCGCGCAGTTGAATTTGGTTGTTATATTAGAAAAAGAAAAAAAATACATATTGGTATCTCGCTTTTGCGTACCGTAATTCTGTCACATTAAACATTTTAACAGAAGTACTGTTTTAAAAATAGTGAAAATAATTGATGACTCACTTATTTACTTAGGAAATGTGATTCCTTTGGACTTATTTGTGTTTATTCATTTATTAAAACACTTTTTGAAGGCACAGAAATCCATATTCTATATTTTTGAGGACGTAATTACTAAAAACAATTGAAATGTAAGTAACGCGCACCATTCGCTGCTGCCTACAAAATACTACGACTTCATGTATGTGGTTTATGCATTCCAACTATGTCCCTTTCTCGTGCGCCTAAAATATGGTAGTCATATTTATTATTTTTATATCTTTGGCTTACAGAAAACAGACATGACAATGACAATATTAACCCCAGAATAGTCGCGCCTTTCCATGAAACGTGAATGATGGCGTGGGGAGCATTTTGTCGCCCATGTTCAAACATATTTTTTTTGCTAATTATAATTAAATAACTTTACAAAAAGAAGAAACTATAACGTAAACTATCAGAAAGTAATTAGTTACATTAGTACTTTCTGATATAGTTTTGTACTTAGTGGGATATATGTATAAGCTGTGGGACTGGGATATATAAGATGACATAGTTTTGTACTTAGTGGGATATAATATAAGTTATTTTACTTTCACTTTTTTTACTTTCAGCATAATGTTTACCTTAAACTACGTTAAAAATTAAATTATATAACTTAATAACAAAATGAAACATTTTCAATATCTACGATATAATATTATGTACTTGAGCATAATAGTCCTGCCTGCCACATAAACATACAATGTTCGTTGCATAGTAACTTTGTGTCTATTGCAACCTTTTTTGGTCCTTCTGTTTTTTGGATGGACATCCTTTCCTATACATGTTTGATGCTGCCTCTACACATAGGCCAACACGTTGGCAAGTGCGTTGGCTCCCAATGTGTAGAACGGGCGTTGGAACGTTGGCGGTAGGCATTTGAACGTTGGCCGGCGCGCTTGCGAGCTTGCCGCGCGGTGTCGGTATCATCAAAGAACACTTGTCGCAAGCTTGGCGCACCATCCACACATTGGCCGCGCGATCAGTTTGCCCGGAGCAGCGATCAAGAGTGCATATTTTCTTCTTGCGGCGTATTAACACCTAACGTAACAAAATGGCGTATAATGTGAGTAATGGTGAAACTTTTAAATTTATTGAGCTCTATCAGAGTGAAAATTGCCTATGGAATCCAAAAAATAAGTACCATAAAAATAAAAATGTTGTAAGTATTAAAAATGCTAAATAAATAAGGTTCTTGGACATTCCGTTTTCCTTGCGATATTTTACTTCAAAGTAAGAGCATCGTACTTTATTATTATTTTAATATTATAAATATGAAAGTATCACCCTTTTCTTGTACACTTTTACGTAGTAATTATAAGCTGTGAATAAATATACAGCTGCAGCTGTTACCAACTCAACATCCATTTTTTGATCCGTCCGCACATTGGCCCGAACCAAAGCATACTGAACGACCTTCCAATGTGTGGATTAACTCACAAGCACGTTGGCAAGCGCACCGCCAGCGCGTTGGCGAATGCGCTGGCCTATGTGTAGAGGCGGCATAATATATACACACAGCCGTGAACGGCAAAATGTTCATAGCGCGAGCACTTTAGGGTCAATCTTCTGACGTCGCGTCAGCGAGAAGACAGAAACCATAGAGTACCTACGTACATAAACTGTCTTCTATGATGTTGAGTCATTGTTTGTAGTTGTCACTGTTTTGTATTTATTAAACAACTCTTACTATTATGGTCGCTAAAGCATCCAAATAGCTGATTAATTTACAAAAATAAGTTAATGCATAAAATTTATAGTTTTCTAAATAAAAGATTATGCAAAGAAAGTGTGCCTATGATAATTATGGATATGAAAATTTTCATCTGATTCCCCATGACTGTCATTCATTGTTAATTTCAATAACTGTCAAGAACTGTAACATAACAAGCAATTTTTTGGTAAGGTCAAATGGTTACATGTTTTGGCAAAGTTCGTATGAAGTTTAGGAATGGAGCATGTCTATATACTTTTTATCTCTATGGTCGCGGTTTTTATTCGTAGTGTGTGCGCTTTGCGCGGTTACGCGGTTCCGCGGTTTACAACCGCGTGAAAAAAACCGTAATGCGGCCTCGCACTTATGGCATGTGCCAGACGTCAATCAAAGTAATTGTTTTAGGAATCATGAATTTAATCAGTAATTCACGATTCACGTTAATGTAATTAATTATATTGGAGTTATTTGTGTTTCTTGCTGGTAGTTAGGCATATTTTATGGTTTTGCGGACGTATTTACAAAAATTTGAACGAACACAGGATGTGCTCTCGTGAATATCCCAACATTGACTCATTTTCTTAGTCTGAAGCTGTGTTTTTAAATCTATGCTTTTAGCCGTATTGGGGCGTATGCGATCGACATCCACCAATCACGTTCGGGGAGTATCCATAGGTATTAGGTACTTGAGTCGCCGAGAATATGGATTTGACACAACCCGCTCAAAACAAATTTATTACTTGTACCCACAAATGCCCACAATCCAATTTACCTTGAACAAAATGTACTTAGGTAGGTACTTACTGAACGCGAGAAGCAGTGTATCTTGAAAGAGGCCTAGGCCAGACTTGAGCGTTACGACTGAGAGCTTAAGAGTTAGTTCCATCCTTTCTTTCTTGACCATCAACTTATCAGTCATAAGTAGAGCTGCTGTTATTCATGGATGACAAAGACCATTTGCTATTCGGTGACAATGTAATCCTTGACTTTGATGTTGATTCCTCCATTCAACCGCTAGATACAGAGCCCTTGACTCCTGGAGTAGATCACTAATGGGCCTACTCCAAAAGACCCAAGAAATCTCTATCAAAAGACCAGTGTAATGACGCGTGCGGCCCATTATTGATAGGTAAGTGACGTGGAAAATAGGGTCGTGGGTAACTTTGTCCTACAATGTTTATCTTCGGGATTCACAGACCCTTGTAGTGATGGATGTGAATCAAACTCACGACAAAACAACAAATGGAAAAGTTGATTTAATTAATAAATCTAATTTATTTTTAGGCCCAACACAATTGTTTAACTTTTAAACTAAATAGGAATATAACTCAAACACAAAAACCGAATCATTTATTTCATGTCGGTGTTTATAAATACATTTATGAACGTCAGTTTTTGCATTAACCATAGTTTCGCTAATGTTGCATTTTTTATTTTTACATTTATTTTTTAAAGAAGAAACAGCGAAAGAAACTCCGTGGCACACACACACACACACTGTCTCAATTTTGCTTCATGGTCTCAATGGTATCTAATTGATATACTTAACTACAATGTACAATGACTATGAAAATGAAAAAGAACTGGACTAGTGCTGCGAATATACCTACACTCATCATTCAAGTACCTGAAGGTTATGGTTTATCTTTTAATTGCCATAAGAACTGATCTTGACAGTGGTTTTCAATTAGAGTCCCGATATAGCGCAATAAGTGGAAATACCTTCCTGCTTAGTTCAGTTCATGTTTGTCAAAGGTCGCTTATTGAACTCGATTGGTCTATTATTGAAGAACTATGAGTAAATTGGCTGGTAACATGACGGCTCAAGTCTTTACTACTAACGTGAAGGTTTAAAATTAATCCACAACTCAAAAATAGTTCCTTTCAACGTTCTTTTTGACTGCAATGTTGTGATCTTTTCGTTGGAAGATAGCCCGTTTAATTTCATCGATACGAAATAGGTACCTGCCTACGACAACCAATTATAAACGACCGATTTCTAAAGCTTACCTACTGAATCTTACCTACTGAAGACGGTGCCGTTGTATCGTAGGATCGACCTACATACCCTACGCCCTACAGGTGGTCTCATTTGAACATCATTTCATTAATATGCCGAATTTAATAAGGGAGGCCGTATCGATAAAAAATCTTCCGGAGAAAATGATGTGTACTAAATAGGGCAATCGTGTAATATGATTGCCTAATAAGTAGTTGTTTTTTACTTACTAGTTAACTATCACATTAGTTATGTCAAGTGTTACAGCTATCAAGAGTTTCTGCCTGCTACCACAGTGTCTCCGAGAGCATTCCATGCAACTGGGTAAAATATCAATATGTTCAAAATCGTGGGTACCCGTTAGCATTAAAATGATAAGTGTCCGTGATAAATTGTGAATATACAATGTAACCTATTTCTTGTCTTGTTATTTGAGGTTTTTTCATTTTTACAATCAAAATAATATTATCAATTTCTGCTGTCGTACAACAATACCGCCATCTAGGGATTTCACTTGAAACTTTTTGACTTATGTCACCCTAGCTAGGGAAATGTTGGATTGTTCGGGGATGGTAAGCAAATGATACTGCGATGAACTACTAGATGGCAGGAGTAAAATTTTGTTCAAGCTTGCGTTCATAGGTGGCGGTGTAGATATTATAACACAAATTTTCCGAAGCTATGTTTGGGCGTACCTTTATTATAATAATATTATTAGCTTTATTGAATACTTAGTACATTATATAATATATTATAAAATTATAACGTTTTATTTTATATTTTACCAACATTGTGTTAACATTACAAAAATATTAGATTACAATTGCCTTGTTATTATGTCACATCACTACAAAAACAAAAAGTTGACATGACATGGATATAACCTTGAAAGAGCGCCGTTTGACCTCAGATTATAGAACCAAAACGTGGTTTTCTTTTAAAAGGTATTGTTTTTATATTTGTTATTTAAGTAATTGTAATAATTTTAGCCCAAGATTAATACAACTATTGTAAGTTGGCATAATTATTCGATTTAATGTTTGATTTTAATGTTATCACTCGTTAATAAGGCAATTAAAAGATATTAAAAAATTGACAATTAATTGTACGCCAGTTCAAAGTTACATCGCCCAGTCGAATGACAGACTTCAGGAACGCAAAGTCAGCGCGGTCAGATTTATAGTAGAATTGAGGCTCAAATTGAGACAATCTTTAGCTCGGTCTCAATTTTCATGGACGACTGCGGAAGAGTGGTGGTGACTGCTAGTTTGCTATCATAATTCCATAAAAAATGACAATTTGATGTTATCTATTTTACATTTTTATATTTTACACTAGCTACCCGCCCCGGCTTCGCACGGGTGCAAGTTAGATTTACCATAGCAGCGCCATCTATTGATTACTTACTCAACCCAGTCGAAAGGTATCGACATCTGTTACATATAATTGTGACTGTCAAATAATAACACTCTTAATTTAGTTCTCTTATGTGGCGCTAGGTGTCTGTTCATCTGTGAATAAGGCTGCCATGTCAATTGTCATACTGTCAAATAATAAGAGACAAATAATTAGAAATAAATTAAAATTGCGACTATAATTTGAGATTTAAAGTATCCTATCTCTCAAGTTGGATTGAACTGCACATGGTGTGCGAATTTTATTATTATCGGTTAAGTGGTTTAGGAGTCCATCGCGGACCAACATTGTGACACGAGATTTATATATATTAAGATTTTACATTACTTATAACATAAATCATACAAAATCAGCGATTTAAGACGAAAATTAAACGTCTCTAATGTACTTATGTCAATATAGATTCGTGTATAGAAGTTGCCCTACAAAGCCCGGAAAATTTGAGGATGCTTCTTGGCAGTTTGCCAAATTTACACGTCACCAGTAAATTAACATGGTGCTATGTTGGCTGTTTAGTTTCGGTTAACTTATAGGTATTTGATCTCTAACCACTAACCAGCCAAATGGACGTGATTTGGAATTTTTATAGGCTAATATCTATTGGGTTTTTAGTTTTAGGCTACCTTACCCCCCCCCCCCCTAATAGTGGGTTTGGTTTGCGTTTATCCGGGTAATGTTTAATCGTCATACCAAATAATGCAAAAGAACCTTAATATTTCGGATACTAGGAATAGTCGCCTAAAGGTTAAGCTGTAGGTATATTAAACTTTAGACGTAACATTATTTAAAGCCTTCATATTTCATAGAACTAGAACAGTCTAGTCGTAAATTAAATTATCAATCAAGCCAACACAGCCCTCACATGTCTCTGCATGGCGGCAATGTGTCATCATTCTCTCTCACAGATTTATATTTATTAAATAATTTATGGCCCCATATTTTCAAAAATCGCACTTCACTTCACTTCAGTTTAATAACGTTTTACAAATTAACCTTTTACAAAAAATATCAGACTTCAAAGTCGATATAACTCAAAAAACATTGGCCAGATGTCTCTCAAATTTATAAGGGACCACACGGTAAACTCTACCTTTCGAACAAAAAAAGAATCATCAAAATCGGAACACCCAGTCAGATGTTATGAAGTTACGAGTATAAAATTTAATTCACATCATTGAGAATAACTCAAAAACTGACCGTGAGATGTCGCTGACGTTTTTATGGGACCAGTCATTTGCTTAGATGACTCGGAGAAAGACGTTGACCTGCGACATAATATTTTTTATTCTTTCTAAACAAAAATATAAAAAAATAATTTGGTATCTGTTGCGTTGATAGGCGACCCTGGCTTGGGCCTGACCATAGATTACTACTAGAAAACTAAAACTAGATTGCAAAACTTATTAATAAAAAAATGTTATTATACAATTGACGAATTTTTAAAGGATACGCTGACATGAACATGACATGTAATTATTAAATTTTGACATGAAATTAGATTTTTAAAATGGTTTTTTTTAGAAATATGGTTATTTATTATTTTATTAAAAGTGTAATGAACGATTGATTTCAAAAAATGTCTATGAAACTTAAAATACTTCATTAAATTAAGTATTATAAATACTGACATACTTATAAATGTACGATATATTAGAATTTAAATAAATAAATATAGAATGAGAAGTTCAATGAATTGTAATAATGTAAGTTATGCATGCGCTATCAAGAAATTGCACGCCTATTAGGCATATACGGAGGAACTATGTATAACTAGATTTAAGACCAACATTGTACCCGTTTAATGCAATAAACATTGATTTGATTTGATTTGATTAGGTTGACCCTGCATACTAAACATAACCCACTTACATTTTATGATATTATTAAGACTTGAACCGTCCAACTGTCCTGTTAGTTGTTGTTAGCAAGAGTCTCTTATTCGGTCCCAGATGCATTGCTACCGTGTAAATGTAACCGGTTCCACACCTTTCTCGTTCGTTGGTTTATTTTAGCAGACCAGGATATCATGAAAACAACAGAAGCAGCCCCTACTTGATGGTAAAGCCTCTGCAAGACTGGCTAGCTACACCCTCTTTTATTACATAGGTACATACTTACTTATAGTAGGTACTGGGTAATCATAGTACCTACCTACAGTCTTACTTATAATACTGGGTAAATACTTATAGTAAATGTTGGAGCTGGGTACGCCTATGGCCGCCAAACATTATGCCATGACATCAATGTCAACAACTTGATGACTTCCACTCACAAACGCCAAATGAGTTATTTAGATTTTTTTCAATTAAAGCTAATGTATACAGCGCCATCTCTTGAACAAATGGCTAACTACTTCAACGCCACGGTACGTTGTGAGTTGTGAGTACAATATTCACCTTTGTATTTGTATTCATTAATAAGAAAATTTAATTATATTTTCGAAAGTAAAATAAACATAAAGCATTAGTTCAATGTGTAATATTATGTTTAGCTCAATGATTTTTTTAGTTCAGAGTTAAACCGCCAGGGGCGTGGTAGATGAAGGAGTATTCTGTATTACAGAACAGGTATGTACAATGGTATAAAATAATGGCAATGGTGTGGTGTGGTGAATATTGTTTTTTTTATTTTCTTTTATTTAAATTATTTAAATAATAGGTATATAATAGGTGCCTTATATTCGCTATGTGCAAAGCGGGTGGCAGCTGTACAAAAACGATCGCAGCGCACAACGTGACAAAAAATGGAAACTATTGCGGCTGTGTGTAATACTTTCGAACGCGGTTTTTATGATTTATATCCATTGTACACATACACTATTCAATAAATTGCACTCAAATAAAGTCAACAAGTATCATTTACTGTTTATTTTGGTTTTTAATTGAAAAAATACTAACAATGTTTACTTGTCATATTTGACAGTAGCCGAAAAAGTTGCGCGTTGCCACCGTCGTGCACGTTCCCAATAGCCTTATACAAAACCGTTTATACGTAATAAGTTATAATAATAAGCACATGTAAAATATTAGTATTAGCGTAGGTTTGAGTATATCTAGAAACTGGAATCACAGCATCAGACTTCTTCCTTTGGGGCTTTTAAAATCTCGCCTTTACCGCAAGAAACCACGCACTTTACAAGCCTTGAAAGCTAACATTGAAGAAGATATCACCAATTTGGGACAGAGCCGTAAAATGAGCGCAATTATGCATCTCAAAGGCCTTTGATTGCGTTGATCACAACATATTAATAAATAAACTTAGGCATTATGGTATCTCAGCATTATCACTTAGCCTTATAAAGTCTCACCTGTCTGAGCGTGTACAAAAAGTAGTGGTTATTGGGTATAGAGTCCTCAGGAGCACACATTTCCATAGGTATGCCTTAGGGATCAATACTGGGACCATTGCTATTTTTAATATACATAAATCAATAATAATATCTTTCTCATTTTACTCGGGATTTGTGTGAAACTGTATTGTTTGCTGATGATACATCCTTAGTTTTTAAAGTAGATAGAAGAAAACATTGCTTTGACGATGTGAATAATATTGTTTCGCAGGTACTACACTGGTTTACTTGTAATAACTTGATTTTAAACGCGAAAAAAACCAAGTGTGTCAAATTCACGTCACCGAATGTAAAACAGGTGCCAACTTAAATACTTCTAAATGGAGAAGTACTTGACTTAGTAAATTCTACAAAGTTTCTTGGCCTTACGATAGATTCTCGGCTGTAATGGAGTCCCCATATTGACGCCTTGTCTGGGAGACTCAGTTCTGCTGCTTACGCTATTAAGAAAGTAAAGCTCTTAACTAACGTGGAAACAGCAAGACTAGTTTATTTTAGTTACTTTCATAATGTGATGTCCTACGGTTTGTTGTTGTGGGGCACAGCTGCAGACATTGAATCTATGTATATAATAATGTATGTTAAAAAGTACCATGATAGTTTTTTAAAGAAAAGTTATGTCCATAATATTATTACTAGGAATAAGGCTAAGCTGATTGTACCAAATTTTAGGCTTTGTAAACTGGTGGCTAGTTCATGGGTAGATGCGTAAAAATGTATCCTACTATCCTACTAATCCTACTAATATTATAAATGTGAAAGTTTGTGTATTTGTTTGTTTGTTTGTTTGTTTGTTACTCCTTCACGCAAAAACTACTGAACCGATTTTCATGAAATTTGGCACACACATAGAGGGCAGCTTAGATTAACATATAGGATATTTTTTATCCCAGAAATCCCGCGGGATCGGAATTTACGCGGGAAAACCTTCTTCGCGTATGGGGTATAAATAGCTTCTAAACAAACATTAATATAAAACTAACAAGTCTGTCTTCCCGGAAATCCCGCGGGATCTGGAGTTACGCGGAATAAACTCCTGCGCGTAGTTGCGGGCTTAAATTTTTATGCGACCTTTATTTACTAGGAGATTGAGGAAGTTTTGAAACAACATAATTATAGGGTACTGTTTATCCCTGAATTCCCGCGGGATTAGGATTCACGCGGTAAAAACACATACCCGGGAATGAGGTCGTGGGTTCAGATTTTTATGGGACTTTCAGTGGGAGGTAGAGGAGGTTATGGAGCATTATATTATAAGCTACTTTTTGTTCCGGACTTCCCGCGGGATCGAGATTTACGCGGGAAAAGCTTCCATGAGCGAATGAAGTCGCGGGCTCATTAATATCTATATATCGGGATATCTATACATATATCGGGAATCGAACCGGCTTTTTAGGGTTCCGTACCCAAAGGGTAAAACGGGACCCTATTACTGAGACTTCGCTGTCCGTCCGTCCGTCCGTCCGTCTGTCACCAGGCTGTATCTCATGAACCGTAATAGTTACACAGTTGAAATTTTCACAGATGATGTATTTCTGTTGCCGCTACAACAACAAATACTAAAACACTGAATAAAATAAATATTTAAGTCGAAATATGGCTTCGACGACTGCGATAATTTAGTTACCATTCGGTTCAAGAGATGGCGTTGCTTGTGGCTAATATGTGGCTGCAGACTAAAGTAAATATTTAAGTGAGGCTTTCATACAACAGGCCAGATTTTTTGGCGTTTTTATACATAATGGTACGGAACCCTTCGTGCGCGAGTCCAACTCGCACTTGGCCGATTTTTTCTCATGATCAACTTTATGTTGCTTTTTCGAGGGTCAGCATCGCTTTAGCTGGTCTTTATGTTTTGGCACCCGAATGAAAAACTACCAATGTAGTTTAAAAACATAACGGATTTTTGTACGGTATGACTAAAACGTATGTAGTAAAAAATCAACTGTTCTTAAGATGTGTGGAGTGTGTCTTAATATGTGTGGGGTCGGGATTAACGCAGGAATAACTTTGTGACACACTGAGTTCCACGCGGGCGGAGCCGCGGGCAACAGCTAGTAACTAATAAATTTCCATACTGCCATACTGTAAGCTAAAAACTCATGTTAAGGACATTCTTATGACGAAGGTTTATTATAAACTGGATGTATATTTTCAAGATGAAACAGCCTGGACATGAGTTTGAAATATAGCCTTAAGTAGTGATAAGTGAGTGAGTGGGGAAAAAAGAAACTCCTTGGGAGTTTCTTGCCGCTTCTTCTACCAAGGCCACTCATCGTAGGGATTTGTGGAAGCGATGGCGTAGTTGACATTCGAAAAGTGTTTGTAAAAACCAAGTTCGAAATAAATCATTTCATTTTCATCAACTCGGGAGGTGGCCACTTGAGTGATATAATTTTTTTCAAAATAATGTCATCAATCTAACACTTTCAAATAAACTATTTACAACAACAGAACTCTTTTTTTTTAATCTATAACAAAATGGCTGCCGTTTCCAATTATGACATTACTTTTGCGCCACCTTGTATTTGATCGTATATAATTCTGTATAGATCTGTAGTACGAAGTGTGCATAAAGGGTTCTGTGCTTCTGTGCCATCAAACGATACCCACTCTACCTAAAATGATGAATTTGGTTAGTAACAAAATAGGATTTGGAAAAGCCCAATTGTTTGTATGGGAACCCTCTTGACAGTGATCATCTCGATCAATGTGAGATGCAGATGGAGGCGTTGGAACCCTATAATGAAATACTAACGGAGCGCAAACTACGGACTGCATGACTGTATCTATCATTGAAACCACTGTATGTGGTTTGAGCGGGACTGAACAAACATTTCAAATCAACATTCTATTCGCCGCACTAGGAAGCAAAACCAGGTCGTTGAATGTTAGTCAATTATAGTAGCTATTGCCGCAAGAGTCGTCTGTGTAGACGAGACCTTTAAATTCCAAGCCATTAATTGTTCACAGAAACTTCATATATCAGGTAAATATAACATGCGCTTAACTTTTCGGTATGAGAATATTGGGAGCGAGCCGCCAGTTCGCTTCACCGGCACATTTTCAACGCATTACGGTATTGACGTGCTTTGTGTGAATGCATTATCCGTTTGCCGTATCGGCTCCCAGAACACCAAAGAGAAATTACGTATTTATACTGTAAGTACATTTTGTATAGTGAAGGTATGTCGTATGGTAGGGAAGAATGACGAGATAACGGTTTGTGTTAAATTAATTTAAATATTTAATACATATATCTACCTATACCTACGTAGGTACCTATTATATTAATTATTACCAGCTGTGAATAAGCTGTTTCTTGAGCGCTTCCATATTTTGATTGATAGCAGTCGATAAGTCAGGTTGGCCACTAACCCCTCCACCAAGTAGCAGAGCAGCATTTTGGAGTATGCTCTAGGCCTAGGCGTCCTCTATAATGAGGCGAGACCTGTACCTACCCACCACATTTTATTACTTGTCGATATTGAAGTCGGTTGTTTTGTTAATGTTAATCAATATGAAGAAGACTTGCGATAGGTGATATGAAGATTGTTGATTGTATAATCGATTCTACGAGTTCACACAACGTAACAAAGTATTCCAGAATCTGTATTAACATTTGCAATGTTAATCATCGTGGCCGCAACAACACTAATATCTATGCAACGAAGTGTCACTCGTAATCAAATGGACGCGAACCAGCGGTTGAAACGAAATGAGAATTCCTGTTTTGTACGTTACTCAAAATAGGTATGTTTTGTATCGTGTTTGATTTCAGTGTTTTGTTCTGTCAAAGCTTTTAGGTTGTTTGGTCATTTCATCATGTTCTAATTAGGTAGGCACATAGTGAAATACATGGAGGTACTGCTACTCACTGGAATATATTAGGGTACTTACGATAACATAATATTTTTTTATTTATTAGGACAAATTACCAGAAAAACCACCAAGATGTTCACCGTAGGTCATGAACATTATACCTAAGTCGCAGAGAATACTTACCTATGGAATTACCAAAGAACTCTTGGCTAAAAACAAATTTATTATCTACCTGTCTTCAAAATTCAGCGTAGCTTGTAAACAAAATTTACTTACGGTATTTTAATTTGTCGCCGTCAATCCCCAAGTGTGGAGCCAGCTAAAGTTTGTTAGAGGGGACCATTTGCGTCCTCGAGGGTGACACATTTATGACCCAATTATTAACTGGACTATTGCTAATAACACAGGACTAACTCTCACAAACAGTCCCTGTCCAAATCCTCGCTCTGATTAACAAACTAACAAACGAATGTTTTAACACCATTTGCTAACTAAACCTAGCTATCACCCTTGTCCTTATTTGAGTCTTGTTCTAAGTTGGTGACAATTGGCATGGGCGGTAGCAACGTGGTGCTGCATGCTCGTTTGCTGCCAATCAGCAACAACAAATTCGTCATCAATACAATGGTGTTGTCTGTGCCAAATGTCAGGTCAATGCCAAAAAACTCATCCTATTATTTTATTGGGAGTCAAACTCGGGACTGTGCGAACGGCATTCCTAGATAGCCAAAGGGGTTGCACGTCATATATCAGAATTGAATTCTAATAAGGGATTCGCCCGATTATCTTTGTAAGTACATTACCAAAACTTGAGTTTACTTAGGACTAGCAATATGCGCGATTTCCAAACTTAATGTAAACATAATATCATGTAATTTATAATATGTACTGGCAGTTGCGCGCGACTTCGTTCGTGCATAGGAGTCTTCGTGCATAGGGATAAAAAGAAGCCTATATGTTGCTCCACAGCCTCCTCTATACTCCCAGTGAAAGCCCCATAAAATTCCGTTCAGCCTTTTCTGAGATTAGCGTGCACAAACAGCGATCAATTAGGTACAGTTTTATTATTTGTATATATATAAATAGAAGAGGAATAAGTAGATGTTTCGTGTAGCTCTATAAATAGGTTTATTACCTATATTTTTATTTTTATATATTTTCAGTCGGCCTGAGGATAGATGATGGATGGAAGATGAAAAGATGCATTAGCACGTCTTTTAAATTCAAGACCCAAACTAATAGGCTTATTACACCTTCCTAAATTTAGTCACCTAAATCAGGAGGCTACTACGAAATCCGAACTACGAACAACCGAATTCGAAACATCACACGTCAGTCGTTTCGGAACTTTCCTACTATGAAAATTGTATTGTATGAAACTGACGTGTGACGTTTCGAAATCAAACTTCGTATGTTGTTAGTAGGATTTCGTAGTAGCCCTCCAGATTTAGGTGACTTTTAGGATGGTGTAATATCTACTAGCAAAAGCACTTTAAGCCCTTTAAGGCAATAGGGATTGATGCTTTCCACATAGCATTACGTTTTGATTGACAGTCGATTGTCAAAATAGGTACGTTTGGGATTTAAGGTACTTCATCCATCTTTATTAAGGTTTAAAGGAGCAATAGTTTATACAAATAAACAATATCCGCGGGCGAAATACGATTATATTAAGTATCTAATCTCAAAATAAAGCGAAAATGCAGCTGAAATATCTAAATATCATAAAATATTGAAAACCGCTTGATGTAAGTATGAAATTTAGCAGGAAAGTAGTTTATGGTTAGTTGACGCCCGCTAAGAACAGATTTTACTATGTTCCACTCTTATGGGAAAATTTTGGGGTGAAATTTGGTTGAAAAATCAGTCAAAATTACTACCTCGCGGGCCAAGCCTTAGGTTACAGCTAGTCTATAGGTACTAATAATATAAAGTTAAAGAATTTATCTGTTTGCTTGTTTGTTTCTTTCAACGTGTTAATCTCAGGCTCAGGAACTATTAGTTCGAATTGAAACATTGTTTTTTTGTCAAGTAGTTCAACATTGAGGAAGGCTTTAGGTATATAGGCTATATAATATCACGCTATCACCAACAGGAGCGGAACAAGTTTCCCTAAGCCAAGATAGGGCGTCTGCGTCTACTTGTACAATATACCTAAAGCTTAAACCACAGCACTTAGTCAATCAACAATATCTTCAAACGTACTGATACAAGAAGCAACAGTCGTTCGCAGAGTCGGTATCAAAATCTGGGGATCTAGCTCGGTGCAGGTGCCGGGCCGGTCGATACAGCTGCCCGGGCACCGGGCTAGGGTTGTCACGTGACGGGAATATTGCGACCGTCATCGCGTTAAACCGAATCTAAACGAAATGTTTAGGTGGAATCTGTGGGAATGTGTGTTAAGTTAAGGGAGCTGAGTTTAAAAAGTGTAAATAAAATATGACTTGTTTGTTACATCGAATGTTCTAGTAAAATTACTGTACCGTACTTATAAGTCTTTTAAGTAATAACGGGGATTATGGAGCTGATACCCGAAATACAGGCCTAGTTCCTAGTTCGGGCATCAGACAGCGCGTAACAATCCATTAGGTATAGACATAAGATCAAGTGTAGAGCTGTTAAGTAAATAAATATTATTATTATTTATTATTATCGAATAGGTAGATATGAATGGTGATTGAAAATATTTGCTCATTCTTTGTTGTCGAGTTCAAACGTTTCCATAGTTGTACAATGTCAGTGAGAAGGCAAATTCTTCGCATAAAAAGTGATGTAGAGTTTTTTCGTTACATAATTATTTATCTAGCTGTGATATCATATTACTCTTTCAGTTACGTATGAATACATAGGTATAAATAGATCTCATATACATATTCAAGCAAGAGAACAACAAACTATAATATAAATGTAAATAGATATTGTAGTTGGTACAGTTTTTATGATGTTGAAAATTTATACCTGCTTTCCCACGCCACTTTCCATTTATTATTAAACATATTACACTAGCAAGTAGCAACCCTAGGTTTCTGGCTATTGCGGAGTGTACTAACGAACAATGGAACTGTGACTTGTCATATCTTCGGCCGTAATTTCAAGCAAAACGCGATAAATTTTGTACAGTCGCCAACTTTTTCACTTTACTAGAACAATATTTAAAGTTTAAATGTTGTAAGACCCGATGAAAGTTAGAATCAAAAGGTCGTATTTCAATAAAGATCTGTTTTGATTTTGTATCGAAGTTGAGTGATATTCAAAAATTATGTTGTTTTAAGTTGTAACGTTATCCTTTTTCATAACCTTTTTGTATGATCCTTATCCTAAAGGGCTGGAATAATTATTATATTTTTGTGTGTTTAAGTGTGGCTCTGGCTAATTTCAGTGTTCTAATCGAAAGGTGGCACTGCTGTTGAAATTTAGTAAAGGCTCTTACAGAACTATGAACTATACTGAAGGTGAGCCGAACGAAATTCCTGACCTGAGACTAGCCGACCCTAACGCAAAAATAAATAAAATGAGAAAAGATACGCATCGGTGATGCTTTGACTACATACCATAAGTTTGTTCGTTTATCGATTACTGTTAAAAATCGGCGCAAAAAACCCTGCATTGAATGACTTCTTCTTTATATTATGTACCTATTTCATAGGAAAAATCTATTCGAATTGAAATCGTACGATACCTCGTGAACATTCAATACCTGGTACCAATAAGGGTTCCTCTTATTGTATTTGATACAATAAATCCAGTGCTCTTGTTATGAAATAAAATGCAGTTTGTATAGTATTCGAGAAACTCTGTAGCTGTAGACATTTTTCTTCTTTGCTCTAGTAATTACTGACTCACCGAACTTGCGACCCATTGTGGGGAAGTCATTGTAAGAATTATTAGTATTTTATTTTATATCTACAGAAATATCAGTTCATTTGGTGTTGATATTTGTCACCTTTTATTCTTTAGCTCAAATTCACTATTGAATCTATTTCGTCCAAGAAAGTAAAAAGTAAATACATTTTGTAGGTTATCTGATGCCATCTATTTCATTTAATCCCGAACGTTACATGAGACGAAGGTATAGTATTATTTATTGGCTGATTTATTTTTCGGTTACTATGCCGGACTGTCGTTTAAGGGTTCGGTGAGGATTTAAAGTTTTGTTTTTGGTCTGGGTGAGTACTTTTACGTCGGTAAATTAGCAGTCCACCTGTTAGTAAAGTCATGGGTGAACGGATATCAGTAACAGAAAAGGCATCATTGATGCATTGTTGGTCAAGGAAAAAGAACAAGCAAAGAAAGATAAGCGGTCTTGTCTTTATGTGATCTCTATGAGACTCACGACCGAGGAATCCTAAGAGACACCGTTTATAAAAGAAAGCAATGAGATTAAAATGCTTTTAAATGTATTTGCATGTTCGAGTTATCAAGCACTTAAACCCCTTAAACCCGTACTTAATACTTTAGTCGTACTTTCATTACCTCGCCCAATAAATCGATAGGAATTATGAAGAGCAGTTAAGAAAGAAAACTAACCGAGTTGTAATACAGACTTTAGAACTACGCCAACAAAGTTAACGTAATCGCTTTATCCGAACATTTTGATATGCAAATTTGGGAAGAGAGTACGGTGGCCAGCGCTGCAAATTTTATTCATAGCGTCAGACAACTTAGTAGATTGGTATTTGGATATGGACAATCATCGTTCGATGTAAATCGCCATAACTTTATTGCTGGAGCTAATTTTCAGTTTTAATATTTAGATGAATTCCAGATTATGTGATTATGTAATTTGACGGTAGGAGCTGACAAGCTGAAACTCGTAATCCATACTAATATTATAAATGCGAAAGTCTGTCTGTCTGTCTGACTGTCTGTGACGTTTTCACGGCTAAACCACCGGTCCGATTTGGATGAAATTCGGAATGAAAATAGTTGAAGATCTAGAGTCACACATAGGCTTTTTCAAAAATCAACCCCTAAAGGGTTGAAATAGGGGATGAAAATTTGTATGAAAAATCTAAACCGCATGAACGATTTCGATGAGTTTTCCCAGGAATGAAGTACCTGCTTCCCCATTTCCCCGGTTCGCGATTTAAATGAATTCTAAGCGGGCGAAGCCGCGGGCAAAGCTAGTGCTGATATATTTTTGTCGTTTGATGGGGAATTCTGGAAAAATACTATTTAAAAATGTACGCAAAATTATTGCAGGAAGAAACTGCCACTCTACAATCTCGTATACTTACACATTGGCTCCACTACGATAGCATGTGAGCTAAAAAGCCGAGTGGGTTAGGGGTTAGCTTTGTTCTCGAATTTTTGTAACGAAAATTACTTAACGGGTCAATTCATTCCAAATTAAAACTACGAAAAACAAGAACTTTTTAGGCGCCCGTTATTACCTAAGTAGTAGTATTAGCGTAGCTACTCAAAGAATTCCTTAACTTCAATTTAAAGTTAAAACTGCCTCCTCTTTAACGTTAACCTCCAGCCTTTGACTTTGCTGAATAACTTTCTGCCCTCGTACCGTGGCCTATTTCTCGCGATTACGACACTCAATATTGACGGGTCCTTGTGTCAATTACTTTCAGGATGAAAAAGTGGTCGATATCACTCGCAATCTCGGCTGAAGCGGAAGGTTTTGAGGTAAATTGATGGAAGGTTAGGTAAATCTCTGCATATCTTGACGACCTTTTTTGTGTCGTCAATGTATTGGAGACCTTTCAAGATACTTGTGAATAGCGAGAGCTGTGTATCGTTTTCGTTATGAGAAAACTTCATTTTAATTTACAGCATTTTCATTAAATTCAGTAGGTAACGGTTAAATATTGGGTCTACGCAGATGGCGTAAGCCTGATGCTAGTGTTTGTGTTCGTTTACGACTATTCCTTATACCTAAAGTCTCTGTACTTTGGAGATATAACCAAATACTCTTATTGTTAAGGTTTCGTTCTGTTCTACGAGTAACTTTCGCTTCTGCATGTAAACTGTACTCATTACATTTACACCTGGCAAACTACCAAGCTCTCTTTTGAGTCAGCCGCCAAACGGTTTGTCGTGTTCCAGAACTTGAGAGCCAGTAGGTAGTGTAGGTACTTTCTTTCTTTTCTTTTTTCATGGCTGACAACGCAGTGGTGATGCCTTTCGTATTTCTAATGTCCATCGGCAATGGTGACCACTTTACCATCCATATGTCAGATTAAGATAGGCACATATAAAAAAAGCAGTTGGTCATCAATGGGATGAGGTAAAAAAATAATTATAACGCCAATAAAGGTAAAAGGTTTAAATATTTAATACATATCAATATGTTTATGCGTTGTAGTTACAAGTTATGATTGTGGTTTTAAATATTAGGAATATAGAGATTAATAATATTTTTTACTTATTTCTAATGAAGTAAGTATTCAACTGGCCAGAAAATCAAGCACGGTAAACAGCACATGGTCAAAACATAGAAGGCAGGTACGTAGTCTTCACACACATCCTTGATTAAACCTATAAAATAAAAAATAAAACTCTTTAGGTATAGGTTCCATAATCCCATACTATTAAAAAACTATTTATTGTTGTTTATTGTATGTTTGGAGAAAATTGCAGAAAGTAGATAGACTTTTGAGACAAAGGTTTTAATTTTTGAAACTCTTAGCATGTAGGTATTTTTAAATATCTATTATATAAAACTCTTGCGTTACTGAGTGACTGACAGACACAGCCGAAACTACTGAACGGAAGAAGCTGTTTGGCATGTATGTTCCTTGGGAAGTGTAGGGGAGCACTAAGAGAGGATTTTCCAACATTCACCCCCTAAGTGAGTGAAATAGAGGGGTGAAATTTAAAAGAATTTAACGCGGGCGAAGCCGCTAGCGAAAGCTAGTACATGATAATTAATTGGTCGAGAGATTTCATGATCAGCATGCTCTAGGCCTTCTCAGTAATAAGAAAAGCCCCGTGCAATGTAAAAGTCAATTAATGGATTGAAGTCAAACTTTTATTACACTGACACCAAATAGTGCTGTGACCTATTTCACGTCACATCACACGTCACTGAGTCGCTGAGCTAAGCTGAGGACAGATGAACGCTCAGGGCGAAACTATACGGGCTACATATTGTCTCATCATACATCATTACAACCTAAAAAACTCCCAGTTCTGGGCATAAGTCTCTTTTTAGAAAGAAGTGGGAATTGGCGGACTTTACTTTATACACCTTTGAATTTGCGAACTTTCTCTCATCCAGGTTTCCTGTCGATGTATTGTTTTCCTTCACCGCTATAGCAAGTGACATTTAAATGCTTAAAATGCACATAACTCCGAAAAGTCAGAAATGCGTGCCTTTGGATTCGAATTTGGATCCCCAGAATAGGAGGTTGAATTCTTGAATCCACTAAGCTATCACCACTATTACTTACTTGTAGACTACAGAAGCTTATAAAAAGCAAAAGGTTGTTAATTTTATTGGGAATGTTACCTATAAGCGGAGCGCAAACAACTTGAACGATTCCAGTAGCCAGCATAAATGTGGCGTAGGCTCCAGGAAACTCCTCATGCGGGACGTGGCTTGCAATGACAAGGGGGCTGGTCACGTGTAAAAATGCACGAAGTAATCCGAGTGCTCCAGTTACAAGTGCAACCCAAATAAATTGACGAACTTGCAGAAGAACTAAAAACATGGATAACAAAAAAAAATCTGAGTATTTTGTTGATTGTCGTAAAGTGGTATCACATTATAACAGTGTAGCATTACTAAAAAAAATGTAAAACACGTTTGGTTCTAAAGTACCTAATTGTTTGGTACGTTTTCTAACGTTCAATGTTATCATTGTCAATAACAATGATACCTTTCTTATATAAATTGTCTAAGATAAGTTAAAGTAAGCTAATATATCAATGATAAGATAGAAGGGAAAACATGAATGTTAATTTCATCTCTACTGATAAGAAAAGGGTAAGAAAACGATAAACATGAGACACGACATTCTTATCTATTGGCTATACCTGTTAACCATACACTATGCTCCTCACTTTCTATCGAATCCCTTCGACTTTTCAATTGAATTGATAGATCAATTGCCGTGTATAATAATTGTGGGACGAAGCTATCTGACCCACTCGCACGCCTATCTTATTACAACACAATCATCAATAGCAATTTGTTTAAAAACAATAAACTACTATTACGAGTATACTATGTACTTGATGTTGCTACATCTATTCATAAATAGCAATTTATAAAAAAAATATACATTTAATGCTGCTACACCTATGAATATTATAAAAGTTGTGCATGTTGAAGAAAATGGAAACAATAATAAAATCAATTAATCATTTGTACCAAATGTAGAAATTGTTCTAAAACATTAAACAGTAATAATGGTAATGATACTAAAGAAGAGACTCAAACAGTGTGATGAATTAATTAATGAAAATTAATTGGTAACTGGAAATCAATTAAGATTTTTTTTCTGTTTTATATAATTTTATAATAAGACAAACATTGCAAATCAAAGCTACAAATTAATTATTAAGTTGTTGATCATACCTAGCCTAAAAAGTAGAGTGAAGAGCGTGGCAGTGTAAAACAACACGCGGGTATTGAGATGCAATAGGTAACTGACGATGGCGAGGACAAAACGCCCGGCAACGTCCGCTCCGGCACCGATAGATATACATGTGGCTACAGTTGACTGAAAACAAATATTAACAATCAATCATAAAAGACTCCTTGTCAAAGACATATAACAAAGAATCTTTTAAAATACGCGTAACTTAATTAAAGGACAAAGAAGAGAAACGTAAAGAATTGGTTCCGTAATAATTACGTTAATAAAAGCGAGAATAATAAAGTTTTTTAGTTACTCACTACATCATACCCGTACTGGAACAATAACATTGGATGTAACATGAAAAATGTTAAGTCCGAAAAATTTGTAAAACTTTGTCCAAAGCAAATGTTACAATAAACAGCGTCTTTCCAAACTTTGATATTTAAAAATTCTATGACTTCAAACCTGCAAATAAATTGAAGGAAATTTTATAAATATTAAATTTAACTGAAACAAACAAAATAACCGTGGGTAAGAAAAACTTCCTAGTACCAAATTTTTTCAAGCTCTGATATTGATGCGTTAGCTTTGTTGGTATCCATGTTGCTACGTTCTTCAAGGAGATCCATATTTTCCTGAGATTGTTCTCTTTTTTCTGTGACATTTTCTTCTACAACGAAAATATCAACGTTGTTATCTAAATGGTTTACATCAAAAACTGATCAGTCATAGAAGACAAATAGTACTTCTTTTTCTGCCCCCTATATCTCTTGTTTTCATTGTTGCCATTCCCGGAAACACATGTAACGATATTCCTGTCAGTATCAGAAGAGTTCCTCTAAATCCATAATTGGTTAAAATATTTTGTATGAGTTTAGGATACCACATGAATAATATCCCCTGTGTTGCTTTGCATATACTCATCACAGCGATCCTCCTTCTCACAAAGTACTGATTTATTGTTGAATAGCAAACAGGTACCATAATTCCGAATCCGATGCCCTGTAGTACTCCAAATGTGAGAGGCAGCTGATTCATATTTGATATAATAACTGTTAGAAAGGACCCGACTGATAACATAATCGCTCCTAGATATCCTCCAAGTCTTAGAGTGTGTCGTTTAGATATAAGGTTGAGAATTAATCCTGAAAACAAAAAACTCAAATTGATTGGCGAATGATATCTCTCGCATAATTCTCTCGATAATTTTAATTCAATTCAAAAAACAATATAATTTTTTGATTTTATTTCTTTTAATTGATTGAATTCTACTCAATCATAGACGTTGTTTTGTTTAAATTTCCATTGCTCTTGAAGTGCGTTAATTTATTAAAAGTGATTAAGTTTTTAAAAAACATCTTAGGAACCTCCAACAGCCAGCATTATACCAAAGACACCATGAGCAGTAGTCAGCGATTTGGCAGTCGATCCAGTATCAATGATAAATTCATGATATATCAGGCCGAAGGAATTCACGTGTCCAATACTGGCGACCTGAAATAGAGATTTATAATGAGATAGGACAATTTTATCTTGTATTTAATTTTACTTTTATTTTATTATCACGTTTTACGCTAATGGTGATAACTGATAAGGAAGATGCAGATTTATATGAAAATACAAGAATCACTGTCTTGCCAGTAATAGTGATAAAATCGATATTAAAGATTGATACATACCTACCCATATACACATATACATAGTGAACATACATACCCTTATAATAGGTAACGTTTCTAAAGACTTTATTTCACACTAGCTTTTGCCAGCGGCTTCGCCCGCGTGAATTTCGTTTAAACTTCACCCCTTTATTTCACCCACTTAAGTGTCATAAACGTAAGAGTAGATAAAATATAGGTATACTTAATCAGAAAGCTTCTAACTGCTAAGCTATCGGGAGTTACACGTGTTATTGTGAGTCAA
The DNA here is from genome assembly GCA_905404135.1 of Hesperia comma. NCBI lineage: Eukaryota > Metazoa > Arthropoda > Insecta > Lepidoptera > Hesperiidae > Hesperia > Hesperia comma. The sequence continues at coordinate 18,280,523 of FR990014.1, read as the reverse complement.
CCATAAAAGATAGACATATGCTGTCGTGGAATATTTTTTATATAATTTTAAGGAGAACATTTCCGTCATACATGATTTCTGTGTAGCTTTAACCATTAAGGTTGCACACGCGACGGAAGCTTAAAAAATGGAGTAACTTCTCCCGTTTCCCCAACATTTCCCTTCACTGCTCTGCTCCTATTGATTGTAGCGTGATGAAAAGTATACTATAACCAGCGCGGGAGTATGAAAAATAATTGTACCAAGTTTCGTTAAAATCCGTCGAGTAGTTTTTGTTTCTATAACGGTTAGGTATACCTACATCAGACAGACAGACAGACAAAAATTTTACTGATTGCATTTTTGGCATCAGTATCGATCGCTAATCACCCCCTGATAGTTATTTTGGAAATATATTTAATGTACAGAATTGACCTCTCTACAGATTTATTATAAGTATAGATAGAAGATATATATAGATAATATTTATATAAATGGGTAACTAGTCATACGATTAATATTACCAATGATGTTTTAAATATCTAGATTGAGCGTCGCCCTACAATGAAAACAAAAAAAACAAGGCAACATTATCAAGCATGTGTGCGTGTAGGCGATGTTTTTCGCGGTTCATTTATTGTCTATGTGTGCGTAATCTGTGCGTAATGATTTATAAAAGTTGTGGCCAACAGTTGGCCACAACTTTTTGACACGTTTTCGCGGATTCGCTGTTCCATCTAGATATTTAATACATCTTTGAATATTACGTACTTACTATTGCTTTCCTGTGATTGTGTAAGTAAAATAGAGTATATAAATACCTACATATTAAATTAGATCAAATCGAATAATATATGTATCTAATTTGCATTCTAGGCTATTCATATAACATCGGTACTTAATACGATATCAAGTATCATAACACAATTTGGTTGTCGTCCTTTGACATCGGATCTCGTCATTAGATTAGATTAGAGCCAGAAATTTACATTATTAGCATATTACTAAGGTTCTTTTTTGATAATGTGTCTTAAAAATGTGGAATTTGATTTAATTTATTCTTATTACTTTGGATCGACTGAATATCGTTGAACGTTTCGCAATAAGTAGGTACCTATGTATATAATATTATTATGTTAAGTTTATAAGCCTTATAAAAAGTATAAATTCAAAGTACCTACTTTATCTAATGTATTTGTATCTATGAATTAATTGTTTGATAAATATGAAATTATTTTGAATGTTATATTTAAAATTAAATAGTACTGATACTAATTGTAAAGCGAAGGTACCTATTCCGAAGTGAGTCGTTGACGTATTGCTATGTATATTACGAGAATTTTGTAAATAATGCCAAATATTAAGTACATGACCGCATGTACCTACCTATATTTCTGGCGTAGTTGCCTACTCTATTCCATTAAATAGTAACTACGACAGACAGATTTCTAAAAATATTTTGTAAGTTGTTTACGTGGTGATACTGTGTTTTCTTAAAGACGCGTGAAATTAGGCATGTCAAAACGATGTTATTCATTTTTAAAATTCTAACACCATCTGCTAACTGGAGTAACCATCCTAGTCTCTAAATTGAGTCTCGTTCTATGTCGGTCACAGTTGTTGGATGGATGGTGCTACGTAGGTACCTACTCGTTTGCTACTTTAAATCCGCAAACAGAAATCCATTTAATTACAACAATGAACTCTGTGTTCGTCGAATTGATATTAATTTCAAAATTCATTGATTGATTACGCGTAGAACTTTATTAAGGTTTATATCCTTTGGATCTTCAGGTTAAAGCGATCGTAAGCGGTTCATTAGCATTTGATGTTGAATATTACCCGTCCCCATTCCCTTTGGAAAAGTGAATTTCATGTTCACGAAATCACGTATAACGACGTTGCCTGATTTTATTACGAGGTCTGATGCCTTTTATTAATTTCACATCTTTACCTCATATCCATTTTCATTCAAATTTTCTCCATAAACGTATCTGTTTTTTTAGAGTTATCGGATTTGGGCTGCTTATAGAATTTATGAGATTAACGCATTGGAACAAACATAGAGTTTCTATATTTTTCATGTCACAAAACAGAAGTTACTCAAGTTTTCCGTTTGAAATAAACAAAGTTACTTACTATGGTAATAACAGTGCCGAAGCAGACCATGTATCCCCAAGAATCCTCTTCAGAATCGACACAAGAATTGTCTCCTGGCTTGTTTTTGTCCATTGTATTTCTGTTGTATCAGTATTGTTTTACACTCGCGAACTAAGCGGAGGTGAGACACGCACTAACACGGATATCCCGGATAAAGACTAAATCTAAACAGTGCCGTGCACTGTACGATAAACATGCACCAGTGCATGTTGACGTTTTATCGATAATAAATGTTAGTTATATTTGTTATTTGACACGATTCTAATGTAGTAAAATATGTTTATTCTTAAAATTTCGTGCGCTAACTTCAATGATCTCAATATGCGGTGTTGTAAAAGTTATTTGTGACTTGAGTAACTTTAAGAAAGTGATAAAAATGTTTTGTTTAAGTTAAGAAATTTTACAGAAAAGGAACTAACTTCAATATTGTAAAGTAGAGATGACAAATGTCGTTCAAATTTTAATATCATCTGGGTCCACACGACAAAACCCAGCTTTCGAAAAAAGAAGGATCATAAAAATCTGTTCACCCAGCAAAAAGTTAAGAGTTGTTATTATAACGGCAGTAAATTAAATACGCATTATTATGGATAGCTCAAAAAGTACTGCTCAAGATGTCACTCGATTTTAGGTAGGACTATACTAAGAAATATCAAAATCAGTTTAGCCAGTATTCAGTTATGATTTACCTAAGAGAAAAAACTGAGAACCTTCTCAATATTTTTTAAGCCTTTCAATAATATTTTAAAAATCATAATATAATTTGTGACTTACCACCGTAGAGCCTACTTACCCTGAGGATGCCCTGTTAAGGGACGAAATACGTGTTTTTGCTTTTTTTTTCAATTTTCATTGAATGTTCTTATGTGGGAGGGAGGTGCATGTTGCTTAGAAATTTATAAACCATCTAAAATACCTACAAGTTTGCTCTGAGATAGTTACAAGGTATATTGTACTTAAACTGTAACAGTGTGGAGTTCCGTAAAGTAACGCCTGATACAATCAAGATTATTCAGTTACTAGATTTAATACGACTATTCATACAAAAATTAAGAGTAACATAAATGTTTATATTGCTTGACCAGTAAAATAGAAAACCTGTCACGTGGGCGCTAAAGTTTCCTTTTTATGGCAACAGTAGTTATAATAACGCTCATGTCATTTTGAAAACAAAGTTGGAAATGTTATTTAGGGGGAAAAATGTTATATTTAAAAGAAATGTTATTTTAGCACATGGGAAACCATTTTTCTGTCACGACTATACTTAAATATTTTTTGGCATTTTAGCACAAAATAAGCTCTCAAAGTAACAAAACAAAAATAATTATGACATTCTGACAAGCTGACAAGCAATTTACATGTGACATTGAGAAAGTAAGCGTTGCCAGTAAAACAAATTACTAGCTTACCGCAATATGGCGAGGTTTTTTATTTTCCTGGTCAATCTATAATAATACTACATTACGATAAGAGTGCTATAAGTGTCATATTATTGAATTTTGAATTTGGTGAAGTATGAATTGGCACGGGCAATATAAATAAAAAAGTACAGTTTCAAAGAATTTTATTATTTTGATTATTTTCCTTTTTAAAAATCTTTTGTTACAAAAACAATCAGATCTTAGTCTAGTGTAAATAACCCTTTGGATTGCTAAGAATGACTCGAATTTGCCAGGTCAATATACACTTTTTGAAAAATAAAAAAAAACCGGCCAAATGTGAGTCGGACTTGCGCACGAAGGGTTCCGTACCATTATGTATAAAAACGCCAAACATTTTTGGTCTGTTGTATAAAAGCCTCACTTAACTATTTAATTGTTTTATTGTAGCCACATATTACGCCCAACGCCATCTCTTGGACCGAAAGGTAACTAAACTTACGTGGAATGTATGGGCACCCACTTAAATATTTATTTTATTCTGTTTTTTAGTATTTGTTGTTGTAGCGGCAACAGAAATACATCATCTGTGAAAATTTCAACTGTGTAACTATTACGGTTCATGAGATACAGCCTGGTGACAGACAGACGGACGGACGGACGGACGGACGGACGGACGGACGGACGGATGGACAGCGAAATCTCAGTAATAGGGTCCCGTTTTACCCTTTGGGTACGGAACCCTAAAAAAGGAACAAAAAATATGGCTATTAATAACTTTGTTACAAATAGTACACAATGAGGGTAAAAGCGTGTGAATTCGCTGCTAGAGGCGCTAGTGGAGAGTGAGGTCTGGCTGTCAGTGCCACAAACTTATCTGACCCGGTAATAGCGGCGCTACTGTCTTTGTCTTGGTCTGACAACAGTATAACATTTGTATTAGTTCCAATTTTCGCCACCGGGTCAGATAAGTTTGTGGCACTGTCACTTCTCACTTGTCTGAATGTCACTGTCACTGTTTTTGTTTGGGCGGGCTTTGACAGCTGGACAGTGGCGCTAACTGGTGAGCACAAAAACGGCTACCCTCATTCACAAACATTTTCAGCGACTTATGTTGGGTATCTACAACATGGCATTCCACTTAAAAACATTTATGTCAGCTGTCACTTCAATCAAGTCAAATTATTAAACGTAATTTTTGGGCTAAAAACTTTTGGTAACATATAGCTTCAAAAAATCATCAACATTCTAAGCCTATGACTGCAATAGTTTTTAGATACTCCAAATCAATACATTTTAAAAGAAACACAAGTCATTAAATTAAATGAGTAATTTAGCTTCCGTTTTCATGATAAATATCCTGGTAATATTGCTATTCTTGAGACGAGAATGATGCTTGTTTCTCATACATCAAATTATGAACATCGAATCTCGTAACTATGACATCGAAGGTCATGACCATGTTACATTATTTCGATGTAACTAGCATAACTTTGAACACATTTCATTGAAACACAGGACTTTGAACACTTAAGAAAACATTACATCTAAGTTTATGACAGCGAACACATTACGACGAAACTCTAAACATCTAATAAATTCCATCGAACCTCATGACTGTGAACACATTATATCGAAGCTCATAACATCGAATACATTACATCGGAGTTCATGACATCGAAGACAATAAACTTATAACTCCTAATAGTAGCTTATTATTATAGATCTCGAAATCCCATACAATTTTATCTGAAAATATTAATCTCAGTTTGGGCATAAGTTAACAATTCATAAAGCAACTAGGTTGCCTAAGGCTAACATAATAGCTAATTTTTTTAACTATACATTTATGCAAATTATGTACAAAATCTTCATCCTTTTAAATTTATTTTAAACATAATGTAAATATTTAAATGCAACAAAATTACTAGCACTCAGTATCTAATATTATAATTAATCCGTAGGATATGTATTGTGTTAACACAATGAAATTAGTCTACTTTATAAAAATAAATTTGAGCACAATCCCCAACCAGCACACCATAATTTATATTATATCGATGTATATTTTATGTACATGGGAAACATTTACTTCATGGTCCTAGATTGATAGTGTGACCTGTGTAACCCTTATGAACAGCAACACTCAACTTTGTGTTTAACTTCTTTAGAACAATTTTCAGTAACAATACTAAGTACAATAAATAAAAACTACGTTAATTTACGTCTAAAATTGCAACTAATAATGTAACTATTTTGTGATAAGTCAAGATTTACGTATACGTATAATGGTAATTTATAATGGTATCACATCACATTACTTTATTAGTAGGCATTGTTTTTTTTGGCATTTTTCTTCAACTCTTGCATGGCACGTTACTGAGCACGGGTGTATCCTCATTACTGAGGAGGCCTAGAGCCTACTGCCACTTTACTTCTGATCGAATTGTTAAATTTTTTTTTCCAAGTCTAGGCAATGAATTTAGTACAAAACACTAATTGTTCGTCACAAATTCTGAAACAGGACCATCATAAGCGCACTGCCAGCCAAAAACGAAGCGATAAATGCCTGTTACGACGAGGTACTCACTTGGTTGATTCATACTGAATCTGATCCACTGTTTTAAATTTTAGCACCAAAGTTTGGGAACCAGTGATTGACGTCATCAAAGCATTCACTTAGAAAAAGATTCACGTAGGCTGTCCCTTCTCAAGTCTTCTGCGCCTAACGATTTTGATAACACCTTCCACGAACCAGGGCACGACGCAGCAAATATTACACATTGTCAGCATGACGAAAGCTATTTTATAGCTCCCGGTGTAATCGCGAATAAATCCTGAAATGAAAGGTCATAAAGATCAAAATAAAACTTTTTGGATCTTACACGGTAACATGATATTAATTTTGTACAATATTTTTATATTTATTTATGGAAAAAACAAGTTGCATTCGTTTTTTTTAGATTATAATATTTATTAAGGAACTAAGCCTACGACTGTGTGCATGTATGGAAGTTCTTCCCGCGTAAATCCCGATTCCGCTGAAATTTCAGGTATAAAATTTGCCTCCTAATTATAACCTCCTTTATCTTGTAGTGAAAGCCTTTTAAAATCATTTATTTGTGTTTTATTATCATGTTAATAACTACATACAATTGAAAAAACACAAGTTAGTTTGAAATCATAGACAGGCCCTTAAATTGTATTTATATGTACCTACCTATAGATATAGATGAACATTAGGATCATATTATTTTTACTATTAGGTTTATCATTATATTGTAAAAATATATATCCACAAAGCCTGACCTCCTCATTTGGGTCAATTTTTAACTATGATGTTACATTGCTTACAATGTCATGGATTTCAAACTATTTTCTGTAACAGGTATTGGTTGAAGATAAAACGTTTCGAGTATAACTGCTTCAAGAAATATTAATCAAAGAATCCGGGAGACTAAAGTCTTAGCAACTTTCACCGCTTTCAGTCGCTGTACTGAAAGAAGTTTTCCATGAGTAATAAAGTATTGTTTTAGTTTCGTTAACTCATAAATACTTTGCTTTCAAAGTTCTTTAATAAAAATACTGAATTATCTAGATGGGCTGCATCGGATATTGTTGAGTAACTAGTTAGATTTTTGTTAGGTATAATTAAAAAGTATTCTCTATTTTTACTACTAAGTATTTCTACACCTATTTCTAGGTACCTATTCGTTTCAACGCGCGACTTAAGATGTTAGTAAGAAAGAGTAAGACCTTACATTTAGATTTGTCTAATTTATTTTCAATTCTTACTTAATTTAAAATCGTCGACTCGTTTTCATTCTAACTAGGTTGTTTCGAGGAAATTACTTAATAAAGCCGACCATTATTTTGTTTTCGTCCCTACAATAAAATTATGGACCGTTTCTCTGAAGCCTATTTCAAGACATGAAATTGGTCCTCTTATATTGGTTATCGTAACTGAAAACCATTTATGTTCGTAATTATATTCCAGCTCACTATAATAGCCAGTCTTCTAGAAAAGTGAACAAGTTTTTATGAAATAAGTAAGCTTATCTTGGACGTCAACCTCGTCATAACATGAAGTTGAGTATTGTAACGCCTTTTTTTCTGTAATTGGGTGTAGCCTCTAGGTGCCCTAAGTGATTAAAAAAAAATTAAGTAAACACCGACCTGGTAACCTCATATGTTGGTTCGCAATTTCCGCTGACACTGCTGCAACGCTATTATTAATTAGTTTACCCATCTCTTTGCATTCTTTTTGGCATAGTAGAAGTTCACTTACACTATTTTATCTTGTTTATATACCAGTTTTCACATATTTTTAACCTCTAAACTAGGTAAACAAACTGGTGTAATTGTCTAATCAATCTGACGTAATTGTCAAGTCAATATCTGTCAAATGACTCTGTTCAGTGACGCTGAGGGCGCTAGTGTCGGGGTTGATTGTCGCTGGCTTGGCTACTCATTCACTTGGAAAATTATTATTCCAGAATAATTGTAGAAATTTCTGTCCTAACTAATTACCTTGTAGGCGGTCCTATTTTAATTAGTTTTCATTTTTTAGAAGGTCTAAGGATTTAAACCTTTCAGTGGACTAATCGAGGTTCCTCTAGGTCTATGTGAGGGTCTATGGAACTAGGTTTTAATTTTCGGACGAATGACCTTGATCTTGACAGCTGGCTCTGTGTATAGCGAAATTAAGAAATTCGGATGTTTATTTGGAAGAAAGTGGAAATGTTTTGGTCAAGAAAGCTGGACTTGACTGATTCCTGCTGTCTGTGTACAGTGACCATCGAGTGCGTTTTTGGTGTTATTAATCTGTACCACACTGAACCAAGGAGTGAATGTGTGAATATGTACGGGTAGTGGGGTCTTGGTTCAGCGACTGGTTTTGAACGTGAGGAACGTGGCTTCGTTCTTTCTATTTTCGGGCGGCGAGCGAAGCGGACCTCGGAGCAAGAAGTCTTGGACCTCAGATAAACGTGCTGGATACCCTGGGATTGGGTAACCGGGAATACTCTGCGGGCAACGCCGCGGGCTTTGGCTGCGAATTTCGGGGCTGTACGTGCAAGTTACGTGCGAATTGCGCGTCCAGTTGGCCGCTTCAAGCGGGCTGTCGGAGATCGACCACGTAAGTAGTTGATGTCTTGCTTCGTGGCAATTTTACCTATCGGTATTTAGTGAATTCGAGGTTATGTAGTATATCGTTCCTTGCAGTTGGGATTGGCGGAACGAAATAGAAAACCGGCAAGCGGGACCTCGTTCCTCGTGCCGGCCACGTGCTTTCGTGCCTCCAGTAAGGTATGTTTCCATGCCTTCACTTCTTTCATAACCTCTCGTTTTATTATCACTCTCTCTCTTACTGTAGATTTTAAATATCACATGGGGAAATTATTGAAAACGTAGTATTTCACGTATAACCTAAGCCGTTGAACGGTTAGGTCCCCCGGCTTTGTACTTTTAACCTTTTGTTAGACAGCGAAAGAGTATTAATTAATTTATTCATTCTTTGCATTGTCAAATTAACCTTAAATTATCGAAATTGAACTCAGACCTAGTAAATTCACTCCGCTCTGGGATTTATTGTGGGATTCTTAGTGAATTGATGCTGATTAGGTATTTTTATTATTATATGTTAATAATTGCCCTCCGGACAGATAGCGTTGCCGTCTGCTAATAATACCTAGTTATTCCATAATGTGTAACTTCTAACTTAACTATATACTATTGTCTTTAATACATTATACCTAACGGCTACTAGGTATTGGAATATAAATGAACTTAACTATATACTATTGTCTTTAATACATTATACCTAATGGCTACTAGGTATTGGAATATAAATGAACTTAACTATATACTATTGTCTTTAATACATTATACCTAACGGCTACTAGGTATTGGAACATACATAAATGTTTAAGTTTTGCTGTTTGTGTTCTTAAATGCATAATCTTTTAAATAATTATTATCATGAACCATGAACTCCTTATTGCTATATACAAGTGTAAGCGGTGTCTGCCTAATTAGGTATTATCATTTTTTTAACTATAAGGTGTAACTTAGACTGAATATCCCTATTCAGCTGTGCAGTAATTATTTGTAAACACTTGAGGTGACACATGTTGTTTTGTGTACGCTTCAGGAGGCTGGTTCTGTACGGGTTCTGGGCGAGCTGGTTCTGTACGGGCTCTGTACTGGTTCTGTGCGGGCTGTGCACCTCCTGGTGGCTGGTGGACAGATTGGACACGGGGTTAAGCTGGCTCCTGCGGCGGCTTTGGCTGAGCAGACTTTTATTTTTCATCTTATTTAATATAAATTCTTTATTTTTGGGTGTTGGTTAAAAAGCCGAGGGCCAGTAACCGAGTGCCAAGCGCAGCCTAGAGCTACTATCTTATACCTATACTTATACCTGCTCTCTTATACCTATACATATACCTACTCTCTTATACCTATACCTATACCTATTATCTTATACCTATACTTATACCTGCTCTCTTATACCTATACCTATACCTACTCTCTTATACCTACACCTATACCTATACCTACTATCTTATACCTATACCTATTATCTTATACCTATACCTATACCTACTACCTTATACCTATTACCTATTATCCTATAACTCTACCTCATTTATAGAGCTACTCTACCTCATTTATAGAGCAACTCTACCTTACTTATTATTAAGTTATTATTATATTAACCTAACTTAATTACTTAAATATTAATTACTTACCGCACATATTGTTAAAGTCACAAGCGAGCCAATAGTCCAATCTATATCTTACCCGGGTGTACTGTAGTCCCCAAAGAAACTGAATCTTGTTATTAACCTAAACATTAATCTAAGTATTAACCTAACTTTTGTCAACCTTAATCTAAGTCTTGGTCTTTAATCTCGTCTGGAATTTTCATATTTATCTAATACAACGTGTAACCACTATATTACACTATAGCAAAATAAACATTTTGAATAAGGCCTTATATTTTTCTTTATTGTTACACCCAACTCGATAGGGACTTAAATTTTTTTTATTGCAATGGCGACCTTGACCGGACGCTAAGTAGAACCTGAAATTTTATTATTACAATGGCGACCCTGACAGGACGTCAAGTAGTAGCTTAAAATTTTTTATTACAATGGCGACCGTGACAGGACATTTATTGGCTTCGCGGGTGTAACCTCCGTTACTGGTCTGTTGCTCACTAGCGGATTGTTGACTTTACAATTATTGTGCTTCTTCATTTTGCTGTGCTCGGTTGCTGCCCTACGGTATTTATTTTTTTTGTTTTGTATGCTGCCATCTGAGTCTGATACTCTGGCACTTGGTGTTTAATCTTAAGTCTAAATTTATTAAGTACTATTAAGTATCATTAAGTAAGTTGCCCGGATACGATTACTGCTGATTGTTATACCTAACTGTAAAACATTATGGAAGAACGTCCTATCCGTTTTCACTTGTTAAAGAAAGACGAACTGCAATACGAGGTAGCTATCCGCGATGGGGTCCCAGAGGGTACTGTAGAGCGTTTGCGAACTCAAATAAAGTCTTTAGCTAAAGAAATTCCGACTGATCAAGTAAGTTTCTTTGAGGGTGATGTAAGGCCGGAGCTTAAAACTATCGCGTCGAAGCTTACCGAACTGGAGGAAATCTGTAACTCTAAAAATTTCCTTTTAAAGAAATTATACCGTATCGAGGCGCTGGGGAACCACTTGTTCCATAGGTTGAGTAGGGTAGAGCCGGAGGAGGAAGAGGATAAGGCTTGGAAAGAGGATCTGGATAATCGCCTACTGACTGTCTTACAGCAATTGGATAGGATTATGCACACCTTCACAAGTAGTGTTGATTTTAAACCCAAGGTCGCTGACGTCGCAGAGGAGTTTGTCCACTCTGGGGGACAGATGGCGATGACGCAGCCGGTCGTGACGTGTGATCGCTCTGCTACAGTACAATCCTTAAATATTAAGTTTAACGGTAAGGGCTGTGTTCAGTCGTTTTTGGAACGGGTGGAAGAAATTTGCGCTTCACGAAATATCTCCCTTGAGAAGTTGTATAAGTCGGCTGTAGAACTTTTTGTAGATGAGGCTCTGTATTGGTATCGTAGTGTTAAGTCGGAGGTGTCCAATTGGGATCAATTAAGAGCTTTGTTGTTGGAGGAGTACTTACCCTACGACTACGAGCACCGTTTACTCAAGGAAATTCGTTCTAGGACGCAGGGTCCGGATGAATCGATAACGGTATACTTAAGCATAATGCAAAACTATTTCTCCCGACTTAAGAAACCCCTGGACGACGCTGAAAAATTAAACATCATATTATACAATATTAGGCCGTTCTACTCGACACAGTTGGCGCTTTGCGAGGTGAGGACGTGGTCCGACTTAAAGTCGCGTTGCAGGTTGTTAGAAGCTGCGAAGCAGAGGGCGGAAAATTTCACCGAACCTCCTAGGAGTACGGCGAACGTAGTGGTCCCCGAGCTGGCTTATAAAGGAAAGGCGACTCGTCCGCGTTGTGATGCTGTCAATAGGGTAGAGAAGGTGGACAAGTTTTGTGTTCGTTGCCGGGTCAAGGACCATACACTCCTAGAGTGCAAGGCCCCGAGGATTAAAGTTTGTTTTCGCTGTGGTGAAAAGGGCGTAACTGCGGCGGACTGTTCTAAATGTGTCGGGCCTAAACCCATACCTACACCGGTGTCTGTATCTTCTGTTCGGGTACAGCAGAGTAACTCTGTTGCTCGTACCTCTCCCACAGAGTGGCGTGAGTGGTGTAACCACGTCCACTCTATCTTTAATTCTAAACCTTTAGTGAAGTCTGAAGTCTGTGTTACCAGTAAGGAGTGTGAGGATGGTCGTCCTTACCTTAATGTAGAGATTTGTGGTTTAAATAGTTGTGGTCTTCTGGATTCTGGGTCGGAGATTTCGATTATAGGAGGCGCTGCTATAGACAAGTATTCTGAATTTTGTGAGGTCCAAAAGTCAGACTCTGTTTGTTCGGTGGTTACTGCCAACGGATCTACTTCCCCTGTCAAAGGATTTATTTTCTTACCTGTGATAGTAAATTCTAGGTTACGGGTTATTCAATTTTATCTTGTTCCTGATATGGAAACAAGATTAATTTTCGGAATAAATTTCTGGAAAGCTTTCCAGATTGCGCCAGACATATTGCGTCTGACGACGCGGTCGATGGAAGAGGTTAGTAGGAAACCTCAAGGAGCGGTAGCTCCACGTAAAGGAGGCACTGTCCGTTCTGACGCTCTCTACATAGAGCGCCAGAGCAAAGATTGTACGGTGCGTGAACGTCGCTCGTTATTGAACGACGTTGATGGTTTTAAAAGTAAGACGCGAGTTCCTAAAGAACGGAGGTCGCCTAGGGTTCCTAAGGGAGTTGTTATTCCTTCGGATAGTCCTTTAGTTAGTAAGAATGTTTGTCGCAGGCCCGTTCAGTGTGCTGGAGTAGGGGTAGCTGGTTCACTGATTACGCCTCGACGAACTACTAGTGGTAGGGAAAATATTTTTTCAGGCGAGCTGCTGCCGCCGTCTGAAAAACAAAGGATGTCTTATTGTTTAGGTACTGGCTGGAGAAAGAGAACTTCTTCAGCGAGTTCTGCTTTTCATAATTTAATGTCTGTAGCGATGTTAGGCGCTGGGGGCCAGCGTGAATTTTACTCTCTTTTGTCGCAAAATTCTGGCGAGTAGGGGGGTACTGTAACGCCTTTTTTTCTGTAATTGGGTGTAGCCTCTAGGTGCCCTAAGTGATTAAAAAAAAATTAAGTAAACACCGACCTGGTAACCTCATATGTTGGTTCGCAATTTCCGCTGACACTGCTGCAACGCTATTATTAATTAGTTTACCCATCTCTTTGCATTCTTTTTGGCATAGTAGAAGTTCACTTACACTATTTTATCTTGTTTATATACCAGTTTTCACATATTTTTAACCTCTAAACTAGGTAAACAAACTGGTGTAATTGTCTAATCAATCTGACGTAATTGTCAAGTCAATATCTGTCAAATGACTCTGTTCAGTGACGCTGAGGGCGCTAGTGTCGGGGTTGATTGTCGCTGGCTTGGCTACTCATTCACTTGGAAAATTATTATTCCAGAATAATTGTAGAAATTTCTGTCCTAACTAATTACCTTGTAGGCGGTCCTATTTTAATTAGTTTTCATTTTTTAGAAGGTCTAAGGATTTAAACCTTTCAGTGGACTAATCGAGGTTCCTCTAGGTCTATGTGAGGGTCTATGGAACTAGGTTTTAATTTTCGGACGAATGACCTTGATCTTGACAGCTGGCTCTGTGTATAGCGAAATTAAGAAATTCGGATGTTTATTTGGAAGAAAGTGGAAATGTTTTGGTCAAGAAAGCTGGACTTGACTGATTCCTGCTGTCTGTGTACAGTGACCATCGAGTGCGTTTTTGGTGTTATTAATCTGTACCACACTGAACCAAGGAGTGAATGTGTGAATATGTACGGGTAGTGGGGTCTTGGTTCAGCGACTGGTTTTGAACGTGAGGAACGTGGCTTCGTTCTTTCTATTTTCGGGCGGCGAGCGAAGCGGACCTCGGAGCAAGAAGTCTTGGACCTCAGATAAACGTGCTGGATACCCTGGGATTGGGTAACCGGGAATACTCTGCGGGCAACGCCGCGGGCTTTGGCTGCGAATTTCGGGGCTGTACGTGCAAGTTACGTGCGAATTGCGCGTCCAGTTGGCCGCTTCAAGCGGGCTGTCGGAGATCGACCACGTAAGTAGTTGATGTCTTGCTTCGTGGCAATTTTACCTATCGGTATTTAGTGAATTCGAGGTTATGTAGTATATCGTTCCTTGCAGTTGGGATTGGCGGAACGAAATAGAAAACCGGCAAGCGGGACCTCGTTCCTCGTGCCGGCCACGTGCTTTCGTGCCTCCAGTAAGGTATGTTTCCATGCCTTCACTTCTTTCATAACCTCTCGTTTTATTATCACTCTCTCTCTTACTGTAGATTTTAAATATCACATGGGGAAATTATTGAAAACGTAGTATTTCACGTATAACCTAAGCCGTTGAACGGTTAGGTCCCCCGGCTTTGTACTTTTAACCTTTTGTTAGACAGCGAAAGAGTATTAATTAATTTATTCATTCTTTGCATTGTCAAATTAACCTTAAATTATCGAAATTGAACTCAGACCTAGTAAATTCACTCCGCTCTGGGATTTATTGTGGGATTCTTAGTGAATTGATGCTGATTAGGTATTTTTATTATTATATGTTAATAATTGCCCTCCGGACAGATAGCGTTGCCGTCTGCTAATAATACCTAGTTATTCCATAATGTGTAACTTCTAACTTAACTATATACTATTGTCTTTAATACATTATACCTAACGGCTACTAGGTATTGGAATATAAATGAACTTAACTATATACTATTGTCTTTAATACATTATACCTAATGGCTACTAGGTATTGGAATATAAATGAACTTAACTATATACTATTGTCTTTAATACATTATACCTAACGGCTACTAGGTATTGGAACATACATAAATGTTTAAGTTTTGCTGTTTGTGTTCTTAAATGCATAATCTTTTAAATAATTATTATCATGAACCATGAACTCCTTATTGCTATATACAAGTGTAAGCGGTGTCTGCCTAATTAGGTATTATCATTTTTTTAACTATAAGGTGTAACTTAGACTGAATATCCCTATTCAGCTGTGCAGTAATTATTTGTAAACACTTGAGGTGACACATGTTGTTTTGTGTACGCTTCAGGAGGCTGGTTCTGTACGGGTTCTGGGCGAGCTGGTTCTGTACGGGCTCTGTACTGGTTCTGTGCGGGCTGTGCACCTCCTGGTGGCTGGTGGACAGATTGGACACGGGGTTAAGCTGGCTCCTGCGGCGGCTTTGGCTGAGCAGACTTTTATTTTTCATCTTATTTAATATAAATTCTTTATTTTTGGGTGTTGGTTAAAAAGCCGAGGGCCAGTAACCGAGTGCCAAGCGCAGCCTAGAGCTACTATCTTATACCTATACTTATACCTGCTCTCTTATACCTATACATATACCTACTCTCTTATACCTATACCTATACCTATTATCTTATACCTATACTTATACCTGCTCTCTTATACCTATACCTATACCTACTCTCTTATACCTACACCTATACCTATACCTACTATCTTATACCTATACCTATTATCTTATACCTATACCTATACCTACTACCTTATACCTATTACCTATTATCCTATAACTCTACCTCATTTATAGAGCTACTCTACCTCATTTATAGAGCAACTCTACCTTACTTATTATTAAGTTATTATTATATTAACCTAACTTAATTACTTAAATATTAATTACTTACCGCACATATTGTTAAAGTCACAAGCGAGCCAATAGTCCAATCTATATCTTACCCGGGTGTACTGTAGTCCCCAAAGAAACTGAATCTTGTTATTAACCTAAACATTAATCTAAGTATTAACCTAACTTTTGTCAACCTTAATCTAAGTCTTGGTCTTTAATCTCGTCTGGAATTTTCATATTTATCTAATACAACGTGTAACCACTATATTACACTATAGCAAAATAAACATTTTGAATAAGGCCTTATATTTTTCTTTATTGTTACACCCAACTCGATAGGGACTTAAATTTTTTTTATTGCAATGGCGACCTTGACCGGACGCTAAGTAGAACCTGAAATTTTATTATTACAATGGCGACCCTGACAGGACGTCAAGTAGTAGCTTAAAATTTTTTATTACAGTATACAGGGACATCTAACTAACTTTATTACTGTTTTGTAAACTGCAATAATCTAAGACCTATTGGCCTAAGGCCTATAGTCTAAGGCTTTTTGCAAGTGTCTAGGATCTTGTCTATGCCTCCCTCGTGGTCGACGCTCTATAGGTACCTATATTTACCTAGTTCCATATACGAGGCGTTGCGTCTACGATCGTGTCCTGTCTGCTAAGGCACTTCTCACATTACGCTATTTATTAGCTACGCGACTGCAACGCATCCCAAAATTTCGCTGTATCTGACACTTTTGACTGACAGGAGACGCATCGTAAAAGCGTGAACGTTGTCAGATACAGCGAATTTTGGATTGCGTTGCAGTCGCGTAGCTCATAAATAGAGTTGTGTGAGAAGTGCCGAACTGTGCATTGCATCAGAGTCGCGTAGCTAATAAATAGCGTCGTTTGAGAAAGGCTTAAGAGACACTTACCTATCATAGGTCCAATGGTCAAGCTAATTCCTCCAGCCAAAAGCATGTAGAGGCCATAAGCTGGTGGATATCTCTCGATGGGCACAAACTCAGCCAACACGATAGGCTGGGCAATATGGACCAGGGATCGTAAGGCTCCCAGAACTCCAGTCAGAATAAGTAGCGGTACATAGGTTGTGAACTGGATGAAGACTGAAATAATAACAATAATATTATGTAGACTACTGCTTCTGATATATGATAATAGTACTAAGTAATAGATATACAATTATAGCTAAATATTTAATCGGAAGGCTATTCTTCAAGGTGATTAGATATCCTCTTTAATCATTACTGTCTTATTTATAAACGTGGTGTAAAGATACTCCGAATTTAAACTTTTTTATCTTTTTCTAACATTTCACTTTAGAGAATCATATGACAGGCGCAAAAAAATAGTTTATTAATAGAACAGTAATAATGCCTTAACTTCCGTACCAATAAAAATATGTTACGAAGAGCGCTAACTATATTAATGTAACATCAAATTCTGAAGCTGGGAACTTGGATCCACTATAGTTGCAGAAGTTCGAGATAGGCACTTAATCACGTCTGTAGCACAGTGACCACTGATTGTCCCCATTCTAGCGGCTTTGGTCGCTCATGTTTAGCCGATCGACCGGATAAAATAGGTTACGCAAACAGTAAGTCCAACTAATTGTTGGCTATTTCATGTTAAAAGGCAAACCAATTTAATTAAAGTAATAATCTGAAACCATTTTAAACTAAAGGGTTGCGGTGTAATGGTTCGTAAAATTATGTTAATTTATTACAGGGTTTCTTTAAGTGGGGTCTATGAACTCCTTTGGGGTTCATGAAGATTGCCGGGGGTCACGCAGAAGTGGATAAGGCGGTTCATTGGAAATATTATGCACTAGTTCTTGTACAACGAGTCCTTCATTTTTTTTTTATTTCAATGTAGGTCTCCTTTGTATTTAAATTCTGAAATTGGTAAATACACTCTACATTTCAAAAGTGGAACCACTGCTTAATTTGATACAGCAATGACAACTACTTTCACTGTGTATCGAGTACCCATACTCAAATATAAGAGTTGACCAGAGGGCCAACGCTGGGAAGAAGCCACAAGGCTTTATGGTACTTTATGTTGATTTTACTAGACACCGGTAACCTAGCCCAGTCATATAGTTCTTACCTAGTCTAAACAATGCGGTGAACAGAGCTCCAGCGAAGAACATATACCGGCTGTCCATCCGAAAGAACTGTCCAGACACACCTAGCAGAAGCCTCGCCGCCATGTCAGTGGCACCACCCGTCGCTATTATGTTGGCTATTTCAGTCTGGAATACAAGAGAAATTGTGTTCAGAAGCGATAGGTATTTAGAAAGCGAAAGCTTAGTGGTGAGAGCGTCGAGGTCTTACTAACAGAAGATAGAACCTGCTGATATTTCTAATATTTAAAGTTATGTAGTTACGTAGATACGTGCAACAGTTGCTAACAATTTTAACAAATTCCTACACATCAGCTGGCGTCAATATCGACCAGTAGTATAACAAAGTATATGATTGAATCAAATTAGCACGTGCCAATAATGATGATGATTTCTGGGAATCATCAAATTCTGACTTGGTGGAAATGGGACCTCCTTGGAAGTAGGTACCTACACTCTTTCAAATAAAACTTAAAAGTTTGATTCACAAATGACATAGAAATCGCTGGACATAAACAAAAAATACAGAACCTCCTTTTTGACTGACTTCAAAAACAGAGAAAGTTCTCAATTCGAAACTTTTTACTTGATGAAACTATTTTGATGATGAACTAATAAAAATCTAAGCGACTACTGACGGGTACTTTTTAATTTTAATTCTCACCGTCCACCTATAATTTATATCGGGTGCCATTAAAATGAATCTATATATATAAAACTCTTGCGTTACTGAGTGATTGACTGACAGACAACGTACAGCCGAAACTACTAAATGGAAGAACCTGAAATTTGGCTTGTATGTTCCTTGGGGAGTGAATAGGAGCACTAAGAGAGGATTTTTGGAAATTCCACCCCGAAGGGCGTGAAATAGGGGGGTGAAGTTTAAATGAAATCCACGCGGGCGAAGCCTGCGGGCGGAAGCTAGTTCAATAAATCAAACGCGAACAGATATGGTAAATAATTATAAAGGACTGAAAGGTACGACAGGAGGTCGGATGTGTTTTTAATGGATGTTTTTAATGGATGTGATGTGTTGTTATCTAATGTAAGTCATCCTGTCATTTAAAACTTTATTTATTTATTTAACTTTTTCATGTACACTATACACTTCAAAGGAATCAATATATTATGTAATATTGTACATAGGGTCTACTTATTTCTTAAAGAAATCTCTTCCAGTCTGCTTCCAGTAGACCCAGGAATGGAAACGCAATGTAAGAGATTCGATTTTAACTTTACTATGTTAAGATTGTTATTTAATGTGAGGTGTCGGTTTATCCGCTTTAATTTACTAAATAAATAAATAGAGTTTACACCGAGAATTACTATTCAGGGTCCTTACAACTTTATAATAAACGATTTTAAAAACTACATTAACGGGATGTGACATAAAAACAAAACTGTAATTATCGTAATCAAGAATATAAATTGGCATTTAAGCTTTTGGTCGCAATAAATATTCTAGTTAATTATCATTGACATCGTTTGGCAAAGTGAAGCATGAATATCGTGAAATATAGACTGGTAGTCCTATTACAGAATATTTACATACAAATGTTACGGAATACATATTTTATAAGTTTAAAGCCACAAAAGATACTATCTTTTAATTCTCATTCTAATTTTAGGTTTAAATAGCACGTATATTGCGACAGGAAACAAAAAATAGATATCGACATAAAACAAAAATCCCTAATAAAAATCTCCATATTTACGCAAAAAAAAAAACTATGCCATTTATCCACATCCGATTCATAGCTTTTTATTTATTCATGCATCATAAAAACGTCATGTCTACTTAAATTTATCGATTTAGGGGAACATTTTTGTTCTTAATAAGAAGGATACCTATTCCATATACCATTTATTGCTATAGTGAGAACATTCAAAACTTTTTAATATGCCTCAAGAACGTACGATACTGGCCACCACCACCCATGGAAGAAGGAAGGGAAAGAAAAAGTTAATACCATGGCTGTTTCCCAGGCGCTATAAACGTCTGTAGATATTAAGTCTGGGATATTTTGTAATTATTAACCCTCGACGCAATAAGAAGGGTGTTTCGTGGCGTCGTAGCTCTCAAACAGATTCACCGATTTTTGTGCATTTTATTTAATTTGAAAGACTATTTCCTTGCGGTGATTTAAACTATGTTTGATAGAAACAGGTTCAGCAGTTTGAAGAATATCAGCTCTTATCCAAAATGATGTTAGTTATTTGGCAATTTAGCGCCATTTCGATATTACGCAGTGAACAATATTATCGATGGAGGAAAGGTAATTGACACTAATGAAATTGTAATATGAATTTATATTTATTATAGTTCACTCGCAGTATATTCATATGACAGTTATTTCGTCCAAATGTTATGTAGCAGGATTCGCTACGAGCTCGGAAGATTGACTTGTACTGAAGATGGATGGAGTTCACTTTGGCTTCAACCACTACGGGTCTCTCCTAATCATTGACGAGGCCAAATCTCCACAACCTTTTTCCTTGGTGGCCGACCCAAGTATCAGTTTAAAGCCACATGCCACCTCGGTCAGCGTGATGAACTATGGCCTATACCCCTGATATTGTGAGAGAGAGACCCTAAGAGACCCTGACCAAGAACTGGGACTGTTATGAGACTATGAATGCCGTTCGAAGGTGCCCAACATGGGTACTACGGTTCACAACGGGTACTACGGAAAGCGCTCATGGCCCGGCGGCCATAGCCGTTGTTCCTCAGTGATCGACAAAGTTAAACAATTGGGGTCGCTGTTGGTAGTTAGATGGGTGCCCAATGGATACCAATAATTTCTTGAGCACTTCCATGCTTTGGAAGGTAGGTACATAAAGCCCTCAGTCCTGGTGTTTATCTATAGGAAGCAGTCGTTAAGCCATGTCAGAAGCCTTCGAGCGGGATGAAAACTTCTGATTCTTGAGTTTGCCACTAACCCTTCCATCAATGAATAGTAGAGCAGCGTCGTGGAGTATGGTCTAAGCCTCCTTACTGACGAGGAGCGACCCGTTCACAGTAGTGGGCCAATTATGCGTTGAAGCTATCTACGAGTAACGGAAAAAACAAGCCCCTGAATTCAATCCAAAACAAAGGCCAAAAAATATCCAATGTGCATATTTGACCCAGTTACATTTATATTATTGCTATAGATTGCAAAACTTAATTATAATTTTAGGTCAATGGAGTCTTCCTAAGGCTATGGCTGAGTGCAAACAACGGAAAGTTTTACACTTTCTGTTATCAAAACGATATGACAGGCGAAAGTGAAGTCGGAGGAAAATTTCCAAGGCAACAAAATGAATACGTTTTAAAATATTTGAAAGTCTTAAATATACAGATTCGGTAGTAAACATTCACAAACGTTTTACTTTCATATGAGAAATTAAAAAAAATGTCTTGTCTAGCGGAAAGCATCAGTGAACATTGATTAAGATGGACAATAAGACTCTACTAACATTATACGAGAAGTTTCAGCGTGTTTTCACGCCAGGAAAGGATTTTTGGGAATCAATCCCCTCCCAGTCTTCCAGGTGCGATATGAATAATTATAATGATCGAATTCCGCGAAGCCACCGGTGGAAATTTCTACTCCCATTCGATATGGGAATCATTTAAATGGCATCCCTCACAAATGCTAGCTTTCCACCTCATTCTAGATTGACGGTGAGAATTCAAAAATGCCTTGACAAAATTTTGATTACAGGCTAAAGTGAACTGTGAGCTCACGTAATTTTGTTTTTAGCTGGCAGTGGCAATTCCATATTCGATGTGTGCTTTTGGCTTACTTTTGCCGGCTTCACTCTTTTGTTCACGGCGTTCCGTCTATAGTTTATTGGTCTGAGATCTGCGACTCAAGTTATACGTTTGAACTTGATGATAAAACAAAAAATGACGAATACTTAAAGCGGTTCAAACCTGTTCTATCTAAATAAGTTCAAACCAAATAATTGGGTTACTGATTACCAAAATACTGTTAGGTGAGTAAGGTCAACGTTTTTACTGATAATTCTGTGTAGTATTCGTTTACTATTAGTTATTATCTCATCTGCCTCTCTTCATTCATTCTTATCAGTTACGGATACAATATTGTATACGGATATGAATGTGTTAAAGCAGCCCATATGAGTTTAGTTTTACCTATTTATTCTAGAAACCAGCTTCACGAAATTCTGCCGTAATACATTTTGTGAATGGCTTATTACATTTTGATGCTAAGAAGGTTCATATTTTTGTATTTTTAACATATTTTTGTGTTTTTAATAGGTACATATTATTACCTGTAGGTACATGTAATTTAGTTTTCTACGCTTATTCTCCTTATGTGCTTTCACTCGTTTAAATCGCGGACTCTTATGTGCGCTCGTAAAGATGTAGATTTTTGGTCAACATCTTCTTAAAAATTTTACATTTTGGGAGCAGATATTTTGACTTTAAATATTCTTAATTCTGCCTTTTTTGTACTGATTTATTTCGTAAGTGTTCATATAATACCTATTATCGGATTCATCCCACAAGTTTCGAACCTTTTTGATTCTATTTTGGCCTCAGTTGAATTTGGTATACGATAGTTTTTTACATGGTGATGTCCGACGTACGGCGGTAATGCGACCAGATTAGAAGTGGTCATTGGTCTATATATAAGCACGTGTAAACTATAACTCGTCGGTCATCACCTTCACGCGTTTGTGTGGGCTTAGAATTTATGTTAATAAAACAAAACAGGTGAGTGAAAAGCCTCTAAATGTAGATGAAGTAGCGTTTTACACGATGAAAGTCAAAAGCGGATGTTATTTCAATATATTTTCTTATAGTATGTAATACTGCTTATAAAAACTTTACTAACATCTTTTATTAACAATTCTTAACAATTAAAATAAATCAATTACCTACTGATCGATGTCTGTTAAGTTTGTTTTCTTGTTGTTTATTGTTTGACTTTACGACTAACCTCCGTAAAGTATACTGACCCTGAGGATGCCTTGGTTTGGGGCGAAACACGTGTTGGGGTATAATTTGTTTTGTTCCATTGCATGTTCCTATGTAGGTGGGAAGGAGGTGCTTGTTGCATGAAAACCACCATGAAAAACACCATTATACACTCGAGATTGCTCGCGGATTGTTGCAAAATAGGTTAATCTTGAATGTGTAATAATGTTCCGCAAATTAACGCCTGATATAATCAATTATTTAGAATTTTTGACCGTTTGCCTGTTTGTCTATTGTTTTTGTTTGCGCTAATATCAGAAACGACTTTACTGATTTACTAATATATTGTAAAAACGTCACTTAATAAATTGGATATGTTGCTTGTATTTGTTTTATTTCAATCTCTCCATAAATAATAAAGTTATGACAGTATAAAATCACGCCTAACAATTTCCGAATATTTTTACTAAGCGACTGGTTTCACAAAGCGTAGCGAGAACAGGTTTACGAGTTAGTTAATAAATTTAATTACTTTTTTCCGCCGATGACCATTCACATCCATGTCCATTCATTAAATTCCTGTGACTGATGTTTTATCAACTGTTACTGAACTGGTTACATGCATGCATCTCTGAAGTCCACTAAGAAGATTCCCAAAAAAGCTACGTTCACCACAAAGTTTTGTTACCTACGTAGGTTCAAAGTCAATAAAGTAGTTAAAATGTATAATTAAAATTCTTTGATATAATAGGTAGGATCGTTAACTCGGACCGGGTTTAGAGGTATGAGTAAGTATTGCGTAAGACTTCGTAAGAATAGTTGCACAATATTATGTTAACAAAGTCATTTTTTAGTAACATCCTCTTACTAGCTTCACCCTTAGTTTACCTATGAATGTATGTATATGTATATGTAAATGTATATGTGTGTATGTAAGTTTAAGTGAATGGTTCAACGGTTAACGGCAAAGTGATTACACTTTGCATTTTATTATTTTTTACTACACGTTAATTTGAAGCTCAGTAGAAAAAAGAAAAAATATAATTAATAATTAGGTATTCATTTTCATTCTTTATTGAACAAATCGTTGTTGATAACGTTGGAAATAATAGGAATAAAAAATATGTCTGCGGTTTTATTGGTTTAACATTTTATAATTCATGTACACAAAAAAAGAGATATATTAACAGGCAAAAGAAGTAATGTTGTACAAAGGTACTGCTATTTCTAAAAGAAATCTTTCAGCAGACCTAGGAATGGAAAAGTGATGTAGATTGGTTTATAAAGTTGTTTAATAGCAAATCGTCTGAGTTTTTTATTGTTCTTCTCATTTTAATATCATATCAGTTTTTAATTGTAGAATTTTTGACAATACTTTTTTTAATGTTGGTAAACATTTTATAGTTTTACTTACATTTACAACTTTATCGTTAGGTTCCAATGTGCATAGTTTAAGATGACAACTCAACATTACCTGTATTCGTTTACATGAAATAAATAAATAAAACGTAATTGAATAAATTAAAAGCCGGACACCTTTTCACTTGTCTTATTATCGATCGTGGATTTTTGGCACTGGATTAACAACATTTCTACGTGGATTATGATTGACAGTATTAGTGAAGTGTGCATATTTAATTAGAACTGCATTTTTTGCGTAATAGTAGTCAGGCATTTACTATAAATAGGTCACTTTGCATGCAGAAGTGAATTCGTCTTAATTATTTGCTCGTGGATTTTTGGCACTGGATTAACAACATTTCTACGTGGATTAGGATTGACAGTGTCACTGAAGTGTCTTTAATTAGAACTGCATTTTTTGCGTAATAGTAGTCAGGCATTTACTATAAATAAATCACTTTGCATACAGAAGTGAATTCGTCTTAATTATTTGCTCGTGGATTTTTGACACTGGATTAACAACATTTCTACGTGGATTACGATTGACAGTGTCACTGAAGTGTATTTAATTAGAAATGCATTTTTTACGTAATAGTAATCAGGCATTTACTATAAATAGGTCACTTTGCATACAGAAGTGAATTCATTAACAACATTTCTACACCGATTATGATTGACAGTGACATTCAAGTGCATATAATTAGAACTGCATTTTTTACGTAATAGTAGTCAGGCATGTATTATGCTGTAAGTAGGTCATTTTGCATACAGAAGGAACGATTCCTGGTCTTATTTCCGCCTGTGCAATAATTTATATTATAGATGAATAAGTATTCATTTTCTGCTCGCGGTTGTTTGTTATCTTAGTAGGTACCTATTCATAATACAAAGATTTGCAATAGAGGAAATAAAAAATAACAATGAGGGAGGCGTTAGTCAGAAGATCATAATTAATTTTTAAAAATCGAATTAAATTGTCATAAATATGCGTCACTTTTAGTTTACAACATCAACAACATTCCAGCATGGAGAGGTTTTTTACAGAACTGTCAAATTGTTTTTTAAGATGATCGGATGAATTATAATCATAAGATCTTTGTAAGAATAGATCTTGTATATTCCATCTTTAAGGGGTAATTTCACATAATGATTGGGACTCTGTTTAAAAAACTTGACTTTAGTAATGTGGTTAGAAATAATGAATTACAGATTAGATGTTAATCTACTTTGCAACAATCCGCGAGCAAACTCGTACGTATGATGGTGTATACCTTCATGCAAGTAGCACCTCCCTCCCTCCCACATAGGAACATGCAACGAACAAAGAATGTATACACCAACATACATACCACCACCAACACGTGTTTCGCCCCAAAACAGGGCATCATCAGGGTAAGTAGACTCTACGACGGTGGGTCACAAAGACCGACCGTCGTAGAGTCTACAATGAATTACCTTTTTGATGTCTTTGACGAATTTACACCTAAAGGGGTAGATAAAATTTGTTAAGGTGAACTTTCACCCCGTGAACCCGTCGGCAAACAGAATTGTATAACAGTAATACTTACTCGACTTAAATTGTTCTTGTCAAGGAACAAAGGCTCCACCGTGAAGAATGTGAGGTCCGAAAAGAAGGTTAACGCCATTCCAAATATTATGTTATCGTAGACCAAGTCCTTTAAAAGGGTCAAGTCTAAGAATTCTGCTACAGTTTGCCTGAAAAAGAACAGATATAAGACAATTTTATAAATATATAGAACCTCCTTTGCTTCAGGCCTATTGTTGGAAGGGTAAAGAGTTAGTAGCTGGCCTAAGGGTTGTTATTTCTTGTACTTCTGCACCTTTCTGCTTTGTGAATGCTTTCAGATAAAAAAGAATTTCTTTAAAATAAAGACGCGTTTGTCCCCAAAAAAAATCCCTGTATCCTGAATGCAATACAGTAGAAGCTCCTTATTCGCGGGGGTTTGGTACCGTAGATATGCCGCGAATACGGAACGGTATTTTGTATGGGATTGCGGTAATTCGTTCCGAAACTGTCGAGGTAGAAGAAAAAAAATAATCAAAATAATTAATAATCAATTTAACCGTAATTTAATTACAAGAACAACTATTTTTATTAATTTTTATAATGAAGTTTACATAAGGGTTTAAGGAATTGTGTTATTTTAACTTGTTCTACCGATTTTAACAGTTTCACAAGTAATAATGTTCATTAAAAAATCACACCGCACATTTTGATTGACGACCCGAATGGCGCAATGGTTAACACGCCAATCGCTGTTCCGAGGGTCCTGGGTTCGATTCCCAGCGAGGCGGCAATTTGAATGATGAGTTTAAATTTCCGTTCTCGGTCTGGGTGTGTGTCCTTGTCTTGTGTGTTGTCCAAGGCACCCACGACACAGGGAATCCTAGTGTGGGGCTTTGAGTGTGAAGCGAAGCGTCATTATTATTATTATTTGCCATGCGTCCTTAACCTTTACTTAAGTTTTTTAACGATAATATTTTTTTCCAATTGATACGATTTTAGTCAAATTTAGTCAAAATATGACTTATTAGTACCTTCAGTGCTCAAAGAAAGCCGACGTTAAAACAGAAGACACCGAATCTTTATATTTTTACCGACTTCATCCGCGAATAAAGAAATTTTAACCCCCGAATACGTAGAGTTGGTCACAATTTTTTTACCCGCGAATACGGAAGCCGCGAATAAGGAGCTTCTACTGTAGTTAACAAACCAAGACATTTGCAAATC
Source organism: Hesperia comma (assembly GCA_905404135.1). Taxonomy (NCBI): domain Eukaryota; kingdom Metazoa; phylum Arthropoda; class Insecta; order Lepidoptera; family Hesperiidae; genus Hesperia; species Hesperia comma. The sequence continues at coordinate 18,253,474 of FR990014.1, read as the reverse complement.
TCCTTGCTGGGTGCTTGGAAATCTTGGAATCGAACCCATAGAATAGCAATTCGCAATAATAAAAAACTTAGAAATATTTTTCCTATTTACTCGTTTAGTTATCCACAAGCACGTAAAGTTTCACTTTACAATTTGTTTAATGTTTTTTTTATTTGTTTCAGGTACAGTCACACTTCAAACTTAAAACCAGTTATGCACAACGACAGTTCCACGTACATTTGAGAACTTTATGGAAAACGCTCAGGTGTGCGCGCTTCCTCTCGATATTTTCGTACACGGAAACAAGTGATACTTAATTTAATTCTATTCTAATACGCTCATTTTTAAATTAGTATCTATATCTAGTGAATACAGGGGTTAAAACTAGGCCCCATTACAGAAGGCCATCGTTCAATCCACTCTGCTTAATAAAACAGTATTTTTAAGTCTTTACCGAGAGGTAAATAAGTACTTCATATAATAAATCTTACCATTTTCCTTCCTTGTTTTTTATTATAGGCATAGGTTCTACTGCAATGTTTCCTAAATTACCTAAACTAGACACCGACGCAGCTTTATACAGATTCTCAATGTACACTTTATCATTTGAGTTAAATTTGCTGTCAGTCTTCATGTCTCTCGGGATCAAAACTACGGGAATACTTAATCTTCTAGAATCAGCAATTTTTGGAATGAATAATAGTCCCGAATCTTTGGTCGGGTTCTCTAAACCTGTATATACATTTTCTACAGACTTAGCATAATCTAATTTATTATCTCCTTTCGTATTCTTGTTAAAATTAAAGTTTTTTTCTGTATCCTCAATAGCAGGCGTTGGCGGAATCACTGAAATAGGATACATTTATCTTGTTATTGCAAAAAAATCTTAACGTTTTAATGACTTCTTGTTTAATAGATGAGCCATATTATGATAAGTGGTTACCGCCACCCAGCATGTGCTATCTAGCCAGGCAGGATTCACAGAAACATTAACCGGAAATAATGTTAATGAATGGATAATAATGTTATTATTTATTGTGTGAGTTGTTATTAAAAATGTAAATGAAGTGAGACAAAATGAAATCTACTTATGATACAGCTAATATTAAATTCCACCAGAATTATATGAGATAACCATAAGCCTAATAATAATCATAAATTTTGTTTAATAGGTTCTGAGCAAATTTTTATGACAATAGCCCACAAAAGGTATAGGTAAAAAAGAATGAAGGGAAATAGCGACAAAATAATAATGGGATATTTTTAAAATAAACTGATGAATAATTTACTGTAGAAGTAAAGATTTTGGTACTTACGGATAATCTTCTCGCAAGATTTCACTTTCCGCACCATGTGCCATGATACAGGTTGCATGACTAGTGCACCAAAAATACTATGCGCGGAGATCCCACACAGTATCGCAAGGGTTCCCCTGAACCCATATTCACTAACAGTAAACTTGATAAACAATGGATACACCATTGTAATTAAGCCGATCGAGGCTTTACACAAACTTAAGAACAACACTTTCTTCGCAGTAAAATAACTATTAAAACTTGTGTAGGCAACGGGAATAAGAAGCCCCATTCCTAATCCTTGAAGGAATCCATTTGTGATTATCAGTTGAGTAGTACTTGTTACAAATATCGCTACGAACGATGCGAAAGTGTAAATAAATGCTCCTATTAATCCAACTTGTCGTAATGATAGTTTCTTCAAAGCAATGTTTGCTGAGAATCCTGAAAATAAAAAATATTATCAGGTAAGTATACAACAATATGGTTAAAGTATGAGCATAATTCTGTAACAAATGCTTCTGGGCTGACAACAGCAATCGTACACAGCAGATTTATAGTAAATACCTACAAGGTTGAATTTGGATAGACCCATTATATCTAATTTCCCAGAAATAACATTTGTATTGTATCTACTATTAACTGAAAGATAATATTGGTCCAGTCATAACACTAAACCTAAAGCAACAAATTTCTGAAGAGGGTAGGTATAATATTTACCCCATAAGACATTACTTATGTAGATATGTTTTTTATTGTAATTGTACACAAGTAGCATACATAGAATACATGATGTAAATTAATATGAAGGCGAGTTTATCTTCAACAGAGATCTCTTTAAGTCAATACATACTACTTTTGAGAGAGAACTATATCGGAGGGTTTCCCCCAAATATGTCACACAGTTTAAACAAAAGGCTTCACAGTTAAATTATAAATATAATAAAGAGGTCCATTCAATATTAAGGCTTAGTAATAATAAATTAAATCAGACCATTGAGTTTATTTTTAAATGGATATTTGTTTTTAGTACTTATTATAAACAAGGTATTCAAAACAGGAAATCACGGAAACCAATATTTCCGCAATGAATAAAATAAAGCTAAAAAACAGTAGGTATAAGTTAAGCTTTGGTTTGCTAGGATAGAGAGCGGTGATAGACAACGTAACGTTACATTTTGTTTACATACTCTAGAAAAACCGTACTATTTTGTTTTTATAGACAACGTCCTAGAGACGCCATTCACCGTTGTATTACGGCCGTTATGTGAAGGTACCTCTATCCTAGGAAATCAAACTCGTAAGTGAAATACAGGACGTATTCATGAAGTAACAATCATGTCTTAACATGTTTGTTTGTATTAGTCAAATTTCCTGACGTAGATGTAAATAAATGTTTCCAAACACAACGCTCGACACGCTTATATGCCTTCTGGCGTTAATTTTAACTTTATTGAGTACAATTTCCGCTGATCCCCTGTCATCATTGTTCTGACTTTGAATTTGAAATTGTAATGTAAGCGCTCTTTTGATCGATGAATAAAGAATTAACCTGTCGATCAGATAAAACGGGCAGCTTGACCCTAATCTCGATTGTAGGGAAAGTCAAACTTAGGTCTTTGGGTACGCAATGAGGATTATATAAGATGATATTTTACAATTAAATATCTCTGTTATAAAAGTGCTATATAATATCTTTCTTGTCTTTTCTTTCATAGAAAAAAATATTAGAGTACACTCAAATATAAAAATATTTCGCGAAGCGTTGGTACAATGTAATAAGCTGCAGTGAACTAAGTAATCAATCAGATATAAACTAAAACAAAAACATAAACTTATATTTATTGATATTAGATATTAAATGGGATAATATGTAGGCATTGCAACTTACTTTGTATTATAGAATCTAGGGTCAATCTTATCGCAAAAAGTTACCGACTTCCTTATGACTTCCTATATGAGTCCCTTATATTATATAATAAATAATAATAAAGACACGTAATTTATATACCTCCAAAATATTTAAAAACATATTTATTAAACTAGTCTTAACTTACAATTCATCTGTTATTTTTTTCGTTTGTCTATCAATTTGGAATGTGTGAGGTGTACGTTTCTTTGTATGTCTGTTCGTGAGGTCTTTACTCGTAAACGGTAGAACAGATTGTGGTCTAGATTTTTTGTTAGAAAACCAAAAGTCGTTTGTCTATCACTCTCGATTTGTAGAGTCAAGAAATTATGGCTCTTGCTATACTTACCAGCAATAGCCAGCGTAACTTGAAACACTCCGTAGACTAATGTGACGGCGCCGGTACCAACTCCTAGGTCGTCCAAGAAGTCATTGTATATGAAACCGAAGACCGGCTGATGTGCGGTACCAGCGATCTGGAACAAGAGAATACATTACAATTTTATCCTAAGACACAGCAGCAGTCTAATAAAACCGATATTTTGCTGTTATCCATACTGTCTAGCCAAATTTGTTCAAGAAGGCATCCGTGCCTCCATTAAAGTCTTAAGGCCCATTCAAAGGCTCTTGTGGAAGATCTCTTTAATATTTTTAACTTAGGTAACTTAATAATTGACTATAATAGCAGCTATAAATAAGGTACAAAAACATTATAATTTATCAAAAACGGACGGATGGACGGACCACTTAAAGTCGGTTAAAATATGTTAAGAAATAGGTATCAAGTTACAATTCGTCTTACGTATTAAAACATTTTGTCTACTGATAACGATCCTTAGCAACACGCAGCACGCGACATACAAAGTTCTAAAAAGGTTAAAAGGTTCATCATTGTATAAATTGGTTAACGATTGCTACAACGCTGTTTAATAAACTGTGCCTATATAGACATATACATATGAATTTACGACATTGTAACACATGAGCCACGGTCAATGAGAACAACCTAACATCTAGCGATCCGCCCCGGTTTTGCCCGGTAGTCAGGTACAGCGCATGCGCGACTTGTGACATAAATAAAAATTTCACAAAATATGTGTTACTGTAGTCGCTAACAACAAATAATAAAAAACTTAGAAAATAAAAGAAACGGCGAAAGAAACTCCCTAATATGTTCATATTATATTGTTCTTATTTACCTAACACGAATCTATTCACAATAATGTTTTGGCCAAGACAAGCATTTTGACTGAGATGGTGATTAATTTGTTAGATCTTTATTTTTATAATTTGTTAGGTTAGGGTTGGCTCTACATTAAGATCTAAAAAAAAATTGAGAGTGCTGGAAAATTTGCCTCGTCTTGACTACAGTTTACATGAAAATGATTTTGGTGTGATACATTTTATTTGAAAATCACTGGTTAGTCTTGATTAAACCTAGTAGCAGTGAGGTAGTCAGTTATAAAAATGTCTAATTTATCATATTTATGTGCTTTATGTGTAAAACTTTAAAATGAAATCTCCCATCAATGTCATAATGATTGATATTTATATCTGATTTAATTTAACGGATTTGTATTTGTTCTAGTAACTTATATAATTTTCTTGATTGGTCAGAATTGTCTCATAAATACCAACAAAATGGGTTTTTAAAAATTCCACAATACCAACCTATTAATAAAACACATTTTAACACACTGATGACGGATTAGCAGTTAAATTTTAAATAATAAAAACATAAACATAAACTACATATTTAACTTAATGAAAAATGAAAACATAATTTTGAATAATATAATATAATCTGTATTCATTCAAACAATAGCAGTATGGTTAACAATTTAATTTTAAAAACTGTTTAAATGGTGAATTCGGAATGCGAATATTAATTATATTTTATTTTTTTATTTTTATTATACATACATAATATATATTCATTATCGTTTTCAATGGTTGAGTGATTAAACTTTGAACTGCTTTATATTTATTACCGTCGTTGACATATATTGTAATTATACTATATAATATTTATGTGCTTTATCATTGTTTATAATACTAGAAGAAAAATATAAAATACAATATAAATATTGACAACCCTAGCATATAGCTATGGCATGGTACCTAATTGACAATTAATTATGTATATAGAACATACATTCACTTAATTACGAGTATATCTATCGTTTACGACTGTCATGCATGCTATAGATCTGACAAACTTAATTTACAAAAGAACATGCCCGTGATGACAGTATAAATATAATTATTATTGATCTGGCATGCCGAAGAACTGACGTAACTGCTACACACATATAACGTACCTTCAGGAGTACAAGAATTAGACACTGATCAAACGGGCACTCACCCAAGATCTAGTCCGTTAATCTTAAGCCAGCTTAAGCGGCTTTTAATAAAAAAAAATAAACAAGTTTCTACTTATTAAGAAAGTTGTTAGGTTATCTCAGAGAACTCTAAGTGTCATGTCAGTCGATAACACTTGCATGTTGTCGGAGAATAAAATACGAATAAAAAATATGTTGTAGACGTAGAATATAATATGTTGAAGGCTATAACGTTGTCTTTCTTACCGGTTTCAAGCGGTTATATTTTAAACATCCTATTTACCGACATCAATAAATAATAACTATATTTAACTTTTTAAGTCATCGACGAAATATTATTTTGTTTAATGATTACAGATAACATTTTTGCTTATCTGAATAAAGAAACTTATTTTTATATATTATCTCAAACTGGATAAAGAAATACCGTAAGAAATTTTATGTTTCTAGGTCCACCGGTCTAGGTTGTTTCATAGTCATAGCTAGCATCAAATACTAGACATATGATCATGAAATATTATAAAGCTATGCAATCTATGCCATATAAAAAGTAGAATTGTAATTAACCCTGTGGACGGATAGTTCATTAACGGGGATGATAAAAAGATGAAAATATGAGACCAGAAGCAATTTCAAAATTGACAGGACTCTGGCAAAACCTCATTTTGGAATAGTAATTACATTCTGTGAAATAAAGATATTTTTTCTATTCTCTGGCATATTCGCTAGATACCTTTGCACACGCAATAACCCAGTATTTCGTTTTTCTTATTTTCGTTGTTGTTGCCGCATAAATTATGTTATGGCGCACGCACGCAATGACCACCTAAAATGTATTTACAAACCTTCCTCGCTGTAGGGTGTTACAAATTGTCATGAAAAATATTATATAGGTATTATTTTATACTTTTTTAGCCTGGATTAAGTTGTAAAACCGATTTTTTAACAATTCTCATCACATAGATATTACGATGGATTTGTTTGCGATTATTATGCGTATGATATACATATTTGTACTTAAAATACAATATAAACTCAAAATCACTACCTATTATAAAATATGTTACCTTGCTGTTCGAATGCAATAAGGTGAAAAATTACCGGATGAGTATTCCCCAAAAATGTGTGGTTGATGAAGACGATTTCAGGATAAAATTCCTTAAAACTTTGTACCTACCTTAAATTGGATGAAATATGACTGCTGAAGATCAAATCTGTATAAATTATATTTTTTGTAAATTTTTTTGTACCAAGAATATATTATGTTAAATTATAGGCATGGGATTTAACTATGTGAACAATTTGCTAGTACTGGTTACTAATAACTAATATTGTTTTAAATATTAACTGATAAATACCTGAATTCCGAAAACAGAACAAACGAAAAATCATTCACGGTAGTCGGTCACTGGGCCACGATGAATTCCAAAAATTATTTATCGTTATTCGGTTGAGTGAAAATCACACAATTTTTTCCAAGAATTTACTAATATCACGTAATAAACGCAGTGTTTATAATACATGTGATGATACCTCGGCATTGAATTTTTGCTGTACACGCATTAAAATCGTATGTCACTGCAAACGATACCTAATGTTACTAGACATTGAGATAGTCTCAGTTCAGTAATATTGGGTAATAACAATAGATATAATAAAATACGTAACTTTTTGAAAAGTGAATTACATAACTAACTTTTACCAAAAAAATTAACCGACTCCAAACTTATAAGTAGAGATAACTTAAAAATTACCCATCATATTATGCCGTTTAAATTATATATCCCATGTATGGACCAGACGATAAGCTCTACTTTTCGATACAACAATAAATTTCAAAATCGGTTCAACCAGAGCAAAGTTTTGTGGTAATATATGTACATAAAAATACATTTAAATTGACAACCTCTTCTTTTTATGAAGTAGGTTGTAAATTGTCGACCAAATATACCTTAGTTAGTAAGTAGTGGCTCGGCCGGCGAAGACATGTATCTTGGGTTCGATTCCCGGCCAGCATATTTTTATTTAACCTATAAATATTTGTTAAGGTAGCCTAGTGTGGTTGTATCCCATCTGGCCCGGGTGGGGACGTGAGTATGCATTACAAAATGAAATATTTGTTATTTTATAAAATCAAATTAGAGATGAATACAAGGTCAAATTTGGTATTCCAAAACTGTATCATGTGTATTAGCATCATATCTGATCTAAAAAAATATTTTTGGAAAAAGTAATTTTATGTAATAATAAAACTGTTAATAATATTAAATTAAATTGTTAATTAATTGTTTACCTAGCGACTTCCGCTCTGCGGCATGCGGTCAGAATTCGTCCGTAATTAATTTGTCAAAGGTTTATTTAACTTCACATTAATACTAATAGAAGTTGTTCTGTAATGAATAAATAGTTAGATAAAATACGCCGCACTTTCCAATTATTAATAATTGATCTAAAAAAGAAATACCATTTTATTCATAATCCTGCATAATTTCGTATATGTAGCCGAAACAATTCTGAAGTAAAAATTGACGTTGTCTCTACAATATTTTTGATATGATCTGATATTCCCTAAAATAATGTAGGGTAACTACACGCTTTTTGAGACATAAACAGGGTTGGGGAATAAATGTTTGATATCTCTCTACTTTTATTTGCCTTACATACAGAGGGAATAAATAAAAATACTTACGAATATTAGAGACAGGCCGACACAAACAACGAACCCCCACCCTCCCTCGGGGGGTACCAGTTCAAAATTTTTCTCATCACTGTCATAACTTTGAAGACTCTGCTTTCCACTCATGTTGGTACGAATTTATTTGTCAATGATAGTAGACCTTCCTTTATAAGACCGGGCGGGTGGTCTTATAAATCCATAATAAATAAATAACTCGGAGGCTGTATGTTTAAGATTTAATTATATAACCCTAATTATGGTAACGCTTTGCGCTCGTCAACAGAACTCGGAATTTCCACAACACAGATTGATAAACAACTAGATGATTACTATTCCCGCGAGCACCACCGATGTTCAGCTTAGAAGTGGACCGATCACGGAACTAACGTCTCGAAATGTGTAATGTACATCGCAGCATCAAAGGGCCGATTAAGCCACGATATTCCAGCGGTGACGTGTGATCAACTTGAAGTGATATGATATACTTAGCGTATTCGCGGCCAGTGTTTTAAATATTTTAAAACATGCTCTTAACGCGGTTGGTCGTCTCGAGTATAATGAACATAATGAGCCTACTTGTTAATGCAAGATCGTAAAACTCCCACAAATGTTAATAATTTTTGCATACCTTATTGATATTTGACACTAATAATGACTGCTTACCATACATAAAATATTGCCTACTGAACCGTACATTTGGAAATTTTAAACTCTTCTCATCGGTTAAACTTAAAAGTCATATTGAGAATATAACACTAAGATATTTGTGTAAATAAAATAAAATAAAATAAAGTACATTAAGCAGATAAGTTTGTAGTGATAGAAAGTCTTGATAAACACTCATTTGCATTACGTTAGTTGTTCTTTAATATTTTCAGGTTCATGGTAAAAACCCGCGGTTCTACGGAAATATTTTTGCAAAAACCACTCATGATTAAAATATTTTCATATCAGTATGTTACTATACTAGTCTGGGCGTTTAATTTAGATATAAAATATTTTATTTATATCTAAATTTGACGACGACGACGACACGACGTATTTTTTTAGAACTAGTAAATCCGCCCTCGCTTCGCTTCGGGAAACCAGTCCCTTCAAAAATCTCTATAAATTTTAACAAATTATGTTATTCCGATGTCTAAGCTATATTACTGCAAAGTTTCATGAAAATCCGTTCAGTAGTTTTTGCGTGAAAGAGCAACAAACACACACACACACACACACACACACACACACACTCACTCACTCACTCATTCACTCACATACATCCTTACAAACTTTCGCATTTATAATATTAGTAGGATTATCAATACACACTTCAAGATTGAGTTTCTTTTATTATTTTTTACTTTTGAAATGTAATTTCTTGTGTCGGGGGTTTTTTAAATTTTTAATTTAAAATTTTTAATACTTTTTATAGGTAAGAACATTCTCGATTAAGTTATAAATATTCTCTTACTGTGCACTTTCATTAAATTTGAGACCCCACACGAGTATATTTGCACACATACGGCTATTCTTGCCCGCTTTCACCCCCCACAAATTTTAAACGGCTCAACCGATTTTCATAAAACATATTTTAAAACATGCACCCATAAGTTTCCTTTAATACAAAGAAACTGAATTGAAATCGCTTCATCCGTTCGGGAGCTATGATGCCACAAAGAGACAGAGTGAAAATTCTTCCCCACGTTCAACCCCAACAACTTTTAAACGCCTCAACCGATTTTCATCAAACATATCTAAAAACACGCGCCCGTAAGTCCCCTTTAATACAAAAAAAATTGAAATCGCTTCATCCGTTCGGGAGCTATGATGCCACAGACAGACAGACACACAGACACGTCAAACTTATAACACCCCTCTTTTTGCGTCGGGGGTTAAAAATAAGGCAAAATTTTTCCAGGCTTCAATTTTTCCGAAATCATGTACAATTATTGCCATGTTTCAACCAATTTTTAAATAACCTTAAGAAATCAAACACGTAAACTTTCCTTTTGAATTCTTCTTTCTATTGGTGTAAATTTCCTGAAAATTTATTCAGTAATTTTTGAGTTTATCGCGAACAAATAGACAAACTCAGCGGGGGACTTCGGTTTAAGATATTCTAAGAGAAATGTTCAGACAAGATTTTTTTATTAACATACCTACCTATTAAGTTCTTTATTAGTGAAGTAAATGATTGCAACAAACATAAGTTTGTTGAATTTATTGTGTCACGGTAGTCCCATTTAAATTAAAATCGTTTATTTAGATTGAACTGACAGCTCCATGAATGAAAATCAAAGTTTACCTACCGAAACATAAACAGTTTAAATAATTATGTTAAATATTTAATTATACGTGCCAAGTAAATGTGTTTTATTCATAAGCATAAGGTGAAGGCGAATATTTACTTAGCTATTATTTTTTTAAGTTGATCGCCGTCAAACGAACTAAATGAGATAGTTGAGGCTATATTCCGTTCGCATCTGATATAGAATTCGTTTTAATTTCATCCCACATAAATGGCAGCTTTCCGAACCTACGATTATGGTTCATAGTAGGTTTACGGCGAGATTTAAAATGCCTTAAGTAAATTTTTCTTAAGAGATAAATTAAAACGTGAGCACACGTATTAGTCGTTTTAGCGGGCATAGTAAGTTTAGTAGGTAGGTATAATTCTATATCCTCGGCGAAGTATGACTGATCAACGTCGTTCAAGTAGGTATACTACCAGTACGAAAGGCATCATTGCGTAGAAAGAAAGAATTACCTTAATATTAATCGTCTGAAAAACTAAAAACACCTTAGGTATATAAAAATAAAACTAACTGAAGTATCAATGCAAAACCATACTTAAATGTCGCCACTGTGCCGATAAGCGTTGAGCAGTTCACTTGTCTGAAGTCAATTCTAAGTGTGCTACTTGGCCATGATTGTTTGTTTGTTTTTCGGACCTTGACCTCTGTGCAAATTTTCAATTTAATCAGACTTCTTGAAGTTGGTGAAAATCAGGCTAAAATTTTCCCTTACATACGCACAGTTATATGCTGTTTACGCCAAAAGCAAACTTGATACAAAACTTGTGCAGAGGATTAGGGCTGATTTACATTGATACAGTACCTGGCGCCAGCATCATTGGATTCCGGCGCGGCGGCGCTGGATCACCACTGTATCAGTGTAAACATGTTACAATCCAGTATCTGATACACATTAGCTTTGATAATCCAGTGTTGCTGGTGACAGTTACTGTACCAATGTAAATCAGCTCTTCCGTGCTGTTGTTGTGTATAGTCTGTTTTTTTTTTCGCTACGGACTAAATTGACATTAGCTGTGTTGCCACTTTTTTGCGAATCATTAATAGTGATGTGCCTCTACCGTAACTTTACGTAATTTACAATCTAGTATCGTTTTTCGGTAATAATAAAAAATGTGTCTTTAAAATAATATGACCGACAGGCATACCTATATAATGTACCTTAACCTTGTTATTGCGTATTCTTCAACAAGAAGTCAATAATTGTCGTATTAACTTAGTGTAATACGTAATTAAAATTAATAAATATATTTTTTATCTGTGATACTCCATAGTTACCATGATTTTTAAAAGATTCGTCTATTATCAAATAAAAATAAAATTATCTGATAAAAGTAAAAAGTTACGATTCATAAAACCGGTATCGTAGTTCAACACTACTATTAAAAAGCTGGTATCATTATTTCGAAAATTGACATTTGCATGTGTCAATTTAATCCGTAGCGAAAAAAAACGGACTATATTGCTTTAATTTTATTCTATGCAACAGACAAGAAAGTGGCATCATATAAATGAAGTATTTACCTTCCTTACGTTAAACCTTGTTATTCTCTGTTCGGTCAAGGGTCACTTCACTGTATCATTTATTTTTAGTCTTTATTACTTTTATTGTCACTGGTAATCAGAAGGGTTAACAAGTTAACACCAATTACACGAATCAATACAGAAGACTACAATGGAGACATTGAAATAATAACACAGTAATAAAAATAGTACATACAAGTGCGAAAAAACAAGTTAATTATAACCTGATAATAAAAATGGAACATAGGTAATGAGATGGCCATTTGGAAGTTGCACAGCTGCACCACCCAGTTTAATTCCGAAGTTTTATAGATATTATACGCAAACGAATTAGATAAGATGTCAGACAAAATAGTAGATTGTATGACAAGGGAGCAAAGTAATATTTTTACGGCGAGGGCGCTTTTTTTAATCCAGAGCGAAGTGATGGATTCTTTATACTTTCACAGTCACCTAAAGAACTCATTTTTCAAAACAAAACCATGAATTTCTAACAATCCGAACTTAATTCAAAAAGTGCGCGGAAAAGATAATTGCGGCGCACTTAATTCAAAACGTGCGCGGAAAAGATAATTGCGGCGCACTTATTTAAATAAAGAGGACGAAAAACTCATTCCCACCCGCTAAAAGTTTCTTATAGAAAACACCAACTTTGGGCGCACTTAAAGGCGAACCAAGTCGTCTTTTTCGAATAGGAGGGATGAAAATAATATTTCAGCCTCTTCGATCGACGTTAATTGATGGCGTCGATCTACGGTCGATCAATTGGTCTGGACCCTTAGGGTTGGTTTTTGAAATAAATAGTTAGCCTATCTGTAATAAATATCTTCCTGACAAATTTCATCAAAATCAGAAAGCGGTTTAGGTTTTTCATACAAACTTTCATCCCCTACTTGAACCTTTTCGAGGTTAATTTTTTTAGTAGCTTATATGTAACCTTGGGTCTTCGAATATTTTGATTCCAAGTTTCATCTAAATTGGTGGTGGTGGTTTAGCCGTGAAAGCTTCACAGACAGGCTTAAAGACTATTAAAGACTTTTAGAAATTAAGGACATTTTATAATAGATATGGAAGTAGTACCTAATAAGTATGGTTGCGGATGATGTAGTATTAAGTATGGATGCGAAAGTAATTGTGTAGGTACGTCTTTTAAACTTTCATACCTAAATCATTGAACCAATTTTAACCGTTGACCATGAGAAAGAATAATGAGAAAAAGAACATGATATTTTTTATCCCGGAAATTATCCCTTTACGGCTGAACAGAGGATTAGAAGCTGTATCTATTGTATTTACGTAACAAGTCGTAATAGAAAAGGAAGGTGGCCGGCACTGTCGAGCATTCGATCCTGTTGCAATGGAGCGTTTAATTTTACCAGCATTACCAAGAGATATGTTAAATTTGTTTGTCCCGCCGCCGTACCCGTGGGAAAAACTAGTCGTGAATAAAACAAACACTTGCTTGTTTACTACTCCTCACTAGTTTTCCATGTTTTGCGGGTGGCGCGAACAACACAAACAATAGATCACTAACACGCACTATCTGACGATAAATCCATACTAATACTGTAAATGTGAAATTGTATTTATTTGTTTGTTTGTCCTTCTTCACGACACAACGCGGCGAAGTTATAATAGTACTTTTGTGTGTGATGGTAGTTAGGAGACTGGAAGTGACCCCTTATGATGCGTACCATCTATGCTAATATTTGACGGTCAACGTGATCTCGTGTTCCACTTAGTATCTTATTGTTGTAGTTGTATGGGTTCTTTACGTGAAAAACGTGAAAAATTAACTTTATCAGAGGTGGTAACTAATGGAAAGCCAAGCCAATACAGTAAGCGAGAGAGAGCATTTCCACCATTCTCCTGCTAACTGGCCTAACTATCTCTGTCCCTATATGATTCTCGTTCTAAATCGGTCGCAGTTAACGTGGGCGGCAGCGGAAGGTGGTGATACCCTGCTCGTTTGCTACCTTAACAAATTCTATATACCTACCTACGTATGTCAGATTTGCTTAATCGTTCATAGCTTAATCATTCACAGCGACTACTTGTCTGTAACTAGCTCGGCTTTCGTTTTACGGTAGTTTAAACTGAATAAGTACTTGATGATTACTTATGGGCACTGAATGACATAAATGTCATTAATCAAACCAAGTACTGATAACGCTTACTTATGAATGTAAACTTGCCCTCCTAATGGGGGCATTCACATTTCTGTGTAAATATTCTGTTGTTACTTCGATTTAAAGATAGTCTTTCTCTTTTTCACAACAATAACAGAGTAATTATGTAAAGATAAAGGTTCCTTTCAATATTTAGTACTTGTATGCGAAAGGAGGGCGACTTATTTCAATGGAGAAAGAAATGAACATTCAGAATTCCTAGATTTATCAACTTGCGCCGGAGTTACACTAACTCCGGCGCATGTCATGAAGTGTCTTCGGTTACATAGTTATGATGTTAAAGTTATATTATCATCGCACACACATTTTCAATAAATTGTGTGCTAATTTAGCAATTGGTTTATTTTAGGAAAGTAGTACGGTAGACGGTACGGATAACTATACAATATAATGAGCTATTCCGGTCTGATCCATAAAATGAAATCCCGAAAGAGTATCACTATGTTTTTAATTCTTTTTTATTCCGGTCTGATCCCTAACAATTAATACCTACGTGGATCATAATATTTTAAATTATTTTCTATTCCGGTCTGATCCTATGATATCTATTACCACATTTTAGTACAGTCAGCAAAAATTATGCATACAGGTTCTATTAGTTATGATCGCAAAATATAAATTAATCGAAAGTATAATGTCCTTATCGAGTGTAGTACTTACTTACTTATTTTTTATCACAGTCAGTTAATTTTATATGGACACTTAAAATGCAATATTATCATCTTGCCAACACAAAATAATACCTATCTTTAAAATAAGTTCACCGAAGTGTCAGAGTGACAGTCGCGAATCGATCAAGCCATGCTTCATACCTAAGGCACTTCTCACACTACGCTATTTATTAGCTACGCGACTGCAACGCCACCTAAAATTCGCTGTATCTGACACTTCTCACTGACAGGAGACGCATCGTAGACGCGTCGCTTTCATACATTGACAAGATCCGAGTCGCATGCAAATAGCGTCGTGTGAGAAGTGCCTAAGACGGTATTTGTAGCTTCAGGCCTTGTAGAATGAGGAGTTTGGATCTTGCAGACGAGCACCCAATCAAACCAATAAGTATTAATAAGGCAATATGGATGAGTGGCTATAAAAAAATAACTTAGAAAAACCGACTTCAACACCGACAAGTAGACATAACTGAAAAAATGCTTCAATGTCGGTCAAAGTTACATGACAACAGTCGTGACGCACTGGCTGTCGAAAAAAAAATTTATTACGGATCTCCCAGTAAAAAGTTAAGAGGTAACACACGAAAACGTATACCGTTGAATTTAGAATCCCTTCCTTTTTTAAAGTCGGTTATGAAAAAAATACCTTCCTCCAAGTATTCAGATGTCTTTACACAAATTCATGCAAATAATTCCGTAAACTAGTGAAGTTCTCACAATAAACATCTTTTTCATTGACATTGAATTATTGACAGGAAAATTTATTACTTTTGCTATACAGTAATTAATTACCTATTATTCAAAAGTCACCTTTTGCTTGTTTCTTCGTAGACAATAAAGTGTCAATTAATATGTAAAATGTTGATTTACTCCTGCTGTGTAGCAATCAAGCACTCGATACTAATGATATAGGTATTGCAATATCCTTCTAGGTCTTAGAATAATTATAGTATAGAATGACAGTAGTCATACAAGCGCTTGGTCTAAAATGAAGCACTAACCGTTTTTTTTACAAGGCGTTGGCGCCAAAACGTGTGGAGTCGGTCATACTATGAAATGAAATATTGAAAGCTAGCCTGTGAAAAGTGATGTTATTACATTTATTTTGCTTTTCGGAAGTTTTGTGACATTTAATTTAACAGCACAAATCGTCATAATATTATTTTTTCGCGAGACACATTTGGCGCGCATTGACATTGAATAATACGGTGACGGAACGAAACGGCGGGAACGGTGCTTGGAGCCTGGCTCCAAATAAAGGTACTACAAAATGGCCGCGCTGACTCGGTTTCTATACTATAATAAATTATTCTAAGTTCTAGGTATATTTTTTAAAAGAAATAGTGGTCAAGTTAGAGTTGGATTTGCGCACTTAGGTATCCGAATATAAGGAGCCAGTTACACTCCGCGACACAGTATGTCCATAGATGACGGTGACCACTTATGATCAGGTCAGGTCAAGATTATTCCATGGGGATGGTAAGGTCAGGGTGCTTAGAAAGCCTCCCGGACTCGTCTCCCGCAGGGCGGGTCAATTAATGTTATCGATGGGTGTCGGAACGCATCCTTGTTTAGCTTAGCTCTGGAAGGCACCCTATTTAAACGAGCAATTCTTTTATGATATATCTACATATTATGTAAAAGAGAAAGGTCACTCATCAACCATGAAATCTCAAAAACCGCCTGACGTATGAAGATGATATTTATACTTTGTAGTTGGTAAACTTAAGCTCAAAAACGCATTTTAGCAAGTATTTTTAGTTCATTGAGTTACGATACTTTAGTACATATAGTATCTCAATGGTATAGCTAGATAAAAATATTAGATAATCTGAATCTCGGAAATGGCACCAACGATTTTCTTGAAATTCAGTATTGGGGGCGAAAAATCGATTAAGCTAGGTTTAATTTTTCGAAAACATCGTTTTATCCGTGTTTTCGATTTAATACTGATGTGTCACTGAGAATGACAACAAATAAAGAATTAGAATAACAATCATGTTGTTTTTGATACTAAAAAAACTACACTATACTAGGGTTGACTATTTAAATTTTTTTACAAATATGTGTATACAAAAATGTAGGGTTGTTGCTCCTATATCGATATATGTAGCTCAGGTTTTGAAAACACGATTTACTACAAAAAAAACCGACCAAAAAATACCAAAGCGGTAGTATTTTTTTATTCGTCTTTCCTTATAACTTTAATTTCGTTGAGGCCGGTATATTTTGTAAAATGTTCGTTATTCAAATTTAACGTTCATAAATGAAATGAGTAGATATTACTAATTTGGTATGCGAAAATGATGTTGAAAATATTTTTTCATATCAACATCACTCATCAAATATCAAATACATTATGTTATCTGAATTTGTGCAAATCTGTGTAAAAGAAACTTAAAAATGAAGTAGTCGTTAGCATTTTATATATAGCGATTTGAAAGTAACTGAACTTTCATGTATTTATTATACCTACCTAACTATATTTAAGTCGCCATGAATATGGAATTGCCACTCCACGACTGAAAATAAATTTATTACCTACCAGTGTTCAAAATTCAATTTACCTTGTAAGCAAAATTTTCTTATTGGCCACAATAGATCAGGAATGGTCGCCGTGGTCTCACGGGAATACTTGTTTGCCGTGCCCTGTATCACGAAATTATAAAAATTTACTTATGGCTTTTTTAAATTCTTGCCGCCAATCTGCAATGTACCTTAAATGTACTTTTTAGGGTTCAGTACCTCGAAAGGAAAAACGGGACCCCTTAAATGATCGCTTTGTTGTCCGTCCGTCTGTCTATCAAGACCCTTTTTCTCAGGAACGCGTGGAAGTATCAACCTGAAATTTATATCAAATACTCAAGTCTACTGTCCCTTGGAGCTATGAAATGAACTATTGCCGCAAATTTTCGAAACTCGCAAGGGAATCAAAACCTACAGGGTACTTCCCGTGAACTCAGGATCTTGAAATTTGGTTGGAAGCAATGTCTTAAAGTACAGATAAAGAAAAAATTGAGAAAACTTTTACTTTTACTTTTACCGTATACTTACAGGTTTGTATGGAACTTTCGGTGCGCGAGTCCGACTAGCACTTGGCCTGATTTATTTATCAACACACATACTTTTTAGTATTTACTTATTAGTGTAATAAATAAACGGATAAATAACGCTACACATTCACACATGGAACCCACACACTTATAATTGAGTCACCGAGCATATGGAATTGCCGTTCCCATGAAGCAAATATAGAGAGGAGACGTTGTATATTTCCCTAAGAAAGAACGCGTGACACTTTGCGGGGCGAGGGGGATAAAGAAGTGAATCCATCTAACGGTAAATAGCGAAACTACTCGCTTCGTTCTATATCGATTTTACTATGTAGTTTAACTATCTCACACTAGATGTCAATACATGTAGGATGTAACAGGGACGTTCTCAAAATATAGGAAAAGTGTCGCCATCTAATGTCGAGTAGACAGCACTTCGTCCTTTTCTTTGAAAATGTGAACGTCCATAACGCTGTGCACAGGACGGGCGCCGACGCGACGGTAGACTGACTTTAGGCCACGCTTACTGTGATGACGTCAGGACCTAGTTGAGTCACAGTGCACAGTTACTTAGGCCGTCTCCTCTCTATATTTGCTTCATGACCGTTCCCCGCCAAAACTAAACTTATTACCTGTACTCACAGATCAATTTAGCTTGTCCGAAAAAAATACTGAGGACATTTTTAGATAACGCCGTCAATATTAAATGGACCTTAATTGCATTGGCGGAACGCTGACATTTGTGTGCCATGCAATTAATTTTAACGAATTCCAGATCGAATTCGAACGGAGTATAGAAATCATTAGTAGTGGAATCCATGGATGGAAAACACTCAAGAGAAGAATGTGAACATTTACATAACCAGAAAAAATTAAACTAATTAAAATTTTCATGTCGATAGAATTTAATTATAGACCTTTGGAACGGCGCGGCGATGCGGCTTAGTAACCGTTGCGCCATACAAATAATTAGTTATCTATATATCAATACTAGAGAACCGCCCGCGCTTCGCTTCGGGACCCGTAGGTAACACCCGCGTAGGTCCCGCTCCCGTAGGAAATTAGGCTAAAAAGTAGCCTACTACTCGCTCTCTTCACTCCACCCTGTCTGAGGTGTGTGGAGCCCTCGGGACAGTTAGTTCCCCTTTGGGGATGTCTCTCGCAGCCCGTTAAAACGGGCCAGTCCTTGGGTTGGGCCCTAAGGCCCTTGGTTGTCCATCTGTGGTTAACCAATAGGTCAAGTCCGGTGAGTGGTGACCTTTTTACAGGCCACAGAGTCTTAAACGGGATGGGGTTCATCTTCGCGCCGCCCAGGCGATCGAGCCCCTACCGGGTGAATCCCGCTGGTGGGAAGCCCAGCAGGAGCCGATCAGCGTCGGGCGACGACTTACGAAGCCCCAGTATCAGTCAGTGCTAGGCCCGTCCCGCGCAACCAGCAAGTCGCGCGGGAAGGCCCAGCGGTCCGGTGGACGGGTGTGGAGCGACGCCAGGTCCTGCAGATGCGGGAACCGCGACGCGTCGACACGCCCGAACATGTTGCGTGCCAATCGCTCGATGAAGTCGTCCAGGCTCTCGACTCGAAGGTCCCTCTGGATGACGGCGTTCCTGACGTACCTCGGCGCACCAGTCAGCCGGCGGAGCGCAATCGCCTGAACTGCGCGCATCCTCTTGCGCTGCGGTTCGCTGGCGAGCGCGTACCACGCCGTTGCCGCGTACGTGAGGCGGGGTCTGATGTAGGTCTTGTAGACCCCGAGCTTCAGTCCGAGAGGGAGGCTCGAGGAGAGCACTGGTTTCTGCCATCGCACTTCTGGAATTCGCGACGGCTTTCGTAACCTGTGGCTTCATCGAGAGTCTTCCGTCGATTTTGCCCAAGTATTTGGGCTGTGGGGCCCATTGGATATCTTGTCCATGAAGCTCCAGAGTAGGGTCCCGCCTGTTGAGGTATCCTTCTATGTTCACAGCCGGCGTCTTCCCGACATTCACCGACAGTCTCCACGCGGCGAGCCATTCGGGGAGGGCATCAAGCGCACGCTGCATCTTGACAATGGCGTGGGTTCTATTCAGCGACGTGGTGATGTACACCACGTCATCGGCATACAGGGCAAGCGACGCCCCCCCTGCCGCCGGGATGTCGTCGGTGTAGCAGGCGTAGCAGACCGGGGACAGGCAACTCCCTTGCGGGACGCCGGCTGCGATCGGACGCTCGGTGGATTCGGCGTCTTCAACCACTACTCTGAAGCTTCTATTTTCGAGGAAACTGGAGATCATCTTAACGGCACTCCGGGGCGCCGACGGCTGCGAGATCTTGTAGAGAAAGCCGTCGTGCCAAACACGGTCGAACGCCTTTTCCATGTCGAGGAATACTGCACACACGCGTTCTCTCTTATTCAGAGCCGCGGTAACGGTGTGCAACACACTCGACAGTGTAGCCGTGCTGTTCAGCGGCATCAAAAAGTAGCCTTCCACTTCTGTTGGCAGCTAGGCTATTCCACACCGGATGCTTGCAGTTCCAGTCGCCCGCGCCCACCACCGGTGTCGGCGAGTCCAGCAACTTGCGGACATCAGCCAACAGGATAGTGCCAGCGGGCGGGCGGTACACTGAACACAGCCGGAGCGGGGAGTTCTCGAGGCAGAGCTAAAGTAGCCTATTACATTTGCCTATGACTTAAGTAAATTACATGTAGTATTTGATAGCGTAATTAAGACCTTGCAAATGAATTTTGTTAACTCCATCTATTGGCAACTCCGAAAATAAATATCTAGTAACTAACAAAACATCGATCTTCCCATGGGAATGGGATGTTTTTCCGCGGTAAAAAGTAGCCTACGTCACTCTCCACCCTCCTAACTATCCCCACACACATAAACCTTAC
The DNA here is from genome assembly GCA_905404135.1 of Hesperia comma. Classification (NCBI taxonomy): domain Eukaryota; kingdom Metazoa; phylum Arthropoda; class Insecta; order Lepidoptera; family Hesperiidae; genus Hesperia; species Hesperia comma. The sequence goes on along the minus strand of FR990014.1, from coordinate 18,232,662 downwards.
CATATAATAGCTTTGTTGCGACGTGAAAGCGTCACAAACAAACAAACAAACAAACAAACAAACACACTTTCACATTTATAATATTAGTAAGGATTAGATGCTTTCAAATACTCATTGTGGAGAATATTTTGAAAAAATTGCATAGCATGTTTTGCATACCAACAAAAACTGTTGTAATTGATATAAAGGTCAAAAAAAATTAACATTAATTCTGACGAATCGGAATTTGAGACCGTGTCTCTATATCGGTTTGCTTGGTGGTAATTAGATATTCGTATGCATAAAGGCCGTATAAAGTTCTCATCTTGAAGGCTAAAATGAATACGTAAAAACCTAATGTTGTAAGGAAATTACTGATCCTACCAATACCATATAGGTACTTATCAGTAAAATCAAATAAAAAAAATGTTAGTTGACACTCTCATACCTCCTTGCTAGGATTCCCTGGACCGCAGGTGGCATGGATAGAAATAATTGACTTTTACAAAAAAGAATAACCGACTTCAAAGTCCACACAACTCAAAAACCACTCGTCAGATGGTCAAATTTATAAGGGGACCACACGACAACATGAGGTAATGAGCATAATTTAAATTGAAATGATTGAGAATAACTCAAAAACTGATCGGCAGATGTCGCTCAAATTTTAACGGTACTAGACGGCAGTGATTACCTTTCGAATGGCGAAAGAATTATCGAAATCAGCTCACCCAGTACGAAATTCTAAGGTAACACACATGACAAGAAAAAAAAATAAGAAAAAAACATACAGACGAATTGAGATCCTTCTCTTTTTTTAAAGTTGGTTAAACATGGCATATAACTTATATCCGAACCCACACTTACCATGAGTCGGCTCGGATAGTAAATATTTTAAACTTACCTAATACAATTTAACTCATTCGCTAGCTTAGCTAGACTTAGAGTCAGCTATACTCAAACTGCGGCTCGCCGGACCCTATGGATTGGCCCACATAAATTCAATATTGTTGTTATTATTGTTGTTGATTGTTGTAAGCCGTTTAAAATTTCACACCTATCAGAGTTAATATAAGTACAAGGCAGGCAGGTTTGCCTTTTATTTATATAGATATTTAAGGCTAAATAAAGAAATGAAGTCAAAACTAGTTATCCATAATCCGTCTGACAGTTACAAAGATTAGCGCGTTACATCAAACAGAAAAAACTCTTCAGCTTCATTATATTAGCATAGATACGTCAGTTGTATATTACAATAATTAAAATAAATTCATTTTCTAAATTACAAACGTGTTGAATGGATTATATTAAATATGTAGAACTATTAATCTTACTAGTATTACTAGGAAGATAACTATTGCGTTACGATTTTTAATTTTAAATTGATATTAGTCAATAAGATAATGTTTTTTTAATTAAATAAATGGATAGGTAGGTTTTTTATTTCAATAGGTAGTTATAATTATCACGATTTAAAAGGCCCGATTTGTCGTTTGTCATCACAGTGACAATAAAGATGTAAGTACTAAAAATCGATACACCAATGAAACCAATTTTATACAATAAATTGATTGTAAACTTCCTAGTTCCGATTATTAAATTTAGAAATTAAAAACCATAGGTACAAATCTTAATTAAATACCGGACTAAATTATAAAAATAATTGCTTTAAAAAGATAATATAACAATCATTAACATCGACATGTAGAGATAACTTAAATTATTACTTTTTACAAAAAAAAATAACCGACTTCAACCTTGATAAGCAGAGATAAGTAAAAAACTACTCGCCAGATGGCGCTCAATTCAACATGTACGTGTAAAGTTCTCGTCACTACAAATTAATCAAGCCCAAACACTAGATAACTGCAGTAAATCGTTGAGGAGTTCCCTAGACTGTCTTTCGGCTTCATCAGATCGACTCCAGACCTTCAGGAAATGGTAGCGTTTTAATGTACTTATGATAACATGAACAAACACACTAGTCGTCCATACAATTTTCGAAGATTCTCCTCGATTTCTCTCAGATGCCATCATCAGATCCTGGTATCCTTATTAGCGGACCCCACTGCGCATATCTACTTTACAACAAAAAAGTAATTATCAAAATTGGCCCATAAACGACGAAAAAATCGCTGAACAAACATAAAAAAGCAGGTCGAACCTCCTAGTAGTGCTTTATTATACTTGATGAAACATTATCAAACACACTAGTTGCCTTTACAATTTTCGAAAGTTTCCCTCGATTTCTCTGCGATGCTATCATCAGATTCAGATGTTCTTATCACGGGTTAACTTTTGGAATATCTACTTTCCAAAAAAATTTTATCAAAATCAGCTCATAAACGACGAATTATATACCTACGGTTGAATTAAGAACCTCGCTTCTTTTTTGAAATCGGTTAAAAATATAAAAAAATCGGCCAAGTGCGAGTTGAACTAACGCGCCAAGGAGGGTTGAGTACTTACCTGTATTGTATTGAATCATGGATGGCTACAACCCATTAATGGCCTACTCCTGAGCACGAGTCTCTTCTCATTATTGAGGAGGCCTAGAGCATATTCCACCACACTGCTCCACTGCGGATTGTGGAGGTGTATTGAATCATAGATGATATCAAGCGGTCATGAGTATATAATTATTATGTTTGTCGATAAAACGTTGTATTGACGTCTTTGATTTTCATTTTCTATTTAATATTATACATCTGTCGAAAAACTATTTCGCCTGGCCACGGACAGAGAGAGGTTCCAGAAACTAACGGCCAACCTTCAGTAGTGAAGAGACACTTTAAGAAGATTTAATATTATAGACGAGTACTTCATAAATTGTATCACACAACTAATTTTTAATGAAAATAGAAATGGGTAGGGATGCTTTATATTTTTTTCATAAGTAAAAAATTATTCCACTTCATTTAAAGTTCTAACGCAAGGTTATTTAAATTATCTAATGACATCTATCAGATCAACTCACCCATTGGATTCCAGCGAAGTGAACGTACTATGCATTCGTGACATGCATGCATGTCGTTGGAATCCAACAGTATCGTGACCAAAGCAAGTTTTATCCTTAACAACTAAAACATCGTGATTGTACCCTGGCTATTATTTAATGGTATTATTATTCATGTATGTCACAATTTTTTGAATGTTATTGACATACTTATCATAAATTTGTCGTAATTCGCACAATGAAGTTAACATTCATACATTATTCGAATTCTATGTTAACAGATTCAAAAAAGATTATCAATTTCAATCATAGGTATGTAGGTACTTATGTACCTTACATGTATAACATTAACATATTTTTCATCCCACCTATTCGAAAAAGACGACTTGGTTCGGACTTACGGGGTCCCAAAGTTGCTGTTTTCTATTTAGCGGGCGGGAATGAATTTTCATATTACTTTTCCTGCCCGTTATTTAAATAACAGGGAGGAAAAGTAAATTCAGTTCGGATTGTTAGAAATTCATGGTTTTGTTTTGAAAAATTAGTTCTTTAGTTAGTTTAATTAGTTTAGTTGGTTTAGTCGGGTTAGTCGGGTTAGTCGGGTTAGTCGGGTTAGTCGGGTTAGTCAGTTTAGTTAGTTTAGTGACTGTGACAGTATTATTCCTGAATTTGAGGCGCCTTTTATTTTCTCTTAGGGGGGATGAAAAGTAGAGTGTAGCACTCGGGAGCAAGTATATTTTTGGCTCGGACGAAGTACTTTGAATCCCTCGCTACGTTCGGGATTCTACTAAAGAATCCCTCGCTACGCTCGGGATTCTACTCTAGAATCCCTCACTTCGCTCTGGATTCAAAAAACGCCCTCGCCGAAAAAATATTAGTTTGCACCCTTGTCATACAATCTACTATTTATATTGAAAATGGACGTTGGTGAAAGTAAAAAATAATTTTTGCCACGGGACTGTTCGGAGTTTTGTGCGTTTTAAGCATTTAAATGTCACTTGCTACAAATGGTGAAGGAAAACATCGTGAGGAAACCTGCATGCCGGAGAGTTCGCAAAAACTCAAAGGTGTGTGTAGTCCGCCAATCCGCACTTGGCCAGCGTGGTGGACTAAGGCGTTAACCTTCTCATCCTGAGAGGAGACCCGTACTCAATAGTGGGCCATGATGGGTTGAGATGATGATGATGATGATGTTACCTCATAACTTTGCATTGATCGAACCGATTTATGTTATTTTTTTATATTCAAAAGCTAGTGCGCCACGACTGGTATGGCTTGGTCCCAAATAAATTTCAGCGACATCGGATAGGTAGTTTTGGAGTTATTCTTAAGTCTTTACCTCATTACTTTTGGCTGAGTGTTTCAAGTGTGGAATAGGGTAAAAACAAGAGGATAAATTTCAATTTCTTCAATGTACATTGTCGTTTAATGCGATTTTTATTGTTGTGTTGTTGGAGGTCTTAAATACCGTCACATTTCTAATGTAAATACCTAAGCCTAAGAATAATAATTCTGTAAATATGTTTTAGGCATAATATTTATAGTAATGTTAAAAAAACAATCCCGAAACGAAACATATTGAGCGATTTTACTACTAGGTAGGTAGGTTCTCGATAAAATCGTTTTTTCGTAAACAAATAAAGTAAAAGACAGCTATCTACATATACTCTCCATAATGCAAATGTCGATCTATAATTATAATTTTATTGGGTTGGTTGTTCTAAAAACGAAAAATGTACTCAATTAGACTCCTAATTGCCAAAATATGCGCTTAATTGAGTAATAATATTAAGATAAAAATCTCGATAACAATGAAGATACGATATCAGTTGAGATCTCTAATTATTGTAAATTAGAACAGTGTCTGTAATTATAAATTTGAAAGCATTTAAAATTTTTAAGTGATGTTACTCCATCAACCGTTTTGAATAATAAAAGATATAGAAGCGAGTTTACTAAGAAGTTTTGTTAAATTAAATAGAAGAAAGAAAATACTGTACTTATTTTAAGGCAAAACTTTTTAATGAAGCTGTTACAGAATTCTCAATTCCCTGGAGCGCTTTATTTATTCCACCAATAAGTGGAAGCCAGCTTCAACTTGCTCCAGATCTATTGAAGTGGAACAGTTTTTTTTTATAAAATTTAAGATGCTGTTATACTCGTAGTACCTAGATACTTATTCGGGTTGAACCAAATACCTACCTACAATTTTAAATCATTGTTGCTGTGTTTTAGAAACAAAGTTCTTAAACAAAGCTGTTAGTATTAGTTTATCATTGCAATCTATATGCCTGGACAAGACTCCTCTCACAATCTGAGTGATAGGTCATAGTCTACCAAGCTGGCCAACAGTGGATTGGTGGAATTCACACATTTTTGAGAATATTATGGAGAATCTGATGAGCAGGTTTCGTCACATTGGTTTTCTTAACCCAAGCAATTGAATATAACTGGTTGAAATCATCGTAATGGGGATATAGGTAACGGATATAATATCTACATACATCATCAATATTGGTCTTAAAACACTTTTAGTCACGATTATAGCAATGACATATGTAACACTGCCCCCATAGGCATACACTAAGTTTCCCTAAGTCATAAGTGCAATGGACAACACACAGGCCTGTCTAGAATACTGACCCTTACCTATGCCTCAAGACCAGCTTATTGCAAGAGGGGGCAGAAGCCAGCGCACCCATACTGACACAACCAAAATATTGGTGACGGTGGTGGTGATTCTCTCCTTTCTCTTTCGTGTTTCTGGTGGTTTAGAATACTGATGCCATGGTAGAAAACCTGAATGTCATAACGCGAACACCATAGTGGAGTATTTCTCAAGGAAGGTTTATAGATATATATAGTTTATGTACTTAGGTACATTCTTATGTAATTTATTATGTAGATTCTCCATTTAACGCTCAGCGAAGCGAGGGCGGATAGCTTGTATTCCAGAAATAGATGATATTTTGGCAACGAGGATCGACATCAACTACCTACTACCTTATTTTCTTTTTTTAGCTGCCGACAAGATGTTATGTCTTCACAACCGTGACTATTCACTTTTATTAAATGAATCCCTCAAAACTCTAAGACAAAATCACAACATACCATCTTAATTAACGATTAAGCTTTTTTAATAATTGAGTCATGAACAGATTTGCTTCAACTAAGCTTATAAAACCCACATAGCTTTAAAAAGATGTAAAAGTTAATTGAATTGAATTGCACCCAATAGAATGAAATGGGTTCGTTGAATATTCAGATTACTGGGCAATATAAAAAAATCTGCAAAATTTTCAATTTTGAATAATTATTTTCAGTCGATAAGTAAAAGCTTATATGTATTATTGTTTCGTTGATGAAACCTGCATATTATAAGAATTTAATATCGTATACTTTTTATTTATGAAGGAACTTATTGAAATAAAACAAATACTAATATGTTAGTACAATCGCACTGTCATACATTAGATATTGAAATCCGCATTCAAATCGGCTTAGCGGATTCTTAGATTAATGGAAACAAAAGCACAGATGAGACAAAGATGAAACAGAGATTAAAAAGTCATTGATCCCTTGTGTTAACGATGAAATTCCGACAAAGTTTTGTCAGGAAACGATAAATACCTAAATAAAAACCCGTATCCGCACACTGTGGCATTAAGATTTTATCTATAATTACATGGCATGCACACACAAACAGAAGGCATTTAGTGATGCCGGAAACAATGAACATTTTATTTCATTTTAATAAGACAGTTAAATTAAATAAATAAATAAATTAATTATCTTATATTTGCCTCATAACTAACGATCATAAAATGAGTCACTAAGTGTCGAAGGCGCTTCGCATAAAAATAGCTTATGGTAAGTACTATGCAGTTAGGTTAATTTATTTTTAATAGCAGCGGAATAGTGGTGTTCTTTTTATAATACACAAATATCTTACAAAACGGTCAAACATTTTTCAATGACATTAACCTTGGCCTTCGTCACGTTGCGTAATGTTTGGTAAGAACTGGTGCCAAGAACGTGACGACGAAATTCTTCATTTTATGCATAAATAGCTATGTTATTTCCTCAAACAATTAAAGATTGCACAAGTTTCATTGATAAACATTGTAATGAAAGAAATCTTGTAACCTTCAAACTTTGCAATTTTTCCGTAACTTTACATAGGTATCACACCAATTATGTATAATAGGCAATAAAGGTTGCTATTACTGAAACGGTAATTAAGAAAATAAAAGCTTAACACTAAACTGATAGTTGATTATGAAAAAAAAATTTAAAAGAAAAAGTGCCAGTCCTTAAATTATTACTTTGTAATGATTTGAAACGGCAAGTTTAATGTTAACTTGCCTCGTTGTTTACATCTTTCATGCTAACACTTCGACTAAATTAATTTATGCTGTTCTCTTAATTACACAAACATGTTTTATGCTTGTTTAAGTGATTATGTTGACACAATTAGCTATAGTGAAATTGATACAGTAGATAATAATAAAATAATAGATTTATTAGTAGGTAGTAATAGTAGTAGTAAAAAAATAATAGTAACTAAAAATAATATACATATAGTAGTAAAATAAAAATATCATACTTTTGTCCTTTATGTTATAAATCGTTATATCAACTCAACTCTGACTTGACTACGATTCAATCTATAGGAAAGCACTTAAATAGGAGTTTTGTTCTTTATTGTTCAGAACGAAAATTGAATTACAGAATTAAAATATGAATTTATTAAAAATGCGGTTCCATTGCTCAGATGGCTCTTAAAGGTAGATAACTGTTTTGTAGAAAACAATCGTTAGTAAAATATATTAGGGAGTGGTACGTATCTTTTAATTTTTCCACCAGTTTTGTCTTTAAATATTTATGCGATTAAATTGTAATTTATGAATGAGACTTGTGAACGAGATTCAATGGATTGCTTGCTCTGCTTGTGGAATTTCAGTTTTACGGCCAAAAATTTCCACATTATCTCGTCTCATACATTTATTATCTGGTTATCAGTAGAGCTACTTAAAACTGTATCGTAAAGAATAAAAGAAGTTGTAAATCTCACACTACTTAGTTTTATAGCGGAAACGATTTATTTATCATTAAATAGACACAATATACCTACCCACACAATTTTAACGCGCAATGCGATAGGTCGATTTTTAAATATAGGTATAAGGTCTACTACAGTGACCTTAGATACTAAATTAATTCATTGCTCAACTGTTAATCAGGAGTGTTTTATGGGTTCCCAAAATAAAATAATAACATTATTCGTTAGCGCTATTAAAACGGTTGTGTCACCCATTACTATGTAAGAACACTATAATCTACTTTGTATAACATCAACGGTCAGATACCTACCGCCGCCCGCCACGGTACTTAGTACCATTCCTACCGTGTAATAATTGTTTTAAGAACAATTGTGGTCCGGATAGGAAGGTGTGGAGCCGGTTACACTTTTTAGAGGCGACCATCTCAGACCTCAGGGGTAGCAACGCATCTGTGACCGAATTAGAACAAGACTCATACTAACAATAACTAACTGGACTATTACTAACATTAACTAACAGGACTAATTATCACTAACATACCCTGTCCTCGCACTTATTAACAAACTAACCAACTAATATTCTAACACCGTCTACTAACTAGACTTACTAGACTAACCATCCTAGTCCCTTTGAGTCTAGTTCTAGGTCGGTCACAGTTGTTATGGGCGGCAGCGGAAGGGTGGTGCTGCATGTTCGTTTGCTATCTTAATTCCATAAAAAAAAATACCACGAAAATCTCAAAAACTGCTTATTTCTTTTGCGAAGATCCGTCCTACACTTGTTATTGAGGGGACTTAGCATGTAAAAAAATGTTTGATTGATATAGACATATTGTTAGTTTAATATTTTTCCATATTCACTAATTACTGGGCTTTTTCATTATAACCAACATCGAAAAAGTAGTTATTTTTACTTTTATCGACTGATATAGATTGTGGGAAGTGAAGGAACTCCCCATAAACAAAAGGCCTATAATATAGGCCTACAGTGGCTTCAGCATTGTAAACGAATAAATCAAGCACTGACGCTTCAAAGTATAATAAATTATGATTAGGATATGATGGGTTTTTAAGATGAAGACTGGAACTCCCTTAGACCTGTAAAGAGCTAAGAGATAAAAGAAAGAGACAGTAACTCGTAGAAGGTAAACAAACCCCTTTAAAAAGAGGTTTTACATAACATAAAATATTAAAAATAATAAATAAAAAGGCGTTGCCTACAATTCTCCCCCTATTGCATATTGACGTGTAAGACTTTATTCATGACAGAAATGTACAGAAATAAGGGTGACCATTTGTAATCGCTTAAATCGTTACAATTAAAATTTTAAATTACACTACAAAATAAATAAAACAAATAATTCTGTATTCAAAAAATAACATAATTATGGTGGCAGTATCCTTTATGAATATAACACTTACCCGCACTTCAGTTATAGGTAATTTTTGTGACAATGACTTGTTCAGTGGGTAGTATAAAATAATATTCCCGAAAAACAGATTTATTGTATTTATTATTATCCAACTATTTCATCAGTCTTATCAGCCAACCATCCAACTGACCCGAGTCTTCTGAAGATTCAGTTTAATTATGAAGATATTTTAGTATTTAATGGCCAAAAATATAAATAAAAGAATTCCTTAAACATTACAAGCCTAATCTTAGTTTACAACCAGTTTTGTATTTCAGTTACAAGACCTAAACCTAAAGTACCTATTTAATAATCACGTTTTAATTAACTATGCGCCATAGATGGCGTTACTGGCGCATTAATACAAAAAAATTGTGTTTCAATCTTCTTATTCTTAAGGATTATAATAACGAATTACTTAATAAGAATAGTAAGTTTTAAGACGGAATACATTTTTTAAAAGTTCTTATCCATTTTTGTTGGCATTTCAGTAAGCTGTACTGTTAGAGATCAGCTTATAATTATTTATGATTCAATCATAATCGATACATTACTAAAATCGTAACTACGCATTACTGAATTACACCAAATGTACAAAAAACCAAACATTGATTATCACGCAGCTTCACGACTTTTTATGTTCTTTTCTCTTTTGTCCTTGTTCTTCTTATACAGCAACTCTATCAGCCAGAACAGGATCACTATACCATAGCATGACGTGATGATGTAAAATGCTGTGCCATAACTATTTGTCAGGTCTCGAATAGCACCTGAAATAATATTAAATAAGCTTAAAATATTCAACTAGCTGTCGATCGCAGTTTGACTCGTCGACACCAAGCAAACTTTCATCTCTATGTTGATATACAACAAACGTTGAAAAAAGTGATTACTGTTAACTTGCGACTTAAAATAATCCTAAAGCCCAGATTTAATGGGTTTGCTTTAAAATTGAGAAAATTTCGAACACATTTCCAACTCTTATTCTACATTTATTTACTTATTTACACTATATACTTAGATCTTCAATTTAAAACTCTAAAAACTAAAAGTAATCAGCTAGCGAACGATATTTAGGTACTCTATCTTTATTGCTTGGTCAATAATTAGTTAGAGCGTAATAAACTATTTTTTAAGGTCACTAGCATGGGGACTTCTTTTGAAGTCCTTTTTTGTTGTTGTCAATGAATGTTTTGATGGAACTGTAACATCAACTTCGTTCATACTTAGTTTCAAGAAATACGCTAAAAGGATTAATAACAGTATTTAGGTAGGTATATAAAAAAAATTGTCCACCCGATCAGGTATTCCGCCATGTTGGATAATTTAGAATGATGTTATACAGCTAACCATGCATTGTCGCCCAAATTAAATATTTTTACAAAAATAGTTAAGTTTACAGTAGTTAACTAGAGAGCTTTAATGATGTCCTGATCCCCGCCGTAGAATTATTTTATTTGTTTTTATTAGATGGAAAACCTGTTTGAGCAAAACAGTATATTTAAACCTGATCAAAGAAGTTTACAAAATAATCCGTGGCTTATTACAAGTAACACGTCATAAATTAATTAAGATAAAACTTACCTATAATTGGTCCAAGAACTAAAAATATAGCTCCATAGAGTAACATAAACATTCCGACTGCTGAGGTGAACTTGTCTTTGTCGACAGCGTCACCAATAACCAGTGGGTACAGTACACCTATCATGGACCTGGCCATTCCAATTAATACGATAAATACTAACATCACCGTTGGGTTATCGGACCATAACATACCTGGAATTAAATCATTTTATTATTTGGAAATCATATCGTTATTGTATAGTAATCGTATTGTAATAATATTATAGTCGAATTGTAGTAGTATTACAATCGGATTGTAGTAATATTTTAATTTGATCACAAACTTTTTGTATAACTAATTTTTGTGTAACAAATAACTTCACAAATAAATTTTATAAATGCCATAAAGTTTCATTAATAGAAAGATATGGACGATTAAATATCCTTTTACAATGGCAAGGTTTTTTTCTAGTTAAAATTGTTACTTTTCGCCACTGGAGTGTCATATTCATAGAATCATAACAATTTAATAGCCGTTTATAACTTTTTACAAAAAATAACATACTTCAAAGTCCAGAAAACACAAAAACCACTCGCCAGATGTCGCTCAAATTTATAAGTGAACACACAATAAGAAACACTGTCAAAAGTTATGAGGAATTGGGAATTAATTAAATTCATATTATTGAGAATAAGTAAAAAAAACCGGCCAAGTGCGAGTCGGACTCGCGCACGAAGGGTTCCGTACCATTATGTACTATAAAAAAAATCTGGTCTGTTGTATGAAAGCCTCACTTAAATATTTAATTGTTTTATTGTAGCCACATATTACGCACAACGCCATCTCTTGGACCGAAAGGTAACTAAACTATCGCATATCGTATGGGCGCCCACTTAAATATTTATTTTATTCTGTTTTTTAGTATTTGTCGTTGTAGCGGCAACAGAAATACATCATCTGTGAAAATTTCAACTGTGTAACTATTACGGTTCATGAGATACAGCCTGGTGACAGGTGGACGGACGGACGGACAGTGAAGTCTCAGTAATAGGGTCCCGTTTTACCCTTTGGGTACGGAACCCTAAAAACTGACCGTCAGATGTCACCTAAGGGATCACCTTTATGGGATTAGACGGCAGCCAGTCATTACCTTTCGAATGGCGAAAGAATTATCGAAATCGGTTTACCTAGGACTGAGGTAACTAACACACATAAGAAAAACACAGATGAACCTCCTCCTTTTTTGAAGTCGGTTAAAAATAATAACCGCTACAAATTGAATATCTTACCTAGTCTTGCGAAGAACGCCACGATGAGTCCTACGATGTACAATTCATTGTTCCCAAATTTTAACAGGAAGTTGTTGAATAATATAAATAATATTTTTGTTATCAAATCACCGAAGCTACTAATTGATACCGCAAATGCAACTTCACCCTGAAAATCATGAAAATACATTGATTGTCATTGAAAATGCGTTATTTTATGTTTAAATTTTAACCGACGCAAATACGAGCCACCTTTTTTTATGGAATTAAGATAGCAAACGAGCATGCAGCACCACCCTTCCGCTGCCACCCATAACAACTGTGACCGACCTAGAACTAGACTTAAAGCGACTAGGATGGTTAGTCTAGTTAGTAGATGGTGTTAGAATATTAGTTGGTTAGTTTGTTAATAAGTGTGAGGACAGGGATAGTGATAGAAGATATTAGCAACCTTATCATCATCCTCCTGCCCATTTCCCAATTTTATTTGGGGTCGGCACAATATGTTTTTCTCTTCCATTCTTCCCTATTAGCCGTCACTTCCACGCTCACTCCTTTATCTTTCATGTCATCTTTCACACAATCCATCCATCTTTTCTTTGGTCGTCCTCTTCCTCTTCGTCCATTCACATTCATGTCCATCATTCTTCTTGTCACATGCGTTTCCTCTCGCCTCATCACATGCCCATACCACGACATTCGGCCCCCTTTCAATTTCTCTGTTATTGGTGCTATTTTCAGACTTCCTCTAACATACTCATTCCTTACTTTATCCATTCTCGTTACTCCACACATCCACCTCAACATTCTCATCTCCGCAACATGCAATCGTCTTTCATCCGTCTTCTTTGTAGCCCAGCATTCCGATCCATACATTACGGCAGGTCTTATCACAGATTTGTAAATTTTCTCCTTCAATTTGAGGGGCATCCGTGGGTCACAAATCGTACCTGTGACCTGCCGCCATTTCATCCAACCTGCGTTGATCCGATGTGTAACCTCCCGGTCAATGTCCCCCTCCTTCTGCACAAGTGACCCCAGGTACCGGAAATCAGAGCAGACTGGTAAAGTCTTACCATCGAGCATTATAGGCTCAAGACTATTGAGACCACCAAAGTCGCAAAACATGTGTTCAGTCTTGGTTCTGCTCACTTTTAGGCCAACACTCTCCAGTCTCTGTCGCCATTTTTCCAATCTGCTCTGAACCCCGGAGGCATCCTCGGCTACTAGTACGATGTCATCGGCAAACAGCATGCACCAAGGCGCTTCCTCTTGGATGTCCCATGTTAAGGCGTCAATAATCAACGTAAAGAGGTACGGGCTCAGCGCTGATCCCTGATGCAGCCCCACCGTGACACCGAAACCAGCAGTCGTACCCGCTGCAGACCTCACTTTAGTGCTACATTGACGGTACATCGCTCGGATCAACTGCAGGTACTTCCCTGGTATTCCTTTCTCCTTAAAGGCCCACCACAACAAAACACGAGGTATCCGGTCGTATGCCTTTTCGAGGTCAACGAACACCATGTGCAAGTTTTTATTTCTCCTTCCCTGTATTTCTCGCATAACAAGCGAACCGCAAATATGGCATCCGCTGTTCCTCGACCAGGCATAAAACCGAACTGGTTTTGTGAAATTTCACTCTCCTCTCTTATTCGTCTTTCTATCACTTTTTCCCACACTTTCATCGTATGTGATATTAGCTTTACTCCTCTATAACTATTGCAATCTAACAGATCACCCTTATTTTTAAAGATGGGCACCAGCAAGCTGTTGCACCATTCATCCGGGATAGCCTCCTCCCGCAACAATTTATTGAAGAACAAAACTAACCACTTCCATCCATCCTCTCGTAATATCTTCCACACTTCAACTGGTATTTCATCTGGTCCAACCGCTTTTCCATTCTTCATTCCTTTCATTGCTCTTTTCACATCATCTACATTTATTTCTCTCACTAAACCCATATTTAGAGGTTTATCATCAAGCACTCCGCTCCAATCATTCTCTTCATTCATTAACTTTTCAAAATAACCCTGCCACCTTTCTTTAATTATCGTATCATCAGCGAGAACTACCCCTGTTTCATTTTTTATACACTTTATATGAGACACATCCTTCGATTTTCTTTCTCGAGCTTTCGTGAGACGGTAAAGATGTTTCTGACCTGCGGGAGTATCCAGTGTCTCATACAACTTATTTTGAGCTTTGGCTCTTGCTATCGCAACAACTTTCTTGGCTCTTTTCTTCCATTCTTGATATTCGTTCTTCTTTTCTACTCTCAAACTTTCATTTCCCTCACTCACACTCTGCCATTCTTTAAATCTCATTTTCTTCTCTTTCAGTACCTTTTGTATTTCTGTCGACCACCACCATGTATCCCTATCTATCACACCCTTCCCTTTTGATTCTCCTAAAACACATTTCGCCACATTTCTTATGTATTCTGCTATCACATTCCAACATGCATTCGCGGACTTATTCGTCATTTCTCCCATTTCTTTAATTTTATCCAAAACTTGCTCTCTGAATTGTCTCTCACACTCATTTTTCTGTAATTCATGCCACTTTGTTTTAGGAGGGAGGCGTTCTTTATTGTTGCTCTGCTTTAGTTTTATTATTAATTCCGTAATTAATAGTCTGTGTTGTGATACCAAGGCTTCCCCCGGTATCACTTTACAATCTTTGATGTGGTTGAGTCGATGGTGTCTGACGAGAAAATAATCAATTTGTGTTTTATGGTGGCCGCTTTTGTAAGTTATAAGGTGTTCATCCTTTTTTTGAAACCATGTGTTTGTCACTGCTAGGTCGTATGCAGTGGCGAATTCCAATAAATTTTCTCCCTCCTTATTACAAATGCCATAACCCCATCCTCCATGCACTCGTTCATAATTCCCATTCATTCTTCCCACATGTCCATTAAAATCCCCTCCTATATAAATCTCCTCTTCCGCTGGTATGGCCATCAATATAGTATCCAGATCTTCCCAAAATTTCTCTTTTGCTTCATCATCACATCCTACCTGTGGCGCATACACACTTACAACATTCAAAACCATATTTTCTACCATAATTTTTACACTTATTAATCTATCATTCATCCTCTTAACATTCATCACGCATTCTTTCAAGCTGTTGTCTAGTACAATTCCCACCCCATTTCTTCTTCCATCGCTACCACAGTAATAGAACTTATACCCTTCACCAATCTCTCTAGCTTTCGTCCCCTTCCATTTCGTTTCTTGTAAGCAGGCTACATTTATACGTCTACTCTTCAATACATCCGCTAACTCTCTGGCTCTTCCATTCATCGATCCAACATTCCAACTTGCAAACCTCAGTCTCGTTTCCCGGACTCGCTTCTTACGTTGCCCCCGTCCGGGGTGGTGCAACAACCCTCGTCCATTTCCCACAGGTGTCGGGTGCTGCCCCTGCGCGTCGCCTGCGGGGTACGCCCTAGCCCTAGCGCTCATATGTTTCGTACCAAACATATTGCAAAAGGGGGTTTGGCTTGGATTTTTATGGTCGGCCGCCTGCCTGACACCAACCCTCCTTGGGAATGCTATTGTTGGTGGATTTCTGCCCACCTTACGGGGACCCTATGGCGACGGTGGTATATGCCGGGTCCAATAATAATCCCTCAGTCGGCTGTTAGACTTGCACGGGAAGATATGCAGCTGTAGTTTTATGTTTTTCTTTCACTCCCAGAGCAGCATAGGAACCTTTAGCAACCTTATAAACTTCTCAAATTTTTACCGCCTAAGAAACAAGAACGAAAGAAATTTCTAACTTTAAGGCCCTTCTCGCTTTACGCTATTAGCTATGCGACGACGCAATCCACAGTTCGCCGACGACCCCTAGCACACGCACACGGCGTATTTAAAAACGCGCTGACGACGCACACGCGCCTCAAACGAGATTTGAACGCAACCTTGTAACCTCGGCACACAGAGCGATCAGGAAACGCGTGGCTACTGCGCGTATACGCGTAGATCTCTGGCCCATTGTACGGCCATCAAACGAACTCGAACGCGCTTCATACGCGCGTTTGTATCGCGTTCAAAGCGCGTTCGGTGCAGACGACTTAGTATTTTTATCATTAAATATCCGTAGGTAAGCATAATTAGTACAAAAAATGTTCAACATAAGTAATACATTTTTATTTACCTCAGTCCAATCCATAGCATACAAAGCTTGTGGAAGCATAAGCATGAAAATGATATCAGAGAAGGAACAGAGTGCTAACCCTATCGAGGCATTAGATAAAAGAAATGATTTTAAAAAAGCAACGTCAAAGAAATCGCTGAACATCAACCTGCAACAAAAACGGATATACAGTATCAATGTCATTACTACGTGCTTACTAGTACCTACTTGTAGGTTACAAACTACACATAGCAGTACTAGTGTGCTTATACCTACATACTACCATATTATAATGTAGTACTTACTTCAACTATTATTGGTAATTTAATACAGAAAT
The DNA here is from genome assembly GCA_905404135.1 of Hesperia comma. NCBI lineage: Eukaryota > Metazoa > Arthropoda > Insecta > Lepidoptera > Hesperiidae > Hesperia > Hesperia comma. The sequence goes on along the minus strand of FR990014.1, from coordinate 18,215,938 downwards.
CAGAGTAATCTCGTTAATACTTAATTATAAAGCCAGTGCCATATTTGATAAAATCTTGCAATAAATTCTATGAATTAACATACTTTTTCATTGGTGAACTTACTCTAATCTATTAGCTTCCAACGACAGCATATGCTGTCATGATTTCATAGTACGTTCACTTCGTGGAATAAACATTAAATATTTCTTGACGCTCATTTAAAGCACTTTATAATTCTAAGATTGACTGGTTTACCTATATGTTAAGTAGAATAAATGTAAATTACAAGGGGTTTATCCGTCCTTGAGCCCAAGCCAATCTTTTTAGCTGATGACGTTATGATGCATGATTCCTTTTGGAGAAATCGCTAGGTTCTGCAACATCCAGTATTTTCCGACGCTATTCAGCCAACGTTATGATTTTTTCTTTGACATGGGGTTCCTTAAAAATGTGTAAAAAGAGTTCTCCTTTAGGGTAGGTGTTGCACTAGCCATTTCCCTGGTGTGACCCGTGTCCAAAGGCGGCGATAACCACTTTCGGGTGGCTTGTCTGTTTTTTCGTCAGCCCTTGAGGCTATAAAAAAGCTTGCGTCGGGAGTTGCATTGTATGTAAATAATGTCCATGAGTTAGGGTGATAACTTATTATTCAGATACTCGAATCCTCCTTTGTGGTTATTCAAATTAAAGACTTGTAATTACATAATTTACCTACCTAAAGATAGACGTCTTATTCTTTTTGACGTCACATTCACCTAATTCTTTTTTTTCTGTGGGTACCAACGAAAGTGCTTCGTTTTCCAGTTGCTTTGCGGATAAGGTTATTTTTTCTTTTTCTGATTCTTCATTTTTTAATAGCGTTTTAAGTTCTGAAATTATATTTAAACCAAAATTATCGGTTAGAAATGAATGTAACAATTATAAAAGAAATTAAAAAAGAACTGCAACTTAAAATGCGCCTAAAGAAAATTTACCAGTCAGAGTTAATTCAGTAACTATACCTATTCAGTAATGTAGCGTGTCAATCTAACCTTAACCAATTTATAAAAATATATAAAGTTTATCAGCAACAAAAATGTTAAACTCCAAAGGAATCATCTTGTTAGAAAGGCGTAATGAAGTTATGCCGGTAAACTTAGTAACCGTAAGTAACAGAAGTAAATGGTGAGTAATAGGTACCTTCTTTGTCTTCTGTTATTATTCCAATTTCCTTCTTTTCCATATGCCATTCTACAGGCTGCATCAGAGTTATTGCTATGAAAGTATGCATATATATGCCTGTTATTAATATTAACGTCCCTCGGCATCCGTATTCTTCTGAAGTCCACTTCACTAACTGAGGCGTAAATAAGGTAACAACAGCTGAAAATAAATGATTGTGAAAGATAAAATATAGACACTTGATGTTTATTTCATGTTTGATATAATTCTTTTCAGTAGATAATATAATTTTTTCGCTCATTTGCTGTTATAACAATGCAGACACTATTTTTATTTTTGGCTGTACGTGAGGGAACAATCACTGACTAAATTTAATTTCCATAAATCCCTTCTTTGTGTTTACTTGCGTCTTTTGAGGAACTTAAACCCAAAGTTTCAAGTGAATCCATTGATGATACAAAAAGTTTCAGTTATCCCCTTTTTTATCATTATAAGGAACAAATATCCAAAAATCCTTTCTTAATGCTCCGTGCTTGAAAAATTTCAGCGTTCAGTAGATTCCGCTGTGCGTTGTCTGTGAGTTAATCACTCAGTACTTAACGGAAAAGTTTTATTTATTATACGTATTTATTTGTACAGTTATATTGAAAAGTAAGTATTGACCTATTACGGAGAACAGGTCTTATGAGTGAGGAGTCTTAAAGTATATTACACCACGCCCCTCCAGTACAGATTGATGGAAGGTCTGGTGGTCAAACCAAGAGTCTGATGACACAAGTTTTTATGCCATCTGATGAAACATTTACGTGATCTCAAAGCTCTTAAAAATTTCAAATTTTACTTCATCATTTCAATTATCATAATATATACCATATTATTATTAAAAAATGATTACTTGTTATAGTCTGTGCCACAGAAACCGTAAGCATTCGTTTCTTATCAAAGTACTGGTTTAACGCCGTGAATGTCAAGTTCACCAACGCCCCGTTCCCAAAGGCCTGAAAGGGGTAAAAAATATTATATTATATTGATAGCATCAAACAAGGGTGAAGAAAAACAGCCTGTTGCTAAACAGTGATTAATTACATGACTTGTGTAAAATGAACGTCTTGCGGACCTTATCGAATATTATAAAGTAGAATTTAAGCATGTTAAATAAACTCAACCATCATAATTACACCTAATTATGTTGCTTCGATAAAAGGAATCTTGTTTATACTCGTATTTGCAAAGGTTGAAAATAAATCGAAAGCAACTATTTCATAGGCGTTTTAGTTTTAGTCACTATGAATGTTGTATCTATTTATTTACATCTTATATAGTATCTGTAGCGTTTGTTATGATTCTAATATTATTATCAACTCGATTATACATAATATAATATCGATTTGTCAAGTTCTAGCTTAGGGCTTCGAGCCATTTTTTTCTTTTTTTCTTCTCTATTAGTTTTCGTGCTGTTCACCTCCATAGGTGACGGTAACCACCTACCATCAAGTGGTAGTTTGTTGGCTATTTACGAAAAAAAATGTGCTCTACGGTTGATATTTCCTTTTCGTGAAATTTTAAAATTTAAAATCATGCTAAACTTTCCACTCTTGTCTGGGCTTTCCACGAAAAATCTGTAAAATTTTATTGTAAGTTTAAAAATAAACACAACTGTAGATTTGAATGTAGATTATATAATTAAATTTACCTGTAATATTGCGTATGCAAAAAATAACAACCCCAAGGAATTCACAAATGCCACTAGCAAGCTTCCCAAGTTGAAGATGATGATTATAATCAGGCCAAACTGGCGAAGTGACAAGAAGTGCAGCAACGGCCCCGTTATGAATCCTGAAAACTTATTCTATAAAAGACTAGTAATCTTGACAGTTGCCGTTATACTTATTATGACCAAATTATAGAAAATCTCTGTAATAACTTATTGTTTTATTCTGATGTCTAAGCTATATTACTGCAGTGTCATGAAAATCCGTTCAATAGTTTTTTCGTGAAGGAGTAATAAACACACACCCATAATCCTTACAAACTTTCGCAATTGTAATGTATTTAGAATAGACACATTTCGGTTAGTGATTATGTAATGTTTTGATAGCTTGAAGTAAACTTAGTTACTTTTTTCAATCACAAATTATTGGAAAATTATTGTTTGGAAAGTTTTATGGATTAGAAGTTTATAAATGTCAAAAGTATTATGATACAACGCAAATGAAGAATTTATAAATTAGTAGACAGTAGACTTTTTATTTACCTTTACTTTAATACGTAATTTAGGGTTTTAAAGGATACCATCAAAAATTGTATTGAAGCAAATATCTCTTACTGTGTGATATTATGATCGTTTGTTTATGGATGATAAAAAATGTGTAGATAAAGAAGATGTTATTATATTTTTCGAAAAAAGTAAAAGAATACGAAGTTGCAACATAGCCTAAAAAGTGGTCGCCTGAATTTAAGTATTGTTTTGGGTTTGTCCGTTGTTGGTAGGTCATTTAAAAATTTATTAATTGTTGCTAAATTGTATGTTATTACTTGTGACTTTTCCGCCAATACCAGGTTAGTAGAAGAGTTGAGGTTGTAAATGATAAAGGAGTTGTTTCAAAATGTATGGAGCCCCGGCCACCACTTTGTACACCATACTAAAATATGGAGAATCGCAATTCAAACAGTTTTTAACTATCCAATCACTTCAAATTGGTTTAGTTTTTTGGTACAACACAAAAATATACAATTGAAATTGCAACACAAAAACAAAAATCCGTCATGGCGGTAAGCTACATTTCTGTCATATTAAAGTGACAGTAAACAGTTCGTGATCTGTGATCAATGATAAATTGGTAAGACGCCATGTTGAAACTTGATAAAATTAAATGATAGATACAATTTTTGTACCAGAAAAGTATGCATTTAGGTAATTTATCTTTATTTTTCCCGAATTCCGTGGATTTTTCTCGATTTTTCGAGGTACTGTACATATTGTGGGCCGGATTTGAAACATCTCTTTTTCACTGAATATCAAAAGTCCGATTCGGATATGATCGTTTAGTTTTTCATTTTAGTGCAGTATATGTACTTTACCTGCCAATGATACACTTATTGACCCAACTCCGTTTAGTAGGGTTATGCTCGCCGAATCCATATTGAGCTGAATATATATTTCGTTGTACATCATTCCTATACAGGATACAAATGCTGTTGTCGAAATCTGAAAAAATATAAATCGTTTCACATAAGAGAAAATAAAAAAAAACCCTGACGCCGTTTAGGTTTAGTACAGCCCCATCTAGTATACTGCTAGTGAACTATAACAAAATCATATAACAATATTTATATAATTAATGTCAATAATTACTTTTCTCCGTCGGTAATTGTTTATAATATACAGATAGAACTGCATTGCCGATTTATATCAAACATAGCTAAAACTACCGCAAGAAAATGGGTTTTCGAATGAAACAAAAACGCATTGAAATCGGTGAATCCGTTTGTAAGCTACGGTGCCACGAGACAGACACACAGACACAAAGACGGACAGGTCAAACTTTTAAAACTCCTCTTTTTGCATCAAGGATTAAAAATCAAACGTGTACAACAAAATCAAATTCCTAAACCAACCTCCCCTTCTTGAATTATTACTAAAACTCATAGATTCATCATCATCATCGCCACCCATAACTGTCCGATTGCTGAGCTGCACGGATCTCTCACACATTCGGATTCACACACACAGATTCACACAGCTTAGGGATAATAACGTAGACCTGCTAATTTCCTCATGATGTTTTTCTTCAACGACATCTACCAGTATACCTACTTAATAATATTAAGCTGAAGAGTTAGTTTCTTTCTTTGAATCTCAGCATATACTGGTTTGAATTGAAAAAATATTTTTTGTGTTGAATAGTCGATTTATTCAGTCTCCACCAATCCGCATTGGAGCAGCGTGGTGGAGTATGCTCTAGGCCTCCTCAGTAATGAGGAGAGACCCGTACTCAGTAGTGGGCCATTAGTGGGTTGTAGCCAGTCGATTTATTGAGGAAGGCTTAACTTCACTACGGCCAATAGGAGAGGATCAACAAGTTTCAAGTCTAGTAGTTATGAGATTTTTATTTTCTTACATAGTATGATTAATTAAGCTAAAGCTCAGTATTCAAATTGTTGCTATAATATTATTACTGTTCGCACACCAACCGGTAATCTACGCCAGACAGCTAATCTAAATCAGCTGTAACTGGATGTCACGATGTTACATTCGTCTTTTTAATTTTATCACGCAACCAGATTCAAATAGTTAATACCAGTTTATAAAAGCAGTATAATGTTTATGTAGCTTAAATGGGTATCCCTCATGGATCAGTTCTTGGCCTTTCTTCTTATAATGATGTCTAAGATCATGTTTTAAATAACCACGATAAACTATTATATGCAGATGATATCTAGCTTTCATATCTGATATTATTGTTATATGTATTAGTCGAAATCAGAAACATTATTATCATTATCTAAATTATGTGTATCATTATCTAAAGTATGTGTATTATATAAATCTAAATTATCTAATTTAGGTGGTAGAGCCTAGAGTTCGCCCGGGGTAGTACCACCGCCCGCCAAGGTACTCAGTACCATTCCTACCGTCATAATAATTGTTTTTAAGAGCAATTGTGTTCCGGATAGGAAGGTTTGTGGAGCCGGTTTCACTTTTTTAGAGGCGACCATCTCAGACCTCAGGGGTAGCAACGCATCTGTGACCGAATTGGAACAAGACTCATACTAACAATAACTAACTGGACTATTACTAACATTAACTAACAGGACTAATTATCACTAACATACCCTGTCCTCGCACTTATTAACAAACTAACCAACTAATATTCAAACACCATCTACTAACTGGACTAACCATCCTAGTCCCTTTGAGTCTAGTTCTAGGTCGGTCACAGTTGTCATGGGCGGCAGGGGAAGGGTGGTACTGCATGCTCGTTTGCTATCTTAATTCCATAAAAAAACATTACGAAGTTCTACACGGAAGGTGAGGAATATAATATGTATCAAATATAATTGCTTTTTACAAAAAAATAACCGAGTTCAACATCAACAAGCACAGATAACTACTCGACAGTTGGCGCTCAATTCTTCCTATCTAGGTAAAGTTCACCACAAATTATTACGTCACGTCACTACAAATTATTCAAGCCTAAATACAAGCTTTCTATCGTTAAGGAGTTCCTTCGACTGTGTTTCGGCTTCATCAAATCGACTCCAGACGTTCATTAAATTGTAGTGCTTTAGTATACTTAATGAAAACATTAACAAACAAACTGGTTGCCCCTACAATTTTCGAAAGTTTCCCTCGATTTCGGTGGGTACCACCGAATCTGGCCACCATCAGATTCTGATGTTCTTATCATGGGACCACCCTTGAAATATCTTTTTAAAAAAAATACTATCAGGATCGGCTAATAAACAACGAAAAAGTCTCTGAACACACATAAAAAGCATAGGTAATGTATACGGTCGAAATAATAAGAACCTTCTGCTTTTTTGAAGTCGGTTAAAATGGAGAAAATTAAATTAAAAATTAAAAAATCCCCCGACACAAGAAATTACATTTAAAAAGTAAAAAATAATAAAAGAAACTCAATCTTGAAGCACGTAAGTGTGTATTAATAATTCTAAAAAAAAATACGTCGCGTTGGGGGAACGCTCCTAACGATTCATTATCTCCGTTTTCTTTTCATAAGTATCACATACCCACCTATTTAATCTTTTACCGAAGACATTCGGTTATGAGGTTACATTAGTTACTATTCGTAATTAAATTGTTAAGGTTGGAGCGGTCCCCCAACGCGACGTATTTTTTTTAGAATTATTAATACACACTTACGTGCTTCAAGATTGAGTTTCTTTTATTATTTTTTACTTTTTAAATGTAATTTCTTGTGTCGGGGGTTTTTTTAATTTTAAATTTAATTTTTTATTTTATACTTTTTATAGGTAAGAACGTTCTCGATTAAGTCATAAATATTCTCTTACTGTGCGCTTTCATTTCAGACCCCACACGAATATATTTGCATACATACGGCTATTCTTCCCCGCTTTCACCCCCCACAACTTTTAAACGGCTCAACCGATTTTCATCAAACATATTTTAAAACATGCGCCCGTAAGTTCCCTTTAATACAAAAAAAAACTAAATTGAAATCGCTTCATCCGTTCGGGAGCTATGATGCCATAAAGAGACAGAGTGAAAATTCTTCCCCACTTTCAACCCCAACAACTTTTAAACGGCTCAACCGATTTTCATCAAACATATCTAAAAACACGCGCCCGTAAGTCCCCTTTAATACAAAAAAAACTAAATTGAAATCGCTTCATCCGTTCGGGAGCTATGATGCCACAGACAGACAGACACACAGACATACAGACATACAGACACACAGACACACACACAGACACGTCAAACTTATAACACCCCTCTTTTTGCGTCGGGGGTTAAAAATTAAATCTGTGAACTCAATAATTGTCTTAAATGAACCGTTAGATATTTTCCTATTCCTTTGTTTACAAATCGGCGAACAGGCTAAGCCAGCTGGAATCTTTTTTGATGACTAAAAAAGGTTTTTTGGAACAAGCGTTTGATTCTAACATAGAATAATTTATATCTTTCTTTGTGTACTCGGAGTTACAGTTTTGACATTAATAGGCTTCTAAACTCAACTACTTACTTCTGTAATATTAAAGTTTAAACAATGCATTTTGATTACCTACTTTCCATCACTCGAAAAACAGTACACCAGCGTATTAAATTTCATAACAGAAACCTGAAGATGGGTTTGTTCATGAACATGAACAAGTTCTCTCACAGAAATAATCTGAATACTCACCATGGTAATGGTAAGTGCAATCCATATCATGTAACCCCATCCACCATCTGGTGGCACCAGCACATATTTCTTCGGTTTTGATTCATGCGGTTTTGTATCATTGACACTCATTCTTGGTTCTTTCAACGAGAGCACGATTTCGAATGACAGATAACATCATTAATGTTATAAAGGTGGGTGTGTGAGTTATCTCATGCAAACATTTTGCGATTTGTTTTTCATAATTCCAAATGCAATAAAACATAAGCTTCTCTCCGTATATGTAATTGTATAACGTCTTCTTACACAATACCTTTTGTTCATTACTTTTAGGTTTTGCTTTAATATGAAGATACCATTTCCAATGTCTGCGTATGTTTTAATTAGTAGGTATATTATTTACTTAAGTTCTTTTACAGGTTAAATTTTTTAAATTTATTTGAGCCTCTCAGAAATGTATATAATTATTTTTCTTAATTAGCTCGATAGCGACACAGTATGTAGATATATGATGCGATTTATAAAAAAATTAAAAGTTTACCAATTTCTATTCCACAAATAGAGTCCTGTGACAAACAGGAAAACAGCAAGGGTTTATTGATTAGTTATTCGCTTTTGCAAACGGAACCCTAAAATAAAAAAAAACTGCAGTAAACACTAAATAAATACTGACACACAAACTAACAGAACTGGCAATCTCAAAGTTCCTTTTTTCAAGGTTCGGAAACAAGCCAACGAAAAGTCTGTTGTTCAACATTCATCAAAAACAAGATTTTGAAGAGAGGAGGTTGACCTGGAAGGACCTTCATAATTATGTTATTAAAATGTTTAACTAGTATCACGAATCGCGAAACGGGATTATGTTTTTCACTTTCATACCCTATTTCAAGCCTTTAGGTACTGATTTTTTAAAAATAAAGTACCTTATATTATGACCCTGGGTCTTTAACAATTTTCAATCCAAATTCCATCCAAACCGGGCCGGTGTAGACGGTGAAAAGGTTCCATTTCCAGCAAAGCTTAAACTTAAATGATGAGTTTTAGAGTTTTAATAACTGTTCCAGGTGTGGGTGTATTTTCTTGTCTTTATGGATGTTGTCCATAGTACCCAAGACACAGCGAAATCTACTGTGGACTATGAGTGTGTAGCGTTATTTATTTTTTATTACTTTAGCATTACATTAATGATTGATCGTTTGTTTGTTACATGGAATCCTTTCCATACAAGTTCTACGTGCAATGTTTGAGTCATAACACAAGAAATATTTTTCTTTGTCCTCTCTGTATACTTCGTTTAGTGATATGAATAAAACATAGCTTTATTCCCTACAGAGAGCGTGGAAGCCCTTTTTTATCTGAATAATTAAACTCACTCCACGAAGTTACGTCGAGTTCTCTTATCCTCGCTGTAGTTATCCAGTTAGGTTTAGATATTCTTTCTAAATTATTATTCTATAGGTTGCATTTGATAGAGCTTTTATATTCCTGCGGTCAACTTCACTATCATCAAAAATATCTAAATGAAATGTTTTTTCGATTTTTATCCGATTCGCTGCCCTAGTCTTCATTCCACCTAACTATCGAACTAACTAAGTATTTAACATTATCGCAATTACTGTGCAAGTATCGCCACATTAGTTAGGGGTAGTAGCGGAAGGTGCTGTTTGCAATTTGGAATCACAATGCCGTAAAACATTATCCTTACCCTTACCCTTATCTTAGTATACCACTTATACAGTGTATAAGATTTTACACTTTTATCAATCAGATAATTAATATTTTAACTGTACCTACAGGGTATGTACTCGTTATTTTTATTATTTAATCCGGTAGCTTCCTTATAGTGCGCCCAACTTATCTCTGAAATGGCAAAAATTGGAACCAATGCCGGCATGTTAAAAAAGTCATTCATAAGTACGTTGTGGTCATTCATCTGTCAGTTACTACCTGTCGAATTGCGGGCAATGATTGGTCCAATGCGTCCGACAGCGCCTCTCTTTATTTCAAGGTTAAGTTGGGTTTACTATAGATTGGTTATTTTGACCTCTTTGCATTATGTAGTTTAAAAAACTGGCTAAGTGCGAGTCCGACTCGCGCGCGAAGGTTCCCGTACCATTATGTATAAAAACGCCAAAAGAAATCTGGTCTGTTGTATGAAAGCCTTACTTATTAAATATTTAATTGTTTTATTGTAGCCACATATTTGCCACAACGCCATCTCTTGGACCGAAAGGTAACTAAACTATCGCTGAGACGTCTAAAGTATGGAAACCCACTTAAATATTTATTTTATTCTGTTTTTTAGTATTTGTTGTTGTAGCGGCAACAGAAATACATCATCTGTGAAAATTTGAACTGTGTAACTATTTCGGTTCATGAGATACAGCCTGGTGACAGACGGACGGACGGACAGCCAAGTCTCAGTAATAGGGTCCCGTTTTACCCTTTGGGTACGGAAACCTAAAAACAACGTGTTTAAAACAAAGGTTTCCATAAAAGTTCTTGTATTCATGATATCGTTACGTTTAATGCGGATTTTTTTTTATTAAAAGACTTTAATTTTTTTTTCAGGTAACATTCAAGTCATACCACAACAAAAAGGCATCGAAACCTTATAACGTCTTAACTTCCTAATTGCCAAGTAAGTGAAAACAACGTTCATAATATACATCCAATCTGTATAAGTTTGTAATTTAAAAGTTGAACTGAAACTTTGCCGCTGATATTTATTGGAAGAAGTTTTGTACTTCAAAAGAAAAAACAAAACCCTTATAAGATCGATTGGCTATCCATCTGTTTGTCTGTATATCAAGATCTATTTTTTTCAGAAGTAGGGAAGTGCAAGTATCAACCTGAAATTAATATCAAATTATCAGGTTTGCTATCCCTACATGCAAAGAAAAAATCAAAACTTCTGAGTCAACTCAATCAAAGCTTGCATCCTTTTACGCCATAAATTTTGACGCTAGCAAGGAAATCAGAAACTATAGGGCGACTTCCTTAGACACATACGAAACATCTATTACATCACAGAAAAAAACCATTACCAACGGAAAAAAAATCCTTATGTAGTTAGTACGGAACTCGTGTTTCTCGAATCCTTCTCGCTTTTGAGTGGTTTTATAAAAAAAGTATCGTGACTTTGTAATCTAATATGTATAATCAGAGTATATTGCTTGATTTGAATTAATACATAGTAAAGTTTTAACGATTTGACAGAGAAAGAGGTGAATAGGAGAGTAGCCAAAGCCTGGAAAAAGTACTGGAGCTACAGAGAGATCATGAAAAACAAAGAAATGGATATGAAACTAAAAGCTAAGCTCTACGAAGTAGCCATACTCCCATGTCTGACATATGGATGCCAGACATGGTGTCTCAGAAAAAAGGACGAAAATATACTAACTGTACAACAAAGAAAAATGGAGAGGAGTATGTTAGGCATAAAAATATCAAATAAAGTAAGAAATCGCGACTTGAGAAAAATAAGTGGTTTATCAGATGTAATAAAAAGGATAAGAAGTTTAAAATGGAAATGGGCTGGACGTGTCTGCAGAATGAATGAGGAAAGATGGGTAAAGAAAATGATAGAGTGGTTACCCAGAGATGGCAAAAGGAAACGAGGAAGACCAAGACTACGGTGGGAAGAAATATTTAAACAAAGATGCGGACCGAATTGGAGGAGACTAGCTAGAGACAGAAAGGAATGGAGGAGATTGGGGGAGGCCTACGCCGAAGAGGCGGCTGCCAAATAGGTATAAATAAAAATAATAAACACATACACTGACGAATACATAATGTATTAAGGCCATAAAAAGAAATATTTATTTTTATGTATAAATTGACAAAAATAGGATTATTTAAATTAAACATTGACGATATAACATTGAAATTAATTTAAATATTTTTATGAGCCCACAAGTAAGGTAATTCAATTCAATTAATTTAATGGAATGACATATCAAATTGTATTAAAAAAATGTAATAATAATATATGTAGGATATTAGATTATTGTGAATTTTGTTTATTTAAATTTTATTTGAAAACATTTTTGTAAGACTGAAGTTTGGCAGAATAAAGGCTATTTTATTTTATTTTATTTATTTATAAAGTTTTAATACAGGAGGCCACAGAACGAATAGGTACGATTAGTAATTTGAATAAGGAATCTGATAAGATGACATAAACTAATCTATACCTACTGATTTTGTCTTGAATATAGTTTAACGTAAAACATTTCAATATTTTATGTTAATTAACTAGGTCTGTGCTTCATTTATATCAAAGACATAAACTGAAGATTAATTTTAAAATGACTATATTCACCTAATAGATACCTACATTATGAAGGTATATTCAACTCATCGCAGGGTACATATTTTATAATGATACGGCTACACACGATTTGGAAAGTCATAGTTAAATATTTTCTTACATCTGTCATCTGAAACATTCTTAGCAGCCAGGGGTCGGTAATTTCGTTTTTATCTTACATAGTTCTAATGTATGTATGTTGAAGTATTTGCATTACTTAAGACTACGGACATTTTATGAAATTGCCCCGTCACCATGTAACAGCAACATGAAAATCCTGGCAAACTTGCGTCTGCTGATATCAAGGTTAAAACAAATATTAATTTGCATTAATACGTCACACATGCTACCTCAGTTGACATAATTTAAACAACGAATGTGTATGTTACACTTGCAGTTGTGATTGAAATATGCATTCGGAATTAGCCGTAGAATTTGTGTAAAATTGTAAATATACGTTGCCTGTAGACATAATTTTCCATTAGGTTTTTATCTCTGTATCTGATTATGTGCAAAAAGTAGCTACTATCTTCCTACCTACGTAGTTACAATTATAACAATTTAAGCTCAATAATAATTTTGGTTCATAGAATGATTATTAAATTAGGCAGCTTCCCAAGTCAAAGGTAATAAACCACAAATCCAAACTTTTCCAGTTCAAATACAATTTATTAAACGGACAACGGATTCGTCTGTTAGAATCAATCTTAAAAACTTAGTGAATGTGTGGGAGACTACGCAAAGGTTCGAGGATAATTTTAAACAATTTTAAATTATAATCTACCTATTAGTAGGTACTTCATGCGGATACCAACATCGGCTTCAGTCTTATGCATTCCAGTTTCTGCCATCCTCCGCCTTAAGTGCTTTAGAGCAGGTGCATGTAGATGGTCCCCTCCAATTTTAAGATTCTGCTGGTACTCCCTCTAAGCCTATTTAAGTGAAATCATGGCGCCAGAAGCGAAGACAACATCATTTATTCCTCCAAACATCATTTATTCCGTATTAACAATGTAAGTAGTTGACCCCATGCGATGTAGCTTAGGCTGTCATAGGACTCACATACTTTTAAGAGCAACACCATGTCGTTGGCAGTGTTGGCACAGCTGATGTTGTTAACAGGGATATCCCTTATCCAACATCCAACACGCTTGCTTCTGGCATGATTTGCATGATGATCTAGCTCTTTAAGCAACTATTTGTAAAAATGTTCTTTATTATGTTTTTAACTTTAAGTACCTGGTTGACCGAGCTTAGCTCGGTTGAAAATTATATTTAGTATGAATCGCAAGAAATACGAGGAATTCCGCCATCTATTCAGGAGTCAAATCATACAACTGTTCACTGAGCACAAAATTCATTTTACTTATGTTACGGCCAAAGGATCTCAACAGCGTGTTTCACAAAGTTGTACAGCGCCATCTAGTTTCATACTACTGAAATTTCAACACGTTACAAACAGTACCTCATAGAAGTTAACTGTGTGAGCGAATTAATTGCATTTTAAATAGGTACATACTTAATTAGATAAATTCATTGAACTTTCCTTCGTACTTTTCGCAGGCTTAGGCAGTCCCCGACTGAAATTTTTATTTGCGATAAAATGTATTGAATGTTTATGATAATTAAACAACATAAATAAATATACTTTTAGTTTAATGAGCAAGTTGTTAGGCGTACTTAAAATTTTATTGATTCTATTTACAACAATAGTAATTTCATCGATCTGACCATTATTTATTTAAAACTTTATTAAAATATATTATTAAATCGATAATAACAAAACTAACATTTATTTACAAATATTCTCGTAAATATCACAAACGCACGTTAAACTATCACTACGCGTCCTGCGAGGTCAAGCGAGATAATCGCACTGATTTTTAATTTTATTCAAACAGAAAATAGGTAGGTATAACGCAAAAATAGCGCTTCAATTAGTATTAGCCGAACAAAAATATATTCGAGCGCCATCTAGTTTCATACTACTGAAACAAACAAACCGTATCTCATAGAAGTTATCCTAATGTTTCATAGATGGCGTCAGTTCAACACGTTACAAACAGTACCTCATAGAAGTTATCCTAATGTTTCATAGATGACGTCAGTATGATGTTTTTAAAATCTCTTTATCTCGGGAACCGAGCTTTTCTCGAACCTGGGACCTTGATAAATCGATTCCTTGAGCCGAAAACCCCCTAATCTGTAACTTTCATGAAAATCTTTGCAGCCGTTTCCGAGATCGTGATTATATATATAGGTATAAATAAATAAATAAATATACAAGAATTGCTCGTTTAAAGATATTAGATAAATTTCAGATTTTGTAAACTCTATTAGTTCGTAAACTCTGTGGTAGCTGTCATATGAAATTCGCCGCCTCATAAGTAAAACAAACAACTTACACGAAAGACAACACGTTGTTCTAAAATGTAAACGGCAAAGTTGTTTGCCGACTTGTAAATTAGTATACGGGCGTTTACTACTAGAACTAATGTACCTAAATTAAGTATTATTAGATATTTTATTATTTTTTTGCATTGAGATACTATACTATCTTTTGTGCTGTTTTTTGTTCTTAAACAAGTAATTATTAGGTAATAGGCATACAAAGTTCGTATGAAAGGATTCAGTTTTAATTAATGTTATAGATAAATATTGACAATAATAAACGTCTGATACAATTAACTAGCAATTCTTTTGCATAAAGTGGCAATTACGTTAGTTAGTTTACTTAACTTTTATCTATAACTAGCTGACCCAGCAAACGTCGTCCTGCATCATAATTACATATATGTTAATCGCTTCTTTCGCTCACTTCGCTTCGGGAAACTTTTTGCTCCGCTCCTATTGGTCGTAGTGTGCTGTTATATAGCCTATAGCCTTCCTCAATAAATAGACTATTCAACTAAAAAATATTTTTTCAATTTGAACCAATAGCTCCTGAGATAGCGGGTTCAAACAAGCAAACAAACTTCCGCTTTATATTATCAGTATAGATGACTGTTTATTTACTTTTCTACTCATGTTTGAATAGGATTTGTTTTATCATTAGGAAGTCAGCAGTTTTTAACAAATAAAGCAGAGGTTCCCAAAATTTCTTTTGTCATACACCCTTTCAAAATTATGTCGGTTCCGGTGGACCCCCCGTAGCGCCATTGTTGCCATATTCTCAAAAACCCGACTAAAGATCTGATGTGAGGATTAGGTCTAACTAAATTTTGCTTCTTTTTTGCTTGCATTTGAGATCTGGGCGATGCTGAACTCATATGTACCACTCAGATACATCTTCACTTTAATACATAAAACTTGATTCCATAGCTGAAGCCAGCACGAGCAAACATACTCGCTAACCATTATTATCGCATGCGACATAAGCCTTGCCGTATATTCCAAGATTATCCGACAACCTACAAAATTTTGTTATTTTACGGATACTATCGGAAGTTTGTCGTGTCGTAAACGTTATAGCGAATAAAATTCCTCTTTTTGCACCCCAATTTCCAGTTCCGAAGAAATTGGAAGCGGCAAGATCGTAATAAATAAGCAGCCATTTTATCTTCTTAATAACAATAAATTTATTGAAGTGCTCCATAATATTTCTTGAGTACCGTGTAATTGTAACAGGTACTTACGATTTCTAAATAAGTAAAATAACATTTCCACATTGTTAACGGCAACGGTAATACGTAACTGTGAAGAATCTTCGTTTGCTTACTTTTTTAAATTCTTCCATAGTAACGAAAAAGTAACGTTTGTAAATAGAAGCTATGTTATACGTACTTTACAGGATTAAATAATAAAAATGAATACAGTTTAAGTACAGTTTCAAATGAGGTCATATTAAATTGATTTTTTCATTAACTAGTAGGTAGTGTGTACACCCGCCCTCGCTTCGATTCGGAACACCAGTTACTTTTGGCAATTGTTAGGCGTAGGTAATTCTTTAAACTGACATAACTTTTCGCATAAATCGAAATCGCATGGGATAAAGTTAAATGCTGAAAATGTGGGTATTTACATGTAGGGACTTAAACAATATTGAACTGACTTCCACAAGTTATGAATATAGATACTATTACACAAAGAATATACATATTATGTACATACGTATAAATAAACTATTTGTAATTAATCCGTCAATCATAATTAAAATAGCGTTAACATATCCATGTATAATGTCTCTTGACCAAATTAATTAGCACTAATTAATTAGTTACTTAATACTAATTAATCGATTCATTGCAATGATTAATTCAGTTTTCGCTGTTGACATTGGAGTAAGCATTATCATAAAAGAGACTGGAAGAATAACTAACGCATTATGTTTAATGGTAGCAATGTGAAAGCTTCACAATATAAATTAAATAAATTAGGCACTTCTAAATAATTATTACCAAGTTTTGTTATTATTTATTACTAACCAAGCTCCTTGCCGCACAGTATGGATGGAAGCTAGAAAATGATAAGTATAAGATTTTTGCGTGACGGAAATGGAAATGTAGGTATGCTATTGGCTGAGCCCACTCATACACTTGTGCTTATTAGTTATCCAGTTGTGTAATTATATTAAGTGCAGTCCATAAGGTATCATCTGTCAGGTTAGTTAAGTATTTATTTATTTTAACGCTTTATTGTTTTTACACCATAAAATATTACATTAAAAAGCACAAATAAAGAATTTTAAACAATGGGCGGTCTTATCGCTTTAAAACGATTTCTTCCAGACAACCCGGTATTACAGATAGGAACAGCACAAAAGTAAATGGGTAGAGGCGTTAAACAACAACAACACAAAACGGAAAATTAAATAAAAACAATAATAAAATAACACATCAACTTACATACCTACCAATAATGTAATAGTGACAGGACGTGAGTAATCAAGAACGGGAAGAGAGAAGAAATGAATTAACAAGAACAGGAAGAGAAAAGAAAAGTAAGGAAGCTAGGGAGGGAGATAATAATCTTTAAGTAGTTTTTAAAGTTATTTACGTTTTCGGCTTTTTTAATCGGATCAGGTAAAGAGTTGCAGAGACGGATAGCAGTGAGTGTAAATGAATTATGAAAGAATGTGGAGGAGTGTGAAGGAGTAAGTAGTGTAAGGTTATTAGAAGAACGAAGTAAGTGATTATGTGAGAAGCAACGATATTCAAAGTTATTGCGGAGATAAGAGGGGGCAAATGGATTAAACAGCACAGAGTACAGTCAGAAAGTATGTGAACATTCCGGCGAAGACGAATAGGGAGCCACTTGAGTTTAGCACGAAATTCGGAGACATGATCATATTTACGAAGTCCAAATATGAATCTAATACATACATTTTGGAGACGCTCAAGCTTATTTAGTTGCTCCTCAGTAAGGTCAAGATAACAGATGTCAGCATAGTCAAGAATGGGTAAGAGCAAACTAGTCGCCAGCGTAATTTTAGTAGGCAAAGGCAGGAAATTTCTTAGTCTACGCAGACTGCCAATTGCAGCAAATAATTTTTACTGATGTCATTGATTTGCGGAGTCCAAGATAAATTAGCATCCATTAATATTCCTAGGTTTTTAACGACTTTAGAGTATGGAATTTGTACCACATTTATAAATATAGTAGGCAATACCAGCCAATCGATTTTTGCGACTTGTCTCGAACTACCAATAATAATGACTTGGGTTTTACTTGGATTTAAATTGAGTCCTAATGATTGCGTCCACAAAGAAATTTTTGCTAAATCAGAATTCAAGTCTGCAACCGCCTATGTATGTATGTAAGTAAATATGTCAAATGTTTAAGTGTTAAAGTTATAATGCAACAATTTAACTTCGTTCCGCGAGTGTTCTACGATACTCACGCATTTTTTCAGTACCTAGTGTAGATACATTATTGTAAAAATTTTCACCACGATGAAATAAAAACAAGAGTGTTTTAATGCTAAAAATACGATAATGACACAAGTACCCATCTCATTTTCCTCAAAAGTATATCAGAACGACGCTAAAGGTCGTCGCCAGGTGTTATTTAGGTACTCAAGTGTCTTACAACGTCTCTTGAGCACGTGCTGAGCTAACGGTCTTACAATCAACCTCTTATCAAATTAATTTTGACGGCGTAAATTTTTCGTGGTTCACGAAAAAAAAGTCGTGTTTAAAATATATTACAGGTTACAGTTAGCATAATCTTTTATTCAAACGTCAGTGTATGCCGTAGGTATCTATACTTTTATCCGTATATTTTTAGGGTTCCGTACCCAAAGGGTAAAACGGGACCCTATTACTGTGACTTCGCTGTCCGTCCGTTTGTCACCAGGCTGTATCTCATGAACCGTAATAGTTACACAGTTGAAATTTTCACAGATGATGTATTTCTGTTGCCGCTACAACAACAAATACTAAAAAACAAAATAAAATAAATATTTAAGTGGGCCCATACTTTCGACGCCTCAGCGATAGTTTAGTTACCCTTCAGTCCAAGAGATGGCGTTGTGCATAATATATGTGGCTACAATAAAACAATTAAATATTTAAGTGAGTCTTTCAAACAACAGACCAGATTTTTTGGCGTTTTTATACATAGTGTTTGTTAATGTTTTCATAAGTACATGAAAGCGCTACAATTTCATGAAGGTCTGAAGTTGATCTGATGAAGCCGAAAGACAGTCGAGGGAACTCCTCAACGATTTACTGCAGTTATCCTAGTGTTTGGGCTTGATTAATTTGTAGTGACGAGAACTTTACACTTACATGTTGAACTAAGCGCCATCTGGCGAGTAGTTTTTGAGTTATCTCTGCTTATCGAGGTTGAAGTCGGTTATTTTTTTTTGTAAAAAGTAATAATTATCTACTTAGCAACACTATCATAGTATTAGATATCATAGTATAGTTGCGTTTCTCGCTATAAAAAAAGAAAACATTTAGCGCTTGATTCGAGCAAGAGAGTGGCAAGCTAGGTTCAAACACTTTCCAATCTTAATAATGTTGCCAGATAATTTTTTTTCGGTCGTTTTGTTTCATAACGTCTAGTTCAATCCCGAAATTAATCACATGAGACTTGATTTAGCATGTTTAATATTAGTCATCAATTTCTTGACCGTCAGAAGTACATTCGTGGCAGTGACCATTTAGGCACTTCTCACACAACGCTTTTGCAAGCGACTAGGATCTTGTCAATGTATGAAAGCGACGCGTCTACGGTGCGTCTCCTGTCAGTGAGAAGTGTCAGATACAGCGAATTTTGGATTGCGTTGCAGTCGCGGAGCTCCTAAATAGCGTAGTGTGAGAAGTGCCAGATATCATTACGTAGACTATCTGCTGTAGAATCATAAAAATCAAAATAATTTAATATTTCGTTTTATACTAATACAAACGCACAGTACAAACGATTGTCCGTTTATTGAATATCTTCATGTTTGGTGTATCTGTGCTTCTGCGTCTCGTATTTTATGTTGCTATAAAATACACACCATTTATAGTGAAGAGTCTAAAATATAGAGCTCTAACGTTTCGACCAAATTCCACGCTGCTATACGGTTCGCGGAAATTCGATAAAGTCAACCAATTACGTTATGTCGAGACGGGCTATGTTTTAGGAATCTGTCAACCGATTTAGATGAAATGAACCGTAGATAGTAACTGCGTAGGTTTATTTGCTATTAGAAACATTGGTTTAAATTACTAAAATTGATTTTATTACAAATTTTGGCACACATAAATTAATACAAAATGTGTAGAACATATTTAGCAAAGTTATTTTTCAAGCTAGGTATGTCCTTGCGAACAGCAAAGCTCTGATTCTTAAAAACTTGTATAAATTATGCAGGCAATTTAAAAAACTACGATAGCGTGATTTAGGTGTGTCA
The DNA here is from genome assembly GCA_905404135.1 of Hesperia comma. Lineage (NCBI taxonomy): Eukaryota > Metazoa > Arthropoda > Insecta > Lepidoptera > Hesperiidae > Hesperia > Hesperia comma. Next base: position 18,195,779 of record FR990014.1, on the reverse strand, counting down.
TGATGTCATCGTAGGTATGTCGTTTGTGCGATGTGACCGCAGACCCTTAAATTACCGTTAATATATACTATGTTTTTCTTAATACAATTAAGATAGCAAACGAGCATGCAGTAAGTACCCTTCCGCTGCCGCCCATAACAACTGTGACCGACCTAGAACTAGACTCAAAGGGACTAGGATGATAAGTCCAGTTATTAGATGGTGTTAGATTATTAGTTGTTTAGTTTGTTAATAAGTGCGAGGACAGGGACTGTTAGAGATAATTAGTCCTGTTAGTTAATGTTAGTAATAGTCCAGTTAGTTATTGTTAGTATGAGTCTCGTTCTAATTCGGTCACAGATGCGTTGCTACCCCTGAGGACTGAGATGGTCGCCTCTAAAAAGGTGTAACTAGCTCCACACCTTCCTATCCGGAACAGAAATTCGGAGAAATGGTAAAAATAATATCCATGAATGAATGAACAACCAAAGGCAAAGTGTACGCAGCATGTATTTCGTCAAAAATCAAACCCATTACTTTTTCACGCGTTATTTCGTATAAAATCGCTGTAGCGCGACACACGAGCGTTGACGCCAGGGTATCGAGGCAGGGCACAAGATTCACCCCACGAGCAGACGCCTACAACGACGTTATTGTGAAGGAGAGGCCCCCCAGAGTCACCAGTGCATTGGTCGCGACCGCCCACGTCCAACCAGCCCGTGCACAGCATGTTGTCGGTTACGACGTTTCCGATCTCAGCGTATCGGATTCTACAAATGTCGTGATTAACAACCCAAACTTGAACGTGACGTAGCGTTTCAGAAGTCGAATGGACGCCAGGCTGAAAAAAATGTGAATCTTTAACACATAAAATAATAAGGAGAAAAGTTTGATATATTCAAACTCATGTTTTCTATCTAAATAAAATCTTCAATTAACTTCGCGAATCAAACACTCACTGAGTAGATTTGCCAATAGATGGCGGTGCAGTAGTAAAATGTTATGTCACCTAGCTTAGATTATTTAATATCTGTATTTTACTCTCAGTCAAGCTAGCGATATTTTAATTTATGGCTTCAAAAAATTAGTGGCCCAGTACTGAACACGAGTCTCTTTAATTTATAGCGGAGGTCTATACCATGCCCCATACTACTCCAGTGCGAATTTGTGGAAATTCGATTTAAATATGACGAGATTAAGTCTAAAAATCAATGTGGCTTACAATAGTATTACCCCATCCTATAGCCCAGACAGCTGCATCATCGCGAAGGTTATAGTGTGCTCCGGCAAATGTACCAGGTTTGACATTGTTGTTAAAAACAAAGTTCGTAGAAACGCGAAGCACGGCAATATCATTATCGTAGATTTCTTCATCGTAGTCAGGATGGTTAAAAATTGTCTGGGTAATATGAACGACGCCGCCACTGTTAGCGTTGGTAGAACCCACGCGAGTACGCCAATACATTGGTGATGAATACCTGAAATATAAAGTACATGATTACAAAGTGTTACTTGGAAACCGAAGGCTGGATTTTAAATCAATCTATTTACTGAGCGTAAAAATGATCTTCAATAACAATTTAACAGTCAGTCGTGCTATGATAACTCTGATAGGCAGTAGTGAATAATACACAAATTATGATTATACCCATATCACAGTAAAATAAAACTTTAATCTTACACAAAACAATGCGTAGCTGATATGATAGATCTGTAATTCAAGATGGCACCACCACATGACTGTACGAATGTTATTCCATTGAAGGAGAATAGGAGGGCAGCTCCAAAAGGATACGTCGCGATTTCAGCTGTAGTACCTCCAACAATCCTTTGGGAATTATATGGAGCAGCTGAAACAAATTTAATAACAAATTTAATAACTGTAAATTGAAAATTTATAGACGCCCCGATGTTTTGAATAGCCCTATCTATATAGACTGCGAGTGAGGTATAATAAAATCGTATATTAAAATTTTATTAACTTCAATGAACTCAATGAGGGTCGCCGTTTTTGTACTCGCCAGTTGGCGTCACCGGCGAGTGAGGTCCTGCTGTCGAACCCACCCATACATAAACAGTGACAAGTGATATTCAGACAAGTGAGAAGCGACAGTGCCACAAACTTATCTGACCCGGTGGCCAAAATTGGAACTAATGCAAATGTTATACTGTTGTCAGACAAAGACAAAGACAGTAGCGCCCTTCTTACCGGGTCAGATAAGTTTGTGGCACTGACAGCCAGACCTCACTCTACACTAGCGCCTCTAGCGGCGAATTCACACGCCTTTACCCTCATTGTACTATTACATCATATTATCGTGCATCATAATCATAATAACTATAGTTGTTCACAGCACGATACCTAGATGGCGCTGAAATGCGAACTGCCTTACATCACTTTGGAAAAGAGCTGATATTCTTCAAATTGCTGAACTGATTTCTACCAAACATAGCTAAGAACCACCGCAAGAAATGCGCTTTCGAATGAGAAAAACCGCTGTGAAATCGGTTGAGAGCTGTGTGTATTTCTGATTACAGATACACAGACACATTTTAATGTCGAGCTGAACCAAATTTCGTTCGTGCCAGCCAAACTTAATAAGAAATTAATTGCAAGTAACATTTATTTTTTCTTTGTAAGTAGAACAAAAAATAGAAAATCAATAACAACCGGTATAAACCCAAATATAATCCCTTCTTTTTTCTTAGTAGTCTTAGTTAGATGTATCCTATCAGAAACTGTGTCTACTTCAGGTCAAAAACACTGGACTACTTATTTCGAGACAAGAAAGAAAAAAAAGGTAAGTTAGACAACCTTTGAAAAACCGTTACTAAACTAAAAAACGCATACCTGCAACTGCAGCCAACCCAACAGTTAATAACAACAGAAACATTATTTTAATATTTTGGTGTAAAAAGTACTCACTGAAGTATTTATACAAGCAAGTATTTATAAGATGGAGCCCATTGCAATCGTGTATTTATGGGCTATAAAGATACGCCATTGTCGAAATTTTATCTAATCTATAATGCGAGTTATTTTAAGGTGCGCAAAGTAAATTATGATTAAATATTTACATGAATTTCACTAACTGCAATATTGCCTAGTTTTAGGAGATTATAAATAAAAGCAAATATAAAGAAGTAGCCCTTTATACTAATTATCAACTACTACCCTGTCTTAATTTGACATGCATATATCGATTTTTGTTATATGAGTAAGTGATAGATAGCTATAGGTATAAGTAAAGAGTTTAAGTGAGCATAATTTTTTTTAAATAAATTTCTGCACGTACATAATATCAAAAACAGATATTCTACATATTAATATAATCCTATCTTTTTTATTTATGACCATGGCTAGAACCCATTAATGGCCCACAACTGAGCACGGGTCTCTCTTCATCATTGAGGAGGCCTAGGTCATATCCACCACGCTGTTCCAGTGTAGATTGGCGGATTTATGACCATGACGTCCCTAAAACCGTCCATTAATAAATTGTAATTTGTCAAAACATACAAACTAGTGAATCCAAAGGTGACATGAATTCAATAAATATAAACATACGAGCTGAAATCACGACTCTCCTTCCAGCTCCGTCATAGTCAGAAACAACACAAGAATCACCCACAAGCCCACAAGTCACAACCGTAGCCCAAACACAATCTTGCTACGAAAACGTCTGCTCTTACTGAACTGATTAGGTACTAAAGATAACGAAGTGTTTATAGATTACACCAATCTATATTATCGACGGTAATATGCATTATTGCTGCATTATTGTCATAAAAAGTATTTATTTCCATTTATAAAAGTAATATACCTATTTTTGTGCACGTCAGTTTTGCACTGCTACAATATTGATCTTTTGCAGCGATAATAGATGACCTAAGTATTTGTTATTTTGCTTTTTTGTACAATTAAGAACTGCGCCCATATAACAACCCTGTAACTGACAAACTTAAATGAAAGGATTCGATTAGGATCTTTATGTCTTGTACTTGAAAGACGTATATACTACTCGCCACCCACTCTTGATCACCAAGCATAGAATCGAAATTAAACTGTAACAACTATCATAACTAGCCTTAGGTACCTACTATCCATCGACGTTGTACTACATGGTGAAATATCTTATAATTGTATTCACCAGAAGCACTGACTCCCACGCTGCTTCAATTTAAGCCAAGACTACCTAGTTTACTCTGGACTAACCAGTTTTTATCACTGTTAAATTTGATTATTGTATATGTCAATTCTGATGCAGTCGGCGGAAATTATTTTAAATAGGTTTTTCGTTACTTAGGCCTTATTAACCGACAGGCCTTATTAGCCGCACCTACCTTATATAGTGTTACAAGCTCTACTTCCGGCACCCCGATATAACCCAACATTAATTATTAATTACAATAACTGTATAATTGTTTGCATAATAATTCTGTGTATAATAATTTATTCCTACGATTTATTAATAAATTCATTTATTGTTTGAGATTATATAAGTGATATTGACTTCCGATTTAATTGTAAAGTGGGGTTGAGAGTAGGATATAAATATGGCGGACTAAGGCAGTGCAGGTCATTAATTTTGTAACGGTTCTAAGGGGAAGTTCTGCTCGAATGTATACTTGTAAAGATAATTGGTAGTTAAATGTAATAATGTACAAAGTGTAGAGAATAATGTGTATATGCTGTAATAAACTACGTGAAAAGATGTTGCTGAAGTTTATTTTTGTGAAATAACTCATCGATAGGGAAGTTCATCGTCCTTGCTGCAGCCAGTGTGATAGCCATCATCACACTTCAGAAGTGGGGATATTTTCCTTTACAGCCCATATTATCTTGGTCAAAGGAACGGAGATTTTTTTTTGACACGCCATCCATGTCTACCAAACTACTCGCTGGCATGCGGCGGGGACTTCTTGTGATCGAAGGAACAAAGAAACGAACAGGTACGTCATATTCATTTTGTCTTAATCGAAGGAAGTGGTCTTTCTTAGAAGGTTATAAAATCTTATGACAGTTCTTAAATATTGAATGTTTTGGTTAGTGGTTGCTGACCCGTTACCTAACGATAGGTATATCTACACGACAACACAGCACTTGTACGTATTCACATGGAAAATAATAGTAATAACAATAATTGTCTTGTTGCTATCTAAAGTGAAATGACACAAACAACAAAATCCTCTTTATTATACGCCAAAACATATTACATGATCACAATATGTGTTTAAAGAATTTATTCTCACAAAGACTACAGTCACTTACATGAGAACTTAAAAATATAACATAATGCACTTATACAATCGTTCGCAAAATTAATACTTAAAACATAATGAATACAGTATACATATTACCCGTAAAGATAATTTAAACATGATTCTCAATAATGTACTGACTTAATTTTCTTTTGAAATCTTTCCACTTTGTTATTTTATTTTTAACAACTGAGGGTATTTTGTTGTAAAGTTGTGCTCTTTCAAAAGTAATTGTTTTTTGCCGTAGTTTGTTCTTATTCGGGGTAGAACTAAATAACTCAATATCACACAGAGATTAGTGCAACAGGCTGCCTTATCACTAAATAGCGATCTCTTCTAGACAACCTATTAAGCTGAATACATAAATAACTTTGGAAACAGGGTAGGGCGTACAATTGAGCTATAGAAATTTATTTTTTTGTCAGCATTAGAACAGAATAGTATTTTCAAAAGGAAATGCAAAAAGGAAATAGATAACAAAATAACAATAAGACTGTGTGGTTAGAATAAAAACAATCGATCTAATAATATCAAGCCGTTATCTCGCATAGGTAAGTGACTACATGGCAGATCTGTGTGACCACTATGAAAATTCTCCTACTTGGCAGATTTTTACGGCTACTATAAAAATACTGTGTGTTAACATGGTGAATCTGTGTGGCTAGTATGGAAATGCTGTAGAACTGCATGGAGATCTATGTGGCTACTAAAGAAATGCTGTGTGTCCCCATAGTTAGGTTGTAGGACTATTGGCAGATCTGTGTGACTTCTATGAGAATTCTGTGCGTCTACTTGGCAGATTTGTATGGCTACTATGAAAACACTGTGCTTACATAGTGGATCTGTGTGGCTACTATGAAAATGCTGTAGAACTGCATGATAGATCAATGAGGTTACTAAAGAAATGCTGTGTGTCCCCACAACCAGGTTGTAGGGCTATTATGAAAAACTTAAACTTATAACCACACCCAAAATAGATATGTGTTAACCTAGAGTAGTAAAACCTTTATCATCTTCCCAAAGGTACTCTGGAAGAAATCGCAATTTTGCTATAGCCTTTTCTGCACAAGTAATATAAATTGCAATATTTTTATTCCAATTTGTTGTTATGGTGTGCAATAAATTGTAATAAATAAACCAATAAAAATAAAATGCGAAATAGATTAACCTAAGTAGGTATAAAGGATTAAAAGAAACAAGCGCTCAATAGTAAGTTGCAATAAGTTTTTATTGAACATGCGATAATGTTATTTTTTTGTTTGTTGTAATGATTTTGCGAATTAGATTGGACCTCTTTTAACATACATTCTGGTGTGACAACATACCTACATAATACACTTTTGACATAAACATGATCTGGTAGCACGCTCAGTCAAATCCTCATTTACCGACTTGCTTTACAATAACATATACGCTGAGTATTGTAAATAAGTTATAAGTCAACCTATCATCACTGTTGTAGAGTAATATGTTTAACGTATCTATGTATTATACGTATGTATCTTATATTTAATATTTGGTATCTATTGACGAAAGCTAGAGCATAGCTATATAGCATAGCTATAGCATAGCTATAGCTATGGCTAATTGACTTTCTCATGAAAGAGGGAATTTGACAAAATAGTCTATATTATTTATTGTTACATGGGTCATGAATATTTAATGAGTAATTCAAATCAAATAATTACGTAACAACGTGCTATGTGTGCCGAAATAAAATTAATAGACTGTATATTTCATGGTCTTAATTAGTCACCATATTTATTGAAGGAAATTTTGGGTTCAATCCAATTATGCTCTTGATTTATTAATTTATTTATGTATCGTTATTCACAATAATATACAATACGCAAACTCGAGCCACCTAATACATTTATTTTGTGATATACCTACCTATTTACATTACAATTTTCAATTAATTGGTATATTACTTACAACGCATGTTGAATTATTCAACACAATTATTTTCATCACGTATTATCTCTAAAATTATGCCAATTAATAATTTTGTCAAGTAAATACGTCAATTCGTTTAGTCATAATCATTCTATAATAATGATTTACTAAGATATGATTATTACTCTGTTTATTAAGAAATTTATATGAAATACACTTAATGCATTAGGACGTAGCACCTGTAATGTTAATAATAATAATTTGTAATAAATAAAAAATACGCAATTGAAGGTGTTACTTTATGTGTTAATGCTGTAAATATTATTTCAATAAAATAATTGCTTATGTTCCTATATTCATTCAAGCATTATATTTACAACACAATGAAACAAAAATTTAAAACAAACAAGATTTGTTTTAGCTTTATTTTCAATAGATATTAAGTAATGGTTATTTACTCCACTTATATCACCTTCTTATATTATTCATTTATTAAGGTTCTTCAACAATATATTATTAGAATTTAATTTATAGGAGATTAAAACTTATTGATTATATAAGTGCAATGTGATCATGTCCCTTACCTACAGCAGTACACATCACTCATTAGTCATAAATAAAATTATTACATGTATATAGAATAAATAGATGCTGCTATTTATGCTTACAACATATGAAAAACAAAAAACAAAACAAATAAATATAATATAATCAGTTCTTGACGATTTCATATAAGTGCACCAATACAATCATTTCAATTACATACTATTACATTAACAAAGTAAGGATAAAAAATACTTCCTCATGGGCATTTATTAATCAATTAATTATCATAAGAGAAAAAAAAACAACTCCAATTTTATAATTTTATTTGATAAGGCCTTTACACCTTGTTATACTATTAAACTCCATAATTGTATTTGCCACAGGATTATATATCTTTCACCAATCATCACATGACCAACCACACGTTCACATTTATTACACACACGTTAATATTTACTATTATTACTAGTTCACATATATAGTACAGCCATCGTATATAACGTCATTTGTATATGTTTGTGTCCTTGTATATGTTTGTGCTCTTTGACGTCCTAGTATTTATGAGAAAACGGAGTCGGTTCGCATAACAGTTTGAATTTGCCTCTAAAATGGTCGCTCCCAGTTTTTAACCTACATGTTATTGTATAAAGCAACTCACAATATTACACAACAAAATTAAAACATTACATACTTTCGTCTGTAACAACAAGAATAAACCATAATTTAAATAAAAAGAAAGTACTTCAACACACTTCAACATTAATATTTGTAATCTGTAGTGTAAAGCGAATTATTTTTTTGTTATTTATTTTGTTTTAAATCTACCCTCAAAAGTTCGTGGAATTATTTCTGACTAATAACGAGAAACAACCGCTCTCTTGATAAGTCCATGTCAGAAGAGTATATTTAGACATTTTTATTTTATGGTGTTCATTTAAAATTGGTAATTGTGCCTGATTGCTGTATGTGTGTGTGATTGCTACTCTGATTCGTGATGGACATGCAAAAGGAAAAATTTATTGATGAAATAAAACCCTTTAGGTAGTGTTTATATCAAAATAATATGAATTAAATAATTATTATTATTCTTTGTGCGACCCAGATTATAAACTAAAAATTACACAAAGGGGATTCAGTTGCTAAGTGCGCGTTCTCTATTCTGGTGCTTAATTCTTGTACAATTACGAACTAGATTAACTGGGTTTAACTAATACTTACAGTATTTGTAATAATTATGTATCTACTGTTTAAAGTCATAGGTACGTGGAAATAATAAGTTTTAGAAAAACAGGATAAATTGAAAACAATGTAGGTACAAGCTGTGTAAATGAAATTAAGAGCTGTGTGAATGAACTGTGTGAATGAAATTAAAAGCTGTGTGAGAATTAAAAGCTGTTTGAATGGAATTAAAGGCTGTGTGAATGGAATTTAAACCTGTGTGAATGGAATTAAAAGCTATGTGAATTATATTAAAATCTGTGCGAATTACATTGAAAGCTGTGTGAATCTATTAAAGCTGTCAAAATAAATCAAATTTGTGTAAGTTACATTAATAGCAATGGGATGAAATAAATAAATTAACTTTCTATCCTATACGTAATAAAACTTTAACTGATCGGTGTCTGTACATGGCAACAAATTTAAAAATTCATAATAATATGAGGTCTTTATTTAATCAAGAGAACCCAAAACAATGTTTTGCCATTTTGCCTATTTGTCTGTACATTAATCCTCTAGAATTGCTTATCCGATTTGAATGCACTTTTCAGATTTCTATTTTGATGGGCTTCACTTAACATTAGACTGAAAAAAATTCAAGTTATGTGTTGGAAGAAAATATAAACTGTAAATAAAAGTTGTATAAATAGAAAAAAATATGCAATTGAGAATACAAACGTCACCAAAGAAAAATAAATATCATTTTATTTAACTTTTATTGACAATAAAGCCCGATTATTATTTATTACTTAGTACATGTGGCGAGCTTGTACGTGACAAGATGTTATTTGTAGTAATTACAAGAACCAGTTACTCGTTCGGTGTTTAAATTTCAGATGCCGCCGTAGACCGGTGACAAATCGGGACGCGAGCAGACTAGCAACGATGACCTAATGATGACCGCCGTGAGACACGACAGCTGCAGGATGGCCGAGTGTTACAAGCTCTACTTCCGGCACCCCGATATAACCCAACATTAATTATTAATTACAATAACTGTATAATTGTTTGCATAATAATTCTGTGTATAATAATTTATTCCTACGATTTATTAATAAATTCATTTATTGTTTGAGATTATATAAGTGATATTGACTTCCGATTTAATTGTAAAGTGGGGTTGAGAGTAGGATATAAATATGGCGGACTAAGGCAGTGCAGGTCATTAATTTTGTAACGGTTCTAAGGGGAAGTTCTGCTCGAATGTATACTTGTAAAGATAATTGGTAGTTAAATGTAATAATGTACAAAGTGTAGAGAATAATGTGTATATGCTGTAATAAACTACGTGAAAAGATGTTGCTGAAGTTTATTTTTGTGAAATAACTCATCGATAGGGAAGTTCATCGTCCTTGCTGCAGCCAGTGTGATAGCCATCATCACACTCTATAAATACTTCGGTCCTTTCAGAAAATGAATGGGAACAATGTGTTAATTAAAACTTTATCCGCTGCCCAAACTACATTACTCACCGTAATTGAGTAGACGAACATAATTTTCCGCTGGATACGCTAATTATAGACGAATTAATAACTATAGCGTATGGTAACACTATCGTTTCATTTATGTAACATTTCGTGAATGAATGCCCCAAGGATTCGTGTGCTATGTAAACGATGTACGTTCTAGCTTGTTTATGACGACCTCGTGAATAGCTGAAGGCTATAAACAATGTACATATTTTAGGTTATGTTAACTACAACTAAACTGGAATTGATAATGTATTGGACGACATATAAGCAAAAAAAAATTGGTTGCCTGTAACGTCGGTATACGGGCGAAAGTTTTACGTGACAACGACTTTAAGTGGTAAAATAATTTTAATGTGAATATTCATTCGTATAGTAGGAAGAAGGATGAAATAATAGTAACAATTTAAAACATTTATTTATACTGTCTAACCGTCATGTGAAGGCGGAAGCAATTTAAGTTTAATGTTTTATTTTTGTTAAATAGTTCCTCACTTGTAAACAAGATGGCATTGTACCAATTTGTGAAACGCGCTAACGAGTGTAACGTGGAGTTTATATAAGAGAAAAATTTTTAAAGGGCAATGTGTCGACTTCTTTGGTTTTATAATAAACTGCTATTTTGGGTTTGCAAGCAGTTGTGGTTATTTGTGAAGTTGACCCTGCGTTCCCGTATCTTCATGGGGTAAACGTATACAAAGAATTATATTTAAAACATTGTAACACCATCCGCCATCTAGCGCTGCTAACCGTTAGACCATTAACCATTAGTCACAACTAAGTGAGGTAACAAACTAGTTACTCTACTTAATCATAGATGGCGCTGTACCATTTTCTGTACACTGTTACCAAGGAACGTGAGCGGAGCTTACTAACGCAGTTTCTTGAAGTGCCTCCCGGCAAACCAATTTATAAGACGTTGTCACGTCAAAAGCATTAACAATAATGTATAATAACAACAACTATACAGCCATAGCTCCAGGGTCCTCTATGTTGGAGGTGCCATAGACAGTATGTACACCCAGAACAAGAACTGTTTACCTAAACTCCTCATTAAAATTTCTGTCTCGCTAGGAATTGAACTCAGGGCAATTCTAACTATTGCTAAGTATATATGCTATATGTGACCGTTAAATTATGTCATTGCATAAATTTTGTGGTTTTTTCTTCGTGACTGAACAATCTGTCACTTTAGTGTGTCCATTCGTTTTGACCAGGTTTTAAATTAGCGAATTCCTTCATTCATTCTTGCCAACACGTTGGTTACGCCCCTATTGTTGCCAATATCCATGGGCCACGGTGATCATGTCCCATCAGGTGACCCGTCTGCCCGTGTGTTTGTTTTTAGCTATAAAAAACGTCATAAGATTTCTGTACCGATAACAAAGCTTAGCTACATTAAAAATCGTCCAATGACCCTGACTTGACCCCGTCGCTACTATAAAGAGAGCTTACCTGCTATTTTAATCCATAATTCCTATACTCATAGTATTATTTGCTAGGGCGTGGAGGTGCAATACCCATTATGCAATTAAGTTCACAAAGCAACTTCATTTATTACTATGTCAATTTTAAAAGCATTCAAAGCAGTCAATAACCCATTATGGTTAGTGCAATGGCTATGTTTAAGTAAAGAAACTAGTTAACAGAAAACGCTTAAGTAGATTTTCAAACACTTAACATCCATTTATTGCAATGCCCAAATTCGGGAGCTCTAAATATTTTCATAATTTTTTTAAGTCTTCCAAGTCCAGTTCCAGTTCCAAGTTCCTATCTTGCAGATACGCAAGCTGAAAACTTGATTCCTACCTACTGAACGAACAAAAGACTGTCTACCATGAGTTTTATGATGTGACGTCACCGATGTAATTACTTATTTAACAAATACGGAGGGAACCACATTCTGAAGGGTGGCAACTTTGTAACCGAATTAGAACGACAAGCATTAGTGACTATCACTAAAAGTCTACCAACTAAAGAACTGGCATTCGTCTGCGAACTAAGCTTACTATCGTAGTACCGATTTGAGTCTTGTTCTAGATATGTCGTACTACGGCATCTAAACTTGACTACAATTATACCTATACTACGAGTATATCCCTCTTCTTTATCCCTTCTATTTGTCTATTTTTCTTAGTTTCTAAAATTTTGGGTTGCTTGGAATAATTCGCTATGGAGCGATAAGGTCGCTTTTTATATTGAATGTCCTGTATAATATTGGGTTAAGCATAATATGTTTTACCTAGTATTCAACCAATAAAGGGAATAAATAAATAAATATATCATCCACAGTACTTAGATATATGTATAAGGATTTACTCTAACGCTGGTGGATTCAGGGAGTTTAAGTTAAAAGGCTATACCATTTGTTCATGAAGTAGGAAAGGGTTTTCCGCTACAGAAGTTCAGCCTGATATATGCTAGCGGTGGTAAGCAGTACTACTAATGGATTTACATCATTCGGATGGAAAGCCTAAGTACAAGTAAGTACTCTCTTAGTTTTTAAAAACTCTTTTTAGTTAATTATGTATGTATAATATGAACACTATACTCCGTTCGCATTCGATATAATATTTAACGCACAAATGCCAGCTTTACCCACTGTAAATAAGGTTCATTGTAGATTGACGGCGAGAATAAGCAACTTTGAACTGTGACACACATACTTGTAGGTACATGGTAATAAAGTTGTTTTTCTTGTCAGCGACTCAAGTATAAAAACTAATAACCTGACATTTTTTATAGAATCGAAGTAGCAAACGAGCATACAGCCCCATCTTTTCGTTACCACCCTTGGCGACTATGATCGATCTAGAAAATCACTGAAAACGGGACTAGGATAGTTAGCCCAATTAGAACATTAGTTGGTTTTATAGTTACTTAGTATATGGACTAGGGTAAGGACTGCTCATGATAGTCTTGTGACTTGTTGTTATCGATAGCCGAGTTATTAATTGTTTGTATGAGTCTCGATCCAATTAGGTCACAGATGCGTTGCTACCATTGAGGATTGAGATGGTCGTTTTCAAAAAAGTGTAACAGACCCCACACCATTGTATTAGAACAATTATTACCTAAACGCTAGAAATAGTACTAAGAACGGGCGGGCGGTAATACTGACCCAGGCGACTTCTAGGCTGCGCCATCTGTTAAAACCGAACTGGAAAACCTGCCCTATCGTCTTCTGGAAAATCAGGGGATATTCAAACGATTGGTAGGGAGCCAATTGATAAGTCACGAGTTTAATTTTACAGCCAGTGAAGATATACGATGTATCTTTGATGATCTAATGTCTAGATGGAACATCGAATCCGCGCAAACGTGTCAAAAAATTGTGGCCAACTGTTTGCCACAATTTTAATACCATCGTATCATTGATCACGCACACATAGACAATAGACGAACGTGTAAAACATCCCCTGCACGCACACATGATTGATATTGTTGCCTTGTTTTTTTTTGTTTTCATTGTAGGGCGACGCTCAATCTAAACATTAGATCATCAAAGCGATGTATTTAGACGATCAGTTTTGACGTCGACCTATTTTTTTGGCCAATACATAAACACTTTATATGTGTCCACGTCACTCGGGAAATCCCTGTTTAGGGTGTGAGAGTTTAAGTATCTCCCTATTTTAAATAAAATCATAAAAACACCATTATCAAGTAATTATCTCATTTTGGACCCCGTTACCCCTTTGTCATTATGAGGGTTAAACGCATTAGTCCATAACGCGTACGTGCGTAGGTACGTTAGATTATATTAGCACATTTTTATGTAAGAATTTTTTAAAATTCTTTCAATTTATACCATAAAAAGTATTTTTGTATCAGTCATCTCTCGTTTTCTCGCTATGTTGCATTTGTTACGCTTTAAGCTTTAAATTGTGTTTTCACCGATGATGTATGGAAAGCTTAGTTCGGGTAACATTTAAGATTTATATTATTTAAGTCCACTCAAAAAGAAAATAAGTCAGTTAAAAAATCCTATTTGAGCAGTTTTTTACGCGAAATAAGTTTCCCAAAGCGAAGCGCGGGCAGGGACTAGTTTGAAATATATGTCGTATCCAACCCCCGTGGTTACGTCATCGGTGGTGGGTTTCACCACGGGGTTTGTGGGTCGGATGGTGGCAGTGGCAACTCACCACCTAGCTCGGGGCGACGTTTCGCGAGCTTTTACAGAAACAACGCGGTTAACGGATACATTGTGTAATATGTTGTTATATAAACATCGGTTTGTAATTGAAGTGTTTTTGTGTTATTAACTTTAATGATAAAAATAATTATATTGTCAGTGTTTGTTTGATAGTTTAAAAAATATTGTGCTGTGTTAAATAGTTAATTAATTATTAACAAAAACATTAATAAGTTTGTTCCCTTTTAATTATATTACTTAAATTATTATATTACTTAAAATTATAACACTATAGTAGAACTGTGTGTGAAAGTGAAAAAACAAGAAATTATATAAAAACAATGTGATTAGGTCTAAGGTGTGCCATCTACTGAAATCTAATATCATATTGAAAAAAAAAGTTTTAACCTATTGTCCACCCATTCCAAAATATGTTACAAACACTTTTAACTGCTTTCAGTATTTTTTTGTTTTAAGTATGATATAATTTTATTTGGAGTGAATGTATAGAAAACAGTACCTATTTAAAACCGACTTTAAAAAGGAGGTTCTCAATTCGACTGTATTTTTATACGCGTGTTAACTCATTACTTTGTAATGCGTTAAGCGATTTTGATAATTCATCTTTTATTGGAAAACTAGTGTTTTACGTCTGGTTCCATAAATGAGCGACACCTGACGGACAGTTTTTAAGTCATCTCTACTTATCGATTTTAAAGTCGATTATTTTTTTGTGAAAAGTCAGTTACTTCTATTACACACAACGCAAAAGTATAGTTATTAATGATTTTATTACAAAAACCGAAGTCTTCTCACATGAGACTTCTCTCCGTCCCTTGCCACAAGGGGTTCAAAATAATAGGTATAATATATTAGCAGATTTTTCTTTGCAACGTCATTCGTATGTACCCACTTTCTTACTTCTACAAAGGAAAGAGAAATTCATTTACAATTCAAAGCGTTTAAAACTACAAAGGTAGTATCGTAGGTTTATTCCGGAAATCCCCACCGAAAAATCCCTACAAGTGGGGATTGAAAAGGGTCATACAAAGACGTAACAAAGGGTTAAGCAAACAGTCCTATTTAACTAACTGACCTAATAAAACTATAAATTTAATTAAATACCTTCGCATTAACGTGTTTCGCAACGGGATCGTAAATTGTAGAGGCAAAAGATAAATACTTAATTTTGTATAAGGGCCTGTGATAACTCTATTCGCTTGATTTATGAGCATTGGTTCTTAGCTGGGCCTGGATATTATTATATTCTTGTCTTGTTTGTGTAATGATCATTTTATTATTTCGGGGTTTTTTTATAAAGATGTTTGAAAATATTCTTGTAATAACTGTAGGTAAATACAATTTATATAATGTCAATTTGCTTTACTTTATCAAATGAACTATTTATTTTATTTATTTATTTTACTATTATAATTGTTCAGTGCACAATATTTAGATGACGTTGACCAGGGATGAATTTTATGCCAAAAATGCTATAACATCACTACAGATACACATACAGAATCAAACTTTTTGTGTCGGGGGTTAAAAATAGCTTAATTTATTAACGATCTCTCATAATTTGGAACAACACACGCTACCTACGCATAATTTACGTCAATACAAAAGCTGTCTCCAGTTCGATTCCAATCGTATTATGTAGCTAATGATAATTACTGTTCCAATACAATTAGATATATTTAATTTACCTATATGAGACCAGACGTGAAACATCGTCAAAATCGATTCGCCCAATGCAAAGTTTTCAGTTAAGTCACAAAAAATATCCAATTGAGACCCTTCTTTTTTTTGAAGTCCGTTAACAAAGAAAATTGAATAAGTACCTACCCAAAGAAATGATATTGAACGTGTAGTGGGTACCTACACATAAAAATAAAAAACCAAAACTATTAGAGGCCACAATAAAAGTTGAGTGTAGTGATGTGAATTTTTAAAGTGTTAATGAGCCGGACATAATGTTTAGTTCAGGAGATACACCATTGATGACACCGGATGGTTACAGCAGTATATCGCAAGGTAAGTTTTTTATAAGTAGTATTCGCTGAACCGTGACCTTAACCCTTTAAGGCTCACTACAGGTGCCCACCTCCTCACATAGCTCAATCAACACCCTAACAGCTTACTATAGTAGATTGTATGACAAGGGTGCAAAGTAATATTTTTTCGGCGAGGGCGTTTTTTGAATCCAGAGCGAAGTGAGGGATTCTAGAGTAGAATCCCGAGCGTAGCGAGGGATTCTTTAGTAGAATCCCGAACGTAGCGAGGGATTCAAAGTACGTCGCCCGAGCCAAAAATATACTTGCACCCGAGTGATACACTCTACTTTTCATCACCCACTATGAGAAAATAATATATATATAATAGAAAATAATACATAAAAATGCACGAAAACTTAATTTTAATTTGAAAACGAAATCTTAATTTGATTTCTTTTTTTATTATTCAGCTGGCGGGGCCCTCGCGTCGTACCAGACATTCTTTATTCAAACAATATTTGCGTTCGATTTCTTTAGCGCAAAATACTAAAATGTTCTAAATTCAAAATAGGACGGAAAAGATCTAGCCGGCAGGAAAAGTTGTATGAAAATTCATTCCCGCCCGCTGAATAGAAAACAGCAACTTTGGAACCCCGTAAGTCCGAACCAAGTCGTCTTTTTCGAATAGGTGTGATGAAAAAAATATTTTTCTTCGCGGATGAATGACCGCATCGGATTATAGAAGTCTTCCGAGTGACAAAGATTACCTGAAGCTGTCAGGTGGTCTTGTTTGATAAGTCTTTTCGCTTTGTCGGAAGCCAACGGACAGGCACAAAGACAACCCGCATTTGAGTAAATGCTGAAAATTTCCTTCGTCGGCGTTCAGTGCCTTCGTTTTCTATACGTATAAATTATGTTGAACAGTGTGTGTGAAGATTTTTTCTGTGTCTGTTTGTCGCGCAAGATTGAACCGACTTTTATGGGACTTTCATTGGAAGATAGAGGAGCGTATGGAACAACATTATAGGCCGATTTTTATCCCGGAATTCTTGGGGGATGAAATCAAATTTACCGAAAATTAAACGAAACTAAACAAAAATCAACTCAAAATCAAACATTACCTACGTTTGCATGTTACATTAAGGTCGCAATGGATAAGTCTTAGAGGTAGGTATAGTTGAATTGAAGATTTTGTCCTTGCAAGTAATTTTATAAATTGTCCTTCTTGAGATTTTCAATAGCGTGCCTACAGAATATTGTTTCTAAATCATTTCCTTTGCTTTCATATCGTTCATCATTAACTTTTGCAATAAGCTCCAGCTACATTTATTAAGAATAACTTGGAATAAGAAGGAAAAGAGGGCTTAATTCTTTTTAATAATCTCAACAACAAGGCCGATGTAACTTAGGCCACACCCTAATTAGGACAACAAATTAGGAATTAACAAACTAGTAACTTCTAATCTCTCTCTATAGGTCGATTTCCTCGGTGCTGAGGGTCGTGACCACCAGTAAGTACTTTCCACGTCATGTCTCTCCACTTGTTGCGGTTTTCGGCGCCTTTTAAAGCATTTTGTAAGGTAGTACCAAGAGATGTCCGGATTTGATCGGACCAACGTATTGGACTTTATTTAGTAACTAGCTTTCGCCCGCGGCTTCGCCCGCGTGGAATTCGTTTAAACTTCACCCCCCCTATTTAACCCCTCTAGGAGATGAATTTTGAAAAATCCTTTCTTAGCGAATGTCTACATCATGGTGGCTATCTGCATGCCAAATTTCAGCCCGATCCGTCCAGTGGTTTGGACTGTGCGTTTAGTTCAATCAGTCGAAAATCACAAACTTTCATCCCTTATTTTATCCCCTTAGGGGTTGAATTGATCAAAATCCTTTCTTAGCGGATGTCTACGTCATAACATCTACCTGCATGCCAAGTTTCAGCTCGATCCGTCCAGTGGTTTGGGCTGTACGTTCAGTTCAATCAGTCGAAAATCACAAACTTTCATCCCTTATTTTATCCCCTTAGGGGTTGAATTGATCAAAATCCTTTCTTAGCGGATGTCTACGTCATAACATCTACCTGCATGCCAAGTTTCAGCTCGATCCGTCCAGTGGTTTGGGCTGTACGTTCAGTTCAATCAGTCGAAAATCATAAACTTTCATCCCCTATTTTATCCCCTTGGGGGTAGAATTGATCAAAATCCTTTCTTAGCGGTTGTCTACGTCATAATATCTACCTGCATGCCAAATTTCAGCCCGATCCGTCCAGTGGTTTGGGCTGTACATTCAGTTCAATCAGTCGAAAATCATAAACTTTCATCCCCTATTTTATCCCCTTGGGGGTAGAATTGATCAAAATCCTTTCTTAGCGGTTGTCTACGTCATAATATCTACCTGCATGCCAAATTTCAGCCCGATCCGTCCCGTGGTTTGGGCTGTACATTCAGTTCAATCAGTCGAAAATCATAAACTTTCATCCCCTATTTTATCCCCTTGGGGGTAGAATTGATCAAAATCCTTCCTTAGCGGTTGTCTACGTCATAATATCTACCTGCATGCCAAATTTCAGCCCGATCCGTTCAGTGGTTTGGGCTGTGCGTTGATAGATCACTATATAAGTCAGTCACCTTTGAGTTTTATAGATATATAGATTTAGTAACTTCTAATAGTAGGTATTTATTATTAATCTTATATTACCTTTTTTTTTATTGAATTAATACATACTATAAGTACATATCGCAGCATTTTTATTATCGGTACCAAATAAACACCAACATCAGATTATATTAACACGGTTATCACCGCCCATTAATGGAACAGGCGCGCTGTAATTGGCATTTCCGACACAACAAACGAAATTACAACGGTTAAACCATTATTGAAATTAAACCAGTAACATTTTTATAGAAGCAACAGTCGTCCTCGGTAGTAGCCACTTTACAGAATTAACACAAAACCCTTACTAATATTATAATTAAGAATTATAATAAAATTTTAACTAATGATAGGACTTAATGACTACCCTGTCCTAGTTCTCGTACCTACTCACGATCCAATCAATAATACAGTTTGCCAACTGACTAATTATCCTAACCCCAATTTAAAACTTATTCTATAACGGTCACAATTTGTCATGGCCGTCATCAGAGGGGCGATGTTGAATGCTCGTTTGCTATCTTATTTCTATAAAAAGAAATATAAAAAAATTATTACACGACGGTGTTTGGCAAATTATTCTTAATAAAATCGCTATTTTATGGGATTGGGGCGAACATCAACACAAATAAACAGAGAAAATTCTAACAGCCCTTTCGTACATAGGTCAAGGTTTCAAACATATCTCAAGGTAAAAACCATTGTTTCGGGTTGTATTCTAATTCTAATTCCTGATATATTTTCCTCATAAGTATAAATAATTTCCACGTAAAAACAGCAACCAGTTACAGGGTTATTGAATGTGTAGAAGATTTAAATTAATAAATTTTAAAAATGTTGACATCTTACAGTCTTCTATATAACGAGTGTCAGTTTTCTCGCAACCCTTTCCGCTTGTTGGTTACACCTCAAAGTCACGGATTGTAATTTCACAGAATTTCGTAACATTTTTGTTGACGCCCGACGCCAGAACCTTACATGCCTTGTTAGTTTGCCAAATTATATCTCGTTTTCATGTGTACAACGGCACATATCATACAGACTAAACTTCTTGCTCGAAATGTTTAGTTGTGTACTATTTTTAGTAAGTAATCGACTCCGTTTCGAAGGAAAGTTGCCCATTTTATTTTATGAAATAAAAGAAAATGCTCAATAATTGAAGACACCCATTCCCGATCTCTCAGCAAATAACTTGTTATGCGAAAATACATAATAATAATTATTAATTAATTTATACATACCGGATCATGAATTTCAAACGTCAATATGTCCCAAATCTATAATGATATGATATAATTTGGCATCGGTAATAACCTATTGGTTGAAAATTCTGCCACCTACTGCGAAAGTCCGAGTTCAAAATGCTAGGTCACTTTAAGACTTTTGACTTTTGGTTACGTGTGTTTTAAGTATTTGAACGACCCTTGTTATAACGGTGAATTCAAAAATCGTGAGACCTGCATGCCAGAGAATTCACAAATATCAAAGATAAACAAGTATGTATGTGAAGTCTGCCAATCCGCACTTGGCCGGCGTAATGGACTATGACCTTAACCATCTCTGATTCTGAGGAGAGATCGTGATTATTGGGCCATGATGAGTTCAGATGACATACTGATTGAAACTAGCCCTCCTTATGACTTCTTCGTAATAAAATCAGTTATTACTTGCCATGGTGAAAAACAATTTATAGAAAACTAGCTTTTGCCCGCGGCTTTGCCCGCGTGGTTTTCTTTTATATCGGGAACCGGGGAAGTGGGGGTGTACCCCCTGTACGTCAACTATCTTCCCGGGGAAAATTCATCGAAATCGTTTATTCGGTGCAGATTTTTCATACAAACTTTCATCCTCTATTTCAAGCCTTTAGTGGTTGATTTTTGAAAAAAAGTAGCCTATGTGTGACTCTGGGTTTTCAACTTTTTTCATTCCGAATTTCATCCAAATCGGACCGGTGATTTAGCCGTGAAAACGTCACAGACAGACAGACAGATAGACTGTCGCATTTATAATATTAGTATGGATATCTGTACCTACACAAAATTTGTCCGCAACACTCAGCCTTAATGATGAAAACAACTCATTCGGAGAGGAGACCCCAGCGAATAATAAAGAAATTAAACAAAGTCAGCCACAATTTTAATATAACTTACTACATCAACGTCATTTAAAAAATAAGAGTGCTTAAACTACATATTGTTGTTTCTAACTGCATCTTAGAAACATTTTGTTTAGGATATATAAAGCTTTTCATCAACGTAGTATTTTCAGTATGCCTACCTATTTAAGTATGTAGGAAGTCTTTATGTAAATAATATATGTTATACAATTTTGATGTTTATACAACTACTATTTAAGTACAATATAAAATAAACAATATATGAATGAATAATTATGTCAACATAAGAAGTCTTAAATTTATAGCATCGTTTTAATAACGTTTTATTATAGTGGTATCGTTATAATGAGTCTAAAAAACTATAGTGTGATATTTTTACATTTACCTACATCGCCATGTATCAAGCAAATAATTTTTTACGACTGAGATAGTTATGATATTTGACATAATTTTTGTTTTTACAAATACATTTATTTACTAAAAAAAACTTTACACCTATTTATAATAATATAACTCTATGCAAACTGTGACGAATGACGTTCCTTTGTAAAGTCTACACTCTTACTTTATACCCATACATAATTAAATAATGAAACTTTAGGATTTTGTAACATTAGCTTTCGTGTTCCAAAAGCACTTTTCTTTAAACCAAATCTGATTTAGCGATAAAAAGCCCGGCCTGAATCGCAAATGAGGCCGATGCTCCAGATCGCGATGAACTTTTAAAACAGAAGTTTACTTAGTCAATTCGTCTGCACTCTTATAATATGTTAAATCTGGGAAATTTTAAGTCTGTCCCCATTTTTATGTAGTAGCTTATGATGTTCCTGAATTAAGATAATGATGAAGGAGAGATAATGATAAAGTGAAATTTTGTTATAATAAATTAATTATAATGTTATTAACATATGTAGTTAACATGTTTATTTACATGAGTGAACGAGTGAACAAATAAATATTTTTATATCATTCGAAAAATTTCAGCACACACGTAGGTAGAGGTCTGTAAAAATTGAGGGATACAAAATGTTGACTTTTTAACTAGTTATGTCAAAACATTTGCGGATTATGCAAATTAGTTTTATATACATTACATAATTATGTCCGCTAATAATAAGTATTTTCTGTTGATGTTTTAAAACAAAACACATCAAATGATTTCGATAAAAAGATTTCAGCTCGGTTGCAAAATGTGCCTGATTTAGTCGCAGTAAAAGCGCATTATCACACTGCTTGTATGGCTAATTTTTATCACAAAAGAACAGAAAGAAAAAGGGGTCGCTCAGCATGTGAAAACACTAAGAATTTTATTAATTATCTTATTAATTATATCGTTGACAACGAAACAGAATGTCAATTTTCTATAAATGAAATAAAAGAGGGATTTTCAGGATATTGCATTTTCTGAGAAGATTTACTATAGTAACATATTTTTTTTCACCATCGGAAAGTAGACATTTCAACGAACAGAAAACATACCAACTTTTTGAAAAAAGCTGATATTTTGTAGGGTGAGTTTTCGATTGAAAATTAGGGTGTTTTTTCGATATTAATTCAAAATAAGGTGAAAAAATAAATATTTTTAATCAAATAAATTGCAGCGTATTTGGGACATAAAAAGGTAAGTTTGCACCAAATTTCGTTAAAAAAAAAAATTGTAAAAGATAAAAATAAAAAACCAAAAACTTGGTTTTTTGAATTTTTCACATAAATTTTGAGGTTATGTGATAAAAGTGTAAATACAAAAGTTTTAGATCTTTTTATTACCTACAACTTTGCCATTTGACTTTTTTCGATAGGACTTTTAGTTTTGCCGGAAATCGAGAAAAACCGTTTTTTACCCTTAAAAACTCACCCCCATCCCCTTCCCGACCTCAGATTGCCCGTAAATTATTTTTCCTTTCATTTTTATGATATTCCACTCCTTTTCTAATGGGTTTCATCCTACTATTATTTTTTTTCACTTTTTATTATTTTTAAAGGCTTCTTACCCTGGGCTATAAACAAACTCTAAAACAATAGCACGGTTGCCTGGTTAGGTAAGTGTTATCTTAGTTAAAGACTCGGAGCAAATGCCAGCGTTCCGACAATGCGTTATGCGATTAAGGTACATTTAAAATTGACGGCGTTATCTAAAAATGTCCTCAGTATTTTTTTTGTCAAGCTAAATTCAACTAACTACACAACAACTACAACTAATTCAGATAACAACTTTGGTTTTGGCGGGAAGCGGCAATTCCATGTGCTCGGCGACTGAACTATAGATGTATAGATAAGAAGGCAAGGCACTGTAGAAGGCCTTGCATTAACATAAAGATTGCTACGAAGCTTATTGCACTGAGTCAGCGCGACCTTGCGTGCTACCATGACGTTGGGTGAGAGCGTCGCGGAGCGGCCTGCGATTACTGATCATGCTGACTACTGCTGACTGATCGATACGGGTACAGTTGTGTGGAATACATGATTTTTGCTCTAAAACTCGTTGTCGGATTTTGACTATTAAATTGTTTTTTTTTAGTTATTACGAATAAAATAATTGAAAAATGGCCGCCCCCCGGGCATGTCATCTCGCCTGGCGGGAGATCTCCCTATTGCCAAAGTGGTGATCTTCGGACATGAACACGTCCCTTCAAGCACCGTTAGCCATTCAGGCTTCCCCTCCCACCTCACCTCACCGCTCACACCCGACGGACACACGCAGCGCGTCTCCCCGACACTCAGCCAAGCTCGCCGGGGTCATCGCCGCGTATGGAGAAGACGCTTCCTGATCCCGGTCCGGCTGCCCTGTACGACGAATTCACGGACGGCTGGAGTGCACCACTCGCCCTCCGCATCGGTCGTCTCACCCTCCCATCCCGACTCACCGTGGATAGAGGGTATCTTCGGGGCACAAAAATCAAGGGGGTCACCGACATCGAGGAGCACGGGCTGTAACTTCGGAGTATCGACCTCCGGTCTGAGCAGGGGGGTGATGTGGCGACATCGCGCACACGTCACATGGTGACGTCACCTAAGCCTGAAACGCGCTATCGAAGATTTCTACATCGCTGGCATATATACCACGCCTCGAGTACATTCACTTGGGGCCTTGGCCGCCCCCAGGCATGTCGTCTCGCCTGGCGGGAGATCTCCCTATTGCCAAACCTGAAAAAAGTTGCTAGTCTTCAAAAAATCTGAAATCTGCTTAGAATTACGTACAAGACTTATTTTCATTTCTATAAAAATTGTTTTGTATATAAGGACCTACATGGCAGACTGTAATGTGCCCCAACTCCATTATGATTAAATTCTTTGCTAAGGATATTTCCCTAGAGGTCGTGTTTTTCTCTTTGTTCACTCATACGTTCGTATAGCAAAGAATGAATTTGCTTAGGACATATAATTCATAACCTAAGTAGAACAGAATAGCTGTATTTCATACCGAACGTTGACTCTTGAGTTTTATTTGAAAACGTCGAATGCATGAATACCTGGAATAAATACTCAACAATCTTTTTAGATCGTCGTCATATAAAACCCGTGTTTTAAACAATATACTGCTATAAGATGAGTTCGATTTATGATTTTGAATATTTAGACTTTGGATTTCAACATTTTAGCTATTACGAGTATTGTAGCATTAGTTACTCAACCTGTTCGTGCCTCGGAGGGTACGTTAAACGTTGAATAGTTAGCCACAGTTTGTATAAATAATGTACGAAAAATATGTCAAACTTTTCAAACGAGATGCAAAAGAGAAGAAGAAAAGATTGAAAGAAGTATGAAATTTTTATTTGAAGTTTTTTACAACAGCTTTAGAAAGTCAAACGACGCCATCGCTTCAACAAAGCACTGAATCCAAAGATAATGCGATAGTCAGGCGATAGTTTAAATTTTCATGTAATCTCTCAAAGCTTCTATCTTCTTCTATCTATCTATATTCTTCTATCCGACTGTCTTAATGTAATGTAGTCTCAAAAACTACTGCTAGGCACGAATAGTATAAGGTAGGTATAGAAAAAGGTCTCTATCTGAAAGTAAAGATTAATTACGAAACGCCTATTAATAATGAGAAATAATTGTGTCGGGCAAGGTGTCACTGTTTGTGTACGTGAACCAAAGGATTTGAAGAAAAACTTTTTGCGTCTAAAGAAACGGTTGTTATCTAGCTTAGCCGAAAAAACGACAAACAAAAAGTCTGTTTTGGCCAGGGTACTTTTCCTAACCCTGTTGGATAAGTCTAGTGCCATAAGGAGCAGCAGAAAGAGACTTATGGAGTTTCTTTCGTCGTCTTTTTCATCTCACTGATAAAGTATGTAGGTATTCACAAAATCATAATTATAGAGAACATACATGTTCTCTATACCAACTCTCTATCAAAAAACACTACTTACCTACTATGGTATAGCTATGTTAAATTTTACATGCACCAGATTGTTTCTCGATAAATGAATATTGTTATTTTTATATTTATGAGAAATTAATTCCAAAAATAAACCAAATTATGGTTAATTTCCAAACAAAAAATTATACCGCCGCATATGTTGAATAAGTTATATCCAACGTAAATGGACGATGAATGAGCATAATCGTGAATGTAGTGCTCCAATCAACATCGATCGAGCCACGTCATGGCTATACGTGTATCATGTCCGTGGTGCTGGCTGGTTCCACCGTTACATAGGTGTAAATTTTTAATGACGCCGGGTCTAGGTCACTTCGCTTTGTCGGAAGCTAACTGAAGGACGTGGCCTTGATTGGAACTTATACCTTATACAGTTGAATGTCACGAACACGCCTACTTTGTTATTCGAACAGCTGTCATATTCCACGCTTATTACGTAGTTGAACTTAAACTTGGACTTAGAAATACTTGAACTGAACGTAAGAATGAAAGTGTCTTATTGAAATGTTTTTCAAATGCGACCTTCTTTATACATCTCTCCCTGTCTCTCGTTCTCTTTCTTCGACCCAGTCTAGGTGGCAGTGAATAAGCCCATAAATCCTGAATTCGATTTCCGGTCGGAGTAGATATTTTTTGTCTAGGGTGTGGGCTTAGTGTCTTATTTGTGTTATTGATGGCAACCTCGACACAGAGAATCCCTAGTGCGGGTTCATGAAGGTATGCCTTGAGTCCTTTATTTAAAATTTTGGTCTTGATATACTCCTGCGATTGGGAAACCCGATAACGAAAAAAAGCGAAGAAAAATATTCGTCTTTAAACTGCTTACCGTAAAACGACAGCTTTGTCTGAATGGAACATAAACGAAACAATAGATAGCAGGTTGCTAAAATTGTAGCTCAGGCGATTTTTAATCACGGATTGCGTTTCCATTCTTTGAGACCCTATTTAATAATTTGGACGTTATTTAGAGATATAATTATGTATGTTTATACTCATATTTCAATTCTTCTATCTAGAAAGACTAAAGTATAATAAATTTGTTATTGTTTTTTTTTGTATGACGAACGACTCTGCACAATGAAATTATGGTTTCTCACTGTACTACGTTACATGATAGAGTCTGCTGTTATATAAATTCGAACTCAATGTCACGAAAATATACACCATATAACTATACAAAAGCTGTGCAAATCTTATTTGAGACCAAGATAAGCCTCCTTGAGACTTTGTAAGGCTACTTTCATAAAGATCTTCTTGATAACACGACCCGAGATTTACGGTCCAGATATGTTTCACAAGATCTCTTTAAATAGTAGAGTAATTAAGGTTATGTTACCTTGGTATTATTTTGATTAAAACATTAAACCTCTATGGCTTTTCTGTGTAAAGTGGAACACAAAACTTGTTTACTTATTAACCTGCAATACTCCTTTCATAGTGAGATGATAATGTGCAATATAGGTAATAAGCGTGAAATATTTTATATTAAATGGTTGATTGCAGACGTCCATACTGATGGTTATGACTTGAAACATGCTTTTTACTTGTTACCTCTCGTAACTGTTGCAAATTATAGTTTCAAATAGGTATAGATATCGCGTATATGGTCCCAGACTGCTTGCCCGCACTCGCCAACTTATTCAACGCGTTCAGAACGCCTGCGCGAGATTCTGCTTCTCGATACCTCCTCGTGCGCACGTAACTCCGTATCTTAACGATGCCAGAATTTTAAAAATGGAGTCTCGTAGAAAGCTTCACCTAGCTACTCTCCTATTTGGTGTTGTCAAAAACCAGGTGCCTCCTTACTTGGCCGCAAAATTAGTTTGGACTCGAGAGATTAAATATCAGAAAACCCGGGATCGTGGACCTCTATTACACATTATCCGACATAAAACTGTCATTTCAGGGCACTTTTAAATATGCCGCGGCAAAGATTTGGAACGACCTTCCGCCGCCTCTGGTAAAACTGAAGTCAATACCTGCGTTCAAAACAAAGTACAAAGCACATTTAATAGATTTACAGATTAACTCCAACTAATACGTACGTTGAAATATAGATAAAATTTTATGCAAATATAAATACAAATACGGATACATACCTACGTAAACATAAATACAAACACAAACGGAAACACTAACACAAACGCAAACACAAACACAAACACATACACAACACTAAAACTAACACAAAAACAACACAACACAACACACTGTCCTGCACTGCCCTCTGCCTCCTGTGTCCACAATCACATGCACATCAAACGCAAATAGATGAAAAAAAAAATATTCGTTTTTAGCAGATTTATCAAATTAATGTTAGGTACTAAATTTAAATTACTTATAACGAAACGCCAGCCCGTCGCTCACATTCCAAGGGCCCACTGAAAATCAGCGCCGCTGCGAAGCAACGGCATAACGCTGAGTGGGTACCGTTTTCTGGCACCTCATTCATAGCACATGTGAACACTAATCCTTAATATTAGTGTAATACTTACTTATTGTTTAGCTGTACTAACACTTTCTTGTTGTCATAGTGTTATGATTGAAGGTAATTCAGAAATAAACATTTTCTTTCTTTCTTTCTTTCTTTCTTTCTTTCTTTCTTTAAATTTGTCGCATTATATTTTGTGTCCGAGTAATGTAAGTTTAACATCAACAACAGCCCTGGAGACATGACAGACAGACATAGGGCCTATGGAGGAAATTCTGAAACTCGTAAACCATTAAAACCATCTACTATTCTGCAATAAATCAGTGTGGAGACGTAGGTTACGACTCCTCAATTATGAGAAGAAACCCGCGCCGTTACTGATCAGAAGCTATGTTGCTTGTCAGCTATGCTGGTTTTATAGCAATGGATGCCCTCGCTTCGCCTTAAAAATTTGTTGTTGATGTCTACAAATATTAAATATTTTCCCATTTTTGCAACATTCTTATTGACGCTCCGCTCCTTTTGTTACTTAAACCTACCTTGATGGACTATCCAAAACCAAAAAAAAATCAATTTCAACCTTTCCTAAGATAAGCCCGTTTAAACAAACAAACAAAAAATCTTCAGCTTTATACCTAATACTGAAAAAAATACTATAAATACATATACTATGTCATTTGTCTACAACCACTTGAAGAACAAATACTACCTTAAATACAAGTAACAATCAACATCAGCAAACTGTTGACATTGATAAAACATAAGCACGTGAATATTTTCAACATGCCCCAACTCAGAAAAACAATCGCGAGAATGCTTTTTGCATTCATTTGTTCACATTGAAAAATGAGCTCAATGAGCAAAACAAATAGGGAAACACGTACGACATTTTACGAACCAAATGGGTCAATTTCAATTCGACACATGTACTGTGAGATCGATGGGGCTCATTTAGAAAGTATTTAACACGACTACGTATGTTTCAGTAGCGGCCAATCCCTATTTAATATTATAAATGTCAAAGCAACTCTGTCTGTCTGTTTGTCGCGTTTCCACGTTTAATCCGTTTTGCGATTTACTGACACAATTCTTACGTTATTAAACCTCCGTCTATCATTTCATTATGCTCAATGTAACTCATAAGTTTTTATTGTTATAGGGTTTCACTCAGAATTATACAATTTATTAAGAAGAGTAAGCACAATTCTAACAAAGAACGGATGATAACTTACTTTTATTACACATCTTGGAAACATCTCACGTACGCATTCATCAGATCAAAGTTAAGTCAATAATATAATTTGAAAAGGAGAGATATTTAAGGATATCCAATAAGGGCAAAGCTGCTACGAACTTTGCATGCAAAGTAGGTATAATATCTCAAAATTATATTATCATCAAACAGCTAAATTTTAAGTAGGTACATTCAACTTGCATTTACTTTTCATTGGATTGTTGAAATCAGACTGTATAATTTGATCGTTAATTAATTTCTTTTTTGAGCCACCCTAACTTTGAGTTTGCTTCCTCTTTAATTTCCAATTTCACAAACGACTTACATATAATTATGACACGAGAGTAACAATTGTTCCTTTCTTCATCGTATACTTTTGTAAGCTACAGAATAATAAACATACAAAAATGTCCATAATTACAGCCCTTAGGCTGTTTACACGTGCAATAAGAGCACGACAAAATGTCGCAAACAGTTTTTACGTCAGATAAAATCGCAATTACATTTGACATTGCGCTCTGGCAACCACAAAAATAAATTGCAGCTACAGTAAAGTACGTACCTACCGTTATAGTCTAAACATGTCTAACGTTAGCCGTTGCATTTTTGCTGCGACAATCGCCAATATTGATAACTTAGGCGCTTTGCCCACGGAGCAACTATTGTAGCAACTGGCAACTAGCTGTTTACATACATTTCAATTGGACTGCGCACACACAGCATCTCGAGTTTTTAAAGTTGCCGGTTTCCGCAACTGTCAATCGCAAATCAGTCAATCAACCAACTTTTTACAGAAAACTTTTAAAAAGTTGATAGTTGCCTCAACTTTAGTTGCTCCGTGGGCAAAGCGCCTTATCCTTTGCGCTCGGCAACGTCACTGTCGTCATAAAGTACGAAAAGGAGATCCGCCAAATCCCATACAAAAAAAACCCAGGCCCGGCGCTAAAGCAATGTATGTCAGTTTTTAGAGTAAATATAGTAAAAACATTATATATATTCGGTTTTGCTAAATTTACATGCTAACATATTTTTTTGCCCATTGAATTTTCATAGGCGCTCTATGTAAAAAATATATTTTTAAGAGAAACGTCATTATTCATTGTACAATACCATTATAATACTGAGATTATGGCATATAAGCATGTATATTTATATTGAAATAACTTTTATTTGCAATTTTTCATAGTCCATTATTTTCCACTTTTTCATAGTTTCGAACTTCTAGGTAATTTTTACATAGTTAATTTTTTTCTAAATAAAAATATAACTGCAAATGAAAAATATGTAAATATAATATAATGTATACATGCTTATATGCCATAATCACAGTATAACAATGGTATAGTACAATGAATATAATGACGTTTCTCTTAAAAATGTATTTTTTATATAGAGCGCCTATGAAAATTCAACGGGCAAAAAAAATGTGTTAGCATTTGAATTTAAGAAAACCGAATACATACAATATTTTTATTATATTTTCTCTAAAAACTGAGATACATTGCTTTGGCGCCGGGCCTGGGTCAATTTTGGCGGATCCCCTTTGCCGGCTTTGTTGATTTCGAACATCAACTTGTAACCGACTTATTGCTTTCGATAATAACTAAAGCTGAGACATGGAGCAATGAGCGGAAAGCCGCTATAAAACACAATAAAATTTCAAGGTGAGGTTAGCAGGCTCTATCATTATTCATGTTTGAAGGTTTAGTCCCATTGCCATCAATGTCGTGAATTCTGATTAATGACACCACAATAAAACAGTTAGAAATGGTTATGAACTTCAATATAAACCATTGTAAATAGAGTAAGAGATGAATTGAGTAGGATATTGTTTCTAAAAAGTTGATCATCCTTAAGTAAGTAACAACAGAAAACACCTAAGTAAACACCTAAGAACTATAAGGATGGATGAAATTAATTATTTAATTCTATAATCATAGAGGCACCGTAGTACCGCCAATTAGGCATTCAAACATTGCGGCGCGGTAGGTACACCGTAACCTACATATATTTTATAAGCCTTTGTAAAATGGAATAGACGTGCAATTTTCTCGATTCCTGGTACGTACGACTACAAATTTTGGGTATTCAGCAATCGTCCTATTCAGTAATTGGGAAATAAATCGATTCACTAATAGAAAATATAATAGGAGATCAAACGTAATTAGTTTTTAGGTATTAGATCGGAATAGGTCAGCGTACCGTGAGATTCGGCTTAATTTCTATAGGATTATGGGGTTGGAGAAAGGAGGAAGTTCTATTTATCGTATTTAGAACATTTTCCATATCGGAGTTGAATTCTAAATACTTATATTTATGAAAATTCAAAAATATTGTAAAATAATATGTTCAATGAATCGATTCACTTTTGTAATCATTTGTTTTCCTCTATTATTGCTTTGATTATTGCGTAAGTGTGTCGTTAGTTTATATTTTTAACCGTATTTATTAGACGTATTGTGTACCTATTACGTCACAGCTTATTAACACAATAGTATGGAAATACGCGCAATTCGTTATAGTTTTATTACTAATATAAAGTTTGATGTAGGTACATCGAAATAAATAGGTAGGTATACCAAATTAAACACTGAATTATCACAAGAATACGCCTTTATCCGTATAAATATTCCACAATTGATTTACTTACTGGAAACAATAAAGTCGTATGATAATAACTAATTCTAAGTTACACTCGCAAATCTTTGATTAAAACAGGATTATTCCGAGCTCGCAATACACGGGCACTCTGGTCTAAATACATAATTATGTAATGCGTGAAGGTACCCGACCGACGGTAAGTATTTGAGGTTCAGTTTGAGTAAACAGACACATTCAAATGATTGTACTAATTCATAATAATTTTGTGGACGTGTTGTGTAAAGTTGAAGGCAAACACAATGTTTACAATTCAATTACAAACTTTTATTTTTAAGGGGTGTTTTGCGTGATTTAACGACTTTTTATCTCCGAATTAATCTATAAGAAGAATCTTAATTATTAAAAATAAGACATGGTAAACTTTGCATACTTTACAAAATAATTATATTGCTTAAATTGAGCCGGGATTTCGATTGGAATTTTTTGTGCTTTTTAGAGATGGAATTTTTGCAGTTCAGTTTTCTCTCAGCAATATACTTGTTAACGTTAATATGTCCTCGCATTCAAAATTTTATAACGTCCGCGAGATGAGGAGAGAATATGAACGATTAAAATTAATAACTTTCTCAAATAGCCTATTACAGAGACCGAGATGTTATCTTTTAAATAGCAAACTACGGACCCAAACATATTATTATGTGTTTAAGTTACGTAAACTTCGTAATAATAGCGCCTTTGTCTCGCTAAATATCGGTATATTTTATGCCCCATTATTTCAACGTAAGGACACTGTAATTAGTGTGACATTGACTTTTCACGTGTATAATCTTGTTAGAAATAGTAACGTTTGGGGTAACCGTGACCGTACCCCAACAGACTATAAAATTCTCAATGCCGTAGCTTACATGAACCGCGGCAAGTTCAACCAGAAAATCGATCCAGGTGTTCGTGCATTTTCGGCGCTCCTCGGCTATCTCCGGCTCAGGTTATTGTCAGAAACAATTGGTTACAATTTCATCATTTTACTTGGTACAACTTCAAAGGTAACAGTGGTGAAAACGGTTTAGCTTTGATAAATGAAACATGAAAAGAAGATCCGTGAGAAAGTACTGAGAGTAAATTATTGTCATAAGAAACTTTTATGAAACGTACAAACAACCAATTTAATAGTTTTAGGTAATACCAATAACGTAAAAAAAACCTATTACGCTATTTTGGTTCGGTGACTTATTAAGCACACCAGATACATTGGTTAGCTACTCATTTTATAGTTTTTTTACGAGTTAATTATTAATTAATGTTATGAAATCTACCAAGGTAAAAAAACTATGCACATTACTTTTTGAAATGCAAAGCAGTCAAAACTAGTTATACATTTGTTATCGTAAGCTTTTAAATATCTTATAAAAGTTTTATTAGGTATTTTGCGGGAGTAGGTACACATATTTTTCGAAATGAAATAGGTTCTAGATGTTAACTGAGCATTAGAAAAAAAATGTAACTTCAAAAAATAAGTCATGTATAATTTATGTACATGACCAGACGTCCCATATTCAACGGGAAAGTCCCATTTTCAAGTTGACTGTCTCGGAGTACCGAGTGGTAGAGCCCCGGGACGCACACGCCCGTATTCTCGGAATAGAGTGAAAATTTAGTGGGCTAGACCATGTTTTGTCTTGATTAGGGTGATTTCCGGGGGATATTCGCGGAATTATATACGACTATACCCTTAATCGCAGCTGTCGCTTAAGGCCGTTCTCACACAACGCTATTTGCAAGCGCCTAGGATCTTTTCCATGCGGAGCTCGTGAGTCGACGCCCATTTACCAAGTTCCGCACACGAGCCGAGGCGATTGATTGCGTCGGAGTCGCGTAGCTAATAAATAGCGTAGTGTGAGAAGGTGCCTAAATATTTTTATTTAGTGATAAATAATTATTCATTGCTTGTTATTCTTATTGTGTGTAATTAGTTACTGACCGTTTTACTTTTAAATTAAATAATGCGATTGAGGTCATTCACACAATATAATTTATTTTTTAAAAGTAGGTGGAAGGAGCATTTAACGCTATTCAATGATCTACTTCGTCCAACTATTGGCAAGTTATACATATAAATAACAATATATCTAGGCACAACGTTTCTTAACAGAACACAGCAGCTTTAGAAAAGTTGAATAGGTACAACTTTTTCATTTAATTTTATGAATGTAGACAAATTTAGGCGAAAAGCTTCCATTTTAACTTTTCTCTTGACTTTTAAAATTTGTACTTCACTGATATTAAATAAAGTAATGTGTCCTTTTGATGAATAAGATATACTCAGACTTTTAAGTCAGGCATGGCTGCCTTCTTAAATCATTGTCGAGATTTATCGAGATTGTTTTTATCATTATTTTGTATTATTTATATATTATTGTTGTGTATTTTATAAGCGACTTGATTATTTAAAAGGTGTATGTTAAGTAACACTAACGGGTACCCACAGTTTTGCCTCCGAGAAAGTAACATTCAGTTGGCAGAAACTTTTTGCAAACGGTGACCACTAAATAAATCATCATCAAATTATAGACTATCTATACAAGTAGAAGATCATGGCTACCGTTGAAATTAATCTCAGTTTCATAGTAGTATTATGCTGTACAGTAGCAGGTGTTTATTTATTGATTTTCATAGAATTTTAATAAAGTGCAATTGTTAATTTATACGATCTACATAGTTGAAGGCATTGAGGTACTTAGTAAACAGTATCTCAATGTTTGAAGGACCCTTTGCTAAACGAATCTTTGGTCTGTAGAGACTGTGGAATCTGTTGGTCAGTAAAGACTACAGCTAATAGGATTGCTTAATCTCATACATGTATGGGTTTTCTAAAGTATTAAAAACCATCCATTTTTTTATTGAAAACCGTTTGATAATAAAAAATGTGTTAAATAAATTATATTAAGGCTATGTTTCTTGAAGCGAATGCAGTTACTACATAGTATGTAGTACATGAGAACTAAAATGCAAGCACGAGTTCAATTGAAAGGAAAAAAATATCCACTACACTAATCTAGGGAGCGTAATACGGCGTAAAACCGGCCTACGAAGTTGTTGGTAGTTTAAGCCCCCTAAATGTGGCTGTCCTCTCCGAGTGAGAAGGATTAAGCCTATAGTTCATGGACCAGTCCAATTGTGGTTGAGCACTGAGCAGTTTTCGCTTATCTTCAGGTAAATGTTCATGTGACGTCGGTGTAGGATTAAACGTCTTAATATGTATTGTAGGTAGTAGCTATTATGGAGCATACGAGGGAAATTAGAGATGTTTGATGTGTAATTCAACAATAGTTAATAATTAAATTTTTGAAGAAAATTATTATTATTTATCATGAAACAATTTGTTTAAGTATTGCATTAGTTATACTTTCTGTATATTTTCAATATCAGTTCACTATATTACATTCATGACTTCCTAACATTTTTACCTTAAAATTAACATTTCCTAAATTTTTAGGAAGATTACACGAAAAGAAGTAAAATGTAATAATAAATGAGTCTTTATTTTATACAAACTAAATAATACTTAAATAAATATAACAAGTAATTAACTTAAGCATTCGAGTTAATCCACGAGGTGTACCGTGACACCCGGGCACTGACTCCAGGGTACCTCGCGAGGCCGCACCCCTGGCCCCAAGACCGGACCCCCACAATGACGTTGTTGTGGATGAGAGGGCTCCCATCGTCTCCAGCGCACTGGCCGCGGCCGCCCACATCCAACCAGCCAGCGCATAACATGTTGTCAGTAACAGTGTAACCCAGATCAGCATATCGAGATCTGCAGACGGTCTGTGCCACAGTCCAAATTTGGACGTGTCGGAGGATCTCCGAACGAAGGCCTTGGTTCTGAAATTACGAATGAAATGTAGGTATTTGAAATCAATATTTACACGATTTTCAGAAAGAACAACAATGGTAATTATTTATACCTACTATACCTACTTATGGAATCACATTTATGATATTTGTTTAGTTCTATATTTAGCAAATGTTTTGATGAAGAGACACGACTACATCTATCGTTTCAAACCTAATATTTACTTATCTTAACGTATCGTATATTTACTTATCTTCTTTTGTAAAGTGTAAACATAAATATAAAAGATACTTGCTACTTTACTATTGTATACTCCTAAAGGAAACTTGTGTAATATTCTATTTATCAATGTCCAAGCCTACTAAATTCAAGCACTAACCGTAGTAGACCCCCATCCAGTGCCGAAAACAGAAGCATTATCACCGAGGTTATAGTTAGCACCGGCGATGCTGGCTGCCCGAACAGTGTTGGTAAAGGTGAAGTTAGTGGCAGAGCGGACGATGGCGATGTCATTGTCCAGTGTCACCACGTTGAAGTTAGGATGGATGAAGACCGCACTGGTGTTGGTCACAACCCCACCATAGTTAGCGTAGACGGAGCCCACTCGTATCCTCCACCTGATCGGTGCATCGCCGCTAAAATAATATACTCGTATTAATAGTTTAGAAAACTAAAAACATTCGTGTTTAAAAGCAATTAATCTAGTTTTAGTGCTGTTAACGCTGAGGAGTTCCCTTGTCTGGGGTCACCTACTGAGGGCGCTATTTGACCATGTTTGTCATAACATTGCATTGTCAACGGGTCTTGACCCCTGTGCTAATGTTCAAGTTAATTAAGACTAAAAAATTTGTCTAAAAGTTTTCATTACATACCTACAGACATAGATTCAAATCAAACTCATAACAGTGTTTAAAAACTTGATTCATGCAAGTCAAAAGCAATGCTGTTCCCTTGATCTTTCAACTAAGTCAACGTCTTTTGCTTAATTATATCGCCTGATATTTTCGATTTGGTATGAATTTTTTATCCGTCTGGACTAGAGGATTTAAAGATTTTAATCGTATAAAATCTTCAGGAAAATTTCTTTCTACATTACCTACTACAGCAATAATTACTGGTAGCAAATCCCTTAGGAATGGATGTTATCTTACAAGAAAAAAGTTTCTGGTCATCTAATAAACATAATAATTATGTATGTATGTCATCACAAGGCCCATGTGATCCTCAATTTGTGAAATAAAATAATTTAACCGATTTTTTTCAGTTGACACAACGTCAGTGATGCCCTTGGTGTTTCTGGTGACCACTTATCGTTACTGTATTTTTGGTATTACGATAGCAAACTATCATGCAGCATCAACTAATTCCCAAAGTTACTGTTACCAACTTCAAACAACACTGAAAAAAGGACAACGATGGTTAGTCCGGCTTGCAAACGGCATTAGAAAATTTGTCCTAAGTTTATTAGTAGTTAATTATGAGGACTTGGGCAGGAACTTTCAGTATTTTAATTACTTCTGTTAGCTGTTGTTAGTAATATTAAAGTTAATAATTCTTAATAAGATTCTCGTTCTAGTTCGGTCACAGATGTTTGCTACCTTTGTTGACTGAGATAGTCTCCTCCAAAAACTGTAACTGTATCGGACAATTTTCTAACTGAAACACAATATTGTTGTTAAAACAATTATTACAGGATAGCAATATTACTAAGTACCGTATCGGATGATACTTCCTCGGGCGATCTCTTTAGTTCATCAGACATGTAAAGAAAAGTATACATACATGACACAATGAGCAGCCGTCAACACAGCTCTGGTGTTGATGATGGTTCCACCACATTCCTGTTGGTAATTCACAAAGTCTCTGCTATATAGTAAGGCAGCACTAAAGGGATACGCCTGAAGAGTAGCTTCAGAACCACCAATTATTCTTTGCTGTCTAACCGGCTCACCTGTTGAAAATAAGAAATAAAAATAATTTGATTTATCGTCTACATTGAACCTAACGAAGATATGTTAAGCAAACGAAAATATCTTGGAAAATATCTTGCGGTGTAGAAGAGCACTTCAATCCAATGTTATTCTTGCATGATGTTAGATGTTATATGTTAGATGTTGCAATCTTCTTCTAAATTCAAGCGTGAAATAGTTTTTTCATGTTTCGGTTACATGTTGATGCACCAGGATTTTTTACTCTTTGGATTGGATAGCAACCTAATAACGTTAGTGGGTAGGTTTGTATGGGCTTAGTAGAAATGCTCGTGGGTGACGGAAAATCATCATCTGAACCCTTCATGGGCAACAATTGAGCATGGGTCTCTTCTTGGAATAAGAAGATTAATGTCATAGTCCACCATGCTGCCAAGTGCGGTTTGGCATTCTTCACACAAATTTGAGTTATTGCGAACATTGATGCATCTCTAAGATTCGAACCCGGACCGTCTGAGTGTACCGCTGGCGGTAAATACTTTCAACTACCAAAAATTTATATGGTTCTTTTAACCGTTTTTTAAACTGACTTACCTGCGACACAAGCAAGGCCTACGGCCAAAAGGGTTAGAAAGAAGGCGGCCATTTTCATACACTTTTACTCGACAACTGTCTGATCACCATAGGTGAATCCTTGTTTTTATATTTTTAAAACTGATAAAATTTATCTATCTGGGAGATAATATAATGTTTCAATGTAATTAGTCGTACACTCGTAAGTTTCATATCTGGCTGTGAGTCATTACTTCTGTTATTGTTTAGATTTGGGGGATTTTCCTGAAGCAAATTTCAGTCATTCGTCTGTAAGGGCTGTCCTAGATGACCAAGAAAAGCGATTAAAAGCGACAAGACATGGCTCATGGCATGGCATCAATCAACATGGCATCAATCAACATGGCATCAATCAACATGGCATGAATCAAATGTTATCAGTACATACTAGGTATTGTTTTATATTTCTTAACCGATTTAAAAAAAATCATGGTTCTCAATTCGACTGTATTTTTTATGAATTTCACAACATTATATTCGATTTAATTTGATCATGTTCTCATTTTTTTCATTGTTGATGTAAAATTAATTATGTTTGAAGTCGGTTTCAGGCTAAATGATTATGTCGAATTTGTAATTACCTACCCAGTAAAGAACACTGCATTAAAATACTCGTTCTTTCGCCCGATCGACAATGTGTTGGTGACATCTGTTAAGTAACAGAGGTAAGCAATTATATTTATATTTTTTATAGACTGAAATGGGGACGTAAAATACAGACGAGCCACCTGATGGTCATTATCATTGCCTATGGACACGAGCAACACCAGGGAAGTCACCAGTACGAAAGAGAACTCTGTATACATCTTTCTTGAAGAATCCCTTGAAAGAGAACTCTGTATACATCTTTCTTGAAGAATCCCATGACTAGCGCTCAGGAAATTTCTCAGAAGGAAGTTCATTCAATTTGCCGAGGTTTCAAATTACGTGGCAAAAAATATCAGGAGAATCAGACCATAGAAGGATGGCCAAGCCAGGTTCCTCATTATAAATTCGACGCGTTTGCTCGTTTGACTGATAATACAAAAACTATGTTTTCCTTATTATCTTTTCCTTGTTTTTAAATTTTGATGACCCATTTACAATAATTACGTTAACAATTCTTCGCATTTGATTAAGTTATCAGGAAATTATCACTCGTCTTAATCTCTGAGAATTACAACACTTATTTTTAAAGATTACCCAAATAGATTAATTATAACAAACAATTGTCTGTCATAATAATTGATATAATCTTTATACATATGTATATACGGCCTAAGACATTATGATGTTTGTAATTCCAATAAATTCCAACCTGAAAACATCGAAATGTTACCAAAATACGAGTAGGTATGTGTTCCG
Organism: Hesperia comma; assembly: GCA_905404135.1. Taxonomy (NCBI): domain Eukaryota; kingdom Metazoa; phylum Arthropoda; class Insecta; order Lepidoptera; family Hesperiidae; genus Hesperia; species Hesperia comma. Next base: position 18,156,119 of record FR990014.1, on the reverse strand, counting down.
GCCGTGATTCGAATCTGGATCCGTTGACGGACAATGGATCACGACGATGGTTATCAATCTACTAGGTGTTTATTTCCATTACCGATTGACATATTTTCTGCGTGAAACGAATAAAATGTTACAAATATAAATATACCTGGCAACATAGTTACGAATGGTTAAAAAATACAGCAATTGTGACCACTCGCTACGAAAATCGCTTGCGAAAATGTTTCGTAGGTATACGAATATGGTAAGTTATCGGTGAAATTCAAAAATCGAGCCACAAATACTGATTTCTGAATCGATAATTAATTTTAATGTAGGTAATCCAATGTAGTATCTATAGTTAAAAATATAATATTTTTCAAATTCTTTGTATTTTGGTATGTTTAGTTAAAATCTGTCGGTTCCAAGCGAAATGAAACGCATTCGAGTTTTCAATTTAACACAAAATACATGTCGTTCTATTCAATAAGGGCGTTACTAGGTAGCCTCTACTGGGCCTTGGAATAAGTAGCTACGGTTGTTGTACCCTTTTACTATATGTAGTTAGTGATCTAACTGTAAGTAGTCCTGTCAGTTATTAATAACAAGAGTCCAGTGAATAATTATTAGATAGTAACATCGTAATACGACTTCAAGAAAAATTTACTCCAGACACACATACAGTATACTTTTATTGTCATACATACATTGTTTGTTGAAGAAATCGCTTAAACTTTTACAACATCTTGTACAAAGTGTTGGTACTCATTATCGGGACATTCGTGACCCCTGAATAATGAAGTTTCTTGACAAACAAATTTACCTCGTCACGACTGTAAACCTTTTTTCGTAAAAAATATTTTTCTCTCTTCAGACGATGGTAATGGCGTAATGGTTACCATTCTGGACTCTCGTTCACAGAATCTTGGGTTTGATTCTTAGGTCTTGTATGTGGTCCATTGCAAAGCGACACGGAGAATCCTGACTTAGACTAGTGAGATTAAGTGTGTACTTTGTGACTTCAAATGTGTACTTTCGCCTGGGTTGAAAAATTATTAATGTCTACTCTTACCCTCGACACCGCCTGCGTGATCAATGGGAATAAAATTATGAAAATGCTTATTTAACATGCATAACAAGTTAAAATTATTCCAAGAGAAACTTTATAAATGACCAACGAGTAGATGTAGTAGTAACGACTATACGATGGTAACTACGAGTAGATGGACTAATTAGTAATATTATATCGAAATCACTTTCGATTCGTACTCGAAAAACCAAAGCCCAGAAAAAAAGAACTGTCGGTGTAATGGTGTAATGTCATTTGATAGTTAACGCTAGAAAAAGTAGCTAGGTGGTAGAGAGTAGATAACCGTGCTTTACGGACAAAAATACCAATATAAATTAACTTAATATTATCCAGCAAAACCGATCATTTACCTAGAGCTAGAGCTAGCCCACGAGCGACTGCCAGACCTAGGTTATTCGGTAAAACCTGAAAATTTCTCGGCGCATGTCCCCAACTAATACAATGAAACTGAGAATGTGGTTAAAGTATAATGAACATTTTTTGTCAATAATTTCATGGGAATAATATATTATGATGACGTTATCCATTGCCAGGCACTTGGTATAGTTGCAACCCACTGACGGATACCGCTGAACTTTAAAATCTGAGTTATCAGGACTATTATGTCGCATCATTTTCGCTACCGCATTCCACATATCTGAACAGGCCTTTTATATGCATACCTATTCACAATAAAATGATAACGATAATAATAATTATGCAGCTAGGCTTTATCGGTCTGGTAGTTTGAAAATGTTTATCAGGTCGCTCAATACGTCTATATAGCGGATATTTAATTTTAATATGAGTTTGGTCGTTCAAATCACACTAAGCCAAAGCGATCATTACTTAGGTAGATATATTTATAAAAACCTCTGGCAACGATCTCGTAACGATAGAAAAGTTTTATACGAAACACTTAAAATAGAGTCTGTTTGCCTAGCTAGCGGTTCGCAAGAGTTGCCCTGAAATATGAATTGTGCAATTTAGGCTCAAACATGATTAACTATTTAGGTACCTACTCCTTTGGCCTACACAAATTACTTTTGCTTTCCACTTAACTTCTTCGTGCTATTATTTTTCAGAAAGTAAGTATCCCTCTTGACAACAAAAGTAAAACTGCAAAAATATGTTCGATACCGTTTTATTTAAACATTATTTACGATCCAATTAGTGTATCGAGACACACGAGTGTTGACGCCCGGGTAACGAGGGTGAGCACACGAATGTCCGAAAGAGCTGACGCCCACAATGACGTTGTTGTGGAGGAGAGGGCCTCCGGAGTCGGCAGTGCATTGGTCGCGACCACCCACGTCGAGCCATCCGGAACATATCATGTTGTAGGTGATATTTACATTAACTTCAGCATAGCGGGCCCTGCAAATGGCTTGGTTAACAGTCCAGATTTGAACGTGCCGTAGTTGCTCGGACTGTGGACCGCCAAACTGAAAAAATAACATTAACATGAATAACTGTAAATAGAAAATTTCAAAACCCCCCCATCGATTTGTTCAGCCCATTCTTATACTGCGAGTGAACTATAATAAACTCAACCAATGTAAATTAGCTTTCCTCCATCAATAATTGTTCACTTCACGCGTTCTAGGTGGCGCTGAAATGCTAAATGCTTTTCATAATTTTAGATAAGAGCTGATTTTCTTGAAAGTACTTTACCGATTTCTACCAAACATTGTTAAAACTACCGCAAGGAAACAGGCTTTGGAATTTGTAAAACTTTTTAAACCCGTCTTTTGCGAGGGGGGTTAAAAACCTACATGTACTTATCCTGCCAAAAGCCAAGTTCAAAAAATTACGACTTACGTAAATCGTGCCCCATCCTATAGCCCAGACAACTGCATTATCTGGGACGTTGTAGTTCGGACCAGCGATGGAACCAGGGCCGACATTGATATTGAAGCTAAATACAGAGACAACGCGCAGGATGGCGATGTCATTATCGTTAGTAAATCTGTTGAATTGGGGATGGTTGATTATAGATTGGATAAGGTGCACAACGCCGCCGCTGTGAGCATTTGTGGAACCAACACGACCACGCCATTGTGAAGGTTGAACAGGACTGAAATAAAAAAGAAACATGTATGTAAAATAAATAAATAAATAATGAAGTAACTTATGTGTCACGAAGTCACGAGTAGAACTTAATGTCCAGGTAGCAAGAAACGCAAAATTATTACTAATTAATTTATTTATTTATTTATCGTAGGCAACATGTTGATCATTAAGTGCTCGACTCAAATATGTTTTCAATTATTATAAATATATAGTATGTGTTATTAGTTAAAGTTATAACCAAAATATTATGAAAATCAGTTATTTGTCAAGCATCAACTTAATATACATTAAAAAAATATTTTGATAATTCCTAAGCAATTGACTAAAGGATTATTGATAGAACAAAATGTTTGTAGATAAACAAGATTACACGAATTATGTAACTTAATCTTTACATTCCAAGTATTTTTTCGTGATGCGCGGACTAATATTCTACAGTAACATTTAACGTCGACTGTCATCGTATAATTATCTAAAAATAATATTTTTAGCTTCTATAGCACATTCGACTTTAAATTTAAAATTTTAGTCTCGCCCTCGTGGCTTAAAATCCGATACCGATGAAACTATGCTACACTTGAAAGCAATGACATACGACGTTTTAAACTTTTTCAGGCAGAAAAGTTCAATAGGACTGCAACAATTTATGACCTCTACAACTCATGAAATATTGAACACTTCATAGGTCACTAGGATTCATTATTTAGTCTATTTTTTACGTTTAATGTGAATTTGTATTTGAATAATAGAAAATAAATACATTCTTACTTAAAGCAGTGGGCTGCTGAGAGGATAGATCTGTTGTTTATGATGGACCCACCACATTGCTGACCAAAATTAGAACCAGTGGGACTGTATAAAAGAACGACTCCAAAAGGGTACTGGCTAATACTTGTTATAGAACCACCAACAATTCTCTCTGGAGCGGCTGAAAATCGTAAGAAAATATTAAAATTTATAGGAGGTAATAATTACTTACCTATGATGTCATGTATTTTGAATTTTCAAACCGTATTATCAATAAATAAAATAAGATAATTTTCAATGGTAAATTATGTATTTTCAATGGTATTATTTAACATAATAAAAAATCATTAGAATTTTCCGGAATGACACAGATCGTCACGTGTCAACACTGAGGCGTGTGGATAGAGAAGATAAGGCCGTAAGCGTCTAAAGTTCTAGACGACAGTTTAAAAGTAATCTAATGATAATTGACGACCCGGATGGCGCAATGGTTAACACGCCGGATCGCTGTTGCGAGGGTCCTGGGTTCGATTCCCAGCGAGGCGAAAATGTGAATGATGAGTTTGAATTTCCGTTCTCGGTCTGGGTGTGTGTCCTTGTCTTGTGTGTTGTCCGTTGCACCCACGACACAGGGAATCCTAGTGGGGGGCTATGAGTGTGAATCGTTATTTATAAACAAAATAATATCTACTATAAGCAATCCAAATAGTTCTTACATACAACTGATTATTATATGAAATTAAAAGGCATGATTGAAACATACCTGCGACAGAAGCCAATCCAAGGGCCAATATTATCAAACAATTCATTTTCACTTCCAGAGGTATACTTATATTATGCTACTGAATTATGTGACAGCTTATATATATTATCGATAATAATTGTATTTATCTTGTGTCATTTGTTGGATTTATCTAGTGCAATATAGATTACCTCATTATCTTAATACATAGTATGAAGAATTTAAAAACTCAAAACACTAACTTTATAAAATTTTGTTATTAAAAATAGCTCATATCGTTCAAATCAATATTTTTAATATACCAAAAAGGAGATAAAGTTTGTCAGCATTAAGAGTATCTACTATTACCGTTGTGTAATTATACGTGCAAGAATATTCGCAGCACTCCAGCAGGTCGCACCTTCGGTGCAACAAAGTCGCAAGTAGCCAAAATTGCAAAATTGAGTTAAGTATGCCGAATTGTCTGTTAACCATGCCTTCGTCTGAGGAAACGAAGACACCCGCGGAAATAAATCAAAATCCTACTAGATAGCGCAAGTGCCTTTGTGGTCCTTGGTGATTTTTCCCTGAATTATGGTTCAACAAAGTCTTAACGGCCAGTATAGTGCCTCCGCTCCCGCGAATGTTTAACGTATGTTGGAGCTACAAGCACACAAAATGTATTTATGACCATCTTTATTCTCACTAATTGGAGCAATAAAGACGCAATTACATAGGTCTGTAAACTAAATACTTAAATCCTGGTACAACAAAGACACAATTCAGGACACATTTTTTTGTTAAGCCTTTTATTATTATTTCTTTAATAATTTAAAAAAGCATTTTACGTGAAACTGTTGCAATATGTATAAACCATTAATAGTATTAAATATTTTTATCCTACTACAGATAGTAATCCAGTAATGAGGAAATAAATGCGAAAAAAATCTTAAAAGTCCTCTCCTGTAAAATTACAAAATGTGCTGTTGCGACTTTGTTGCACCGAAGGTGCGCTGGTGTCTTTTTATCCAGTCTCGAGATTTTTAAGGTGAATCATTTTACTTTCCTCGTTTTCAAGACTTTTTCTGTGAATATTTTTCATTTCTGTTGGAATTAAAATTGTTTCCTACTACATTCTCACAGCTTTTCCATTTACCACTATTTAAAATTTTACAATTTGCATACATCAATGATGGTGAATTCAAAGTAATTGTACATGTAACATGACTTATTTTGCTCAACTATTGATTTGAAGTGGCTTTTAAACATTTTTTAGTAAAACTACTGATTTGTTGACAATATTTAATTATGCATTATTTTGGATCCAAGAAGTGTGTGGCATCACACGAGCATTGACTCCAGGGAAGCGAGGGAGGGCACATTGTTCTCCCCACGAGCACACTCCGACGATGACGTTGTTGTGTAGAAGAGGGCCACCGGAGTCCCCCTGGCACTGGTCGCGACCGCCCACGTCCAGCCAACCAGAGCACAGCATGTTGTCGGTGATTGTGAGACCAATCTCAGCATAACGGCTTCTACAGATAGCCAGGTTTACCACCCAGATTTGAACATGACGCAGTTGCTCAGACTGCGGACCGCCAACCTGAAATATAATCTAAACATAAGAACGCAATAGATGTATAGGTGGCGAAGACAATAAAAATACCCGCAAGTAAACGTCTGAGATGTCCGTATCATATCTCAGAGCGCTTGCGTCGTATGCAAGATCATTATTGGGATTCCAATTGAGCGACGGAAATATTTTAATATTAAAAGAAAATTATATAAATACAGACTCGGCATAGATAACATAAAAATAAAACTTACAGAGGTCCTGCCCCATCCTATAGCCCAGACAGGTGCGTTGTCGGGGACATGATAGTTTGGTCCAGCGATAGAACCAGCGCTCACATTATTACTGAATGCAAAAGTGCCGACGATCCGGAGTAGTGAAATATCATTATTTAAAGTGGCGCTGTTGAACGAGGGGTGATTGATTATTGATTGGATGTGGTGAACGACGCCGCCACTGCTAGCGTATGTGGAGCCCACGCGAGCACGCCAATTTGCAGATTGATTAGGACTGTAAAAAAGAAAATAAAGTTATACATATTAATAAATTCGTACACCACTAAAGATTCTCATTGCAGGTAGCATAAAGATATTTTCGATAGTCATGAAGAATGTAGTCACAGCTTACGTCTCTGGTTTAAGACGAGCGATGGTCAAAAATTTGGTACTTAGTTTTATCTTCATCATTATCGAAAAGTCTACCAACTGGGATATCATCGTCTGATATTTTATTTAGATAGGTTTATGCTATTGTCGTCAATAGAATAACTATTTAAAAATATAAAGAGAAACTTCTTACCTAAAGCAATGCGCAGCAGATAGAATAGACCTGCTGTTTATGATAGAGCCACCGCAGGACTGACTGAAAAATACCCCAGGCCAACTAAACAGAAGAGCAGTTCCAAAGGGGTATTTCCCAATAGTTGTTATCTCGCCACCAACAATCCTTTGTGAATTAAATGGAAGGGCTGAAAATCGTTAGGAAAGTAGAATTATAATAATAGTAAATTTAATGCAAATAAGTCAGGCAGAGAGATGGCAAAACATTTTGTTTATGTATGTTAAGAAATAAAATTGAAGAAAGTTCTGCAACTCTTAATATTAAAAGTATTAAGGGATATCAAATATAAATCTGCAAACCACGAAAACATGATAAGAGAGTATTAAAAACGTATTTCAAAATAAAAATAAATAAAATATAATAGAAAATAATCGACATAAACATAATGAATATTATAAACATAATAATGAATTATAAGTACACATACCTGAGGCAGCAACCAACCCGAGCATCAACAACAACAGTAGCTTCATCTTCTCGTGTGAAATGCTACTAAATCAATGTTAAAGCGTTATATATAATTGAAGACTGATTAGATTTATCTAGGTACACATACGATTAGTTGTTATCGTAATCTTCATCTTCTTCATCTATGTATATACTTCTTACTGACCTGTTTCTGACTGTACATCGATGTGAGAAAGCTATTTATTTTTAGCAGCTGGTTATATTATAGATACGTCATGATACTTATTAAATTTTTGTTTTGCAATTAGGTTTTTGACCTCTTAGATATTACTCTAGAATCTAGATGCTTATGGAACAGTTAAGTATCTGTTATTAAAACCATTTTATCTGTCAGATGTTGCTCTGCTGCTGTTCTTTCTTTATATAATAACGGAGATATTTTAAATTAATACATGAGTTTAGGAGGTGATCATTAAATGCAACATTTTTTTCTGTGACAACACATATCGCTAATAGTTTGTCTGATCTCTTCTTCTCCAATCGTTAATGTAAACCATCCTGATATCGATTCAAATTAACATGTATTTCATCAAAATTGGTCCAACTACTTAGAAGGAGTTCAGTGGCATACACACAGAAAGGGGCATTATATATAAAAATACGCCGGTTCTATTATAGCTTATTTTTAAAGCAAATAAAGCAAATAAAGCAAGGTGACTTAATATATTATGTGGCGAAAAATATATTTCAAATCAGTTTTCCCGGGAAATTTGTATTAAAAAACCCAAGATACATTAAATACCATGTTGATTGATCTACCGTTTTCATGTAATTAGTCCAAAGCAAATATGATAATTAATTTTATCAGTAGTATTCTCTTCTAATACTGCATTGATTGTTTACAAATTAGTAAGGAGTGACATTATACGTAGGTACCAATAAATGATGCAATTAACAGATGGACGTAAACTTTCACAAGAATAGCACCTCTTTATGCCTGGCTGGCCAACAAGTTGCGCCATGTGCCTAATGGCACACCCGACTTTTTAGGACCTCTAGGTGTACATATATCTTGAGCTTGGAGTATATTTTATATAAATAACAGATGCATGTAAGTTCTCCCCAGAAAGTCATTTTTTTCGTTAATTAAACATTCTAGCGGCCATTTTTCGATAGGCACACCAGGCAAACCATATTGTTCGTTGCCTAATTGTACATAAAAAATGATTTTAATTAAATACTCGATGCATGTAATAAAAGTGTTACGGGATCTTAGGATATTAGCGATTTTTGTGATTTTATATTCTCGATATCTAAAATTGGGCTATCAAAGGCAGACAATGTTTTGTTTTATTTCGGGATAGTAGTTCCAGAGATTTGGGTGTTCAAAAAAAAACAAACATTTTTATCATCATTTTATTAAAGTGCAAATTCAAAGAAACTAACTTTTTTTATCAAATCTTAGCAAAATATCAAACGATTAGAAAAATGCCCACAAATAAAACAGTCAGTGTAGAGATGATAATTAGAAAGTACGGACAAAAGACGATATTGCAAACGGTGCCAAACAAAACTGTCAAAATAGACAGGAATATGATAACATTACGCATTATTTTGGATCCAAGAGGTGTATGAAGACACACGAGCGTTAACACCAGGGTATCGGGGATGAGCACATCCTTCTCCCCAAGAGCAAATACCCACAATGACGTTGTTGTGAATGAGAGGACCACCGGAGTCAGCCGTACACTGATCGCGGCCGCCTACGTCCAGCCAGCCCGAGCATACCATGTTATCCGTAACATGCCGCCCAAGTTCAGCATAACGGCTTCTGCAAGTGGATTGATTGACTACCCATATTTGAACGTGTCGCAGTTGCTCAGACAATCGGCCACCATGCTAAAACAATTAACGACAGTAACGATGAAAGTGAAGGAGAATTAAATAACAATTATATGCTAGCACATGATAAAGTCAAGATAAAAAATATAACTTACATAAATCATGCCCCATCCTATAGCCCAGACAGGTGCGTTATCGGGGATTTTGTAATTTGGTCCGGCGATGGAACCAGCGCGGACATTGTTGTTGAAGGCAAAAGTGTTGGTAATGCGAAGAACAGCGATATCATTGTCTAGTGTATAGCTGTTGAACGTGGGATGGTTGTTTATTAATTGAATATTGTGAACAATGCCGCCACTGTTAGCATTTGTAGAACCCACGCGAGCACGCCAATTTGAATCTTGTGTAGGACTGTAAATATAAAATGACCATTGTACACCAGCCGATTCACTATCCACATTAGTACGGGACTTTTCAATGAAGTAGTAAAATGAAGGCTATGAAATCATTTTGTAACCATCTCTGTTTGTAACCGACTTCAAAAACTGGAAAAGAGAGGAGTATGCCAGTTCGTTTAGAATTAAATTTAATTAATTTGGGTTAACCAATTTTGATCATTCTTTTTAAATTCGAAATCTGGTGCTGCACGCTTCTATTTTATTGTCGATATCAAATTTATTTATTTCCACTAACGCACTTGAAAGCAGCAACGTAGATTACGCTTCACATTTAGTAAAACCAGCTTACGAACTTGGCTAATTTTCTAACTTATAAGTAACCTATGAGCACTCTTAGACTACATCTTCACTTGCCATCAGATTGTAATACAACATTAACAAAAAAAAATAACTTGATAAGATTTGCCATCTATGAAACGTATTTCCATACACTGTTATTATTAAGGAACGGAAGTAAAAGAACGAAAATAAAAGAAAAATTCTTACTTAAAGCAGTGCGCAGCTGATAGAATAGATCTATTGTTTATGATGGAACCACCACAGGACTGCCTGAATGCTACGCCACTCCAGCCGAATAAAAGTGCAACACCGTACGGGTATTGCCCAATATTTGTTATTGAGCCACCAACAATCCTATGTAAATTATGCGGGACGGCTGAAATACATTAAGAAACTTTTTCAAAAAAAAGTACACAAAACTTGGGGAAAAAATAATGAAAAATTTATATTTTTTTATTTGTAATATTTTTTCCATTACACCATTCAAATAATAATTTTGGAAATAACATCAACACTCACTCACAAAAATAAAAATAAAGACGCGGATGCAAACCGAAATAATTATGTATAGATGAAATTTTAGAAATTAATAAAAAGCAAAACTGAGTACGAATGTAGCACATACCTGATACAGCAGCTAAGCTAAATACCAATACCAATAGTAGCTTCATTTTATCATGCAGATGTGTGTGTAGTTCTAGTTATGCTGCCAAATTGATGTTGAAGCGTTATTTATAATTGAGGACAACTCTTTCAACAGATTTACCAACGTTCAATAAAGATTACTTCACTATCTTAATCCAAAATATAAATAGTAGCAGTAGGTACGTAGTAACAACAGTTTTCGTAGATGAGTAAACTAGTAGATATACTAATATCGACCCGTTTTTCTGTCTATAAACATAAGTACACTGTAAACTTTAGATTTGTTATTCGTAAATACTCGTTTGGTATATTGTGGCGACATCATAAAATTCTGTAAAAACACTATACGAATGAAGTTCCCACCACGTACGTTTGTTTCGTACCTCTTCCTTCTTGCCAAGGATGAAATGAACCATAATAATAATTGTGCCTCCGACTATTCGAACTATTTCGACTACGGGTGACGTTAACCACTTATCCTCAGGTGGCTCGTATGCTCATTTGTCTGATATTGAAAACATAAATTATAAAGTACTAGTAAATCCGCCCTCGCTTCGCTTCGGGGAACCAGTCCCTTCAAAAATCTCTATAAATTTTAACAAATTATGTTATTCCAATGTCTAAGCTATATTACTGCAAAGTTTCATGAAAATCCGTTCAGTAGTTTTTGCGTGAAAGAGCAACAAACACACACACACACACTCACTCACTCACTCACTCACATACATCCTTACAAACTTTCGCATTTATAATATTAGTAGTTAAGTAGTTATTTATCTAAGGCTGGGCCACATAATATAGATTATAGACTATAATTGATTTGAACTGGAAGCCCAAATGCAGAACCACAGCAGACCAACTGAACTATGATTTATGAAAACGGCGCTCTGGCAAATATTGTTGTGGCTTATGCGCATTTTCTGCTGAGCTTACAAAATTGAAGATCAGAAACTATTGAATCTCCAATCGATGCGGGTTCCAGCTAGTCGTAAATAAATGTGAATGCAAAGTAAAAGTTTTATATGTTTGGACTTATATGTATTTTACTAGTAAATCCGCCCTCGCTTCGCTTCGGGAAACCAGTCCCTTCAAAACTCTCTATAAATTTTAACAAATTATGTTATTCTGATGTCTAAGGTATATTACTGCAAAGTTTCATGAAAATCCGTTCAGTAGTTTTTGCGTGAAAGAGTAACAAACCCACACACACACTCACATCCTTACAAACTTTCGCATTTATAATATTAGTAGGAAGGAAGTAGGATTTTGTAACGTTCTTGTGAAAAGTTACTAAGAAATACTCTGTTCCAATGTTGACATTTCTTTTAAGCCCCAGGATTTCTAGGGCAAACTCTTGAATTCAGATAAACTTTTCTATTTCAATGGCGTAGATGCACTATAGATACAATTTAATTATTTACGAATCTTTACATGTCAGTGTTAGTAAATACTACCTCATACAAATAAGTAAGGAATCTCAGGCTGCAATAGTGTGTAGAAACAATGCTCTTTTAGGGCTTCCGTTTCACTGGTTCCTCCTCTGCTGGTGCGCGGGTCCAGAGGCGACGATACCTGCATAAACCAGTAACATATTGGACAAATGAGTCTTCTGCTTTACGTCATCCATTCAGAATATAAATGTTTATTAATTGTTCTACGTATTTAAAGCAGGCAACTTACGGAGATCTCTCTTAGTATTGAAAGAAAATAATATTATAACGAATACCAATACCCCAAGACGAATTGGCTCATTTCGAAATAATTAATCCTAGATTATAGCTGTTTTCTTAATTGTTATCAATTACAAAATATATTATTCTATTACTTGTTTTAAGATGGTAACATATTTATTGACTGATAAGTCAAATGTAAAGTTGTAGCATATGCTGTATTTTACATCTTTCTATTTATCATTTTCAGACTCATATTTGGAAAACGTAAAAATAACTAGACGTTGTTGTGTATTTTGAATTTAGGATGAACGAAGTCATCCAAAACTAGGTTAAATCCATACTAATATTATAAATGCGAAAGTCTGTCTGTCTGTGACGTTTTCACGGCTAAACCACCGGTCCGATTTCGATGAAATTCAGAATGAAAATAGTTGAAGACCCAGAGTCACACATAGGCTACTTTTTTTTCAAAAATCAACCTGTAAATAAAGGCTTGAAATAGGGGATGAAAATTTGTATGAAAAATCCCGTCGCGGGCAGAAGCTAGTATGTATTATATTTTATATGGGTACAGATATGTTTGGCAACGAAGCGGTTAGAAATATTTAAATAATAAATATTTAAACAAAAAAAGATATATGTAGTAGCTTTGTGTGAGCCTAACTGTAAAGAAAATAAAAAGTTTGCCTTCCAAAGAAAATAAGCATAGTTTTTTTTATACAGGAATTTGTTACATTCTGTAGATATACCTAACTATACCATAAATTACAAGAAAAAAATCTTAAAACAGACTTTTATAAGCGCTAAAAGAAAAAAAAAATGAATTTGCTAAAAATGAAATTTCTTTTTTTTAAATTTTACTATGAACTTATAACGTCTTCACACTATTTATAGATTTAATGCTTGTCCTGCTATCTAACTTCACGTTACTTCATTTTTTTGAGTCATTCTCAATGCCGGCGCGCACCAACACCTCGTACTACGCACCTACGGCTCAGGCCGCTAGGTTGCTTAAGGACTGCGCACATTACAACGACTCCACGCCAACGCGGTTACGGAGCAACTCAAATGTAAGCATTCAATTATGATCCTTATATCTTAGGCGTCACGGTTGAATTTCGAGTGTGAACGGCGTCGGTGAGCAGAGGGTGGGGAGTAGTCCACGTTTTCTAAGTGTACACTCGAAATTCAACCGTAACGCCTAAGATATAAGGATCATAATTGAATGCTTACATTTGAGTTGCTCCGTAACCGCGTTGGCGTGGAGTCGTTGTAATGTGCGAAGTCCTTAATTCTCTCATTGCTCAGGAGCCTAATGTTGATATTTTTAATACGTCTAGAAATAACTTTATTTACTATTGTATTAAGTATTTTAGCTTTATCTAGGTTAGTAACTCTGTCATTGTCTGTTTTTTACATACTAAGTCTGTATAATTGTACCTATTTGTATTTTTATTAATATATTGTGTGTGACTTGTAGGGCGCCTTGGCTTAGGCTGTTAGCTCTACAAGTATCGTTATATAAATAAATAAATAAATAAACCCTTTAAATTGATACCCATATTGTTGAAGTGAATTAAAAATAACGAAAACGTTATCTTTAAAAGTCCGCTATTTTAATGAAGAGTCGTGTCATGTTTTTGTGTCATTTGCTTGATACCAATCATGAAGCAAATCATGATACCAATATTGTTGGAGTCCGTTAAAAACAATGAATGCGCTATCTCTAAAAGTCCGCCATATTAAATTTAGAGTCACGCTCACGTCACTTTATTTTTAACCGACTTCAAAAAAGAAGGAGGTTCTCAATTCGATCATATATATGCTTTTTTAGGGTTTCGTACCCAAAGGGTAAAACGGAACCCTATTACTGAGACTTCGCTGTCCGTCCATCCATCCGTCCGTCTGTCACCAGGCTGTATCTCATGAACTGAAATAGTTACACAGTTGAAATTTTCACAGATTATGTATTTCTGTTGCCGCTACAACAACAAATACTAAAAAACAGAATAAAATAAATATTTAAGTGGGCGGGCGACCATACATATTTTCGACGCCTCAGCGATAGTTTAGTTACGGTCCAAGAGATGGCGAAATCGAGGGCAACTTTCGAAAATTGTAGGGACGACTAGTTTGTTTGTTAATGTTTTCATAAGTACATGAAGCGTTACAATTTCATGAAGGTCTAGAGTCGATCTGATGAAGCCGAAAGACAGTCAAGGGAACTCCTCAACGATTTACTGTAGTTATCTAGTCTTTGGGCTTGATTAATTTGTAGTGACGAGAACTTTACACCTACATGTTGAATTAAGCGCCATCTGGCGAGTAGTTTTTGAGTTATCTCTGCTTATCGAGGTTGAAGTCGGTTATTTTTTTTGTAAAAAGCAATAATTATCCTAGTGCCGCATCACGCAGGCAGTATTGTCCGGCGTAGTACCGGCTGGGCGTGTCGCTGAATTGATCCGACCGGCTCAGCTGTCACGTGACCAACCACCACAGCCTAGGTGTAAACGACTTCTATATTTAGACTCGCCCCAAACAAAAATACCTCTTTCATTTAAAACCGATGTAAGGATGCATAAAAAACCGGCCAAATGCGAGTCGGACTCGCGTACGAAGGGTTCCGTACCATTATGTATAAAAACGCCAAAAAATTCTGGTCTGTTTTATAAAAGCCTCACTTAAATATTTTAATTGTTTTACTGTAGCCACATATTACGCCCAACGCCATCTCTTGGACCGAATGGTAACTAAACTTACGTCGAATGTATGGGCACCCACTTAAATATTTATTTTATTCTGTTTTTTAGTATTTGTTGTTGTAGCGGCAACAGAAATACATCATCTGTGAAAATTTCAACTGTGTAACTATTACGGTTCATGAGATACAGCCTGGAGACAGACGGACGGACGGACGGACGGACAGCGAAGTCTCAGTAATAGGGTCCCGTTTTACCCTTTGGGTACGGAACCCTAAAAAATAACAAATCCTCATATATGGGTTTGCCGCCACCTTGGATTGAGAATAAAGTTATACCAAATTATTACATTTTATCATTAACATTATTCTATATTACAAACATGATCATGTTGAATTTTATTTAATACAGAAAAGTGAAATCGTCGGTTAGATTGTCAGTCTCAAAGTATTCATTTAGGCGTTGTTTCGGATCCAGTTGCTAAAGCGAGACACGCGGGCATAGACGCCCGGGAATCGAGCCGCAGCACAAGATGCTCCCCAGGAGGTGATACCGACGATGACGTTGTTGTGGAGAAGAGGACCACCGGAGTCACCCTGGCAGGCGTCGCGACCGCCCACGTCGAGCCATCCCGCGCATAACATGTTAGCAGTGATGGAACGACGACGTTCATTGTAACGGTTTCTGCAAGTGACTTGGTTCACAGTCCAGACCTGAACATGACGTAGTCGCTCAGAGCTGATGCCACCAGGCTGGAAAAAATAATTTAATCTGAAACACTTCGCATGAGCTTCTGTCAGAGCTGAGGTATTGCCGGTGCGCTATTACATGGTGTTCTTCAAGCAAGGTGTAAAAAGAGTTTTTCTGCAGGGCTGGCGTTGCACTGGTGATCACTTTGTTGCTAATAATGTCTATGTGCGACGATGATCACTTACCAGGTAACTCGTCTGCTTTTACAAAAAAAAATGTGGTGTCATAGGACACCAGGTAGGAACGAAGTTCCTTCGGCTAATGTAGAATCGACACAATTTGCAAAAAAAAATCGTGCCCAATTTTATGTAGGTTTTCTTGATTTTTCTCATAAATTTTGCTGATTAGTTTTTATTTAAGTACAGGAAAGTACTATTTAGGAAATTCAGTATTTTAGGAAATAATAAATTACGTAAAATAAAAAAAAATCGCAATTCAAATTATCAACTAAAATAACAAAAACACAATAACAATAACAAAATAATGAAAAGAAAGAGGGAGAAAGAGAAAGGTATTATACACTACTCGATTGTGTATAAGACTGTCGCGCCTGCGCACATCTTATTTAACGGTTTTATTCCACGCATTTTTTCTCACGGTTTTTCTATCACATTTTTTTCAGTTCGGTCGCGCAGCAAAATCCCTATCTCCTCCAAGCCTGCCGTAAGGAACTTCGTTCCAATAATATTTTATCATACATATATCCTATCATAATATGATATGACGTCATACTACGATAAAGCATAATTTAACTTACAGAAGTCGTACCCCATCCAATAACCCAGACAGCGGCGTTGTCGGGAGTGTTGAGGTTGGGTCCAGCGATGGCACCAGCGCGGACGTTGTTGTTGAAGGAGAAGGAGCCAGCAATGCGGATTACGGCAACGTCATTGTCAGCGGTGCGCTGGTTATAATTGGGATGATTGAGGATTCTCTGGATATTGTGAACCAGACCACCGCTGTTAGCGTTAGTAGATCCCACACGGGCACGCCAGAATGAAGTTTGTCGAGGACTAAAATAATAATTGAATATGGTAAAGATAAACCTATATTTAACGCCACGGTACTTGTACAATTTCTACCGCCAATAATTAATTGTTTTAGCAGCAAATGTGTTCCGGATAGAAAGGTGTAGATCTGGTCACACTTTTAAAGAGGCGACCATCTAAAAAGCGGTATCAGGACTTTCGTAAATTTTACTGTGGTAACTAGAGAATATAAAGGATTTATATTTTTAAATTACCAATTGCCTTGTTTCCGTTTCTTTAATTCACGGAACAATTCTAAATTGACATTTTAATAGGCATTTAAGTTCATTATCACTAAAAACTATTTGCAGATTTTGTGGTTCCCATAGAATTATAGGCTAAAGCGGATTTATATTAGCGGAAAGTGGCAATTCCATATGCTCCGAGACTGAAGTATAAGTAGGTACAGTGTACTGTAAGTACGCAACGAAAAATTAACGTATAAGGACAATTATAAAGAGCATCTATTTCGTGATTAATTTCGTATTAATTAAACATTTGATTTTTGTTCGAGTATTGACACACATAATCTTACTTGTAGCAGTGGGCAGCTGATAATATTGATCTGTTGTTGAGGATAGATCCACCACATGACTGTACGAAGATGGCAAGCGCACCGTGCAGCATAGACACCGCCATAGGATAATTTCTAATATCGGTGACGGAACCACCAACAATTCTTTCAGGATCGTAGGGGACGGCTGGAAACACGAGAATGGTAATAAAATATCTGCATAATTATATTATTATAAAAAATAGGTGGTTCAGAATGACTTTCACTGAAATACTACATAATTAAGTAAATTTAATAACAGCACAGATTAATAAACTGACTTAGTCTATTTTATCAAGTCTTTTTCAATAGTTTATCTTATTTTCATGATTAGAATCATAATTTCAGATCTGTAATGGCTAGAATACTCTACTGTACTAGCTACATTCTATCTGAAGGATACCTAGTAGAGAAAAGCTGAACACTAAATAATATAATAAGCCAAAATAATAAAATGTAGTCATTGACAAAGTTATTCGATGTAAGCATTTTATTATATCCATCTATCAGCCTTTAAATATCCACTGTTGTACGCCTCCCCTAACTGACTAACCCAACTGACAACCCTAACTGACTAACTCCCCTAACTAACTGACGCTACTCTGACCGTTCCTGAGCCCTTTGAATGCCCGCTGTGCCCGTTTGAATGTTCGGATGCCCGCTGACTTCTTCTGGTCGTCAGTCGGGGACGCCCTATGCTCCTTTCTCCAAGTCGTGGTCTCCATTCATCAAGGTCCTTTCTTTCCCAACGGTTGTCGGTCCTTCAAACTATGTGGCCAGCCTATTGCCACTTCAGCCAGATAATTCTCTAAGCTATGTCGGTTCCCGTATTCGTCTACATAAATTCTGATCGATCACGTAGAGAAATACCGAGCATAGCCCTCTTATATAGCATCACGTCTTGGAGACGTTTTCCATTACTGGCAACACACACTGCTCGAACACCTTCGTCTTCGGGTTTCGTCTTCGGACTATAAGTATGACGCAACTTCCCGAACGCAACCCATCCGAGTTGGATTCTATGTGATGATTCTAGACTTCTTTCTCGGTGTTGGACTTAGCCATTTGGATCACTTTTCCCAGATATGTATTCTGGTCTACAACTTCGAAAGTGGCACCATCAACAACAACTGGAACTGGTGACATGGACATTGGACATTGGACATGATTTTCGTCTTGTCCACGTTCATCTTAAGACCTATCTGTTGTGAGGCGCATAGTACCAAGTTCTTCCATGGAACCCGTCAGGATGAGTATAAATCATCAACATATCGTAGATATTATGTGATGTGTTCGTCATTGATGTTTATACCACGTGTTTTCACTCCATCGGTTTAAATGCGTTCTCTAACGCAGAGGTAAACAGTTTAGAGGATAAGACGATACGTCTTACTATGACTACTAGTTCATTGAAATAAAGATCTGTTAAGAATGCGAAATTAACATTCGAACTCAACTGTTAGAGATATATTGCAATGCTGCTATATATTCCTACATTCGAGTGAATGTTCACTTACAAATATGTAAAAAAATAAGAAATCAGATTTGGCTCTAAAGAACGAGCTAAACTATAAGAACTAATGTCATATATTATTATGAAAATAAGCAAATAAATAATAACACTACACAATTATTAACCATACCCGCGACGGCCGCCAGGCCGAGAGCTAACACCAACAACAACTTCATTTTGATGTAACTTCTTCACTATTGGCTTTGCTGATAAATAAGGCATTATTTACGTCGCGTTATACCTATACTCAGACTGTAATCAATAATCCGAAGTATTAGCTAATCAAATATCTTTAATATCTAATAATTTACGACGCGGAAAATAGGAGCTACGCAGGGCCTGATTAACCCTTAGGCTAATTAGGCTGCAGCCTAGGGCGCGAGGATCGGGGGGGCGCGAGGAACAGGGGGCGCGCTGAAATCGAGTCTTCGCTTGCACTACTCATGGGCCATGATGGGGCAGGGTGCGGCGCTTGCCCCACCCTGGCTCTGACCTGAGGTACCTTACAGCCACCTAACTAAATCTAAAAAAATGTCGGCACTAACTACATACATAATATTCGTAAGAATTTAGATTCTGCTATCCAGATTTTGGGTCCCATATTCCATAGGCCACTACATCGAAATTCATATTCTATGCTGCTATGCAGATTCGAAGAATGCATCTACCCTAGAGCTTAAGAGAAAGCTTAACGCTGCCTCCCGGTCAGCTAAGAAGTAAATGTCCAGGGCGAAGGCCCAATTCAACGGCAGAATTGGCGAGCGGCTAGTCGGTTACCCCTCCGGTTGTCGAGAATTCTACTCGCTGGCTAAGGTTGTCGAGGGCATCTTCTGTCGGTCTTCTCTACCGCTACTGCGATTACCCGATAAATCCTTTGTGAATATGGCAAAGGAGAAAGCCGAAATTCTTGGTACCCTCTTTGCCTTCAATTCCACTTTGGTTTGGACCATGAAGCTAATATAGAGAGGAGACGTTGTATGTATATTTTTCTATGAAAGATCGCGTGACGATTTGCGGGGCGAGGGGGATAAAGAAATGGGCGGGATCTTGGTTCTATATCGACTTTACTACGTAGTTCAACTATCTCACACTGGATGGATTCTAAATACGGCCCTGTGTTTTTGTTGTTGTAAGTAGTTGTCGATAGGTGGCGCTGTTTACAAAATGATTATAAAAACTAGAAAAATAATATTTTGGTGGTAAAAAATTCTTTAGGAATTAATGTAGGAAGAATTTCAGTACGTATGATTATCAAGATATAGTAATTGTTAGCTCTACGCACCTATGCATTTTTATTTCCCTTGATACAGTGTCGCCATCTAACGTCAAGTAGAAATTTATTTGGTGAGCGCCGTCAGTAGACTGACTTAAGGCCACGCCCACTGTGAGGTTTGGACGATGGAGAGACCACACCGCCTAACATCCCGCGGTGTGAGAGTCGTTGAACGATATACTTCTAACTCAAAAGTCGGTCAGACGAGCTCTACTATCCCTCGATACAAAGAATGAGTGTGCTTAAGACGTGTGCTTCCGAGTTGAGTCCCGTTATAACGCCCCTATTTTCGCTATCCTACACCACTGGAATAGTACCTACCGTTTTTGTGGAAAATAGCCCTAGTTCATCCTATCCCCAAAAAGGGCAATCTCAGTGACCCGGCCAATGACATGCCTATGACGATAACTTCCCTGCTTGCTAAAGTGATGGAGCGTATTATAAATGAAAAGCTCCTCGGATATCTGGAGGATCGCCAGCTGATCAGTGACCGGCAGTACGGGTTTCGTTATGGCCGTTCAGCTGGCGATCTTTTAGCATATCTTACACACCAATGGGCTCAGGTCCTTGATAGCAATGAGAAATTTGCGGTCAGCCTAAGCCTAAGGCCTTCGACCGGGTCTGGCAGGGCTCTTCTCGCGAAGTTTCCATCTTACGGTATCCCTGAGACGTTATGAAATTTTGTAGCCAGCTTTCTATCTGAACGACATAAATAAAGGCCGTAGTTGCCGGTTGTTGCTTAGATATCGACCTATAAACGCTGGTGTTCCCTAAGGGTCTGTGCTATCTCCTGCTCTGTTCATTCTGCATATGAATGATATGCTGGAGCGTGCATACTGCATTCATTGCTATGAAAATGACAGCACGGGAGATGCATGTTACACAGGCCCTGCAAACTCCTCTCAGTCACAAGTGGAGGATAGCAGAATTAAACTTGTGTCTGAAGTCAAAAACTTTCTGAATTAAGTCTCAAAATGGGGACGACTGAATTTAGTTGAGTTCAACCCCACGAAGACACAAGTTTCCGCGTTTTCCGCTAAGAAAACCACTAGTTATGGCGCCTCAATTCCAGGGTACCGCGCTCACCGTTAATAAAAGTGTCAGTGTATCGGTATCATCTGGAAGC
The DNA here is from genome assembly GCA_905404135.1 of Hesperia comma. Taxonomy (NCBI): domain Eukaryota; kingdom Metazoa; phylum Arthropoda; class Insecta; order Lepidoptera; family Hesperiidae; genus Hesperia; species Hesperia comma. Next base: position 18,134,882 of record FR990014.1, on the reverse strand, counting down.
TAAGTCCAAATTGGCCTCCAAAAAGCTTGGTGTCATGAACCAGGCGAAGCAGTACTTGTAACTCGTACTAGTAAAGTTGAAGCAACTTTCATGTTCTGACCACGTTCATGTTCAATGGCCGCAATAACTAAGTTGTCTAAATGAGACTAAGCCAATACAAGTCTTGCGGTCAAATCCGATATGGATTTGGTTCTCTACTACGTAGCCTGCAGTCAATGATTTTATGACGATTTGGTTACGGAAGGTCAGCTAAAAAATGGTTTGCCAGCCTAAGGTTAAATGACGTGAAACTTAAAAAAACAATGTTGGTTTCGCTTGCAGTTCGATTTGAAAACTTTTGTATAGATTATATAAATAAATATTAAATAAAGCTACACACTCATAGCCCCACACCAGGATTGCCTGTGTCGTGGGTGCCACATGGACAACACACAAGACAAGGGCACACACCCAAACCAAGAACGGAAACTTAAACTCATCATTTAAATTTCCACCTCGCTGGGAATCGAACCCAGGACCCTCGGCGGACCGGCATGTTAACCATTGCGCCAACGCCATCCAGGTCCAACCATGAATCATACCATGAACCATGTTATAATTTACACACTCCATAATAGACAAAGTCAACCAACACTAATATACTACTTTTTAGCCCGAGCGCGCGACTATAACACGCTTTTATTATGTATATGGCGGGGGCGCGTCCTGATAGTTAGCCTAGTGCGGTCAGAAGTCTTAATCAGCCCCTGGCTACGTATTTGTTCGCCATCTTTTTAAAATACTCTGGCTACAACCCATTAATGGCGCACTAACGAGCACGGGTCTCTCCTCCGTAATGAAGAGGCCTAGAACATACCCCACCATACAGCTCCAATGCGGATTGCTGGTTTTAAAATACTCTACTATAACCTATTAGCAACATTTCATTCGACTTAACCTGGTTTATTTGGACGTAGTTAAACGAAAAGGATTCAATCCACAATTTTGTCAAAAATTTGCGTAAATCAGATAGAGTGCAGATCATGGAGCAAATATAGAGAGGAGACGCCCTAAGCAACTATGCACTGTAACTCAACTAGGTCCTGACGTCATCACAGTGGGCGTGGCCTTAAGTCAGTCTACTGACGGCGCTCACCAAATAAATTTCTACTTGACGTTAGATGGCGACACTTTGTATCAGGGGAAATAAAAATGCATAGGTGCGTAGAGCTAACAATTATTATATCTTGATAATCATACGTACTGAAATTCGTCCTACAATAATTCCTAAAGAATTTTTACCACCAAAATATTATTTTTCTACTTTTTATAATCATTTTGTAAACAGCGCCATCTATCGACAACTACTTACAACAACAAAAACACGGCCGTATTTAAAATCCATCTAGTGTGAGGTAGTTGAACTACGTAGTAAAGTCGATTATCCCGCCCATTTCTTTATCCCCCTCGCCCCGCAAATCTTCACGCGATCTTTCATAGAAAAATGTACATACAACGTCTCCTCTCTATATTTGCTCCATGGTGCAGATTAACGAGGTATTCTGCAGATTATCTGGCTGAGTCAGTTAAAGTGGAAAAAAAATAATTGAGTTCCTACATTAACTAGTTAACACGTTCGCTGCGTCTTCATTTTCAAAGAACTTTCGGCTAGTAGCTTTGGAGACCTAAAAGATCTCCAAACTAACCTGGCCTGTGGTGCGTTAGAGACCTAATCAGTCTCCTAAAAATACAGTTTTGAAAATAATTTATATCTTCCAAAAAACCAATGATATATTTTTGAAATTTTTATGGGTCAAAAATAACCTATTGCTGTATATTTTGCTAGATTCGGACGCAGTTATGACATACGAATAAACTACAAATACCAAAATAAAATTAGGTATCGATTGTATCTCGTACCGCAACCGAAGATAGTTCAATATGTGTAGTAAATAGTGATGGGAATAAAATAATATCTCAGTTGTCGATTGAAAAAGTTTTATTAAAGTTTATTTATAAACTATGGTCGCAAACAAAAAGCATTTAATTAAATGTAGGCCTATAACAAAACATAAATTGTCAATTTTTAAAGATAACATTTACTCTAAAATGACTAAACCGGCTACTATTGAACATAATGATCCTATTAATCTTTATAATAAATTACATAAAAATATCAACGACGAATTTAATCGAATATTTAAGTGTAGGTACATAAATAAAAACAAGAATTGTAAATTCAGTGATTGGGCTACTGTAGGTATTTTCTATGGCGAAAGACAATATAATTTTTCTCTATCTCTCTCTATGCTCACATCGATACTAGGACAACACTATATCGAGTCACGCAGCGCCCGCGCCGCCCACCTTCCCTCTCTTGCGTCTACGAGGCTTACGATTCTACGAGTATCGACATGTCTCCTAACGCAAGGAATTAAAATAATAATAATACTGTGCGTTAGGGACCTAAACCATCTCTTATTCTTTTTTTTATGTCCTGGAATTCACCATTAAGTAGGAAGAAAATATGTATATTTGTCTTTCTCATACTTAAAGAACTTTACAAGTTAGAGCCACCCGCACGGAGTGAAAGAACACGATTTTAGTCGACGCACAATTCCGAAAACCTGTAAGAGATCTGATAGATCTCGTAACGCAGCGAACGTGTTAATCTGCAGACTTCCTAGTTAATCTGCAGACTAACGAACATTCATACGGTAAAGTCTATAAAATAGGTTCTTGTTTGAATAAAAAAATTTAATAACAGGTGTAGGTAGGTCGAATTGGTTACATAACCGAATTAGCCTAGCCCTACTCCACGTAGTCTTGTATGCCCTGCCCCTAGAGTGTTTTTAGAACCCGGAGGCGCGGAGGGAGGGCAGCCCCCGCCCGCTGTAACAAAACGCAGACACCCGGGCGAGCCGGAGCGGCTGTACGCCGCACCCACGCTCGCCTGCGCAGCTTCGGCTTGCTGGTCGCCTTCGGCGACCAGCCTCAGCCGCTCCGGCTCGCCCGGGTGTCTGCGTTTTGTTACGGGGGCTGCCCTCCCTCCGCGCCTCCGGGTTCTAAAAAGCACTCTAGGGGTAGGGCATACAAGACTACGTGGAGTAGGGGTAGGCTAATTCGGTTCTGTAACCAATTCGACCTACCTACCTTGAAGAATTTGACTGAGTAGTAATGGAAATGAGTATTCATTGTTTTATATACAAAATCAACTCAATTTTTATGTTTTCGTTCAATGTTACTAGTTTTTAACAATTGACGTTCAAACAAGAACCTATTTTATAGACTTTACCGTATGCATGGTCGTTGGTCTGCAGATTAGCTAGGAAGTCTGCAGATTAACTAGTTAAAGTATGAACTCAATTATAGTTTTTCCAATTTAACTGACTCGTCAAGATAATCTGCAGAATACCTCGTTAATGTGCATTCTATCTGATTTACGCAAATTAACGGTAACATAAATATACAAATGGTTCGAAGTTAACATCGGACCGCGGTCCCCAGGCAGTGACATCGCCTGGCGGGAGATCTCCCCTTTTCCTCCACCATATCATAAAATTAAGTATTTTTGTTATTAATAACCCATAAAATTATTACATATTAAAATTAGTACCTGGTTGACCGAGCTTTGCTCGGTTGAAAATTATATTTAGTATGAATCGCATACTGATAAAATATGAATAATGTTCTTCGATCTTTCCGACATAATATGAGTTTAAAAAGAATTGCGTGTACTTATGTACGCACGTAAGAAGTTATACTTCTTTGGCATCATTAATAATAAATATTCAACGTTAATAATTTTGACAGCTGTCATCCGAAATGTAGGTCTCAACCAGACCTACAACTTTCCCAAAGACACCAGTGCTCCAGGAGCAGCCGTTGCCGGGATATCTCGGTTCGAAGTTTGACAGCTGTCATTGGAAATGTAGGTCTCAACCAGACCTACAACTTTCCCAAAGACACCAGTGCTCCAGGAGCAGCCGTTGCCGTGATATCTCGGTTCGAAGTTTGACAGCTGTCATTGGAAATGTAGGTCTTCACGAGACCTACAACTTTCCCAAAGACACCAGTGCTCCAGGAGCAGCCGTTGCCGGGATATCTCGGTTCGAAGTTTGACAGCTGTCATTGGAAATGTAGGTCTCAACCAGACCTACAACTTTCCCAAAGACACCAGTGCTCCAGGAGCAGCCGTTGCCGGGATATCTCGGTTCGAAGTTTGACAGCTGTCATCCGAAATGTAGGTCTCAACCAGACCTACAACTTTCCCAAAGACACCAGTGCTCCAGGAGCAGCCGTTGCCGGGATATCTCGGTTCGAAGTTTGACAGCTGTCATTGGAAATGTAGGTCTCAACCAGACCTACAACTTTCCCAAAGACACCAGTGCTCCAGGAGCAGCCGTTGCCGGGATATCTCGGTTCGAAGTTTGACAGCTGTCATTGGAAATGTAGGTCTTGACGAGACCTACAACTTTCCCAAAGACACCAGTGCTCCAGGAGCAGCCGTTGCCGGGATATCTCGGTTCGAAGTTTGACAGCTGTCATTGGAAATGTAGATCTTGACGAGACCTACAACTTTCCCAAAGACACCAGTGCTCCAGGAGCAGCCGTTGCCGGGATATCTCGGTTCGAAGTTTGACAGATGTCATTGGAAATGTAGGTCTTGACGAGACCTACAACTTTCCCAAATCGAAATGATACATTAAAAAATATCGATATTTCTTGGGTGATATATATCGATACATTTGAAAAATATCGATACGATAAATATCCATTTGCCCACATAGAGATTACAGCGCCATCTAGTTTCATACTACTGAAATTTCAACACGTTACAAACAGTACCTCATAGAAGTTATCCTAATGTTTCATAGATGGCGTCAGTATGATGTTTACAAACAGTACCTCAAAGAAGTTATCCTAATGTTTCATAGATGGCGTCAGTATGATGTTTTTAAAATCTCTTTATCTCGGGAACCGAGCTTTTCTCGAACCTGGGACCTTGATAAATCGATTCCTTGAGCCGAAAACCCCCTAATCTGTAACTTTCATGAAAATCTTTGCAGCCGTTTCCGAGATCGTGATTATAAATAAATAAATATACAAGAATTGCTCGTTTAAAGATATTAGATTACAGGTGGTAGAGCCTAGAGTTCGCCCGGGGTAGTGCCACCGCCCGCCAAGGTACTCAGTACCATTCCTACCGTCATAATAATTGTTTTTAAGAGCAATTGTGTTCCGGATAGGAAGGTGTGTTGTGTGTGTGGTGCCGGTTCACTTTTTTAGAGGCGACCATCTCAGACCTCAGGGGTAGCAACGCATCTGTGACCGAATTGGAACAAGACTCACACTAATCATTACTAACTGGACAATACTAATATTAACTAACAGGACTAACTATCACTAACAGTCCCTGTCCTCACACTTATTAACAAACTAACCAACTAACATTCTAACACCATCTACTAATTGGACTAACCACCCTAGTCCCTAAATTGGGTCTTGTTCTAAGTCGGTCACAATTGCCATGGGCGGCAGCGGAAGGGTGGTGCTGCATGCTCGTTTGCTACCTTAATTCAATAAAAAAAAAAAACTTGTTCTTTAAGAAAATACAATCGAAAGTATGTGAGCATTTTGCTCGTGCGCGCCTGCTCGTGTAACTTTTTAGGGCGCGCCTCCTTACGGGCTAACCTCACAGCTGGCTCAATTGCGCATGCATGTGACTGTAAAAATCCTACTATCCTATCCTACTTCCTTCCTACTAATATTATAAATGCGAAAGTTTGTAAGGATGTATGTGTGTGTGTGTGTTTGTTGCTCTTTCACGCAAAAACTACTGAACGGATTTTCATGAAACTTTGCAGTAATATAGCTTAGACATCGAAATAACATAATTTGTTAAAATTTATAGAGATTTTTGAAGGGACTGGTTTCCCGAAGCGAAGCGAGGGCGGATTTACTAGTTTAGCAATATTTTTATTCTAGCCTCCATCCATTTTATTCGATAAAGTTCTTCATTTAGAAAAACAAATTGGATTGGAATGTTTCTAAATTTCACACGTACAGGAAAGTGAGGAAGAAATACTGTGGTCAAATGGGAGCATTTGTTTTCAGGAGTCGGAATCATTAAAGTATTTTTTTATTGAGAAAGAGAAATGTTTATTCGTTGTTTAAATGCTAGAACATGATTTGTAGTGTTCCCTTACAATAAAACTAAAAAAACTATATTGCAATCAAAGTGCTTAAATTAAAATTAATTTTAATTTAAAAGGTAGATATTTTATTTTTATTTTTAAAGGCACTTCTGTTTCATTTATCATTAAATAGATCATTAAATATCTGAGTAGCGTTTAATTAAAAGTAATAACGTAAATTACCATTTCTTCTAACAACATAGGATTAGTATTGAAGCCAAAGTACTGAGTTAGCTAGTTTTCAAACCAATAAAGCGAATCAAGATTTTATATATTATGAAAACTAACCCTAGTATTAGATTAGTAAAAATCCAATATTTTTTAATAATATTGAACTTTGCTCTCATTCCACATTTATGTTTTTGATGGGTTAAATAGAGTCCATAGTTTTTTTTTTAATGAAAGCATTACGAGCTTCTGAAACTTGTGTTTTGTATTTACAGTGCGCCCAGCTTATCTCTGAAATGGTAAAAATTGGAACTAACGCCGCCATGTTAAAAAGTCATTCATAAGTACGTTGTGGTCATTCATCTGTCAATTACTAGTGTGCAATGATTGATTCAATGCATCCGACAGCGCCTCCCTTCGTTTCAATCTTAAGTTGATAGGTATAGTAAACCCAACTTAAGACTGAAACGAAAGAGGCGCTGTCGGACGCATTTGACATTCATTTGACCAATCATTGCACACTAGTAACTGACAGATGAATGAACACAACGTACTTATGAATGACTTTTCGTTAGTTCCAATTTTTGCCATTTCAGAGTTAAGTTGGGCGGACTGTAGGTATGTAATGTTTCATGTCATGTGTCAAATTTTCGAGAGCGGTGACAGTATTGTCAGTAAAAATGATACGGCCATATCTTAAAAATTAGGCATTATTTTGGATCCAGCTAGTGTAGCGAGCCACATGGGCATAGATTATTAGCATAGCATAGAGCATTTCAAAATAATATTTTTTATGGCACTCGGTGAGACAATCTGGTAACAATCATACCGTAAAATATAATATCTTCATAATATCTATCCCGCGTACCCATTAAAATCTTAAATGTTTTACATTTCCGATTGCTATTTAGGAAATTACATTTCCTAGGAAATGTGTCCAATATAATTTATTTCACACATTTCAGGGCGATTTTAGGAATTTCCTAGGAATTGTATACAATGACGGATTACACACATTTCCGTTAACACATACATAAATTTGATTGTTTAATGCGTTATATTATTCCGCTATAAAACTGAAAAAATATATAATTGGTATCATTTTGATTTTCAAAAATTGAAATTATTTCGGATCTCTACATTTCGATGTTGATAATCAAAACTTTTGAGCGGATCTACCGTTCGAATGGTAGCCATCTCCGTTGAATTTTGGTCGATAACGAATAGAAAAGAATAACAATTCATGAAAATTTAATAAGGATAATTAAAACTGTCGGAAAAATTTACAAACTATGTATTTAAGCGTTGTTTCGGATCCAGTTACTGAAGCGAGACACGCGGGCATAGACACCCGGGTAACGAGCCAGAGCACAGGATTCTCCCCAGGAGGTGACACCGACGATGACGTTGTTGTGGAGAAGAGGACCACCGGAGTCACCCTGGCAGGCGTCGCGACCGCCCACGTCGAGCCAGCCCGCGCACAGCATGTTGTCGGTGATGCCACGACGCACTTCATTGTAACGGTTTCTACATGTGACTTGATTTACAACCCAAACTTGCACGTGACGCAGTTGCTCAGAGCTGGCGCCACCAGGCTGTAAAATAACTCAGTGTGAAATAAGTTCGAAAAAAGTAAATAATCTTGTATTATCATAACAAATTAACTTATGATAAACCACATATGAATAACTTACTGAAGTCCTGCCCCATCCAATAGTCCAGACAGCGGCATTGTCGGGAGTGTGGAGGTTTTGTCCAGCGATGGAACCAGCGCGGACGTTGTTGTTGAAAGAGAAGGTGCCAGTAATGCGGAGGACGGCAATGTCGTTGTCAGCAGTGAACCGGTTGTAACTAGGATGATTCAGGATTCTCTGGGTATTGTGGACCATACCACCGCTGTTAGCATTAGAAGAACCTACACGCATACGCCAGTTTGCAGTTTGGGTAGGGCTGCAAAATGTAAATGAATTTGATACAATTAAAACCTACATACAAATATACTTTTCTAACTGACTCTATGGATTGTCTTTAGGCATGCGGAAGGAATGAAGGATGAGGATTAGGAAACTTAGGAAGAATTTTTTAATAATCCTACATGACAGGCAATATAAAAGGTTTATATTTTTTAAATAACTGCAATTCTAGACTGTAGATAAGCACATTATAACATATAATTTACAACTATTATAAGTTTTTTTTTTAATTCGCGTAAAAAGCTATAATGAGGATTTATTTTTACGAATTAACAATGGACTTGCCATGTCAGATGCCATTGGAAAAAAATCAATGAACCAACGCTCTTCTTAACATGTGTACGGTTTACGGTACTATAAGTACGTAATATTTAACAACTAAAGATAATACAAGTCCGATTTTGGTCCTGATTAATGGAACATAAAATAAGTAAAATACCTTACCTGAAGCAGTGGGCAGCAGATAAGACTGATCTATTGTTGATGATGGATCCACCACAAGACTGTCTGAAGTTGTTTCCGGAGCCGAACAGCAAAGACACAGCCATGGGGTACGTGCCAATGTTGGTTACAGAACCACCAACAATCCTTTCAGGATTATAGGGGACGGCTGGAAACATGAAAATGTTAATCTTACCTGTATCTGTAGGCAGAGGCCGCACTACGGCTAAACCTTCGCGGTTTCTAACGAAAGCAATACAAGTGGACGCACTAGCGGTTTCTGATTATGTATGCGTTGCGCGCGGTTACGTGGATACCGCTGCGGGAAAAAACCGTGATGCGGCCTCGGCCTTAAACAGTATTTTCGTCCAAAGTGTCTTAAATCAAAGAATAAACTATATAAATTGTAATCACCACCCAGTTTTCTACAATGACTTTGTCATGTTTACTTCATGTTACTATTTTAAAGCTCTTTGAACCGCCTACAGGGCGGCAGAAACATACAATATAAACCTTACCCGCGACGGCAGCCAGGCCGAGAGCTAACGCTAACAATAGCTTCATCTTGACGTATCTTCTTCACTGGTGGATCCACTGACGCTGAAGCATTCTTACGTCTTTATATACCTTAAATTGTAATCAATAAGCCGAAGTATTAGATATCGTAAATAATCTAATAAAATTAGCCGAAGTATTAGATATCATAAATAATCTAATAAAATTATTTGATTATCCTTACTTCCTTACTAATATTATAAATGTGAAAGTGTGTTTGTTTGTTTGTTTGTTTGTTTGTTTGTTTGTGACGCTTTCACGTCGCAACAAAGCTATTATATGGTAAGGTTTATGTGTGTGGGGATAGTTAGGAGGGTGGAGAGTGACGTAGGCTACTTTTTACCGCGGAAAAACATCCCATTCCCATGGGAAGATCGATGTTTTGTTAGTTGCTAGATATTTATTTTCGGAGTTGTTAATAGATGGCGGTAATAAAATTCATTTGCAAGTTCTGAATTACGCTATCAAATACTGCATGTAATTTACTTAAGTCATAGGCAAATGTAATAATAGGCTACTTTAGCTCTGCCTCGAGAACTCCCCGCTCCGGCTGTATTCAGTGTACCGCCCGCCCGCTGGCACTATCCTGTTGACTGATGTCCGCAAGTTGCTCAGCCAACAGGATAGTGCCAGCGGACCAGAGGGACCTTCGAGTCGAGAGCCTGGACGACTTCATCGAGAGATTGGCACGCAACATGTTCGGGCGTGTCGACGCGTCGCGGTTCCCGCATCTGCAGGACCTGGCGCCGCTCCACGCCCGTCCACCGGACCGCTGGGCCTTCCCGCGCGACTTGCTGGTTGCGCGGGACGGGCCTAGCACTGACTGATACTGGGGCTTCGTAAGTCGTCGCCCGGCGCTGATCGGCTCCTGCTGGGCTTCCCACCAGCGGGATTCACCCGGTAGGGCCTCGATCGCCTGGGCGGCGCGAAAATGAACCCCATCCCGTTTAAGACTCTGTGGCCTGTAAAAAGGCCACAACTCACCGGACTTGACCTATTGGTTAACCACAGATGGACAACCAAGGGCCTTAGGGCCCAGCCCAAGACCCGGCCCGTTTTAACGGGCCGCGAGAGACACCCCCAAAGGGGAACTAACTGTCCCGAGGGCTCCACACACCTCAGACAGGGTGGAGTGAAGAGAGCGAGTAGTAGGCTACTTTTTAGCCTAAATTCCTACGAGAGCGGGACCTACGCGGCTGTTACCTACGAGTCCCGAAGCGAAGCGCGGGCGGTTCTCTAGTTTACGATATCTAATACTTCGGCTTATTGATTACAATTTAAGGTATATAAAGACGTAAGAATGCTTCAGCGTCAGTGAATCCACCAGTGAAGAAGATACGTCAAGATGAAGCTATTGTTAGCGTTAGCTACCTACAACGCGGAAAATACGCGTAGATTTCTTAGGATCTTTTGAGATACAGAAAAAGTAAATAAGAGCTGATTATTTATATGACGTTTTAACAGCTTTTGTTTGGCTTTATTTATTTCTGTAATTTAGCAACACAATTTATAAGCAGTTATCTTTAATTACATTAGGTAACAAAAAAAATACTTTTTTTCAGAGATCTGATTACCTATGTGATTTGGAATCACTATGCTCGAGAGAACTATGGGCAGTAAATAAAAAATCACAGTCATATATAGTTTTCATGGGAAATTATTTTTATTTTTAAAAGATTTTCAAGGATATTTTAAAATAAATTATTTTTTGGCCTATCTTTTGAAATGATGTTGTTGTGTTCCTAATCAAAAATCAACAGTAGGTAGTAGCAAGCATTGCAGGGGTCCATTTTACTTGATTACGCTTTTTATTTGAAGCAATATCTAAGTGGATGCGTTCATCGTATTCATCACTCGCTGAATCAAGTTTCTTTTCAAAAAAGTCGAGGTGTGACTGTAGGAAGTGTATTTTGTGTAATATGATATTACCACAACCCAATTCTTTGTAGGTATTTAACAATGATTTACAAGACTTTTTATTGGACTAATTTGAATTTTAAGGGTAAAACGAATAAAGGATCTTTCAGATATTAAGTAGGTAATATAATTGCTAGTGTGATTTACACATCTTTTCATATTGCATACTCAAAGCAGAAAATACTTGCTTTATAAAAGTTAAAGCCTGGAAGTTCTTTATTCATTGCTAACGTACTGGAAGATCTTCAAAATGTGATGTGGTTTCTGTGACAAAAGACACCTCTCAATATTTTATGGTGCTTAGAATTTAAAAAAGCCTTTGAAATTTGACCTTTGACGTGAAACAAACCTACATGATCCCCACTTTCTCGCCAAATCATTAGTCGTCGCCCAAAATGGACCTCTGATCTTCTGATCTGACCTTCCTTTTATTTATTTTATTTTTTTCTGTCATGTTTATTATTATTACATATATTTAATCTTAATATCCTTACTAATATTATAAATGTGAAAGTGTGTTTGTTTGTTTGTTTGTTTGTTTGTTTGTTTGTTTGTGACGCTTTCACGTCGCAACAAAGCTATTATATGGTAAGGGCCTTAGGGCCCAGCCCAAGACCCGGCCCGTTTTAACGGGCCGCGAGAGACACCCCCAAAGGGGAACTAACTGTCCCGAGGGCTCCACACACCTCAGACAGGGTGGAGTGAAGAGAGCGAGTAGTAGGCTACTTTTTAGCCTAAATTCCTACGAGAGCGGGACCTACGCGGCTGTTACCTACGAGTCCCGAAGCGAAGCGCGGGCGGTTCTCTAGTATTATATAAAAGCGAAAGGATAATCACTCATCACGAAATATCGAAAACTGCTCTACGTATGAAAATGAAAGGATATGGCAGGAATTTGTAACAAGCTATGCCCTAACATGTAGGTACACTGTACATCTTGATAAAGCTTTCGGATATATACTTATAATAGTACAAGTTTTGCGACTAGACAAGTTACGAGATAATAGGTATACGAGACAACATAGTAGGACCACGAGGAATCACCCTCGTGATCCTACTGCCAAATCACATTAATTTTGCAGTAGGACCACAAGGATGACCTAATCCTCGTGGTCCTACTGTGACGTCATAGTAAGACAAAATAGTAGGACCACGAGGAATCATCCGAAAAAAAATCAAGCAAAACAACCCGAACGTCCCTACACATTCTGAATAGCAATGATTAATAACTATGTTTTAAGTTTAAGTTTTACGTGAAATGCTCTTAAATTGTATGCATAAATAATTATACTTAATGGATTGCTGTTCATTTTTAATTGTAAGATTTTATTTACTAGCCGATTAGACATTTATACCCACTATTTAATTTATCTTGCTTTCTATTAAATAGTATTTATCTGAAAACTCATGAAATGTTTATCCCACCAAAAACATAAATGTGAAAAAGTTAGCCAAGTTCAATACTAAAATTATGCTTGGCTATGGGTTTCGCTGCAAAAAGAATAGAGATTTAAATGAGTGCCAAGTTCTGTACAAAATCCAAATATGTAGGTATTTATAGGAACAAAATACGGTCATGAACAGTTCATGTTTTATTGGATACCTATAAACAAGTTGTTTAAAAATGTTAGATCTTACAGTAAGTTAGATTTGACTTGACCGGTTTATAACAGAATAAAAAAAAATATGTTAAAAACCTTTATAAAATGACTGATGTAATGATATTTAATGCGATTTCACCTTAATAAAAGTAATGCTCTGCTCAAATACATTTATTTTCCTATTAATCAACTCACATAATATACCTGAATCAATCTGTTTAGAGTAACAATTAAGGCATCGTTCACACCAACGTATTGTCCGCCGCTGACTGTGAGTACGCTAACTGTCAGCTCCAATATGAACGTGTATTCAGTTTGCAGCATACGTTCACACCCAGCCGACGACACGCTATAGCGTACGATGCGTGACTAATGTGAATAAAGGAGTACGCCTGTGTACGTTCACACTGGTTGCGCACGCCGAGTGGCCGACTATTCTATATAAGACACATAATTTGAAGTAGCGCCGGGGCGTTGCGATTTAATGCGCTGTTGCGTTCGGCAACGTAGCCAATCCGCATTCACCGTGCGCAGACGCGTAATACAATCAGCCACCGTAAAGTCAGCCACAACGTACAACGTAATAGCGTATGATCGGTTCGGTGTGAACGAGAAGAAAAAGAATAAACTGCGTAACGCGCGCTCACAGTCAGCGACCAACAATACGTTTGGTATGAACAATGCCTCATATAGTAGGTATAGTACCTCATACAGTACGTTATGCAATTATTATTATAACACTGTCAGTTTAAATTTGTAATTTATTTATGCTACGAGAGTTACTTTTGGAACGAAATTCCTTACGGCAGGCTTGGAGGAGATTTTGCTGTGCGACCGAACTGAAAAAAATGTGATAGTAAAACCGTAAGAAAAAATGCGTGGAATAAAACCGTTAAATGAGACGTGCGCAGGCGCGACAGTCGTATACACAAGCAAGTAGTGTATAATACCTTTATCTTTCTCCCTCTTTCTTTTCGTTATTTTGTAATTGTTATTGTGTTTTTGTTATTTTAGTTGATAATTTAATTTATTTTACGTAATTTATTATTTCCTAAAATACTGAATTTCCTAAATACTATCCTGTACTTCAATAAAAATTAATCAGCATTTTGGGGTGTTTGGGGCTCCATCCATCTTGAGCCCAAGCCGTCCTCCCCTGCTCGTGGTGCACCCTGCTGAATAACGGACGAGGTCACGGCGCCCGGCCCCCCTATTCAGGGGTCCCTGGACTTTGTACCCTCCAGGTCTGGCCCGTAGGTACTTCTTGCTGGTGGAAGGATTTTACCCGACTGGCTAGCTACCACCCTCCTTCTAAAAATCAACCGTGAAATGTTCTCACGTGTTTCGGCTGCAGTGTCGGAGAGCCAGATCTCCTCCTCTTCTTCTTTCTCCCCCATTTCCAGTCCTTTCCTTCCCACTCTTCATCTATTTCCTATCCTGAAGGAGTATGTTGTTGGTGTATCTGGGGTCCGTTTGGTGTCGTTACAAGCTGTTCTCGTGCGTCGGGCGAGATGGACAGGCACGGCGGCCAGGGAGAGCCGATGAAACGTTACCGCTGGCGCCCGTTGGTTGTTGGGGACCCGAACCCAGGAGATCCCGGTCTGGGAGGCTGTCCCGCCGCTAATGATAAAAGCCCGTCGAAGCATTTCCTTGCCGGTGACGGGAGCCGGGTGTGGACGGGGACTTTGTTCGCGGGTTGGATCGGGGGTCCTTCCGTCCGCCGTGCCAGTCGCTCACACTGCTTTGACCCTGGCGACACCAATAATGTATTGCTTCCAATTACTCTTTGTCTTTCCCGCAATCAACAACATTATGAGAAAGTCGAATAAAAGAAAAAGGTTGAAACCAGCGGCATCCCCCTCCACATTTCAAATGGACTTTTGCAACATCAGGGGCTTACATTCTAACCTCAACGCCGTTTACCACCACCTTGAATCGGCGCGGCCGGCCTTACTCTTTTTGACGGAGACACAAATATCGGCTCGAGAAGAAACATCTTACCTTCTGTATCCTGGATATAGATTGGAACACAAATTCATACCACATGCTGGTGTCTGTGTGTTCTCTCGAGACGATATTTGCTGTCAACGTCTCGAATTTCTTGAAGGAAGAGACCTGTCTACCATCTGCGTACGCGTTGACCATCGTGGTCAAACGCGTCTTTACATCTGCTTGTACAGGTCTCATAGCGGCAATACCGAAATTGATCGACTCTTCGAGCACGTTCAAGGGGAGATCGATTATGTGCAGGAGCGGATTCCTCGTGCCGAAGTGGTGATCCTAATTCCTTGGCGACTTTAACGCCCATCATGTTGAATGGCTTGGATCACGTACAACGGACTACGCGGAGAATTCTGCCCACAGCTTTGCCTTGGCCAATGGCCTCAGTCAGTTGGTGTCCAGCCCAACTCGGATCCCTGACATTGACGGTCATTTTGCTTCCACTTTGGACCTCCTGCTTACCTCCCACCCTCATGATTACGCCGTATCCGTCGAGGCACCGCTTGGCTCATCAGATCACTGCCTAGTGCGTTCAACGACTCGATTGGCGCGATCAGTAGATCGGAGACCATGCGCGTCTCGCCGGGTTTGGCATTATAGATCGGCGGACTGAGATGGTTTGCGGGAATTTTATTCATCCTACCCTTGGAGGCGCATCTGTTTCTCTTCGGCTGATCCCGACGTTTGCGCCCTGTCCATAGCTGATGTGGTACTCCAGGGCATGGAATGTTACATTCCTAGCTCTGTGGTACCCGTTGGTGGAAAAACCCTTGCCCGGTTTGACAGAGACTGCTCCAAGGCTAACAGCCTGAAGCAATCTGCTTATCAGGATTGGCTAATGGCGCGCAAACTAGGTTGTGCAGACGCTTCTCAGCTGAGGAAGAAATTCAATGCTGCCTCCTGGTCCACAAAAAAGCAAATCACCAAGGCAAAGTTCAAGCACATACACAGAACAGGCAAAAGACTTCTAGGTTACCCTTGTGGCAGTCGAGCCTTTTGGTCTCTAGCCAAAGCCATCCAGGGCAATTTCTGTGAATCGTCCCTTCCACCTTTGCGCAGAGCAGACAATATACCCTGGCCCACACTGCTAAGGAGAAAGCCGATATTCTAGGCACACTCTTTGCATCGAACTCGACTTTCGATGACGAGGGGAAAGCACCGCCTACCATCCCGCGGTGTGAAGAGCTGATGCCAGACGTTCGTTTTAACCAAAATGCCGTGCGTCAAGCTCTTCTCTCCCTCGACACCAGTAAGTCGAGTGGGCCGGACGGTATACCTGCTCTTGTGCTAAGAACGTGCGCTCCGGAGTTGACCCCAGTTTTAACGCGCCTATTCCAGCTTTCCTATTCTGCCGGCATCGTGCCGTCTTCCTGGAAGGTAGCTCTGGTCCACCCTATTCCCAAAAAGGGAGACAGGTCCAACCCATCCAATTACAGACCAATTGCAATAACCTCTTCGTCATAGCACCACGGTTTCAGAACATTCCCCTTATCATCTCCAGGAGTATCGGGATCCTAGGTGTCGATATCTCGAACGAAGTTCAGTTTCGGGACCACTTGGTGAGTAAGGCTAAACTGGCCTCAAAGAAGTTGGGAGTGCTCAACAGAGCTAAGCGGTACTTCATGGCTGAGCATAGGATGTTGCTTTATAAAGCACAAGTCCGACCTCACATGGAGTATTGCTCTCACCTTTGGGCCGGGGCACCAGCTAGCCAGGTGGACCCGTTTAACCGAATACAACGGCGAGCTGTTCGACTTGTCGACGATCCCATGCTCACAGGCGGTTTGGAAACGCTAGAACTACGGAGAGATGTGGGCTCTCTCTGTGTATTCTACCGTCTGTATAACGCGGAGTGTTCTGAGGAACTGTTTAATTTAATACCTGCGGTTAACTTCCGCCACCGCACAGCACGGGGTAAAGCCAGGTTCCACCAACATCATCTGGACACTTGGCATTCGTCCACAGTTCGGTTTTCACGTCATTTTCTGCCACGTACGTGTAAACTGTGGAACGAACTTCCTCCCTCGGTATTCCCACTGTGCTATGACATGGGGTCCTTCAAGAAGCGGGTCCATCACCTTCTTCTTGGCCGGCAACGCACTGGTGACGCCCCTGGTGTTGCCAATGTCCATGGGCGACGGTGATCACTTACCATCAGGTGACCCGCCTGCTCGTTTGCCTGCTTAGGCTATAAAAAAAAAGCCAAATTTAAGAGAAAAATCAAGAAAAGCTACATAAAATTGAGCACAATTATTTTTGCAAATTGTGTCGATTCCACATTAGCCGAAGGAACTTCGTTCCTACCTGGTGTCCCACGACACCACATTTCTTTATTTATCTATACTAATATTATAAAGCTGAAGAGTTTGTTTGTTTGTTTGTTTGTTTGGTTGAACGCGCTGATCTCAGGAACTACTGGTTCGAATTGAATTTTTTTTTTGTGTTGAATAGACCTTTTATCGAGGAAGGCTATAGGCTATATAACATCACGCTGCAACAATTAGGAGCGAAGAAATAATGGAAAATGTGGAAAAAACGGGGAAAATTATTCGTTCTCGAGGGCTTTCGTTGCATGCGTTGCGAAAACGATTCAAGATACCAAAAATATATGTATGAAAGAATTATTCCTCTTGAAATGATCTAAAAAAATGTCCACGACAGTATAATCTATCTTTTAAGATTAACACACTAGAACCGTTTTTATGGTAATCAAATTTGGTCGAACCCACTGCCATACCAAACTTGCCGCGTTTCCAAATTTAATCTGAATTAATCTTGCTGTGATCCTTTGCTACTTTGCTATTATTTTGTCGTAAGCTTTATTTGTAAGTTTAATTTAATTTAACCTCAATTAATTTTGGTGATAGTTTATTATCTTCCCGAAATTCCTACGGGAGCGGGACCTACGCGGTTGATACTTACGGGTCCCGAAGCGAAGCGAGGGCGGTTCGCTAGTTTATTTATATAACGCTTTATGTTTGTACACCAAAAACAAAGTACACATACAAAAGCACACGAAAGTAACACAAACAATGGGCGGCCTTATCGCTTTAAAGCGATTTCTTCCAGACAACCCAAAAGAAGATCAGGACAGCATTAAAAGTAAACAGGTATAGGCGTACATGATGTATATAAAAAGCGAAGTATAATCAAATAACAAACATACACACACACATACAATTGACATAGGAAATCAAAAGATCAAATGACGAGTGAGGAAAGGAAGGAAAAAGTAACAAATAGGTAAGTTAGGAAAGAAGATAGTGATTCTTAAGTGATTTTTTAAAAGAAGACAGCTTTTCTTACATCTTGTGGGAGCGCATTCCAAAGACGAATAGCAGTCAGCGTGAAGGATTTTACCGTAAAAAGTTGTGAGATCCATGTAATACCAAGTCGGTTATTATTTTATTCAGTCCCTATTTATGGGACCTTCTGTCTAAGTTGTTACGTAATTATCTAACCTAACTAATAACATCTTATAATAACCAGCTCCATATTAAAAATCTTTAATGTTTCAAATAACTATATTGACTTGGTTATCGCATGAAAACACAATGTATTCAACAAATAATGCATACATAAATTTGATTGTTTAGTGCGTTATATTATTCCGCTATAAAACTGAAAAAATATATAATTGGTATCATTTTGATTTTCAAAAATTGAAATTATTTCGGATCTCTACATTTCGATGTTGATAATCAAAACTTTTGAGCGGATCTACCGTTCGAATGGTAGCCATCTCCGTTGAATTTTGGTCGATAACGAATAGAAAAGAATAACAATTCATGAAAATTTAATAAGGATAATTAAAACTGTCGGAAAAATTTACAAACTATGTATTTAAGCGTTGTTTCGGATCCAGTTACTGAAGCGAGACACGCGGGCATAGACACCCGGGTGACGAGCCAGAGCACAGGATTCTCCCCAAGAGGTGACACCGCAGATGACGCCGTTGTGGAGAAGAGGACCACCGGAGTCACCCTGGCAGGCGTCGCGACCGCCCACGTCGAGCCATCCCGCGCACAGCATGTTGTCGGTGATAGTACGACGGAGTTCGTTGTAACGGGTTCTGCAAACGCCTTGGTTTACCGTCCAGACCTGCACGTGACGTAGTTGCTCAGAGCTAGGGCCACCAGGCTGAAAAATTAAATTACATTGTTAGTTAAGCGTATCATCAATTGTTAATAAATAATAGGTTATAATTTATATACAGCACTGTCTTATTTTTATACCATTGGTAGACACTTTTTTAAGCGCAGGGCGCATCTAATGTTTTCAAATCCCATGCGAGCCCAGCGACGGGCAGAAAAACCTTGTCTAATCGTATTTACTTGCGATAAAAATATATAACTTACAGACGTCCTGCCCCATCCGATAACCCAGACAGGGGCGTTGTCGGGAGTGTTCAGGTTGGGTCCAGCAATGGAACCAGCACGGACGTTGTTGTTGAAGGAGAAGGTGCCAGTAATGCGGAGGACGGAAACATCGCTGTCCAAGGTGAACCGGTTGTATGACGGATGATTGAAGATTCTCTGAGTATTGTGGACTACACCGCCGCTGTTAGCGTTACTAGAGCCCACACGATGACGCCAGTTTGCAATTTGTTGTTGGCTGTAATAAATACATAAACGATTTATAGTAAAACGATAGTTGAACCGCACATAAAATTACAAATAACCCAAAGAAAACAGGGATATATGAATTATCTTTGCTCTGAAAAAAATATAACCTAAAGTACATCTTTTGTACATCCAACAAGCAGATAAACCATGGGATGATACAAACACACTTCGTCTTTGTACATATGGAATAATCACAGTTCCATAAAGACGTGCTTCTGAACATTTCTTCCAGTGATGAAACCGGGACAGATAATCCAAAATGGGCGGGGAGCGGTCAGGTAAATATTTCCAAGTTGGAATTTACAATAACTTTAATACTTGTCATAGTAGAAGTATCATTATCAGTATCATTGCATAAAAAAGATTGCAGTTTCTGCTTAGCATAAGAGCATATTTTTTTAACAAAGTTTTTTAAAATTAATCTTACTTGAAGCAGTGGGCAGCTGATAAGACTGCTCTGTTGTTGATGATGGATCCACCACAAGACTGTCTGAAGTTGTTTCCCGAGCCGAACAGCAAAGACACAGCCATGGGGTACGTGCCAATGTTGGTTACAGAACCACCAACAATCCTGGGATTGTAGGGGACGGCTGGAAACAGGGATAAAACGGGGTTAATACATAAGCTTATAAAATTGAACATTATGTTATTAAAATTTGTTTTGACTTATCTCAACAATAAAAAATATTATATTATAAAATGTCAGCAATTAAAAAAAATTATATTAATCCAGATGGCGCTGAAAACATACATATTTAATGACTCCAATTTTACAACTTTAAAGAATGGTAATTAATATTCTGTGAATGCTTTTTGCAGTAAAGCCTATACGGTTATTTTTGTAATTAAATTATCTTTCTTCTGATACCAAGTTTTAATGTTTATCATATCGGTGACGTTATCTAAATATACTAAATGCATATTATTATGTTCATACCTGCTTGTTACATAGTTATGAACAGAAATCAATAGGCAAGCCTATTAAGGCATATTTTCAATGTTAAAAACTATCTATTTAGACTAAATTTGTTTCATTATATCTATGAAGGTGATGAGAACAGAATGATTAAAATTAATTTAATTAAAAATTACCATGAATAGCAAGCTTTCTATCTAATCTATTTGTAATCAAAAATATTTCATCGAAAATAGTTCTCATCTGGTGTTCGCAGTGAAGGTCGCTTCGGTCGGTATCTTCACAGGCTTTTAGACCATTAAAGCAATTATCACACTGTAGAAGTGATACTAGGATGGCAGGGCGTGATAAAAATAAGGCGGCACACTCCTAACGCCTCACTAGGCTTCCTTGTATCACGGTGTCAAAGGAGGAAACAATACTCACCCACATGGGTAACAGAAATTTTAAATCGTTATTTAAATTTCCGGATCCCTGGGAATCGAACCCAGGACAAGAAGGGCAGTCTGCCATGGTAAGCAGTGAGTCATGCGGGTCTATAATATGAACCATACCTGAGACGGCAGCCAAGCCGAGGGCTAACACCAACAACAGTTTCATCTTTACGTCTTATGAATGCACTAGTACCCGCAGGATTGCTATAGAATTTGAATTACGCCTATTTATACCTAAAAGCTTTAGTCACTGAATTAAGTATAAGATATTGAAATCTTCGATATCTATTAATTTACAACATGTCAATGCGGATATTATGTTCACGGATATAAGGGGTGTTCCTAGTTCATAGATTGTTTATTTGCAACAAAGGTAAAAAGTAAAGATAGGAGGAAAAGTAGGAATAAATGTTAAAAGCACGTAATTATTTTCGATATTTTTTTATCTCTCGTGTGCAATTTAAATGTAAATTTCACGCAAATACCTTTATATAATGTAAGTAGCTGACCCGGCATACGCTATATCAAAATGAAACATGAGCCATTTTTAATTAGACCTGCAGCAACACAACAGCGAAAACCGTAACAAATAATAAGATTAAGATAACACAGTTTGAAATTGCAAAATATTTATATGTGATTATTATCACATAATAATAGATTTAACAGGGCTCCAAACAAAGATACAAAATGTTATTGGTTTATTATGTTTAGTGTAAATTTTTGTGCGTGCTACGATTTTTTTTAAGTTTTCTAATTTTTTAGCTTCCTACAACGTTCGTAAGGGCTTTGAAAAACACTCAAAAATCAAATACTGTCTAACCATTCTTATATAAACGGTTCAACACGCTATTGGAGTTTATATAGTTCGATAAGCAAGGGTTAACAATTTTTGAAGCGGAAATTCTTAAGGTACGCATGGAGCAGAAATTCAAGGTATTTCCTATCTGTAATGGTGCGTACAGATTATGCAACATGTTATATAACTTCTGTTTTATAACACGTCCACACTATCTAACATTGTTGTCTAACAATGAAACATGTTACAAGACCGTACACATTAAAACAACATTGTTGTATAACAATGTTTTATAACAAGGCACAAGTAGGTAACTCGTGCGCAAAAGTTATAATATAATATTGTTGCACAAACTAATAACATGTTGTATAACTTGTTTTTGTAACACATAGCGTCCACATTTGTAAAACATGTTATTTAACTATGTTTTATAACATGTTTAGTTACATAGTCTGTACGCACCATAACTTTTTTTGTTCTCGCTACTTACTTAGTAGATCTCCGTACTCCGAGTCTACCGCTACCCACTCATTGATAGCAATGGAAAAGTATTGTACTTATTAGAAAGCATAAATTATTTTCAAACAAACAACTAACCCTTATTTTACCCCCTTAGGGTTGACTTTAAAATTCTTCTCTGCAAAATTTCATGTTTATACGTCAATGGTTTTTGATATTTCATGATGAGCGAGTTTTAAGATAATTCTATGTTATCTACCCCGCACAGCCTATTAAGTGATGCTCGATTGGTATATTCGACATTTTGCTCATGGACAGAACTACCTACAAAGCGTAACTAAAACGACAAAGTATTGTACTAGAGCTATCATTATCTACGAAATCTACAGTCTAATCAAGGTCCTTCAATGTATTGAGAAGCAAATTGAAACTAAATTATTACGTCATTCTTTACACATTTCATTTAAACGCTTGTCAGTCAATAAAATATCAGTTTAGCTATCCGAACCTTGATCCATTCCATTTCAAATTCACGTAATGCACATCGTGAAAGCAAACTTTGCTTAAAGGTCGGCAAAATTTTATATCCTATACATTTACTCACCCGACCTCAAACAAAATTTTAAACTGCTGATTTATCCAATAAATCCGTTGGATATTGGAAAATATAATAAAAAACATTTACAAAGTTTTCACTTCGGAATAAAGTTAAAAGATAATGGGAATAAATTTAAACATCCCTACATGTTGTTACCCTTTTTGCAATCTTGATAAGCGAAGAATAAATAGAAAACCAAACATTTAATATGAATTCAACAATAAAAACTTAATCTAATCCCTCCGAATATCTATATGTATACATAGTCTATGTCTGTATAATTATAATCTAATCTAATGTAATCCCGTGTGGTGCTGTTAACACCTGCACTCACCAACACACACTAGCCAAGCGTTTTGACTCCTGGCTAAAGCCAGCCTCTAAGGCTCTAGACAGACGGACCGCATTTCAACTGCAATCCAACCGCAAATTGCAGTTCAGGTGCAGTTTGAATGCAGTTGACACGACTGCAATAGAACTGCAAATCAAACGCGCAACCAAACCAAACCAAACTGCAATTGAACTGCAATCGGACTGCGCGTTTGGTTTGCATGTACTATTGCAGTCGTGTCAACTGCATTCAAACTGCACCTGAACTGCAATTTGCCGTTGGATTGCAGTTGAAATGCGGTCCGTCTGTCTAGAGCCTAAGGTAGCCATATGTAATCCCCACCAGCTTTTCCTGATCCAAGTAGAAGTCACAGTATCGAAAGGGCAGGGAGTAATAAGAATACCATCATAAACCAAGGTACCAAAACCTACAACTTCTGTACATGGCAATATACAACACCAAGACATTGAAGACGAATAGGTAAAAGAGGTGGATGAAGGGTAAGACGGTTCAATAGGAGTATTTAGGGATTATCTGTAAGTACAGAAACGAGGAAGAACACGATAACACTTAAGTCCGAAAACCTGTTTTCACCGCAATTCAAGTGATGAATTTTGATAAGCTGAATTAAACATTATCAAAACGTGATAGATAAAAAAATGAAGTCATTAAATGTGAAACTTGATATTGCATTTGGTAGTTATTGTTTTACCTAATCGAATTTAAGGTGGATTGCATCGTAGAAAGAAAGAAAGAAAGAAAGAAAAAACATTTATTCGCTGTTTAGTTTAGAGACGGTCATAGTTAGCGTAAAAAGTAACTTCATAAAAAGTAACGGTAACTTTGACGATAGTGAAAGAATGAAACATGTGTTGCACCAAGTTGCTTTCATCATCATCATCTCAACCCAACATGGCCCACTATTGAGCACGGGTCTCTTCTCAGGATGAGAAAGTTAAGGCCTTAGTCCACCACGCTGGCCAAGTGCGGATTGGCGGACTTCACACACCTTTGAGTTTTGCGAACTCTTCGGCATGCAGATTTCCTCACGATGTTTTTTACCGTTTGTAGCAAGTGCTTTAGGTTAATGTTAAAGTTAATAGAGTTGCCAGTGTAATATATTCCACTTTTTATAGTGAGTTCGTTTTTCGTTGTGGCAATTTCGGAATTAAGATGTCAAATCTTTCGTCTTTGGAGCCACCGTGATGCGAACATCGTCATCCGACCCGTATCTGTATATAAAACCACGCTGCAAGCATGCCACAGACACATCTGACGGTCAGTTTGTGAGTTATTCTCAATAATGTGAACTTCCATCCATCCATCCATCCATCAGCCTTTCGATGTCCACTGTTGGACGTAGGCCTCCCCTAATTGGCGCCACTCTACCCGGTCCTGAGCCCGTTGAATCCAGCGGATGCCCGCCGTCTTCTTCAGGTCGTCAGTCCACCTGGTCGGGGGGCGCCCTATGTTCCTTCTTCCAAGACGCGGTCTCCATTCGAGGACCTTTCTTCCCCAACGGTTGTCGGTCCTCCGAACTATATGGCCGGCCCATTGCCACTTCAGCCGGCTAATTCTTTGGGCTATGTCGGTTAACCTTGTTCGTCTACGGATCTCATCATTTCTGATTCGATCACGCAGAGAAATACCCAGCATAGCCCTCATGTGAACTTAATTTATGTTTATTATGTACCTCATAACTTTTGACTGTGTATTTCGATTTTGATGATTCCTTTTTTGTTCGAAAGTAAGTGCTTGTCTTGTGGTTGCTTATAAATTTGAGTGACATCTGGCGAGTGCTGTATATATTTTTAAATGTAATTAAGATAGCAATCGAACATCTACTTTGACCTGTACAGAACAAGACTCAAATCACTTCACTTTTCGGTAGAAAATTTTTTTTTCACAGTGGGGTCTGATGTAAAAGAAAAGTTATGGTGAAGGAAAATAAAGATTACTAAGAGGTCATATACTTGGAGGTCACACAGTCAAACCTGACCTAATCAAAGAGATGGATCCTGGAAACGTACTACTGTTTATCCAAACTGTAGGACTGGGGGACCAGATCTAAATAAAACTGGGATGGCCACAATAGATCAGAGATGATCGCAGTGGCCTCATAGGGATACTAGTTCCCCATGCCCTAAATAAGAATAATAATAAGATTAATAAATCGTAATATTTTTTCCAACATACACAGCAAAACCAAAGTTGTCCCGTATGTACAGACAACGCAGTTTTATCATATTAAATGAATAAAAAAGATACAGGATGTGAATTTATCGAATTTTAGTAACATAAACATTAAAAAAATTGCTTTTCTTAAAAAATACAATGTAAGTTATAACTCTTCAAGGTTTATTAAAAAGACCTCCTGTAGAACAGTTTTTTGCAGCGGATGACCCCAGCTAACCGGTGGTTGCGTTTGATCCACGAGTATTGTGCTGTACTTTGTGCCACAAGAATTTAACAAACCAGTACATATAGTGGCAAATCACCGGAGTTGCCTTTTGGCCAACCGTTGATTTGGCGAAAACCTAAGCATCACATAAGTGACTATAATTTTTATCTCACGAATATAAAAGGTTTTTCTAAGATATCTAAGTACACAACAAAGTATGCACAATGTCTTCTGTCACTAAAACCTCACTATATTGCAAGACCTTCCAGTACCTAATCCTCCAAATCACAATGAACATTCAAGTTCTACTATCCGTTCAGATAACGAACTCTCTCGTTTCGAAGAATGTCTCATACATTAAATTTGACCTACCAAGCTGAGCTTGAGGACCTTGTTAAAGATTTGGACTTTTGGTTTTCAATTCGACTGTATTTTTTGTGTGTCATGTTTATGACCTCATATCTTTGTACTGGGTGAACTGATTTTGATAATTTTTATAAGGGTTCCGTACCCAAAGGGTAAAACGGGACCCTATTACTGAGACTTCGCTGTCCGTCCGTCCGTCCGTCCGTCCGTCTGTCACCAGGCTGTATCTCATGAACCGTAATAGTTACACAGTTGAAATTTTCACAGATGATGTATTTCTGTTGCCGCTACAACAACAAATACTAAAACACTGAATAAAATAAACATTTAAGTCGAAATATGGCTTCGACGCCTAAGCGATAATTTAGTTACCTTGCGGTCCAAGAGATTGCGTTACTTGTGGCTACAAAAACTAAAGTAAATATTTAAAGTGAGGGTTTCATACAACACACCAGATTTTTTTGGCGTTTTTATACATAATGGTACGGAACCCTTCGTGCGCGAGTCCAACTCGCACTTGGCCGATTTTTTATTTACTGCGTGTCGTCTGCTCCCATATAAATTTTAGCAACATCTGACCGTTTTTTAAGTTATCTCTTCTTATCAAGTTTAAAGTCAGTTATGTTTTTAACCGACTTCAAAAAAAGGTTCTCAATTCAACCGTATATATGCTTTTTGTTTTTGTTTTATTTGACTTTGATAATTATTTCTCTGCTGCAGAGAAGATATTCCAATTGTGGTCCTATGATAAGAACACCAGGATCTAATGATGGCATCCCAGAGAAGAAAAATTTCGAAAATTGCAGAGGCGACTTATGTGTGTGTTAATGTTTCCTTTAAGTATATTAAAGGAATACAAATTACTAAGTCTGGCTGGTCTGGTTTGGGCTTGATTAATTTGTAGTGACAAGAACTTTACGCCTATGTGGACTGAAATAAGCTCAAACTGGCGAGTAGTCTTTGAGATATCTCATATGCTTGTCGATGTTGAAGTCGGTTATTTTTTTTGTAAATAACAATTATTATTAAGGTAAGTTAGTTCAGGTTAGGTTTGATCTACTTAAAATAAAAAAATATTGAGATTTAAAGGTGATGATTTAATAAGAAGTATTATCGGATAAATTGTCAGACGCAAGGTATTTAGCGTTGCTTTGTATCCAGTTACTGAAGCGAGACACGCGAGCATATACGCCCGGGTAACGAACCAGAGCACAGGATTCTCCCCAGGAGGTGACACCGACGATGACGTTGTTGTGGAGAAGAGGACCACCGGAGTCACCCTGGCAGGCGTCGCGGCCGCCCACGTCGAGCCAGCCCGCGTACAGCATGTTGTCGGTTAGGCTGCGTCGCAATTCACTGTATCGGTTTCTGCAAGTGACTTGGTTCACAGTCCAAACCTGAACGTGACGCAGTTGCTCAGAGCTAGCGCCACCAGGTTGAAAAATTAAAATGATTATATTTAATCGTTTCTTATCATCTTACATTTAACTTGCGATAAAATATATAACTTACTGCAGTTCTGCCCCATCCGATAACCCAGACAGGAGCGTTGTCCGGAGTGTTGAGGTTGGGTCCAGTGATGACGAATGATCGATAACGAATAAACAAGAATAACAATTCATGAAAATTTAATAAGGATAATTAAAACTGTCGGAAAAATTTACAAACTATGTATTTAAGCGTTGTTTCGGATCCAGTTACTGAAGCGAGCCACGCGGGCATAGACACCCGGGTGACGAGCCAGAGCACAGGATTCTCCCCAAGAGGTGACACCGACGATGACGTTGTTGTGGAGAAGAGGACCACCGGAGTCACCCTGGCAGGCGTCGCGACCGCCCACGTCGAGCCAGCCCGCGCACAGCATGTTGTCGGTGATGGTAAGACAGAGTTTGTTGTAACGGGTTCTGCAAACGCCTTGGTTTACAGCCCAGACCTGCACGTGACGTAGTTGCTCAGAGCTAGCGCCACCAGGCTGAAAAATTAAATTACATTGTTAGTTAAGCGTATAATCAATTGTTGATAAATAATAGGGTATAATTTATATACAGCACTGCCTTATTTTTAGACCATTGATTGGTAGACACTTTTTAAGAGCAGGGCGCATGTATTGTTTTTAAATCTAGTTATAAACGAATCCCATGCGAGCCCAGCCACAGGCAGAAACCTTGTCTAATCGTACTGTGTTTTACTTGCGATAAAAATATATAACTTACAGACGTCCTGCCCCATCCGATAACCCAGACAGGGGCGTTGCGCGTTGTCGGGAGTGTTCAGGTTGGGTCCAGCAATGGAACCAGCACGGACGTTATTGTTGAAGGAGAAGGTGTTTGTAATACGGAGGACGGCAACATCGCTGTCTAACGTTTGCCAGCTGAAAGAGCCATGACTGAGGATTCTCTGTGTATTGTGGA
The DNA here is from genome assembly GCA_905404135.1 of Hesperia comma. Taxonomy (NCBI): domain Eukaryota; kingdom Metazoa; phylum Arthropoda; class Insecta; order Lepidoptera; family Hesperiidae; genus Hesperia; species Hesperia comma. The sequence goes on along the minus strand of FR990014.1, from coordinate 18,106,710 downwards.
CTACACCACCGCTGTTAGCGTTAGTAGAGCCTACGCGGCAACGCCAGCGTGCAGGTGCGTTGATGCTGAAATAAATACGTGAACTTTGTAATAATATGACGATATTCAAACTCTGTTTAAAATGTCAACGAATCGACAGAAAACACCGGCTTACTTGTACCACTAGAATATCCAATGAATTTAGTAAACTGGTGGTTTCAATTGCCGTATAATCACTGCATTTAGATGTATATGAGCACGATTTGCTTAAATTAAATGTAATACAAAAATCTTACATGAAGCAATGGGCAGCTGTTAAAACTGATCTGTTGTTGATGATAGATCCACCACATGACTGCCTGAAGTTGTTACCGGAACCGGTCAACATAGACACAGCCATGGGGTACGTGCCAATGTTGGTAACAGAACCACCAACAATCCTTGGATTGTAGGGGACGGCTTCAAATACAAAAATAATACGGGATTAAAACATGGGGTTATAAAATTTCTCATTATGTTAAAAAAAAATTTGAAGCATATCAAAAATTTTCAGAAATATTAATGCATAAATGATTTCAATTATAAAATTCAGCAGAATTAAGTATGACGTGTGAATTAAGTGTCATTACAAGCGTTCAATATCTTTTAATTTACAACTTGTCAAAGCGGATAATAAGTGGTTTAAATGTAATAGGTGAACCGTATCATTGATACGGCTGATACGATGGTAGCTACTGCCCTGCTAAAAACATTATCTTACTTTAAAGAACTTTTTCTATCGACTGTACATGTTGAAAAAAGAAGGCAAAAGTACTCACAAACTATAAATCAAATTAATCGTTTTCGGGGTCTAGTGGGACGGGTGAGAACGGGAATGGGAGCCAACGGGAAAAACCCGAAAGACCTACTATTAATTTATTTGAGATATTATGTGAAATATCACTCTATGCTAATGCAGGCACAACTTTCTTATTTTATAAATTGACAAAAAAAAACATTAATTTCCATTTAAAAAGATTACTTTAGTCAACGACTGTATTTACTGATAAACAACAATCATCAATTTACCGATAATTACCTGTAAAATGAGAAACACATAAAAAAAATACTGTCGAATTGAGAGCCGCCTCTTTTTTTGAAGTCGGTTAAAAAGTATTTTTTATCTTTCGAAGAGTATTTCTACAAAATTTCTCGCAACTTTAACAATTAGATTTAGTTACTAACTGAAAAATTTCATTACTTACGCACGCCCTGGGAATGTGAAATATTCTATTTAAATACCTGAATTTAATCGAAATACCAATTACCTACTTTTCATGGCATTCGATAATTTCTAAAGTGACCGACATTTATACAAATTTATCCCCCATTTTACTATCTTAGAAACAGAATTTCCAAAAATCATTTCAATGTTTGTTTCAACAACAGAAGAAACTTACGGTCCAAATTTTGGGTAGTTTCGACCCTGCTTTCATGAGTTGATGACTCTTTTTTTAGGGTTCCGTACCCAAAGGGTAAAAGTACGGGACCCTATTACTGAGACTTCGTTGTCCGTCCGTCCGTCCGCCTGTCACCAGGCTGTATCTCATGAACCGTAATAGTTACACAGTTGAAATTTTCACAGATGATATATTTCTGTTGACGCTACAACAACAAATACTAAAAAACAGAATAAAATAAATATTTAAGTGGGCACCCATACTCTCGACGCCTCAGCGATAGTTTAGTTACCTTTCGGTCCAAGAGATAGCGTTGTGGCTAATATGTGGCTACAATAACACAATGGTTACAGTGGCCTTTGGGAAAGCGACCATACAGACCAGATTTTTTTGGCGTTTTATACATAATGGTACGGAACCCTTCGTGCGCGAGTCCGACTCGCACTTGCCGGTTTTTTATTATTGAGGATTGTAACGTTATAAGGGAAGAGAGTAAATAAAAGGAATTTTGAAGGAAATAAAAGATTTACTTATCTTTCCTAGTGGGTCACAAAACACTGTATAAAAATAAGCGAGTTAAATAAAGGCACAGACACAAGGGAAAAGTCACTTATATGAGAGGGGAGACGACCTGGAGTGCTCGTACAGGCGGAGGCGGAGGTCCGAAGCACCGACTCGGAAGGCGGAAGGCGGAGGCCGGTGTGTCTCTCGGGTAAGAGGTCGGGAGGCGTAGGGGATGGCGCGCTACCAAGCGCACAAAACGGTAGCGCGACCCTGGCGCGCAGCACTGCGCGCAGATGCGTCCCGCGCGGCAAGCCTCCCGACGTGGTACACGGCGGCAGGTCCCGGGGCGCTCCAGACAACGCGCCCGACCGGAACGATGTGGGAGTCAAGGTTCATACGCACGCGTCCACGAAAGAGAGACACGGGTCGGCTCTGTACTCTCTACCGAATCAGAGGGACCTCGCCCGATGAAGTCCTCCGAACACTTCAACGTCTGTCTCCACACTGCCCTATTGACCCGATCGCTTGAATTTTCTCGAGCCGGCGTTCTTCTTTCAAATTACATCTCTATTTGAATTTTAAAATAATAAGTAAGTCTAAAAAGGTTACATGTGGTGTTAATATTGTTAAAAAGCAAAGACCAAAGAAACGTCAGAATTACATTGACATAATGTCATCTAAGTAAATAAACATGAAATCATATTATAAAATTACAGAGATTCATTAAAATAAAGCAGGAATAAGTACTAAAACCATACTAAAACATTAAACAAGGTAATAATTTTGAAGACGAGTAGGAAAGTTACAAATGAGAAGTGCAAAATAGTGATATCATTACATACGTTGTAGATGTAACAATACTAAATGATTTTACAATTTCAGTTATAAAAACATTACAAGTATTATAAAAGAATAAAGCAAGATAAAAGAATCACAAGGAGTAGACAAAGGCGAGGATATAAAAGGAAATAAAGAAGAAGATAAAGAGGATAAGTGATAGACAAGGAAGTTAAGAAATAAATAAAGTAAATATATTACATATACTACATATTTCGCCTCCCGACGTAGTAGGAGGCGGCAGGTCCCAGGGCGCTCCAACAGCGCGCCCGTCCGGAACGATGTCGGAGTCGAGAATGGATGCACGCGTCCGCGAAACAGAGACACGGGACGGCCCTGTGTACGCCACCGAATCAGAAAGACCTCGGAAAAAGTCTTCCGAACACCGCGATGTCTGTCTCCACACTGCCCTATTGACCCGATCGCTTGAATTTTCTCGAGCCGGCGTTCTTCTTTCAAATTACATCTCTATTTGAATTTTAAAATAATAAGTAAGTCTAAAAAGGTTACATGTGGTGTTAATATTGTTAAAAAGCAAAGACCAAAGAAACGTCAGAATTACATTGACATAATGTCATCTAAGTAAATAAACATCAAATCATATTATAAAATTACAGAGATTCATTAAAATAAAGCAGGAATAAGTACTAAAACCATACTAAAACATTAAACAAGGTAATAATTTTGAAGACGAGTAGGAAAGTTACAAATGAGAAGTGCAAAATAGTGATATCATTACATACGTTGTAGATGTAACAATACTAAATGATTTTACAATTTCAGTTATAAAAACATTACAAGTATTATAAAAGAATAAAGTAAGATAAAAGAATCACAAGGAGTAGACAAAGGCGAGGATATAAAAGGAAATAAAGAAGAAGATAAAGAGGATAAGTGATAGACAAGGAAGTTAAGAAATAAATAAAGTAAATATATTACATATACTACAGGATTGATGATAGCAAACGATCATGTAGCACCTTTTCGCTGCCGCCCATTACAACTTTTACCAATAGAGAACAAGACTCAGATAGGTACTTAGAAGGTTAAACCATTAAGGGGTTATTAAAAATGTCAGTTAATTGGCGGCGTCTAACACGATCCCTACGCTACCCGAGTATAAATAGGTAAACTTTACAGTCTCTTGGTTAATGTTATGAGAAACTATCAGATGATGGAGAAACTTGCAGTTTCTTGCAATGTGACAATGGTTCGTCTTATTTCAGTATTCTTTTTTCTCATATACTCGTATGTTCCAAATCGAGACAGCGATCACCTACATTTTTGCGGTATCATATAATAGAAATGAAGATTTAATCGTTATTTATAAATAAAAAACGAATCAAACATCAGAATTTAATGTGACAAACATAACCCGCCTTGAAAGTGAAGCTGTTTTTAGGCGTTGTTTCGAATCCAGTTACTGAAGCGAGACACACGGACGCTGACGCCCGGGAAACGAGCCAGAGCACAGGATTGTCCAAAGGAGGTGACACCGACGATGACGCGGTTGTGGAGAAGAGGCCCACCGGAGTCACCCTGGCAGGTGTCACGACCGCCCACGTCAAGCCATCCCGCACACAACATGTTGTCGGTGACAGTCCAGCGTAGCTCAGCATAACGATTTCTGCAAACGGTTTGGTTCACAACCCAGATCTGTACGTGACGCAGTTGTTCAGAACTAGTACCGCCAGCCTGAAAAAAAAATATCATGTGAAAAAAAATACCGGGCGTAAATTTTGTTTACAATGTAAATTGAATTGTGAGCACACATAACAAATTTTTTCTTACCTGGGAGTGAAAATTCTATAATGTTCTCGGCGACAACGCCGTATTGCCTTTACAAAGGAAAAGTACACTTTATGAAGATTCAATCTAACTTACAGAAGTCCTGCCCCATCCGATAGCCCAGACAGCGGCGTTGTCGGGAGTGTTGAGGTTGGGTCCAGCGATGGAACCAGCGCGGACGTTGTTGTTGAATGAGAAGGTGCCAGTAATGCGGAGGACGGAAATATCACTATCCAATGTATTCCGGTTGTATGCGGGATGATTGAGGATCCTTTGGAATGTGTGGACCACACCACCGCTGTTAGCGTTTGTAGAGCCCACACGAACGCGCCAGGTGGAAGGCTGATTGGGGCTCCTGTGAAAAAAAGACTGATTTTAAATTTGTATCATCGCGGGTTATACCCATTTTTTCTATAATACGGATATTAACTCCCACAACGATGATCAAAGGTACATACGCTTAGAAAATGCAAAATTATTATAACATAGGAACACATGAAGCTTCGGGAAGCTTATGAGAAATAATATTGCCACAAACTCATAACTACATGCTATAATTTCCTGTCGTGGATGTCACATACATTGTAAATTATACAACACACAAGATAAAAACACACACCAAGAACGAGGAAAGAAATTTAAAGTAAAAAACGTATATCAATGAATTGTTACAATCTTACGTGTAACAGTGAGCAGCTGATACAATAGATCTATTGTTGATTATAGCTCCGCCACATGCCTGTCTAAACGTTGAGCCCGATCCCCGCAACATAGACGCTCCGAAGGGGTATTGGGCTATACTAGTTACAGAACCCCCAACAATCCTTTGAGGATCGTAGGGCGCAGCTGAAAACAAGCATATTAAATTATATACAAACTAGAGAACCGCCCGCGCTTCGCTTGGGGACCCGTAGGTAACACGTAACAGCCGCGTAGGTCCTGCTCCCGTAGGAATCTCGGCTAAGAAGTAGCCTATGATATGATATACTGGAACACCAGATCAGATTTGCCTATGACTTAAGTAAATTTTGATAGCGTGATTCAGAACTTGCAAATGAATTTTACTAACGCCATCTATGAACAACATCCGGAACTAAATATCTAGCAACTAACAAAACATCGATCTTCCCATGGGAATGAGAGGTTTTTCCGCGGTAAAAAGTAGCCTACGTCGCTCTCCACCCTCCTAACCTCCTAACTATCCCCACACACATAAACCATACCATATAATAGCCCTGTTGCGACGTGAAAGAGTCACAAACAAACAAACACACTTGCACATTTATAATATTAGTAAGGGTAAGGATGTCCGACGAACATAATATGTAAGTGTAGTTTACCAATAAAATGGTAATTAGGGGAAATAAATTTCGTTAATTACCAAGACATCAAGCATAAATAATTACAACTCAAGCCCGTCTTATATGAAAGCATTTGTTATGTTGCTTTATTTTTGCTGTGTTTGTTTGAGAAACAAAAAATAATGTTACATTTTGGGGAGGCATTGGTTATCCACAACACGGGAAATATTAATGTGAGATCAACAATCCTTACGTCTTGATATGTTATTTTATGCCACTGTACTAAATTAAATCTAGCATAAACTACTTGTAAGAAGCTTAAATTAATTAATTAAAAATTATTATCTAGCATAAACTACTTGTAAGAAGCTTAAATTAATTAGTCTAAGTTAGACTAAAACTTGCTCTAAGCTGTAACGGATCAATTATGATAGTGAATTTAAGCTATGAAAATTTAAGCATACCCGAGACGGCAGCCAGGCCAAGGGCTAAGACCACTAACAACTTCATTTTCAAGTCTGATGTACTGTTACTTGTTGCGCAGTACAGCAACGACTAAACATTATTTTAAATGCATATTATGTATAACTCACAATCAGCAGGATTAATTATACGGTATGAAAAGCCTTCATTTATCTGAAATTTACAACTTTAATGGATTGATTAACAACTTGATAACTTTACATGAGTATTAAATGTGACATAATATGGTCATGGATTATGTATGTCCATTTCAAAGGTTATGTATTTCATTTTACGGCTCGGTTGATTTGGCTATCCGTCCATCGAACGACGTCCATCATTAAATTTAATAATTCAGGGTTAGCATCAAACGAACGACTCCAAGTTTCTCTTATAGACGTGCAGAGACTCATCACTTTAGAGAGAGAGAGAGAGAGCTCTCTCATCACCCTATAGTAAATGTCTTCTCAATTCGCCATTTTCATACTCCGAACGTTGCTCCGAAGTTTTGCCTGAACCCCATACCTGGGTTCATCTGGCCAAGTTCCATAACTATGTAGGTAGATTCACGGTGCCCTGAAAACTGAACCCACTTGGGTCTACCTCCCCACGGTCTTGGCTCTCAACTGAGCACACCGGGGTTTAACGTTTCCCGTCTCCGGTCAAACTTGGATCACTCAGATCCCTCGTAACTCTTTATTTCAGCATCTAATTATCCCTATAATAGAGAATCTGAGAATATAGTCGATGACACTTCCACAATTCTGAAGGATTGAACAACGCCTCATACAGTCTTACATGGATCTTTTGGCGTGTGGGTGACAGAGACAGCGCCTTACAGGTAAGGCAAACTGTAAGGCACTGTCTCTGTCATCCACGCGCCAAAAGATCCTTCTACGACTATATGTTTTTGTTAGTAATTTACAATAAATACATTACAATTCCTGCAGAACTAAGTTTTCGGGGTCCTGTAGTTAATAACAAATATAAAAATAGCGCCTTATTTATTTAATTCCTTAAATCCTTATCCTTATCCTTACTCCTTACTAATATTATAAATGTGAAAGTGTGTTTGTTTGTGACTCTTTCACGTCGCAACATGGCTATTATATGGTATGGTTTATGTGTGTGGGGATAGTTAGGAGGGTGGAGAGTGACGTAGGCTACTTTTTACCGCGCAAAAACATCTCATTCCAATGGGAAGATCGATGTTTGTTAGTTGCAAGATATTTAGTTCCGGATGCTGTTAATAGATGGCGTTAGTAAAATTCATTTGCAAGTTCTGAATCACGCTGTCAAATACTACATGTAATTTACTGAAAATGAAAATGAAATTTAATGATTTATTTCGAACTTGGTTATTACAAACACTTTTCGAATGCCACTCTACGCCATCGCTTCCACAAATCCCTACGATGTGTGGCCTTGGCCTTGGTACTGAAGTCATATGCAAATGTTATGGGCTTCTTTTTAGCTGAGATTCCTAAGGAGCGGGACCTACACGGCTGTTACCTACGGGTCCCGAAGCGAAGCGCGGGCGGTTCTCTGGTATTTCCAATAAATACATAAATCCATTATTTTAAACTTTATTTTATTTATATGAAGTATTCAACGTTTTTTGTGGGAAAAATTAACCAAAATTTCACATGGGTAGGCAACCCCATCCCGCGATTCCATATTCAAAAGCTACGTCATTGCGGTTCAAAAGTGGCTACACTTTTTAGAACGCATTATAAATGAGCATTGCTTCTCTAGTACTTTGGTACATAGTATCTTAATGGGACAGACCCGTGCTCAGTGGTGTGCCATTAATTGGTTGCAGCCAAAACGTCAACTGGATATCACGAATGAATTATAAGCGTGGAGGAATTTATGCCTGTGCTCTGACGATGAAAACTAACACAATACGTTCGTGTTCCGCTAAGCGATCACTGCTCCTTACAACTCTTCTACACAAAGTGGTGTTTTGAGCGTATCTCATATTGTCGTTGTACGTTTATCGTAGTGTTGTTTAAAATTGTACCGCTTGTGACATTGACAAGGTTTCGATGCTTCGTAATTATAATAGAATAGAAAAGACAATTTGATTAATCAGCCATACTTTTACGAGAACTTGGTTTGTTATGAAATGATGCTATGATATGCATATATGCATGATAATTACATCATGGTCCATTGTGTTATAAACTAGGATTAAAAAACTAACCGACTTCAAAATCGATAAGTAGGAATAACTCTAAGTGTACCTACCTCTTAGATGTTGCTTAAATATGGGACGAGACCACAAGCACCAGCGTTTGCATAAAAAAATAATTATCAAAATCGGTTCACCCACTACAAAGATATGAAAACACCCAAAAAGTACAGTCAAATTGAACCTCCTGCTTCTTTTTAAATCTGTTAAAAATGAATCGTAGTGCCTCGAGGCAACCATACTCCTAGAAAAGGACTATCTAACAAACCATTTTTTCATTTAAAAAAAAATTTAATTTCATTCATCGGTGACTAAGGTTCAATAATCTCGACAAATTTTTACACCGAAAAGCCGCTATTTACCGTGCCACCCTGCTGCTCTTTCAGTGGAAATTGGCCTTAAAAGCACTCACGAATAACTTGGAAAATCTAAACCAATTCTTCAGTGAAAGCGTCACATTTTGTAGGCACTAAAATCCATGTAATTTTTTACTCATAAACTTACTAGCTTCTGAAAAATCCATTGAAATAATTGGATATGAACTAATGTTAGTTATACTTATGATTTCGAGGTTATTGAGTTAAACTTTCGCATAAAAAGTCATAAACATTGTGATATTATAAAAAAATGTTCACCTACATTAAATAGTTTAAGAAGATCAAGTGGTAGTTATCTACTGATTTTTATAATAGGATAGCAATTAGAAAAATAATCTGTCTTCTAATATTTAAATAAATTTACAAATGTAGTCTCATTTCATTTTCACCAATTTGCAAAAGTTGTTTGTAGGTTATTTCTGTTTGCACTTATTTATGTATATTAGGTTCACAACATTTAATGACAAGAAAAGATGAGAAATGAAAGATGTAGGTAAAGTAGGTACTAAAATAACTTTATTGTTACAAAACACAACTTTACAGTATTAAATTAAACACAAAATTTTGACTTATGCATTAGCTATAATCCAAGACGTGAAACGGCTAACGCGAACGTTGACTGCTGGGTAGCGCGGCTGGGCGCACATGAAGCTGAATGACGTCACGCCCATGATGACGTTACCATACAGAACAGGGCTTCCCGTATCACCACCGCACTGTCCTCGGCCGCCGATGTCCAGCATGCCAGAACATACCATATTGTCAGTGATGGCTTGCGCTAGTTCGGCGTACCGCATCCGGCATACAGCTTGGTTTATTGTCCAAACTTGGACATGGCGCAATTGCTCTACCGTGTTTCCCATGAACTGAAAAAATAAAAGCATTTTTTTATTTTATTTGAGTAAAAAATAACTTTTTAGTTTTAGAACATCTTGGATATAATAATTATTTTGTATTCGCCCATAATGATATACAATTGAATTACCAGCATTAGTATCTCTTAACAGATAGTTTGTGTTACTAAACGCAAACAGGACCACCAATTACTACGCAGAAGGACAATAACTATACAAATACATACCTTGTGCTATGAAATTGTACCTTCTGTAGTGAACTTACTACTTAGCTCGTCAGGTTGACTACTTCATACATAAAAGCTTAAGGCCTTAAGGAATAAAGTTGATCACTGTAGTAGAACTCACATTAAGTGCTCCCCATCCTATAGCCCAGACAGCTGTGTTATCTGGCACATTAAAGTTAGCTCCAGCAATGGAACCAGGTCTGACAGTGTTGCCGAAGACGAAGGTCGTAGCTGAGCGCAGGATGGCGATATCGCTGTCCAAGGTCGCTTGCCGATAGTTAGGGTGGATGATAAGGAGGTTTACGTTATGAAGAGCACCGCCGCTGTGTGCATTTGTAGATCCAACTCGGATCCGCCAGACCGCAGGCGGGGCATTCCTAAATTAGTGTATTGATAAATATTTAAAATTTATACAATATATGAGAAAATTTGATACTGGAAATTTATACAATATTATTACTCGTATATGACAAAATTAGATACTGGCAAAATTTCTTTAGGTAACCAATCTTTCAAACATAAGTAATTGATAGATCGAACCAAATTTCTAGACTACTTTTGTGTTGTGTTAAAGAATAGTTATAATAATTTAAACCTGGACGGTAAATGAAATATTTGAATTTGAAAATGATGCAAAATTAATTTAATATAGCCCAGTACGTTTATACTTCTTTTTGCTCGCGACTTTGTGTCAACCACAAACTACCGTAATAAATCTAAAAATATAATAACATTGATTTATTAGGTACTTAAAAATTGAGAAAAATGTTGATTTTGAGTAACTAGCGCTTGAGAATAAATTGAAATCTGGAGAGGTAGTTTATAGTTAATAAGCATCCGCAAAGAACGGTTTTTATCATAAGTAGGTACTAAAAGTAAAATAGGTCTTGAGAATTTGTTTTAAAATTATAATATCGATTCTAAAAATATGATTATGATTATAAATAATGAAACACCTACTTAAACGTTTTTAGTAAATCAAAAATTTAACTTAAAGATGAAATTTTCTATGAAAATGAGTCAAAAGTACTTCAAAAGTATTCGACATGGGCTAAGCCGTGGGCAACAGCTATTTTTAATACAATCGTCATCCAAATTCAACCTGTAATAAACAAAACAAATTCAACCTGTAATAGACAGAAAGCAAACTTACTCAAAACATTGTGCAGCTGTAAGAATCGATCTATTGTTAATAATAGTACCACCACACGCAATTCTGAAATTGTTTCCCGTCGCAAGCCGAAGCAAGGATGCGCTGAATGGATACTGTTCGATGATAGTTTGGAATCCCCCGACAATCCGACCCGAATCAGCGGGCAAAGCTGAAAATTTAATGACAAATGAGCATAATAATGGCCGTGATGTACGCAAGATGAATTACAGAATCAACTAATAAAAATAAATAAATAATGTGCTGCTACAGATAAACAGGTTACTAAAACATACCAGCAACAGCTGCAAATATGAAAGGCGCGAAAATTAAAAAAACGCGCATTTTGACGTCCTCAAGAGTCGTGTTAATAAAAAATTATGATAAAAAGGTAAAAAATTTGTAGTATAGATAAAACAAATTCGAACAAAAGATAAGCTTAAGCTGACTTCTCTAAAATTTGTCGTTAATCCTAGTTGTCACACGGTTTGTGATTAAAGAGAAACAATAAACCTGCAATAAATAAAATTTTAATCTTTTATTTTTCCATAAATAATTTTAGATAACAAATGATAAATACTACGTTTTTGATATATACTCAGAAAATCAATTATTTGAAGATATTATTCCAAAATTTTGTCAATAATAAACTCTAGCACTTAGATTAAGCGTTTACATCCTAATTGTAAATACATAAATCGTAAAATGCCGGTTGAAGATGCCTTTTTGCACATTTTTTGTATCTTTTATCAACTAAAATTTGTCAAACACAATATTGATTCCCACAGAGTTCATCAAGAAACTAATTTTGAAAAATTGTTAAAATGTTCTCTACATACCAAATAAAATAATAATAATAAACACAGTAGGTAGGTACATATTCCATAAATTCAATGTCTTTAGCTAAAGAAAAAGAAAACTGGTTACAAAAATAACAGTAAATAAAATTCAATTCAGGAAAGTTTGATTCGGGAAGAAAGAGTCTTAAAGTTGAACCCCGATTATAAGATAAAACTGCGAAGACTACTTGACTTCTTCAAATAAGTTTACGTTATGGTCGGTAAGACACAGGTGGACAGACAAAAAGACAGACGGACAAACGAAAAAAATAATTATTATTGCTATGGGAATATCTATTATCTATTATAAAAACTATCTATAGACATCCTACAGAAAACATTGGGCAAGGAACATTTTTTTTTTCTTCGTGTAAAATGGAAGAACTCCAGACCAATATAAATCAATTTGCTCGGCGGAATCATTCGTATTCTGTCCGCATGCCGGCCCATATCAAAATATTCTCCAATATTACCGAACGCGGTATAGAAGGTACTAAAAGTGGATTTTGCAAAGAGCCCACTTAATTCTGTAACACATTGAGTCAAGTACTTTGTAGATCTACTTATGCTCAAAAGGCGAAAAGTTAAAGTAATTTAGTTTAGCTGATAAGCTACAAGGCACTTATAGCCCGCCGGCTCTGTCGATCCTAAGTTATAGAGTATGTCAACAATGGATAGCTGTACTGCGGTCTAAAGGTGTAAAGAGTAATTTTTTTAAATATTTACGTGCTTCTGAGGGCTCATAAAGTCGATTATCTTTGTTAGAATCGTTAGACAGCAAACGTTTAGTCATTCTAAACTGCCAGCAACGTGCTGTACATAGTATGCTCTAGACTTTTTTCCTATAATACCCTTTCGAACGCCATTAATGGGTTGAATCCAGCATTAAATTACTAAAAACTTTATAGCTATTTACTAATAACCTTTTCTCTTTTCGCGTAAGAAAACTTCGGTTGGATATTCACGTCAAAAATTAGCCATTGTTTTGACAGGTAGATCTAAGTCAAAACAAATATTAGTATCACCATGTTGTAGATATTAATCTCACCTACACTACACCTCGGTGTAGATATTAATCCTAAGCCTCTGCACAAAACAGGGATCATTAAAAAAACTAATAACGTTAAAGTTAAAGGATATTAACGAAGTATGATTACATCCAAAAGTCATGACATACCAGAATAGTTTGCAACGACCCTCATTCTGCAGTAGGTAATCCAATTGTAAGCCATTCCCGTGATTCAATTCATCCGTGTATAATTCCGAACCGGGGCATTTTGAACTAGCGTTTTGAGAGTTGAATTAATTAACTGTATTATTCCGTATTACTCATCGATATCCACGGATTATTTGGTTTATTTGCGACATAAACGCCATTTGTCGAATGATATTTGTTAATCTAAAATTAGGGCATGCAAATAGGTAGGTACATTTCAAAGGTAGGCCATTTTTTATTAGATTACCTATTTATTAGGAGTTTTCGAATGGGTTTATTAAAACAACGTTGGCTGTTTTAACCTACACAAAAACAAAACGAAACTTAGTACTTAGGACGTTCTGGAATATGTGAATCAATTGGAAACAATTGAATGATGCAAATTTTTTGAGTTATTTTGATGCCTAAGAAGAACGAGTAAAAATATGAATAAATCCTGTAGGTATAAATCCTCCATTTAGAGCAAAATAAAAGACTGGGCTGCTTCGCAGCTATTGCACAGATATTACGAGCTTATAATAACAAATTGTCTCACGGGTCATGCAATGAATTGTTTATAACAACGAGAAAAATAGTGAAAGCTACGAAAGTATGATTAGTCACTACTGTTGATAAATAAAACCGGCCAAGTGCGAGTCGGACTCGCGCACAAAGGGTTCCGTACCATTATGTAGGTATAAAAACGCCAGAAAAATCTGGTCTGTTGTATGAAAGCCTCACTTAAATATTTAATTGTTTTATTGTAGCCACATATTACGCACAACGCCATCTCTTGGACCGAAAGGTAACTAACCTATCGCTGAGGCGTCGAACTTAAATAATTAGTATGGGCGCCCACTTAAATATTTATTTTATTCTGATTTTTAGTATTTGTTATTGTAGCGGCAACAGAAATACATCATCTGTGAAAATTTCAACTGTGTAACTATTACGGTTCATGAGATACAGCCTGGTGACAGACGGACGGACGGACGGACGGACAGCGAAGTCTCAGTAATAGGGTCCCGTTTTACCCTTTGGGTACGGAACCCTAAAAATCACTCCCAGATTTAAGTGTAACAACCGAGTGGTCTACTTAAACAACCGGGACAAGTCCAGTGGGCATTTCACTGAGGAGGGATCGGTAAATTCACACAAAATGACGCAACTTTTCACCATCAATCAATTACAAAATATCTATATGTACGTATCCATACGTACGTATACATATGCAATATCTACGTATCTATCAATTATTTCCACCAATCTAGAACTTTGTCCATGCTAATTGAAAACGAAGGGTTCACAAGTTTCCAGAGCCGATAAAACAAACTATGGCATTTGAATAAAACTTACCAGATCCCTACTTCAACATAAATTATTCTATATGCGTTCATACATTACGCCGTATAGTTAATTTGGAAACATTTATCATAATTTACAGCGGTTGAAAAGCGCAGAAATGAAACAAGCTTTATCAACGCAATTCCTGTTTACCCTTTTATGTTTACACGTTTCAATTTAATTGTTTCCTTCAAAATGAGAGTCATAATTGAAACGTAGATTTTTGACTTAATTAAATGTGAAAAACATGAGACCGGAAAGGAAGCCGATGTTTTATCAAAATGTAATGCATGGTTGAAATTCCAAATAACGGAACCGACTAGGCAATCTACATTTATGCATACAAATCTTTACTTCACTCCATTATACATTTTGAATCGTCGATTCCTCCATTAATGATCATGTAACTTCAACCACTTGACAGATAGAGGCCACATAGGCAAAATATATGGATCCTATTCAGTATTCATCCCGAGAACTCGTTGATGTACGTAGTTTGAAAAGCTCTTAGGTTTGCTATATATTCGATCAAAATATATAGTAATAGTGAGATCAAACCCTTACAGCTTGAACTCTGTAAAGTACAATCTTCCTCTCATACCTACGATAAAATTTCTCAAGATCAGATATCAAATTTTTGTGAATCGAGTCGATTGCAAAACCTATTTTCTAAATGAGAATAGTAAAGACATGTGATACGCACTGATAAATCCTGATAAGAAAAAGTTATCCAAAGAAATTGCGACTGACTCAATACACAAACACAGTAATCTCGAGTGCAAGGAATTTATGGTGCATACCTACCTACCTACAATATTAGAAGTTATTTATCATATGAAACCCAGTCTCTTATTGTTTGTCAGCGGTAACGGTATCTTATTCCTAATAAACTTTTATTGATGCCGTAAACGGCGTCTCTAGACATTACAGTGATACTATGAATCAGAACGGTGAAATTGAAACACAGAACGTCGTTTATGAACCTGTTTCTACTATAGGTAAGTTTAACATTATGGTTTACAAAAAAGCCTTTGTTATTTGTAGACGCTACAAGACTCTAATGATCAGACCTTACACAAACAATGGCCATTAACAGAGCCGACTGCAGATATAATGGAATGATCACATCGTTTGTCTCGAAGGGCGGAGGAGACACGAAAGTAAAGACGTTACATTATACCCACACCTCGGCTGTAGTAAAAATTCCATGCCTTTCTTGCACGCTTAGTGGAGTGCAAATGAGGATTCTCGCTGATTATCTTACGTTTTATAATGCGTTAATTGTACCCAATTGCCATATTAAAGATAAGTGTAGATACGCTAAGTCTTAAGATTATGATATATTGTTGCCTTTGTAATATGCTACTAAAGTGATATGATACAATAGATTATTCTAGTAATATTGGCCTTTACAATTAAATTCATATTGGTGTTTTTCTTTTCAAGAGAGCCTTTTTAGTCTGAGTATATTTTGTTAGACACTCGGCAAGGAAACGATCAAATTAGTGGTAAGACCTCAAGGTTGTCCATGGGTAACAAGCATGCCATCAGATCACCAATGCCTTGCCAAATAAAAACCTAGACAAAGGCGTCGAATTTCTTTGCTGGAGATAAATTAAATTATATTATTGCTGGATATAAACTAAATTATTTATCTAGATCAACTAAAAAATCACGACATGGTACAATTTGCATGGTACGTACGAGTAGTAAGTTCATTTTCTTATCTGTTTTGCGTAGAGAGATAGGGATGCTCATTTTGAATTATGATTGACAATATTGACATCATACTCGTAATGTGTTGTAAAGTCTTCGGTATTATGCATCGAAATCAGACCTCGTTACTGACTCCGCTAGTGAAAGCTTTGATATGGCAAACGTTCTCTTACTTCGGGGATCTTACTAAAGCTAGCGTAGCTCCTCTATTTGTAAAAATAAACCAAGATAGGAAGGTGTGGAGCCGGTTACACTTTTTTAGAGGCGACCATCTCAGTCCTCAAGGGTAGCAACGCATCTGTTACCGAATTAGAACGAGACTCATACTAACAATAACTAACTGTACTATTACTAACATTAACTAACAGGACTAATTATCACTAACAGTCCCTGTCCTCACACTCATTAACAAACTAACCAACTAATATTCTAACACCATCTACTAACTAGACTAACCATCCTAGTCCCTGTGAGTCTAGTTCTACGTCGGTCACAGTTGTTATGGGCGGCAGCGGAAGGGTGGTGCTGCATGCTCGTTTGCTATCTTAATTAAAAAAAAAAAAACAAAAAAGATGTGGATAGTTATAATCATGGCGAATAAATAAGCCGCATGACTTTTATCTGAAGATAAATGCGCATACAAACAAAACAAATCATCGACCTACAATGCATAATATAGTAAAGATAACATTGCCAGTTCAATAACTCCGTTAAAGTGACTGAATTGATAATTTACACACGACGATTGCGACCACTTTACTACGGGTGATTCCTTTCCGTGTGACAACTTCGAGGGTTTTAAGTGAATAGCCAACAAGTGGTGGCACACTAGTGGCGCAACTGTGTTACCGTAACCAATTGCCATTCAAGGGATCCTGAGAAATTTGAAAAAAAAAAGAAAATTTTAATGATATATCCAAATTACTTTCCTGTGTCCGGGTTATTGATATCTTACCTTAATGTTTTATGGCGCCCATAACAAAGGAAATCCTAGTTAAAGCTTTGAGCCATCCAATAGTTAAATTACCTATGAAGATCAGAATCACGAAAACAAGTTATAAGTAAACGCCAAAAGGCGTTAACCCAAGCGTTGTGGGACGAAGATAAAACAAAAAGACAAGCACACGATGCCGCCCGTTATCTACACCCTACCACCTTTTTTGTATTGAACATAAAATACATAATATATAAAAGACTTGTAATACTTCAATAATTTCATAACTGTCCCAGAATTCTCACTAGAATGTTTAATAATATTATAATCACAGGGCAAAACGTTATAGCGACATTCCACCAATATTGAAGATACGTTTAGTGTCAGCATTAACTTCAAAACTACCTTTGCCCGTGGCTTCGCTCGTGTTTAATTTTCTTTGTAATAAGTAGGTACTCTTCGGCCTTTTTGTGTTCTTTACATTCATGCAAAATTTCAGGCCAATCGAAATACCTACATACTGGCTAAGGCGTAATGAGCAACCAAACTCAGTTTCGCACTTACCTAATACTATTAGGTCGGTACAAATTTGGTAGGAACCTATATACCATCAGAACCTTTATGCACACGACCTGTCCAGAGAAGTGAAACTGGTTGTAACTGGTAGGAAACTGGTTGTAGGATAATATTTGGCACAAACAACGTGTGTGACGGAGCGCGACTGATGTTCACATGTTTACATGAGATTGGCTAGGGCCATATGGTTTAATACATATGTTAAGCCATGTACAATATCCGAAAAATAGCAAGCTAACCGAATTATATGTGGGCGTCGTCGTCCATAGTCATAATACCAGTACAATAACACCAAATGTATAACAGTTACCCAGCTTTCCGAGAAAAAGAAAAGATATGTTCCCCATGACAATTATGACATCACAAGCTCCGATATGAGAACATTCTTCGTTCACTCAAATATCTACGCAGTCACTAAATCTGAGATACGTAGTCATAATGAGTTATCTATTATTGTCATAATCATGTTTCATCAATGCTACCTATACCTACCTGAAATTTTATGGAGACATTAATAAGAAAACAGGCACTTTTGCAATTAGGTTGCTGTGGATTATCTCATTACGAATACGGAGTCTATAATTATTACGGCTTATTGCATTTGTATTTGATTTATTTAGAAATAGACCGTATTGATATCGAAGTTAAGATAAATTGAGTGGTACTTTAAGTAATGGTCTACCTTTTTTCTTTCTTTCTTTTATGGTTGACCAGGCATCGGTAATGCTTTTAGTTTTACTGAAATTCATGGGCGACAGTGACCACTTCTCATCAGGTGGCTTCTTTACCTACGCGCTTATCGCTTATTAAAATAAAATAAAATGTGTTTTCTTCGCTTACGATTACTTTTAAATGATGTAGTAAACTATTAAATATTTGATTAAAATTGATTTCGTACTTTTTTGGTATGAATCCTAGGACCTAAGTGTGTAGAGTAACGGTCTAGAAATAGATGCGAAGTAAGAAAACATTTTAAAAGCATGATAAGACACAACATAAATACGTTAAATATACATATTAAGTGTTTAGATCACTTGAGCTAGCTAGTAATATGCAAATATGATTAAATTTGAAAGCCATCTGCAAGGACAAACCATTGTTTATTCGCGACTTCACGTGAGTGGGCGGCCTTGCAACCTGCTCGGAATACATTTGCAATATTTTATTCTACTTTTTCACATTATTCAACAAACAATGGAAAATAATTCTATTTCATATGTAGTTGTATGTACCTACTTCAGCAACCTATTTGAATTATTATTTAATCTTATGGCAGTCAGGTATTGAAAAACATTTGGATACTTAACGTTCTGTAGCACAAAAAACAATATACGAGTACCTACTTTGTCTGGTGGTTAGCGTTTTTGAACATTGTAGATATCTTGGAACAGAGATCCTTTCGCTACGTGTTTTTAGAACAATCGATAGATCAATCAAACGATATTATAAATCGGAAGAATTTTCCTGAAAATATTTTTTAACTCCTTGTTTTTTCAGACTTGACCGATTATTTTTGTGATGTTGTCCTTTCAGCAATCTCAACTATTTACAACCATAATGAATGACAAATGTTTATTATCCCAAAAGATAGTGAGGACAATGCTACCATTTAACTGCATCTATATCAACCAGCTAGGTATTTTAATATTGTTTTGAGTTTATTTTATCAGTACCTTACGATAACCGTAGGATAACCTAGTTTCATTCGTATAAATAAGATTTCTTATGATCGTGCCGAATAGTTAACGATTTTTCATACTTTCGAAGTAACGATTTCCGATAACAATGAGATTGTTATCTGGGCCAGATATGGACGGAGGTGCAGCTGAAGTGGCTTTTTTGGCAGGTCAGTGATATTTACAATAATACCGACATCTACACAAAAGTTTCATAACTATAATATTGCTAGGCTATACAGAATATCACTCGCTAAAACGACGAATTCTCGTGTACTATAAAACTCAATATTAGAAGGCACAATAAAATGCTCGTCTTACGTCTGCCGATCGAATAATCCATGGAACAATATGACAGAATTTTTTATTTATTTAATTTATTTAATTTAATTTTTATTATTATTTATTTACACCTTCTTTTTTATTTCTCGTCTGTCTGTTCTCGCAGATGACCCGCTCGATGGGCGATAGATTTTTGTTAGAAAATCTGAAAAGAAAAACCTTCCTCATTACATGTCGCCTCCCCTCTCCTCTAAACGCACCGTTCTTCTCTACAGCACCTTTCCACTCCACACCTCGCCCCATCAGCACTCCAAATGTCATATTATCATCTCCGCTGATCCTGCTCCTCACAGTTGTATACGTACAGGTATACGTTCCTCCGTTACAGTAATTTAACCAGAACATAAAAGTAGGTACATCTAGATTTGAAAGTCTCTTCCGGCACACGAAGTCGAAGTTCGAACGCAATCAATATTTAAAGCTTCGGCCAAACCTGAGCGTCAGTAACGCGGGAAGCGGGACGCGATGCGGGAGCGTCTGCAACGCGAAATTTAACGTGCACACCTACGCGACTGCGGCGCGAACCGCGAACTTCATTTGCTAATTGACAGTCACTAAAGCTGTTCGTCTTAATCCGGTATAACATAACTAACTATTATTTACTTACCATCCATTTGAAATTCCGGACCAATTGAATCCCATATTTTATCCTTTTTTCGTAAATTCTTATAGTCTCTGTTTTTCAAATCATATAAGACAGGAAATCCTCTCACCGTTTCTATAAATTGCTCTGTATTTTCGTCTGGTGTTGGCATCGTAAACGAAATAATTAGTAATAACAAAGGCTTTCTTGCACATAAACACATCTAACCACTAGACGCGTGCGTCCCGCTCTGTCGACGCGGCCGTCCCGTGTTGTGGTCGCGTAGGTGTGCAAAGCGCCATAGATAAAGTATGGGTAGCGTCCGCCGCGCGGCAGACGCTCCCGCTTCGCAGTCGCTTTGGTCGCCCAGGTGTGTCCGAAGCTTAAAGGGAACTTAGCTTTAGCTAGATTTAAACGTCCCTTCCGGTACGTTGAGCGCAGTTCGAACGCATCACTAATTTTTAATTTCACATAGTATCGATACTATTTGCAGTGCAATTTCGTGGCTTTTACATCGTCGTACATCGCACATCTCGACACTAACGCTTGCAATTCAGAGAGAATTTGCTTTCTACGTAGCCGCTCCAGGCCCACGGGAAATTAGCAAGTGTGATGGATTACCTTATTAGTGTAACAATTTATTTTTAAAATTGTGATAGGTTGTCTATTAGTTCATATATATTTTTATTATATTATTATATGTTATATGTATTATTATTAATGTAGGGATGGTAGGCAAATTAAACGGCTCGATATTAATTTTCTTCCTTTATTTCTATTCAACGTCTTAATTAATTCGCGCTCCGTCCGCGTCCCTCGTCTTGCACACCACAATCCGCCATATCTTTTTTTCCTACATCCGTCGTCTCTTTCACACATCTACATTCATACGTCATACTATCTCTTTCACACAATCGTCATCCATAAACAATCATACTACCATAATGCCATAACAAATAGTTTTCTACAGACTCGATACAAAACAAATAAAATCATCCATCCTTCCCACACTCGGCCGTCCTGCATCTAAAACCAAAACAAGAACAATTAACACTTTCCATCCTGAATTTACAAAAAATCTTACTTAATGCTTACATTATACAGTCTATAGTAAGTAACTAAAATTACATTAAACATAAAGCGGTTAGCTGTTAACAATGGTTAGCGACTTTAGTAACATGAACTGAAACAAAACATTAGGCACTCAAAGTTAAACTTAAATTTTCACATATTAAAACATATCTCAACCAACTAAGTCTTATCCATACAATGCTATACTTGTAATTATTTAAGGAAACATTTCAGTAAATGATAAATGACAACTTTACATTTTATAGGTAGATCATTTTATAAGTAATAAACACAAATATTATTGAGGTATGTTAGGTACATAACATCTTAATACACTTTCCACAATTTTACTGGAATGCAATGTCTAGCAAAATTTAGTCTAACTAAATATAGAACTAAATAATATCTAACACTTTACAAATTAAGTCTTACACATTGGATCCATGTTCGACACAAAATACACATAGAATTGCAAAGTATTATTGTCCCCATGGCCTCCCAGTATACCTACCAACAAAAGAATGTCACACCCATGTTGGAAACATCCTATCACTTAAATACCTACAGGAACAAAATACTTTACCAACAACTTCAAGAATGCAAATCAACTTACCTATTCAAGTGAAAGAACACCATTCGATTTTTGCCTGAAACTATAGCTTCTAGATATAACTTGTGATTTTTCCTTTCTAGTTATGTGCCAAACTTAAACTCCAATAAATAATAGACTACTAAACATCTCAACATGGCCAAGGTTTCATATAATCTGCAGCAGTACAGGTCTGTCTCGGTCCCTCAGATGTAAAATCTAACTTCTCAACGTCATATCTGTCCATTCCTTTATTCTTGACAACCTTGTATGGACCAAAATACTTCGGCTTGACTTTTAATCCTGTTCCAAATTGAGTCCTTTTAATAGCAACAATATCACCTACTTGATATATCTTACTATCTTTTCTATTTTTATTGTAATTAGTTTCATTTTCCTCTTGAATTTTCAACAATGCTTCTTTTGCTTTTATTCTTAGGTTCTCTCTGTTTTGACAAAATAATTCTTTTTCTTCGTCCTGTAACAACTTAAAAATATCATGATCTTCTTTCATTTTCATCCTAGTGCCAAATAACAACTGAAATGGAGAGGTACTTATACTCCTGTGATAGGTGCTGTTCAAAGCTCGCTGTACGCGACTCACATGTCTATACCACAGAGATGGTGATTCAACACACAATTTGGTCAATACAGAAATAATTACTTTGTTGATTCTCTCAACCTGTCCTTTACCTCTCGGAACTCCCGTAGTTATTTTCACATGCTGAATACCTTCAGTCTCACAATAGTCTACAAATTCATGGCTGGTGAAAGCAGTTCCACGATCCGTTATCAAGCGAACTGGATTTCCAAAAGTTTGCTGGTGAACTTTAAGCTTTTCAATTGCCTCTTTGCTTGTAGTGCCTTTCGTTGGAAAAAGCCACACAAACTTAGTGAATCCATCCACAAAAGTGAGAATATGATTATATTGCTTCTTGGTATCCGTCATTGGACCAATGTGATCTAAATGAATTGTATGAAGAGGTGAATCTTCCTTCTGTATAGGATGTAACAATCCTTCCTGTTTTCCACTCTTCCTACTGGCAAGCAAACATGGTATACACGCAGATATGTAATCTTCAACTTTTTTATCAAGTCTCTCTATATAATAATCATTATTTATTAAATCTATCGTCTTCTTTTTTGCAAAATGCCCATTGCTATGAGCCCTGTCTATAATTTCATTTTCCATGCTCGTAGGTATAACTAATCTTTTTTCTATCCCCTTGTAAATTATTCCATTTTCTAAACTATAATCCTGAAAAGACTTATCCTGTAATATTTCAAAAATAGCTTTTAATTTTTCATCTGAATGCTGAGCATGTTTGATAGAATCATGTAGCGTAATTGCAGCAACATATGGCATTCGACTCAACGCATCCACATGTCTCATTCTGTTTCCTTCTCTATGCTCAACAGTGAAAGTAAACTCTTGTAGGTATAATACCCATCTTGAAATTCTTGAAGATAAAGGTAATTGTTTCTTATTGAGTGTCATTTGAAAAGATTTACAATCTGTGACTAATTTGAATTTGATACCAAAAAGATAATGTCTGAACTTTCTTACTCCCTCCACAATGGCTAATGCTTCTAACTCGTAGCTACTGTACCGGCTTTCTGCGTTGCTCGTCTTTCTGCTCATAAAATGAACTGGATGCAGCTCTCCATCATCACAGCTTTTTTGCATCAGTATTGCTGATAGAGCTATACTCGAAGCGTCGGTATGTAACTCTGTTGAAAAATTTGGATTAAACATACCTAATACTGGACTGCATGTTAATTTATCTTTCAGACTATTAAAGGCTTTCTTACACTCGTCATCAAATACAAAGTTAGCATCTTTTTTCAACAAATTAGTAAGAGGTCTGGCTATTGCAGCAAAATCTGGTATGAACTTTCGGAAATAGGAACTGAGTCCTATAAAACTGTGTAGTTGTTTTACATTAGTAGGTACAGGAAACTTAGCAACTGCTTCCGTCTTCGAAGGAGATGGTCTCACTGTCCCATTTTCTATTAAATGTCCTAAATATTCCACCTTCTTAACAAGTAACTGCGTCTTTTTCCAATTAATTTCCAACCCATATTCTGAAGCAACTTGTAACACTTGTTGAAGTCTTTCTACGGCCTGAAGTTCATCTACTGCTGGAATAAGGATATCGTCAACAAAAATTATAAGATGACCTTTAGATATAAGTTCACTAAATATTATTGAAACAAAACGTGTGAACACTTTAGGGCAGATAGCTAAACCAAAAGGTGCTCGTAAGAACTCATATTGCCCTGTTGGTGTGACAAATGATGTATACTTCACACTATCTTCAGCAACCCTTAAGTGAAAGTACCCATTCTTCAGATCGAGAGCACTAAAAACCGTTGCGTCAGCTAACTTGTCTATGTGATCCTCAATAAGTGGCAAAGGAAACTCGTCTTTTACAATTTTGCGATTTATCAGCCTATAATCAATGCACACTCGAAGACTACCACATTTCTTTCTAACCAACACCAATGGACTTGCATACTCCGAATGACTAACTCGAATGATTCCGTCGTGTAACCACTGTTGAATTTGTTTATCAACTTCACTTACCTCCTTCAACGCTAATCGTCGTGCGCGCTGTGCCACTGGTATATCATCCTTCAAATTAATGCGTAACTCGATGGGTGCTTCTTTAACTTTCAAAGGAACATATGACTTAACCAAGTTGTAAACTTGTTTTCGAACATCATTTGAAATTTCGTTGCCTATAACAAAATTTGGTTCATTAGTAGTAACCATACATGTTAAATTATGTAACCACTCCCCGTTGTCGGGTACAACTCGAATACCACTGTGGTCCAATAATACTTTGCAATTATATAAAAACTGTTGCCCTAAGATAACATTAAATGGCATAACACAAGCAGGTACAATATAAAACTTGACGTTTTCATACGTAAAACCGTCCACAATTACATTCGAAGTGAAACACGTTATCGACTTTACTTTCGTACAACCAAATCCCGTAAACATTATGTTACAATCTGAAATGTTTATTTTATCACTTAATTTTTGTAAACAATTTGAAGTTATTATATTATAATCACTACCGGAATCAAACAAAGCTGTAAATATGACATTACAAATGGAAACATCTTTGACAGGTTTTGACACTTTGACGTTTGTGTCACTCGTACACATGACATCCTTCATTTCAGGTTGACATTGACAATTACTTACTCCGCCATCTTGTTGCATCAGACCGATATCTACGCCCTCTATAGTACTTACGGTTGGCTTCGGTTTCTCGTTTTTTCTCATCGAAGTCACGTGATTTGTCGGCGCTGGCGTTGTTCTCAATGGACACTGTACACCAATATGGCCGTATGAATTGCATCTAAAACACTTCAAACCTTTTTGTTTTTCAGGACACTGTTTCGACGTATGATCGAATTCTCCGCAATTGTAGCATCGTATTTTCTTCTGTAAATAGGTATTTTCTCTCTTCGGTTGCCCCTTCGAAAAACTGGCTGGTTTATGATGACTTACATTTGACGTATTTCGCTTTAATTGCTCGTAGATTTTTAATTTTTCTTTTAAATCCGCATAAGTACTCACACCGTAAAGCATTATTTTGTTCGATTCGTAATCCTGGATACCTTCCACAATATACTGAATGGCAACGTAATCCGCTAATTTCCCCCTTCGTCCTAGTTCCTTCATTGCTAACATATACTCGTAGCACGATTCATCCCTTCGCTTCTTTCTAGAAGACATCGCCTCATGAATTTCCTTGGAATTAATATTGTCTGGGAACTCCTTTAAAACAGCAGCTTTCAGCTCCTCGTACGATTTGAAAGTTTTCTCTGCTTTTAACCACAGTGCCGCCGTCGAAACAAGCGACCGTCGAGCAATAATAAGTTTTTGTACCGGCGTCCATCCAAAGATCTCGGCGTTGTCGTCCATTTCCTGAGCCCATCTGGCACTGGTGTACGTCTTATCCTTACCACTGAACTTCGGAATGGATTCTTCAGCAAACATCATAAGGTTAGGCGTCGTGGCCGTCGGAATTTCCGCTGGTACAGGCGTTAACGGGCGTTTATCCGCATTTCCATCCATGGCTGTCGTCTTGCTAGGCAGTAAATCGTCGTTAAAACACGGTAAAGGTGAAGTCGTCGTCGTCTCCGTCTTAAAAATTTTTACAGCCACGCGGTCGGCACGCCGTTCGTCGTCGCGGTCCGGTGTCGATCTTTTCATCGGTTCTTAAAACAGTTAATCTTGCACGCAGATCCGTATCCCGATCCGATCCCGGACGAGCCACCAATTTTGTAGGGATGGTAGGCAAATTAAACGGCTCGATATTAATTTTCTTCCTTTATTTCTATTCAACGTCTTAATTAATTCGCGCTCCGTCCGCGTCCCTCGTCTTGCACACCACAATCCGCCATATCTTTTTTTCCTACATCCGTCGTCTCTTTCACACATCTACATTCATACGTCATACTATCTCTTTCACACAATCGTCATCCATAAACAATCATACTACCATAATGCCATAACAAATAGTTTTCTACAGACTCGATACAAAACAAATAAAATCATCCATCCTTCCCACATTAATATATTATTATATGTATACATATATATTATATATACTATATTTATTATACTTAGTCTCTATATATTTATTTTGTTATTTATTTATCTTTCAGCCCAACAGTTGTGCACCCTACCGATTTGTGCTACTTTATTCTCCTACCCAAAGGTTGTCTGGAAGAGATCGCTGCTTAGCGATAAGGCCGCCTTTTGTGATACTTCTTTCCATTTTATATATTTTGTAATGTCCTTCTAGTGCACAATAAAGAATATTTGTATTTGTATTGTATTGTATTGTATATTTTATAACCAAGCACGACTAAGCAATAAGCAATTATACAGCAATTATGAAATGTAATAACCGTCTCATGTGTATAATTTCAACAACAAAGGCCAAGTTTAATTAAATTAGTTCACGCTTAGGGTAGGCATTTTTTTCAAAATAGATTGATTCAAACGGGAAGTAGATATATTTTTTCAACCAAAAAAGATGTTTCCAATTTTGTAACTTTAGGTAACTGACAAAAACTGCTACCGAATTGAAAACCTGAAATCTGTAAATAGTGTACCTACTACGGAGTATGTACGGATATGCGATAATTCTACGTAAGTATACATATTCCATAGGTAAGTCGAGTCCTATACGACACTGTCTACATTGAGAGATAAGTTCACTGTATTCACCGTAAATAAAATAGTTGCTAAAACTAATTTCCTTCATGACTCTGACACAGATCAATAAAGCGTCCTGCCTGCCACCTTTATTTATGTCTAATTTAAAAATTAAATGTTAAGTAGGTATATACATAGTCTGTTCAAAAAGTATCGCGACTTTTTAATTTCCTTGGGTTACGAATATTCCATTTTTAATTTTTTTGTGGCGTTATGTCGGTACACATGTCTTTGATGTATGCCGACAAGTTCGGCCATTTTGAACATTCAGGTAATTGTTGGCAGCTGATTTAATGGCACGCGTCGTGGCTCGGCTGCAATTTGTGCCTATTCAAAAAAATGGATCAAATTATCTGTATTAAATTTTGTGTTAAAAACGAAATGAAATGCGCGGACGCATTCTGAGTATTGACTATAGCTTATGGAGAAGCTACCTTGGACTCAAGCAACGTTTATCGGTGATACAAAACGTTCTCAGAGGGCCGAGAAGATGTGAACAACGAACAACGTGTCGGACGCCCGAGCACGTCAAGAACAGACGAAAGCATTAATGAAACGAAGAAAATAGTATGGATTGCAGTACGTGGTGCATCATGAGTTCTTGCCAAAGGGTATAATTGTCAATAAGGAATATTACCCCGAAGCAATCCGCCCGGCTTTGTGGAAGAACAAAAATTGGTTTTTGCATCACGATAACGGCCCTACTCACACATCGTTACTTGTGCGTGATTTTTAGCCAAAATAACCACTCTAATGATACGACAGCCACCGTATTTTCCAGATTGGCTCCCTGTGACTCTTTCTTGTTCTCGAAACTGAAAAGGTCCATTAAAAAAACGACACTACGCTACTTTTGACGAGATAAAGACGGCATCGCAGGAGGAGCTGAACTAGATCACAAAAAACGACTTTTTAAAGTGTTTCGAGGAGTAAAAGAAACGTTGGCACAACTGTATAATATCTAACAGGGATTACTTTAAAGGACACAAGATAAAGATTGATGAAAAAATAAATAATTTTCGAAAAAACTTAAAAGTCGCGATACTTTTTGAACAGACCTTGTATTTCTCAGTGGTCGAATGAAGTACCTACGACTCATTAATAGGCAGAAGTGACAATGAAAAGGCTACTTCAGATACCTATCTATGATATAGGTATTAAAGTGTGCCAAAAAATGAAGATTATTTTGATTTTACTATAATTATAAAGTAGTCCACTTGCTAACCTAGATGAAATTGATAAGCAGAAGATATGCATCTGTAACGTATATCTTCTGGTTTTAGGCACATATTAGTGCAATATTAAATTAGTTATTTGGCAATTAATTCATGGAAGTGAGCAGGGCCTACGGGACTGTCGATGATTAGGAAACTTATACCTAACTTTTATATTATTGGAACACTTACTTAACACTTACTACTTAATTAAGTACGGATACAAAATTAGAATAAAGTTATCCCATCCCACGTACTGTACGTTAATGATAATAATTTAAATATAAGGTAATAATGACATTCTTACATTATAATATGCATTACTCAGTGATATTTATTTTGAAGCAGTACGTTTTTTGCGCGTAATAAAACAAATATTGTGAATACCGTGGATATACAATATTATACCAGTGATAAACTAATAGCATAGTTATCTACGTTCGAATAGTTAATATAGGTACCTTTTATAGCTAAGTGAGAGATTCGATTTAAATCGTAGATACTCGTAAAGTGCGCCCAACTTATCTCTGAAATGGCAAAAATTGGAAGTAATGCCGCCATGTTAAAAAGTCATTCATAAGTACGCTGTGGTCATTCATCCGTCAGTTACTACCTCTCGATGATTGGTCCAATGCGTCCGACAATGCGCCTCTCTTCGTTTCAGAGATAGGTTGGGTTTACTATAATGGACTATTTGTAAACCTACGAGTGTAAGACCACAGACACGTCTAATATCTGTCTTAATCTGTGGTCCGTATCCACTATCTCCCTGTCGCACACACTATAATTCGAAATGCGGCATATTGAGGTCTCATCTGATAATGTACGAGTCGGTGCACTCATCCAAATTGTTATAACTTTGTATTCATAATAGATTCTTAGTCAAATATTTGTTTTTCAATCCACGGCCAAACACCTCAAAGCTGGACTGACACATCCCATTAAACGAGTAGATAGGTAAATATTCAATTTCCCAAAGCAAAGCAAGGGCCGGCTGTGAGTATGTTTTTAATGAAAACCTAAACGACTTTTTCGCTTCTCATTAAATCTTTGAATGGGTTATTCAAATTTATAAGGTATTCATGAAAATCTTGAATAATGAGCTTAATCTTTCGTACCGTTAATTGCCTCAGATTGCCCTTCATTTCTGCTTTTAATTATATGAAAGGTCGCTAATTCACGAAGTCATTACCTATGCCTCAAGAACTTGTTTTACTTATTTATTACAATAGGTATAAATGAATTTATAAAAGTGGCCGAGGCTGCACTACGGCTAAACCGCCGCGGTTTCTTGCCGCGTTTTGTAACTCAAGGAAAGCAATACAAGCGGCCGCACTTGCGGTTTCCGATAATGTATGCGAATCGTGCGAATGAGTTTTAGATACGTTATTTTAAATTTCACTTGTCGTGTTCTTTAACTATTATTACTTATTGTAACTTCGACCAATTCCCCATTAGACGTTAATATCTATGAAGTCTTGGATGGCAAACACACACTAACTCCGAAGAAGATTGTCCACTATAAATTAAAGTCTTTGTAAT
Organism: Hesperia comma; assembly: GCA_905404135.1. NCBI lineage: Eukaryota > Metazoa > Arthropoda > Insecta > Lepidoptera > Hesperiidae > Hesperia > Hesperia comma. Next base: position 18,076,732 of record FR990014.1, on the reverse strand, counting down.
CGAACGGTGAATCGAGCGGAAATTATACATATTTATTTTATTAGTAGTAAACTGCCAAATCCTGTGTAGGACGGTGGACTCTAAATAGTTTACAGGCTAAAGCTTAGCCTAATGAAATCTAAGCTTAGTTCTAATGAAACCTAATCATAACCTGCACCACAACTAACCAGCCTTTCTTTACCCTTTCGACATACTGAATCACTATCTTCAAAATTTAAAAATCCTCCGCTTAAGAAAAATATCTAATGCGCTAATGAACGTTAAACGCCTGAAAGGATTTTCATAAATTACAGTAAAAACCGTCTCAATCACTTTTGCTTTCCAACAAAAAATCTGTTATTTTATTCAGTCCATTTAAGAAGCTATGTTACCATAGACAGACATAGACACGAATAAACAGGCACATAAAAGTGACTTTTGTTATCGGGGGTTAAAAATAATATACACGACCAAAAAGAATAAGAATAATACCTAAATGTTAACCGGAATTTTCTCAGTTAGTTTCATATCGAACAACTTTTTAACTAAGTACAAGCCGTAAGACACCTCGACAAACGACTAGTGTCGGGGGCTAATGAGACCTCACTCTCTCTCGTGGTATAGGTAAACCGACCTAGTCCTTCCTTTATAGGGATTAAGTTTTATCTTAACGAGCAAACGCTTAGAAAGACTTACGTTAATGGCAATCCTCACCTCTCTTGAACCAAAGCTGTAACATTATCTATAAGAATAAGTTTTCTAGTTAAGTTATTGAAGAACTAAACGAACGGCCTTATTTTGTCCTCGTTAGCTATACAGCCTTAGATATCATAATTTTTCTTAATCGATGCATGTTTAGAATTATATCTATAGATATTAATATTTTGTTAAATAAATAATACTTATCAGGTACATTGCTATACGATATTCCCGAAACAAAACCTAAGGCGATTACAGATCTGTAGACCACGCCAGAGAAAGCGTAAAACTCGCTGAAGTTACCTCTCGCTAGCTTCTTTTAATAATAACTGACACCAATTTTTTAGCACATTTCATAAAACCAGCTTGCTAAGAAAAATATTTAGTACGGTATGAATATAAATTCATGCTACGCTCTTTGTTCACGAGGTTAAAAATTAATTTATAATTATATCTGAACTATGACTATGACTAATATAAAGCGCTAATTTTACCTTCTCTTTGTTAAAAAAGCTATTTCTAAGTCAGTTGATCGATAGGCATATACATATATAAGGACTATTCTTTTATTTTTCATTGCTAGATATAGTTTTAAATTAATTATTTATAATTATATTTACTAACAAATTAGTCCGTTCGGTACATGTGTGGTATTTCAATTTTACTATATCTCTATATGTATAAAATAACTTACTTAGTGGTTGACTAACTGACAAACAAAGCACAGCAAAAAATACTGCTACCCTACTCACAAACCCAAAACTACTGAACGGAAGAAGCTGAAATAAGACATGCATGTTTTTGGGGAGTATTAAAAGAGCAATAAGAGAATATTTTTTAATATTCCCCTCTAATGTGATGAAATGGGGGAACGGGGGTGTTGTGGATTTTTGTTAATTCCCCTCTAAGGATATAAAAAGGGGACAAACATAAACAAAAATTCTATTATTATGCTGCATGTATACGGAAACAGAGATATCCAAACGACATAAATAAAAATGACGCAACGCAATAAAATTGGTAGTGAAATTGTTCGTGAACCAATTTTTGCTAAGCCCCGCGAATGTCGAATGGACAAAAGCTAGTTAAGTGGTACCCACTTCGAAATTTCCACAAAATAAAGCCGTGTACAAAAGTGTTGAAGCGCTGCGGAAAACTACGTCACTTTAGACGGAGTTCTGAAATTAATATTAATGAGTCGAGAAACATTGAGTACTTAATGCTGACGTCAAAGAAAAATTATTTAAGCAAATGGATAAAAAAGTTTATCTGAACAACGCGATGTGTAATGGTAGATAATTATCTAGTCTAGTTAAAATATATATTATTTAGGTTCTATAGGTAAGCGAGCACCGCGTCCTGTAAAAATGCGGATCTGTACCAAAAAACTTAGTGAAGAAATATTCATACCTACTCGTAAAATTCTCCGTCAAAGCTCACAGGTATAAAGCCTAACCACAGCCTTTACTTTACTCGATACGAAAGCCACCAGTGGCACAAGTAACTACGTGAATAATAAAACAAAATTTGAGACTCACACCTCTATACGAGGATTTCCTGTGTCGCTGGTGGCATGGATAAAAAACCGGCCAAGTGCGAGTCGGACTCGCGCACGAAGGGTTCTGTACCATTATGTATAAAAACGCCAAAAAAATCTGGTCTGTTGTATGAAAGCCTCACTTAAATATTTACTTTATATTTTATATTGACGACCCTGTAGCCTAGTTGGTAGCGCCCCTGCCTGCAACGCGAGGGGTCCCGGGTTCGATTCCCGGCCGGGGCAGATATTTATGTGGCAGATAAATATTTGTACTCGGGTCATGGGTGTAATTGTGATGTGTTATATGTGTAGTCCATGCCACCCGCGACACAGGTACCTGGTAACCTACTGCGGGGGTATGAGTGTGTTAGCGTTTATGAGTGTGTTAGCGTTTATATTAGCCACAACGCCATCTTTTGGACCGAAAGGTAACTAAACTATCGCTGAGGCGTCGAAAGTATGGGCGCCCACTTAAATATTTATTTTATTCTGTTTTTTAGTATTTGTTGTTGTAGCGGCAACAGAAATACATCATGTGTGAAATTTTCAACTGTGTAACTATTACGTTTCATAAGATACAGCCTGGTGACAGACGGACGGACGGACGGATGGACAGCGAAGTCTCAGTAACAGGGTCAGGTTTTACCCTTTGGGTACGGAACCCTAATAACACTAGCCCCCACGGACCTATAACATACGTTAAATTTGTTTATCATATAAATGTCTGCTCCAGCCGGGAATTGAATCCAGGACACCTCGCTGCGAAGGTGTGGTCATTACGAACTAGACTACAAGATTTGTATAAATACTAAGATAATCTAATATCTTTAAACGAGCAATTCTTGTATATAATGGTGTCCGTATTGCGAACGTACGACAACCGCACTGCTGCCGTACCGTGCACTTTGTATGAAAACAAACGACCGCCCGTGCGTCGTACGACAACCGCAACGAGAAACGCGCGGAAGCCGTACGACACGAAGCGACTAAATACGCGCTTATTATTTTCGAAAGTTACCCTCGATTGGTATGAGATGCCATCATTAGATCCTGGTGTCCTTATCATGCGTCTAACCTTGGAATATAGATCTACTTTCTATCAAATCAATAATTATCACAATCGGCTCATTAGCGATGAAAAGTCCCTGAACACACAAAAAGCACATAAACTGTTGAATTAAGAACCTCCTTCTTTTTTGAAGTCGGTCAAAAATACCGACAAATGAATCAATTGAAAGTTAATTCGGATTCGACTATACTTATTTTTCGCAATAGCACTCTCCCCAACTACCGTGAATACAAAATCCCCATGTCTACAGTTCTGTACGTAGGTACTCCCAAGATTAGTTTCCCCAACTTGCCAAGTTTTCGCATTATCTCGCTCAATTTTCATAGAGGCAAAAAATAATCTGATTGAACCATTGCAATAATGACCGGAAAGATCTCACCGCTGCGTCTAACCCACACAGATGTAACGGAGGGGTTGCGTGATGACGTCACGGATGAACAGGACAGAATGTGATGACATGCAAATGCGAGAAAGGGACCAAATATAGGCCAAGCACCGACCTACCTCGGCTGATACACTAGCACGACGGGGCACCTACGACAACTACGAGTACATATATAACTCATTATGAGTATCGCGAAAAACGTTTTCGTCGAATAATTCTGGTACCAAATATTTGCGCCGATGAAGCCTTTGTATGTAGTCGTATATTTAATTCAGGCTTATACTGCAGACTCGACAAACAGAGCCGCTTCAACAAAAGTTTCGAAGTTGTTCTTGAATCCGTGGTCGAAGAGAGTTATTTTTAGACGTGTCGTTTTGTATACAGCTTTTAGCCAAATTGAAAGAAACGACGAAAGTGTATTTAGGTGCTTTTATTACAGACATTTTGTAAATTATATTTTTGTTTTTTATCATTTTCTGATTCTGTAGGCCAAACTATAGCATAAAGTAACAATCATGTATGTCCATATATATCGTTAGTCTGCAACTATATGCATTTGCTACGGAATATCGAAGGTTCGTCTATGATATGATAACCTCATCTAATAATAATTGTAATTAAGTAATCGTAATCGTCTGATACACAAATACCGACGTTTGCTTTGTTATATTTATGGCATTGATGTGATCCGGTAGATGGGGCTGTAGTCGCGTTTTTAACAATGGTAATTTGCAGTTTGATAACCGAAGTTTGCAGTACTAATAATACAATGTCATACGTGTATTAAATGCTATTTTTACTAATATTTTTGCTGTGCTTTGGTACTATAAACGTAATCCTACGTTACCAGTATCCGTATTGAAAGCAATAAAATGTTACTTATTTTTGGACGTGCTTAAAAATTCGATGTTTATCCCATTTAATTGACAACCAGCCAGACACACAATAATCTTCCCTGTATGGATAATAAAGTATCTTTATTTAGGTATTTAAATTCAGAGTATGCTACGATTCATCTCATGATTTTATTGCCATGAAAGCTTTTATCTAACTATCGATCTACCAAACAAATGATCTATGGATCTATCGATATACCGATTTATCTATGTATGAAGCAATCTCTCTAGTCTTTTGTAGTATGCTGCTTGGCGTAGGCTTCCCCTAACATGGACCACTCCCACCTGTCGTAAAGTTTCTGAATTCAGCGGCTTCTCTCAGTCTTCCTTAGGTCATCAGTCCACCTGGTCGGAAGACGACCTACCCTCCTTTTACTGAGACGTGTTTTAACACGTTGTCTTTAAGACTATATCCTACGATAAACAAAAGCTAAAAACATAGTTTAGTCTGTAGGAACAGCAGGATTCTTCACCTCGTTTGACTTTATTTTGCTGATAAAGCTGCTGGCAAGACGAAACTGGAAGCTTTTCTGCTTCTCACCTCCTTTGAATTTAAGATTAACGATTCTTGAAATCCAAAATAAGAGATGCGATATAAAATATCTCTCGGTTGATTTTAAAATAAGAATAGGTAGATACCTAATAAGTACTCAGGGGTGATGAATTTTACCACAAACTGCCCAACTTACAAGACCAAAGTAATCTCATAATTAAAAACACTGAGTTACCATCAAGGCTCTTTTTATGCCATTTTTCGATTAAATATTACAGGAACCTTCGTTGTAACTACCGCCACACAAATTACAATGTTTCAATAATACAAGATACTTCAAATTACAATTTTATCCATGAAATAATATTAGTAAATTGTATAAAATTATTAAGCACTGAATGCGTTCCAATGGTACAATTCTTTTGGAACAAAATTATAGGAATGGTTGGAATACAAATAGATTTGCTTTTCGCTTTCCGAATTCGATATTCAAATTAATCCACAACCTATTTTTTGCTTTGCTTGGATTACAGCTAAAACTGGTATTCAAAATTGTGCCACAAAAAATCTTTATAAATTTTTTAGCCTGACCCCAAATATTTTTAACGTTTTTTCAATTTCAACGCTAATTCTGCGGCAGCCATAGATTTATTTTAATACAAAGTCAGTGTATGCTAAATCTATGGCGACATCAAACTTTTTTATTTATTATGTCGTTAATTTTTTCACTTTTTTATATACATATGCGCGTTCAGGTAAGCGACCAAAATGCCTAAAACGACACACTTTCTATATAAAAAATGAACGTTTTGCATTCTCGCATGCCGGAAGGAATAAAAACACCTCTTGGGTTTCGGATGCCATTACTCTCGCGTCACGTACCCGAGTAAATGCATTAATAAAAGAGGTTTATGCTCGACTCACACTATTGTTATGGGCACATCACGTCACGACTCGCACCCAAATCCTATGAAATACGCGCGATCCTCACAGATGCTACATATTGTTGGCAACACTTTTAAAAGCAATATTGGCTAATTCAATAAACATTACATTCGGAGGTTTCCAAGACGCAGAGCATCCTAGTGTGTTTCAGATATCTCTAAATAATGTTTATGGATAAATAAAAGTTTGCAGTAAAAAAATATTATTATAAAAACAAAAAACCCGACTGCTTACAAAAGAACTCAAAAGAAAAAAACAAGTGTCACAATATCAACATAAAATACTTCATGGTGCTGCAGGCGGGGAGCGGGGACAAACGTAGTACTTGTGATAAATCTTTTTTTACCCGTAGGTAGCAGTATAGTTTGTCCCCGCCTGCAGCACCATGAAGTATTTTATGTTGATATTGTGACACTTTTTTTTCTTTTGAGTTCTTTTGTAAGCAGTCGGGTTTTTTGTTTTTATAATAATATTTTTATTTCAGACTTTTTAGTGTTTTCACCGAAAAATTCTACTTTTTGGGATGGTTTTTGACAATTTGTGTTAAAACGACGTTATATGATATATATTTTTGAAAAGGTCTTTTCACGATCTTTCATTTGATAGGTACCCATATTGCTAAGATAACAAAAAAACTCAAGATTATCCCCTCTTTTTCTTCCACTTTCGGGCGCCATTTTGAATATTCATATAGCCTATGACACTTTCACAGTTCTGACGAATTCAACGATACCTCATATGTCGAAATCCGTTCAACCGTTTGGGCTGTGGGGCGGTCCAAATAAATGGACATACATACAAACATACATACATACAAACATACATACATACATACATACATACATACATACATACATACATACATACATACATACACTCGAAAAACATAACCCTCCTTCTGACGCAGTCGGGTAAAAAAGAGTATAGCTATATCTACCTATGCCACTTTTTTCATAACATTTAATTAATGCGTTCCTGATTCTGATAAACGTGTGAATTAAAATAAAACTATATCAAAGAAGTGATAAGTACATCTTTTTTTAAACGTGGGTGCTAGTGTCCTCTCATGAAATTATAACAAAATGGTGTAAGAATGCGAAAGTTTATATACGATTTTTATGGTCTCATGTGTAAAATAAAGATAAAAATTTCCTGATAAATACGAGTTACGTGAAAGAGATGTGTATATGTATAAATACAACAGAAGGATCTTGTTTCCCAACACGAAATGAAGGCTTCACAGTTGTTCTTTTTTCGGATAGGTATAAAATTGTTAGTATCCAATAACTTTGATAATAGCAAATTCATAAAACACTAACTTGGAACAAGATATCCTAACATACGATCCGCTTTATAACGTAACCAACGTAATATTACGCTAATACATAATTATAATCAAACTGTAACTGCTACTGTTGACCTGCAATATTCCCGACTCTACGTTACTGGTAAAACCAAGTATAAATTATAATGCGTATCATTTAGTAGTAGTATGTAGTCTTGGAAATGGAAAACATCGAGAGCAAGCGTTCATACCTAAGAGTTTTCTATAATGTTCTCAAAATTATATGAAGTCCACCAATTCGTATTTGACGCGGTGGACTATGGCCTGTACCCCTCACATTAAGAGAGGAGAAGATTAAAAATTCGGTCGAGATTATGTTCTGTGTCCATAGTACAAAACGAGTTTACCGTGAAACATAAATGACTTTATACGAAGGTAAAGTACAAACAAAGTTGAGCCAGATGCTATCAAAGTCGACTTTGAGACCGTTCATTAACTTGTTGTTTCCTAGTAGCGAAAGCTTGAAAGCATTGCTTGAACTTCACAGACGACTTGCGACGTCACAACTTATAAAACCTTGATTATTTTATCCTTTCTTTTTTATAGGTCTATCTTATTCTCAAAATGTGCACAAACCATGCACAGATCTTTATAACCAAAATGAAATTCATTTCACAAGAAAAAAACGACCAAAATAGAGCAATAAACTTTGGATGCGTCGACCACAAAAATTTTGAAGATACCTAAACATGTATGCAAATATGTACCTAAGAAAATATAACCCAGTTTGAGAGGGTACGTCACCTCGATCCTGTTTCTCTTAGAATCTACGAAAGGCAGTGACTGGCAGACCTATGCCATAAAAGACACGTAAAATTCGCGGTTTACGCGAGTCACAAAACAACGCCACGGTAACAGGTACGAGAAGATCAAAAGAATATCAAACTCGTGATAATGAACATCTACGAGTAAAAACCACAACTTCTCAACTGAAAGTGCTTTGACTACTGTCAACGTTTTATAAGTAAATCATATATTATATTGTGGTGCTAACTATGTACCTACACTACTAATTAATTTCTTTATAAATTATATTAACAGTTAAACGCTCCGGCTGTCGGTCACTCGACTGAGTTACGAACCTACCTAAAACTAGTTTTTGAACTTCCAGCCAAGTAAAAAGTTTTCAAAATTAGGAAAGTACTTGGTTTCACCCAGATTTACCTAGGATGGAGTTTATACATATAAGATCTTCGCTGTTTTAATGTTCTTAGAAGCTATTGTAATAATAGGTACTACAAACTATGGTGTCTATATGGCACTAGTTTGTAGGTTTGTATGTTTGTGTGTGTAAACCATTCATAACTTTCAAACGGCTTATCAGATTAAAAAATTAATATTAACACACACTTAGAGTGGCAACAAACACAGATAAACAAACGTAGACACATTACAACACCGCTACCCGGTCGAATTTTAACATTCATAACGTTTGTATTACCATAATACAAATTTTACAATTCCACTCGAATATTGTGCGCAACTTTGTACGCCTGAAATGCCGTGAGTCTGCATTTCGCTTTTAAGGATTAGTTAATTATGCCGACATTCAACAACTCTGTTTAACGGCTTGACTTTATATAAACCGCGATGAAGTTCTCTCCGTTTTTAATACAATTAGTCCACTGAGTTTACCAAGTGATGTGAACTGTTGGCTTACTTCTCAAAACTACTGAATGTTGATATCCCATTTGAAAGAGATGTCGTATTCGTACTTGTTTGTAACTTGTACAACAGTATCCGACCAATAGCACCGATTATGTTCCTAGTACATTGTCAACCTTCTAGTTCTCAATCAAACTTACGTTTATTGATTTAGTATCTGCTAATAGAACATTTTATTGTTTTACACGTGGGTTTACGTCATATTTATTAGACAAAGACATTTTGATCTATTTTATCATTACGTAATCAACATAATTGCACTACTTTCACGATTGTACAAATCGTGTTCAAAACTATAATATATACTTGGGATTAGTTACAATTACGACAGTACCGTGCCTAAAATCATTTAAATATTGATTGAGCCCCAATTGTTTCCATATGTCAAAACGGGGGAAGGAGCATTTTTTATTGACTGGTTGACTTATACTCAAGGACAACCCCTAAAATCTAGATTACGTTTTTTTGCCGGAACGAATGAAAATCCATCCGACAAGTGTAAAAAAGCCCTAAGATCTTAAGTGCACCAATAACTCCGCAAGTTTGGACACGAGCTAGCTAAAATTAATACCTAAACACCCATCAATCCTGATCCAGAGTTGGCGTACAAGTTATAGACGAGAATTTAATTGGCATAGTCCATTCTAAATAGCTAAGTTAAGCCAAAGAACTTAATGCGAAACTACAACAGCGCTGTATATACTGTATAGGGAAAGTTTTACTCTGCGCAATAAAGTTCCACAACTCGCTGTTTGCATAATACAAGTCTATTGCGAGTATGCAAGTGGAATGCAGTTGTTTTCGCTATTTGAGTAAAAAGTCTGGCTGCCTGCTATTAATTGTTTGCTTTAAAAACAGACATCATCGCAGTTTGCAACTTAAACACTTGTTTTCGGGTTCCGTACACAAAATGGGGGCAAGCGGAATTCTAACATGGCATATATATGAATTATCCACTGTCTGTCTGCCTTACACAGGGCTCTATTTCTTGGATAGAAATAGGAAGACACTTAAAATATTCATGTTGAATAGACATACTGGAGCAGGATTTCGGATTCTATTACGTTTTAAGGTGAAACAGGGATGAATTGACCAGAAAGAGCATATTGTGGACTAATACGAAGTCCAATCGGAACAACTTCTCTCAGGAAACACCAGTTCAGCTAATTCCTATGCTGCTCAGTGATACCATGTTTCAGTTACAAGGACGAATATTAATTACTTACAAGTCAATGTAAAGTTAAGATTATTTACTGTTATTATATACCTACATATTCTGTTAGAATAAATAGCGTTTAGCTTTTAATATTTATTAAATTTTATATTTTTTTTAAAATAACCCAGCAAAGACACATCAGTAATACCAAAGGCTGATTGATACTTTTGGTACACGGACAGTGGACACGTTGCTGTCCAAAAAAAAAGAATGAAAGTACATAAGTGATTTATTTCAATATGTACATAATATTATAGCTTGACCAGAAAAATAGAAAACCTGTCATGAGGGCGCTAAAGTTTCTTTTTTTTATGGCAACAGCACAGACTACAGTAACCATAGTAACGCTCATGTTTATTAATGTCATTTCGACAACTATGTCGAAAATGTTATATGTATAACTGGAAATAAATGTTATTTTATACGAAATGTAATTTTAGCACAAAAAAGACACTTAAAGTAAAAAACAAACATGAGATATACTGTGACACTCAAACTCACTGACAAGCAATTTACGATTGACGTTTAGAAACTAAGCGTTGCCAGTATAAGAAGTTAGTTCCATGAGTTTACCGCAATATGGCGAGGTTTTTTATATTCCTAGTCAAGCAATACATAAATGAATGCCTTAGTTGCATTGCTAATAATAGGTTCCCTTACTTATGTCATATTTTTTATTTTCACAGGTAAGTTTGCAGATCGACACTTTAGTGAAAAAATACAAAAATTATAAGCGTAAGTAGGTACATCTAATATTATTACTACTGGACCCACCCTCGCTTCGCTTCGGGAAAGTTTTTGCTCCGGTCCTATTGGTCGTAGCTTGATGTTTTATACCCTATAGCTTGCTTCTATAAATGGGCTGTTCAATACAAAAATATTTCTCAATTCAAACCAATAGCTCCCGAGCTTAGCGCGTTGTAGTTATTTAGAACTATAATCTGGCCGCGCTAACTATGCGTTCCTGAAGTCTGTCATTCGACTGGGCGATGTAACTTTGAACTGGCGTACAATTAATTGACAATTTTTTAATATCTTTTAATTGCCTTAGCGAGTGATAACATTAAAATCAAACATGAAATCGAATAATTATGCCAACTTACAATAATTGTATTAATCTTGGGCTAAAATTATTACAATTACTTAAATAACAAATATAAAAACAATACCTTTTAAAAGAAAACCACGTCAATCGGCGCTCGTTCAAGGTTATATCCATGTCATATCAACTTTTTGTTTTTGTAGTGATGTGACATAATAACAAGGCAATTGTAATCGAATATTTTTGTAATCTTAATACAATGTCGGTAAAATATAAAATAAAACGTTATAATTTTATAATATATTATATAATGTACTAAGTATTCAATAAAGTTAATAATATTATTATAATAAAGGTACGCCCAAACATAGCTTAGGAAAATTTGTGTTATAATATCACTCAGGTGAATCAAATGAAAATAAAATAAATAAATAAAACATTTTAATTTTTTTCTCTTGATTACATTCAGAAATTATGATTAAATTCAATTAATTGATTCCTTAAAATTTTATTTACATAACGAATATTATTATTGAATATATTGAAACATAATTCCTATAAAAATAACAACATATAAATTGAATAAATATTATGCATAATGAATGCATGTTGTTATTGTTATTTGTTACAACGCATAATGTTGTTTATTGTACATCACTAGTCATGACGAATTGACATGTGTCAGGAACGCATAGTTAGCGCGGCCAGATTATAAGTATAACATTAATGGTTTCGGCTGTGCGTTGATGAATCAGTCACAGAAAGAATTTCTTCCTCTTTATAATAGCACATAGATATAGATAATCAAATAGAATTAATCATCTTATTCCCAAAATAATGCCACATATTATTATGAATTATAAATTGTATATATGTTACCGTTAGTTTGCGTAAATCAGATAGGGTGCAGATTAACTTAAGATACTTAAATTAGTACATATTATGAGAGGAAGATTCATTCACTGTAGTGTACTTTATTTGCGGTTTTACAATAATAGACGGTTATGGTTTTCCTTGTTTTGATTGTCTTGATGTTAGTGTACAAAGATAAATAACACGTATCATACCACTCTTAAACAGAACCGCCGAACTTCGTTCCAATAATTGTATACCTAAGTAGTACAACTAGTAATAAACATTTAATTGTATTGTATTGTAGTGGATTGCACCAAATTATTGTTTTATAATTTAATACGGAATTGCAACACTTCTTACCCAATTTAATTTTAGAAATATATTTTCTTGGTCTAAGATGCATTTTTTTTTTGTTTATGGGTTGTATCTACATTCAAATATAACTCGGGTGATGATGAAGTATATAATATGTACCTACGTATACTTATTTTACCTTCTAAAGTAATTGAAAATATTCTAAAATAATTAAAACATAAACATGACTATTTCAGTTAATAAATATAATCGCCACTCTGCAAATAACTTATCTCAATTATTTTAATGAAAAGCATGAAATGATGAATGCCATAGGCGTAAATTATCCAAATATAAACAGATAACTAACCCAATTCATGTAGTAAACCAACTGTGACGTAAACGTGACGTCAGCTTGAAATTAATTGCCTATTCGTAGAGTTAATTGTGCGAAATAAGCAGCAATTAAACATTAGGATTGTGGATGTAAACAGTTGTAACTATAACGTGAGTCTAATTAAATCTCAAATTGCGATAAGGCAAATACCAAGCTACAAAACGTTTCTAATTTTGGAGCATTGGGCCGCGTTGGAAAACTATTTTTACTTTTATTCAGTTACGATAACTGACAAAACGAAATGTCCGTCCGTCCGTCCGTATGTCACAGCAACTTTTCTATGAAACTATGAGAACTATAGAAAATGAACTATATTGTTGAAACGTGGTAAATAGATGTATTCTGTGAACCGCTTTAATATTTTCGCACAAAAATAGTAAAAAAAATTTGAGGATTCCCCATACTTAGAACTGAAACTCAAATTTTTTTTAATCATACCCATTCGTGTGCGGTATCTATGAGTAGGTCTTCAAAAATGATATTGAGGTTTCTAATATCATTTTTTTTCTAAACTGAATTATTTGCGCGAGAGGCACTCCCAAATTGGTAAAATGTGTGTGTCCCCGCCCCTGTAACTTCTAAAATATGAGAATGATAAAATTTTTAAAATATAGGTATATGATGTTACATTACCATTGTAAAGTTCCACCCAAAATTAGTTTGAACTAGTAAGTAGTTTTTAATACATCGTTAACAACATCGTTTGACAGTTATACTACTTGAATGTGGTAAAGAACCAACTTATTCATAAACCATTACGCTATTTTATGCCGTTACATAAAATTATTGTATACTCGACCATATCTCGAGCTTTATTAGTCATACATTATAAGGAAATGGGCGTTTACTTTCTATGTATTTTTTGATAGCGAGGAAAAACTTCGTCCCTCGGAGAATAAGACTAATTTGCGACTATTTATCTCGCTAAGATCGACCTTGCTCTATTTTCCTTTCTCATTATATTCTCAGAAGCTCCAAAAATTTTTCGGCATTTTCGAAGATGTAATTTTTCGTGAAATTTATGTCACTCGATCACGCCTACCCTATCAATCAGAACAATGTTTTTACGTGACATTAACCTTTTATAATTTAATCTACTTTGTAAAGCGTTTCTATTACAAATACTTAACTAATTGAAACAAGATAAAAAAATTAAAAAAATATGATCAAGTGTAAAGTAATCAAACGTAAAGTGCTACTCAACTTTGGTTATCTCTGAAGGTAATTTCCCTATGGTCGCTATTACTTATCGAGCAGTAATTATAGTATAGTATTCGCGAGAGATAAGAATATTAGGTGGACACGTCTATAATAACGGACAAAATCACAATCCAATTTAGAATCAAACGTCAATATCTCTCCAGAGGACTGACGTAGAATCACGTATTTGTAAGTGTCGTAGACCCCTAAAGAAGGATGTCCATTTTTGACCTGATCATGTATAGAGATGAAAAAATCTTAAAATTCAGCTAACATATTTGCACATTAAACACGCTTATTACTAAATTAAAAGAAACGCAGGAAATAAAATAATTTGATTATTTCTACAAGCTAAACAAAGTAAAAGTTAAACGAATTACATGTTTCGAACGCCACTCGACTCAATCATTGCATTCATGCAGTATTGTCGTACAAGGTACTTTTGGCGTATGGGTGACAGAGACAGCGCGTTACAGGTTAGGCAAACAATAATGCGCTGTCTCCGTCACCCACGTGCCAAAAGATGCTGGTAGGACTTATTATGAATTGAGTACCCAAATGAAAGGTTTTTAAGCTATTGTATAGCTTTTATCGCGGGCCTGGGACCGAATGCAGAAATTTCGTAACGAAAATTTATTACACCCTGCACACAGACATAGTTACTATGTCTATGCACCCACACATCGATAAATACCAGAACTTTTAACTGAGTTAACTAACTTTTACTTTATAACGGCTAAACCGATTTGGCTAATTTTAGTCTTGAAATATTCGTGGAAGTTCAGGGAAGGTTGCAGCGATGAGAAAATATAATAATAATAATAATAATAAATCTTTAATTCAGATATCAGAGATCCATAGATTATTAGTGTGTTAGTAACAATTGAGCTTAATAGTATGTTAGCGTTGTTAGTACAATTATTTATTTATGTCACGTTATTATGAAAAATTGCGAGGTAAATACTAAAAAAATGAAAATTTTAATTTCCCATACAAATCTTACCTGTCAAACATTTGATTTTCGCCCCGTCGGTTCGGTGTTTTAAGAATAATTACATGTAGATCTGGATTAAATAAGGCGTTGGAATCGACAACATGTATTCATAATAGTCGAATTATCGCGTATTTAGATTTAAAACATACAAAATAATAACATGACATAAAATAATGACACTATATTAATGACTTGAGGGTGATAGAGACAGTGCCATACAGGCAAGGCAAACTGTAGGGCACTGTCTCTGTCACCCACACGTCATTCACGCGCCAAAAGATCGTTGTAGGACTTAAATGTCAAATGTCAATTTTCTTTTTAAAAAGAATTATTTTGTCAACTGAAATAGTTCTTATGCTTTTGTTCAGAATATTTAAATCTTCTTTGCACAAATTAATGCATTATCCGTTTCTAATAAACTTTGATGTAACTTTTGATAACTAGGCAACTAAATGAAAACTGGTACACCACTTTCTTATCCCACTGTAAAACAGTGAATATCTGTACTCGTATAATTTGTGTACAAAGTGTTTTAAATATGAATAAACAAAGTGCATTTATTAATGAAGAAAGTCACGAAAAAATTGTGAAAGAAAATGAGTTATTACTCTATATACATTCATTTTATTATTATTATCACAAATGCAGTATTATTTTTTGTTTTGTTAATTTATATATAATGCTATGCAATAGCTTTACCGCGGCAGTCTCCGAGTGCCACACGTCTTTTTTTTTGACATTTGACACTGACGCTGCCATGACTGAATTTGTTCAAGAAGACATTATTATTATGATACAATTTAGCCAACGAAATATGTTGGATAGAAAAGAAATCTTTGAAAATAAAAGAACTACAGAAAATGTCGTTAAACATCTAGTATATGTATCTAAGAAGCATAATTATAAGCATAATTAACAAAACTATCATTATCATGACTTCACAATCATCAAGACTTATTCATATTTTTTATACTTTGCTGCGTTCAAATGTTAAAAATGACTATAAGACAATATTTATTACTCCAGTAGGTAGTCCTTCTACTATTCACATGTTACTATTACATTAGATAAATATTAATATTTTATTCAATACGAATGTCAACTGCCAGCGGGACGTATTTACTAAGAATCACCAAATGAACCAATTACTTATTTATCGTCTATTGAAATGAAAATTTTCTTAGTTTCATTCACTTATATTCCAGAAATGCAGAAAATACAGCACCAAATTACTTTTTTTTCACGTAATCCGTGTGGGTTCCTGTTTTAAGCAAATTTCAACGTATTTTAATACTCTGCTGAACTTAAAATAGTTTAAACATACGACTAGAGGAAAGGTTTAGTCCATTCAAGCGAAAAATTCAGCATACGCTCTGCTTTAAACCTACCGAGTGAATGTTAAAATGGCTTTTAGCTTAGCAAATATTATTTGGTTAATAGTTTCCGTTAAAATGTGAATCTATAAAGAAAAAAATGGACTTTGACAATTTTAGTTATTTTATGACATAAACTTTATACCCTTAAATTTATAAACATGCAAATTTTTTTGAAGATTTTTCATACCTGAAACAAAGCTTATTCGAACCAAAGATTGACACAAGGCATTGATCAATGATTGATTTATTTAACTTAACTCAGTAGCTACGATAAGATTAGATCAATATTCGTGGTAAGGGGCAATAGCAATATAAATTATTGATATGATAGCTGCCCGCTGCCTACCCGAAAATATCATTTATTACACTTTATAGCAGGATTTATAGGTCAATAAACAGAATAACGTGTCATACTTTGTGTTACTCATTTTAAATAGAACCTACGAGTAATATTTTTATGAAAAAAGCTGAGAAAGTAACCGGAGAAAATATCCAAGTACCTTAATGGACCCCGTAGCATTAGGTTCAATTGCCGATGCGTTGCTGGCTAGGAACTTCTGAAATGATTGACCATTTATCGTTTTCTAAATCGGTTAAAATATTTATAAGAAGCTTCATCTTTACTTCAGTCCAAACTAAGGCCAACCAACTCGACTAAAGGCAAAGGAAAGTACCAGGACCGGACTACCTGGTGGCTCTTCTGCTTGTCATCAAATTACAAAATAAAATGGGTGAGTGTCGTCAACACTTTTTAACTTTGACACGAACATCTGACAGCTAATTTACCTAACCTGACAGCTGCCTTAGTGACTGCAATTAATAAAATGTATTGACCGACTAGCGCGCATCTATGACTGGACTCGGTCAATAGCATTCATTTTCATTTCCATCACCAAAAAATCTTGCACTTTTTTTCTAGTATCCATCCGTACCATGCGCTAAAGAATATTTTTCCATAAGCATTGTGCCAACATTATTCCAAAAAAATCCAACTGGAGTGCGAAATGTATTACGTATAGACAAACATTCTAAAACTAAAATTACTATCCTTAAAACAAATGTCCGCGATAGTTAACCAGATGCTTTACAACATCTCAACAGTTAAGTTTTACGGTAGTCCCTTTTGTGTTTCGTTAGAACAACAGCCATAACTGTCGCCCTCCACTCCACGGTGCCTGACCTTTTAACCTTTACTGCTTTGTTTACAAAGAAGTATGCCCTAAATGCAACCGTTTTTAAATATTTGAGCCTCAACGTTCGTCCTCTAAAATATGCATCAGTTTTACTGTCGTTTCGACACTGTTGCTTTATTATATCACGAATTTCAAATGATGTGTACCAGGGCCCCAATTTTTTATAGAAATGAAAGTGGCTGTCTTGCATACATTCCTGTGCTATTAATAGAAATTATTATAAGCAATACGAGTAGTTATAACAAAAAATATTTTTAGTAAGTATATGAAAAGCTTTATAATATTAAGTTTTACCTCCGAAATACCAGAGTTCATTTGCAGTAAACATTCGGGACTCGGTCGGCTAAATGTTTTATATAAATTTTTCCATATATATTGTGGACAAAATTAGGTCTGTGACAGACCAAATCAGAATTACCAATCTCGTGTCTCTTTGTCAGTAATAGTTTCATATTTTTATTGGATGTTGCAATTGAAAATATATTCATCCTCATTCATTCACATTTTGAAGAATTCTTGATAACTTCGCTAAAAGGAAATTTAACGTATTATTTATCTCAATTTATAAATAAATAGGTCCGGCTAAACACCTTTTAGAAACTTTTGCATAACATTAGGCTAGAGTACCTACCGACTGTAGATTTATCTTGTGAAAGTTAGAACCCCATGAAAGTTAAAGGCAACTACTTTATCCATTAACGGGGTTCTACAGAGTTTTGAGTAAGGTAAAAAGAGGTTGGGAGAGCCGACGCATATTTTATGAACCACTCGTTTGCGCGGAATATATGATTACGAATGTTATACGCTGCGCGTAGCGTCCGGGTGAGATAAAATTATTCGGGTTACGTTTCGTTAGAAATATAAGTTATACTAGCAGTCTAGCCATATGATAATACGTAGTCACTGCTTACGAGAATGTGGACTAGAATACCTACTGAGCAATGCAATGCTTGCAAATCAGGGAATCATAAGTGGCGATATAACTACGTCAGTTGTGAGTTTTTTCCGGTTATGCTTTTTAGAAATGTTCAATTTAGTCCTCGCGGATAGCTTACATTAGTAACCAATTTAGAAATTAACTCTTACTATCAATTACATAGTGAGCTATTATTAACAACAACTAACTCGACTGGCTATCATTAACAATCCCTGCACTGTTCAAACTCTAATTTAAGTACCAATAATAATTTTAATGACACCCTCTAGTAACTGAGCTAATATTCCTAGTCCTTTTGAGTATTGCTTTAAATCAGTCACCTACAAGGTAAAATGAACTACCAGGTACCTAATACATTTATTCATATCGGTGAATAGAAATTCCATATCAAGAAATTCCATGTCAAGCATAAAAGTAATAATTTAACACCAAGCAAAAACGGATTTGCTGCTTTCCACATCTGCTGCAAGACATAAGCTCCTTTAAATTATTTCTAATAAGCTTAAAATATTCGGGAGAAGGCTGTAACCTAAGTTTCTGTAACGAGTACTTAAAAATAAGAGTGCGCCTTCGGTACAAACTCGTTCCATAATCTTGTGATACGTTGGCAGTTATATCGCACAACGGGCAGCGTTTATTGAGACGAATGGGCAACGCCCTGGCAGCAACCGTTCACTATCTTACTCCTTCTTATTATTAACACCAACTCTTAAGAGTACTACAAAAATTCTTCACTACGTAACTCTCTCTAATTAAAACAAACCGCTCTAGTCAAATGGATCTACTTGATGAGAATCATTATCAGTTCATAACAAACTTTGATCGGCAAATAAAAATTGATGAGGGTTAAATTGTTTGAACTTGTAGACTCTAATAAAGTCATTGTAAATTTATCTTTTTTAATATACCTATTCTTCTAGGACCTCCATAAAAATTTAGTACAAGCACGCTCTGGGTCCGAATTCGACCGTAATGATTTCTGTTAAAGGGTAACTTCAAATTGCCACAATTAAAGTAATGGCTTCAAACCATGAAAAGCCTTTTACTAAACACGGACACCTTCCCATCATTAAGAAGCCCCGGAGCAAACTCCACCACGATTCTCCTATGTTGAAATGGTGAAGGATTTAACGTACAACCCCAGTTTCGGAAATTTTGTGCCGCCCGAAGACCTCAGACATATTTTGATGACTGCTATTAAAGGTTAGCAACGAGGACCGACGGCTTTACGTGCCCTGCGAAGAACAGAAATGCTCAAGAAACTTTTGTTACTAGAAGTCAACCCACACTCACTCATCTAATGACCATACTTTTATAATATACAAAATGTTGCGATTCATATTTCAATCTGTTCATGGATGGCAAACTGCTAGTACATTTGCATCTAAATACAAATAGGTCACCACTGTAAGTCGACGAATTAAATTTAATATTTAGATTTACTTCAGAGTTCCAGTAGCGACTAAACATGAGTGGAATTACGTGTCTCTTTGACACAGCTTAAAAACCAATTACGATGATGATGGTAGCGACCATTTTACAGCTTTTAAGTAAGCCTTTTTTTCTTCACTTGAAAGCTAAAGGTAGCTTGGTAAGCTTGTAAACCTACTTGAAATTTATATTCTAGTTGTCCTCTTTCTACGAGCTAGCTTCCAGTATATTATATTCTTTGATGTCAATAAATACATTTTTATAAGCTTTAAGATCTGTTGATGACTGTCGCCTATGGAGATTAGCAACATCAGGTGCGTCACCAACGCTTTGCCGGCCAAAAAAATACGTAGAATTAGAAGTAGGTACCTAACAAAATTTTAAAATGGAAATGTAATATTATTATTTGTACATAATAATTATTGTATTTGCCAATCCCATAATATTCCAATAGCATAATATTTTCCAATCCCACAGCAAATAACCGCTGAAATGTCCACATACGAGTAAGTTGGAAAATTGAATTCAAATCTGGTTTCCAATATCACTAGACCTACTTTCAAGTCACTAGGCATTACATATCTGTGTAATACCAATGTAATATTCCCGAAACGGAACATTACAAGCGACTCGTGTTATTACGGGGTGACAGCGTAAAGAGACCGAATGTAACGAAATCAAGATATTTCGGTCTCGCGACACAAGCCCTCGGGACTTTCTTCTGGCATACTCATATCGTGCACATTACGAGTTTCGCTTTCACAGGGCAAGATTACACGCCTCAGGGCCAAGTTTGTAATTCTTGTGTTGTATTCATTTTTGTTCTACCCGTGTCAAAACTTTGTCGTACATGCTGTGTTGACTTTCAATAGCCACCAGACGTGTTAAGAAATGTTTTATTATTTGATGCGAGTTTCTTTGCAAAACTAAGCAAAAGGTCGCGAATTAATCGCCGCTCGCTACGGTACGTTGTATTATCCTCTATTTCCACTGTATAACCATTATTTCTACCTTAAATAAAAGTTTTAACAGCAGCTATGTCCTGGTTGGAAAAGTGTAGAGACAGTTACACTATTTAGATGCGACCACCTTAATCCTCAACGGTGAGAACTCATATGTGACCACATTCAAACGAGACTCTTAACACAATTACTAACTTTTATACTAACAACGACTAACAGACCCTGCTCCAGTCCCTATACCTGCTGGCCAGCTATCATACTTATTAACTCCTCCTCCTTGCCTTCTAGACTAAGAAGAAGAATAATTTTTTTATGGAATTAAGGTAACAAACGAACAGGTAGCACCACCCTTCCACTGCGGCCCATGACAACTGTGACCGACCCAGAACAAAACTAAGTTTAGGAACTAAGATGGCTAGTCCAGTTAGTATATGATATTAGAATGTTATTTGGTATAACCTAGCAATGTACAAAAAAATATACTGTCTGAAGACCTGATGAAGTAACAAAAATGTCCGTTCATTTATCTGTCACTTGTGACCTTCTTCAAATGTATTGGGCGAAAGTAAAGTCTCCTGTGTTTAATGTCTCGTGACCTAATTATGAGAGTGTACCGCCAATTCATACCAGCCGGCGTACAATGTCTCATTTCAACGTTTCACTCCAATTATTTTAACTTTTAATTAATTTTAAGGCTTTGACCCTGGAGTCTAGTTGATAGCGGTGAAAAGCTTGAGGTCCTGGGCTTGATTCCCAGCTAACGCATCTGCCCAATTTACGTGAAAGGTAAAGGTTTGCTCCCAGGTCTTGAGTGTTGATGATGTGGTAATGTGTGGTATTCATACCACCTGCGA
The DNA here is from genome assembly GCA_905404135.1 of Hesperia comma. NCBI lineage: Eukaryota > Metazoa > Arthropoda > Insecta > Lepidoptera > Hesperiidae > Hesperia > Hesperia comma. The sequence continues at coordinate 18,054,965 of FR990014.1, read as the reverse complement.
CATAGGACATTAGCAAAAGGTTGTTTAGATTTTGCTTCCGTAAAATTATACTGGAAAATAACAAAATTTAAATTATATTATTGCAGTGGGAATAATCCTAGAAGCTGGCAAGACATCTTTTAGTAGCTTTGTGCTGCTGCAACGTATAACTCTTTGAAGTCTAATAGTTCCTTGTCTGAAACAGGTAGAGATAAATTGTAGCTTAGTAGCTACGCTCGTAATAGATGGCTATGTAATGCACCGATATAGTATTTACCTACGTCTAAATTTATTTAATTATTTTTCTACATTTACCTACTTCTAAATACATTTTTCCACTAGTAACCTATCTTTCTCTAAAGGAAACAATTTTTTTCCTACTAGTTATTGCTCGCGGTGTCGCCCGCGTGGTATTCGTAAAACCATAAAATACCAAAACCATAAATTTCCGAGATGAAAACTATAATTTGTCTACTAAGAATACACAATAATTACAATCTGCCATCATTTTAAATTTCACCTGTATCTGTCCAGCGGATTATACATGAAGGCTTACTTTGACATTTCTTATTTCAGCAAAGGCTTTATATAACGTTGTTTTATTGGTATTTAGACACGTGGGAGCGTGTCAAGCCAAGTTTTAGCTAACATAACTGGCGTGCATAGCTATACCTGTGCTTAGGCGGGATACCTAACATTGACGTATTTCCTATCATCTAATATCTTTAAACGAGCAATTCTTGTATATTTATTTATTTATATATAATCACGATCTCGGAAACGGCTGCAAAGATTTTCATGAAAGTTACAGATTAGGGGGTTTTCGGCTCAAGGAATCGATTTATCAAGGTCCCAGGTTCGAGAAAAGCTCGGTTCCCGAGATAAAGAGATTTTAAAAACATCATACTGACGTCATCTATGAAACATTAGGATAACTTCTATGAGGTACTGTTTGTAACGTGTTGAACTGACGCCATCTATGAAACATTAGGATAACTTCTATGAGATACGGTTTGTTTGTTTCAGTAGTATGAAACTAGATGGCGCTCGAATATATTTTTAATATTCATTCTTACGTTGAAGCGCTATTTTTGCGTTATACCTACCTATTTTCTGTTTGAATAAAATTAAAAATCAGTGCGATTATCTCGCTTGACCTCGCAGGACGCGTAGTGATAGTTTAACGTGCGTTTGTGATATTTACGAGAATATTTGTAAATAAATGTTAGTTTTGTTATTATCGATTTAATAATATATTTTAATAAAGTTTTAAATAAATAATGGTCAGATCGATGAAATTACTATTGTTGTAAATAGAATCAATAAAATTTTAAGTACGCCTAACAACTTGCTCATTAAACTAAAAGTATATTTATTTATGTTGTTTAATTATCATAAACATTCAATACATTTTATCGCAAATAAAAATTTCAGTCGGGGACTGCCTAAGCCTGCGAAAAGTACGAAGGAAAGTTCAATGAATTTATCTAATTAAGTATGTACCTATTTAAAATGCAATTAATTCGCTCACACAGTTAACTTCTATGAGGTACTGTTTGTAACGTGTTGAAATTTCAGTAGTATGAAACTAGATGGCGCTGTACAACTTTGTGAAACACGCTGTTGAGATCCTTTGGCCGTAACATAAGTAAAATGAATTTTGTGCTCAGTGAACAGTTGTATGATTTGACTCCTGAATAGATGGCGGAATTCCTCGTATTTCTTGCGATTCATACTAAATATAATTTTCAACCGAGCAAAGCTCGGTCAACCAGGTACTTATAACTTATTTATCCTAAGCTTTGTACAAAATATTGGTCTTGGAGAGGACTAAAATTCCAAATAATAAAACCTAAAACCTAAAAAATAAAAAATAAAAAATAAAACCTCAATTCCATGCCGGTGTGTCGTAAGAGCCAACAGTAACTGACTAGTCTCGACTACAGCTGAAGTCCAAATGTTACAACCCTCTAAAGATCCTCAATAGGTAACATAATTAAGAATTTTCTTTTTTATAGACAACTCAATAGCAGTGGAGGAATGAATGAAGACAACCAAAGACTCCAAGAAATATCTAACCTTTCTTTAGGAACGAGTGCCCCCAATAAAATCTAGCTTCAATTGCCTTTCAACATAATATTTTTGAACACAACAAGTAAGCGCGCTTAATAAATAAAACACGAAATGTGAAATAAAATATCTGATGTAAAACGTTTGTGTTCATATTTGAGACATATTTTCATCCTTTATGTCGTCACTGAATGCAGACACGTCGCAACTTCACCGCCACGCCGCGAAAGCAATCTCCTGAAAATATTCTTATTTTACGCCTGAAAGAAATTTTGTCGAGGCTTTTTTTAAGTTGAAATATATGAATTTTATAAGCTACTTTAAATGTATGTCTTTTCAATATGCTTAGGACAAACTTATTGCAATATTGACTTAAAAAATTGATTTTTTTAGCATTATTTAACTCTTTTACGTAAATAATTTGTATAAAGCTTAAACTGCTCTTATTTAAGTTAGGATTTCATTTTCTTCTGGCTAATAAGCAAAAACAGAAGTTAATTATAAATATCGTTTTTATATTATTAAGTTAAAACCTAACCCTATAAGTGTTTTCCGAGGCTTGTCCAACGTGGAAGTACTTTTGACAGATTTTCAATCAAACCATGACCGTTTATTAAAACTACCTACTATTAATTTACTACTTTAGGGACATGACAAAATCCTTACACTAAGTACGGATTTCTACCCATAATCTGCCAACGGGGACGTCTTCTACCCATAAACTACCAACTTCTCAAATTTTGACCGTAATACATAAAAAATCGGTTAATTTCAACGCTGTACAAACTTTTCTATTAGTCGTAGAGTCACGGGACTTGGTCCATTCGACGAGGAGCTTTTTCGGATTTTGAATCTTCAATCAAAAAATCTTATTTTCCTCGAATTACTTTAGAATCTTAATTATCTAATTTTATGTATCAATAATTACGTATAATTAAATTGAAACAAGCCAGTAAAATATAGATGAATTTTAAAAATTAAACATAAATTTCAGAATGAAAAATGAGTTCATTAATTAATAATACCACTGCAAATTGACATCACAAAATGAAGTTGTCCCAATTACGATAAAACGTTACATAAAATTTTAACTGGGTCAGTCAATGTCTGTTATTATAATCAAATTTCGATTGCGAGTTGACAATCACATAGCACGTTTGTTTGATAAATTGTTCCACACGGTCTGGAGTCGAAACGCGATTTAATTTGTGAAAAACATTTTTGCGAGGTGCCTTTGTAAAACGCGTTTTAGCAGTACGGCCTAGTGGTACTTGCTTCAAGATACTTAGTACTGGAGTAATATCTCAAAAGTAGTAAAAAATAATGTTTCTTTATTTATAACTGTATAACATACCTACTAACACCTTATAGAATTGCTTCAAATTACGCCTTTTCAAACTAAATTTAAAACTGTAACTCCCTTGGGTTTAACCTCCAAAAAAGTTGAATTACGTTATATTTTTAAACCAGAATGCTTAATACCAATTTTCATATTTCAAGCTTCGATATATTATGGGCGAGTTATTTAGCCCCAGTAGAGTTGCAGTATCAAGAAATCCATGTTTTGTGGATGCTACGTTACGAACTGAAAGCATTGTCCAACTTTTATATTTATAGTTTCAATAGCTTCGTCTCGGTAACAATAATGATGAATAAGTCAGTTAAGACAATGTATTTAGTACCTACGAGCGTTGCCCCCGACTTCGTACAAAAACACTGTTGTTTTGAAATCACAAACAGACCTCATCAACAGATCAGTGCCTCTATTATGAGTTGTTGTAGTAAACGTAAAGGACGTTACTATTGCAGTTAACGTTTAGAATTTGTATGAGAATCCGTACAGCGCCTCTAGCGGTTACGATACTGAACTACAATTCTCATACAAATTCTAAACGTCAACTGCAATAGTAACGTCCTTTACGTTTACTACAACAACTCATAATAGAGGCACTGATCCTCATTAAAACTAAACTAACTAAAATTATTATGCTTCCCAAAACCTACCTTTATTACATTCAAACTCTTAGCATTTGCGATTCCCCAAATCCGAAGCTTATTGAATTTGAAAAGCCATAAACTTTTCTGATAAATAAAAATTGTGTACGTTAATCGCTTTCAATTACATAATTTTCCTTCGGGGAATTTTCTGTGTATTATTTTGTCCTCTAACCCATTTTATGCCCTGCAGGTTAGATGCTTGCCAACTCGCGTAACATGTAATGTAACTTACAATGGGCACTCTGCGGCCAGAAAAACTTACATACAGTCCAAGATCCCAGGGCCATCAGTCCTTCCTTATTTTCGAAGAAATAAAATATATAGGTAGGTACTATCTTAATAATAAATGCGGCGTAAAGTTATTCCAGGTTAATTTTTTTTCCCCTGTCATATATTATTGTGATTCTCTAAAGACTACGCTGTGTTTAATTAGACAATAAGAGTTTACCTAAGCATACTTGCTAGCTTGCGCCCACGGCAAATTTTTTTTTATCAGAGAGAAAAATTCTAATTATATTTTTTGCTTCTATTGCGGTACTGATTTTACCCCGTTACTCTTTTATTATTTATTAAGATAGACATTCAATAAAAGAAAACTTTAATCAGTTTTATTAGGAATCGTTACGTAGAAGAAACCAGATAACGAACGCTGTCATGAATAAAGATGAATCCGTGCTTTTCAAGTGATAATAGCGATGAATTTTGATCAAGTGTAGACTACAAGAATTATAGAATTTTCCCAATCGACAAGCCTCTGGCATTACGTGGAATTTAATTAAATTTAAGCTGTCGCGAGGTGCATCATGTCAGCATAATGAGGGTAAAGGCGTGTGAATTCGCCGCTAGAGGCGCTAGTGTAGAGTGAGGTCTGGCTGTCAGTGCCACAAACTTATCTGACCCGGTAAGAAGGGCGCTACTGTCTTTGTCTGACAACAGTATAACATTTGCATTAGTTCCAATTTTGGCCACCGGGTCAAATAAGTTTGTGGCACTGTCACTTCTCACTTGTCTGAATATCACTTGTCACTCTTTATGTATGGGTGGGCTTTGACAGCAGGACCTCACTCGCCGGTGACGCCAACTGGTGAGTACAAAAACGGCGATCCTCATTATGTATGTCTTAGCCACAGAAATTATCAATCAATTTTTGGTAACTTTTTGAGTCAATTGCGTCCGAAGGAGGATAATATTTTTCGAGCTTATATAAATATAATTTATGAAAGTATGTCCATTTCTTTGGCTTGCCCTACATAACAGCTAAGGTTGCCAACCGTGCGAGTTGTTTTGGGCTTAAGCTACAGCCCAAACGGCTATGAGGTGTCTTTAAAATTCGTCAGAATCTGTCTGTGGTAACAAAAGAGGCAAATTTTTTAAAATAAAATTTTACTATGGCGCCCGCATATTTAAAAAATGGGGGATAAGTTTGTTTTATTTTTCTTATATCCAAACATAACATTTGTACTCAACGACATGAATATAAAAATATCTGGAAAAATAAATACTGTAGTTGCCATTGAAAATATACTTTTAGAAGGTAGATTCATTTGACACATTGTAATGTTTTGGCAGAAAGTCCATGAATCCTATTAAGCCCAATAAAACTTTTATGGTGACATTTAAGAACTCCTTTCGACTTTCACATTCGTGTATTCGCTATGTGCGAAGCGGGTGGTAGGTGTACCAAAACGATCGCAGCGCACAACGTGACAAAAAATGGAAACTACTTCGGCTGTGTGTAATACTTTCGAACCGGGTTTTTATGATTATATCCATTGTACACATACACTATTCAATAAATTGCACTCAAATAAAGTCAACAAGTATCATTTACTGTTTATTTTGGTTTTTAATTGCAAAAATACTAACAATGTTTACTTGTCATGTTTGACAGTCGCCGAAAAAGTTGCGCGTCGCCACCGTCGTGCACGTTCCCAATACGTACCGGACTGTTCTTGCTTGTATACTTTATGATCTAGGTTCTAGTCATCGTTAGATCCAAAAAGTGTGTCAGTGTACAGAGTACACAGTAAACTTTTTGGCGTGCTTAGGAAAAAAGTAATAATAATAATAAAATAAAAATAAGAGTGAATCTTTATAACGCGCGCTCAGCGACATGAGTATTTTAATAGAATGAAATTAGTCGATAAATCACCCTTTTAGTATATTAAGCCAACAAGAAAACCACTCATTACTGGATATTTGACTCAGAAATGCAAATGTGTGACATACAAAAATTAGAAAAAGATGGGCGTAATTATTACATAATTTACTCCTGATAGACATACCACGCGTAGATTGAACTTATAAATGGATGGAGCCTTTTGTCATCATGAATGCAGAATAAAAATAAAAATTCTTTATTTCTCATTCGGCACAATAACATATGTAAGAAGACCAGACCACCCAGACACTGCAAATCAACTGAAAGTCGTAGCAAGGATCTGTTTTATCGAACAAATCGGGTATCCTTGAGAAGTCAGGGCAGCTTGCCAACTCAGTCGTGTTTGCCCCTTTGAGTACTGCTTAAACCGCAAAAATTATTTATTAACTACTGAGCTTTTTATTACGCGCTTGAATAGTTTTGAGAAATAAATTCTGGAGTCGTTTATTTCGCTAAAAGCTAGGCAGCATATGAGTACTAATGGTCTCGCATTGAGTTTAAGAAGGCTTAATTTTCTTTGAAATATTTTTAGTAGGTACATATAATTTTATTGCGCTATGGGGGCCTTTTTAATTTGATCTGTCTAATTTGTTAAAGAGTTCATATTGATATCTTTCATAAATTGTTTTGGTACAATTTTTTGGTACTTTTCCAGTTCTGTATGTGAGTACACAAAATTTTAGATTGCTACAGGAGTGCATTTCTCTTTATAAGTGGAAAGAAACTTCACACATATCACTCATAATTCTGGGCCACATTATAAGGAGTCATTATCGATTTTCGTGAAATACTGAGTACACAATTAAACCCATTTACTTACTCCTACACAATAGCGTACTCTATTTCTGTAGATACTCAAACGAATACCATTCCATTTTTGTTATTCTTGTTTCCGTTATAAATTTTCCTTAGTAACAGGCAACGGTAAAAGTAAAATTGTTTTCCCGGTTCCAGCATTTGTCAGTTCCCAATTCGACGAATCATGCGGCAAATGGACGAATGATTTTATTTTTATGTCTTGTATTTTTTATAAAAGCACGCGATAATTTATTTTCCATTTACACTTATAATACGACTATCATTAGATATTGTCATTCCTACAACAGAAAATGGTATTCCGGATTCGCGTGTAAAAAACATTTCTGTTAAAAATTATTACTAAAACCTGGTGTTAATGAATATTGCATTCGAATTATTAGGTTTATTGTTTCCTCTATTGTGACAAATGAAATAAAGTATACGCCTAATATATTCTGTAGGTACCTACTGGAAAATCCAAACCGAACAAAATTATCTTTTCTCCAAGAAATACAGATTATAAGGATTGCGTCTCCGGATTGATGCTATATGTTAGTAAAAGTTAAGCAGACAGTTAGTAAAAGTTAAGTTACTGCCATGAATCAGTAGATACTACATCTACTGATTCATGGCAGCACACTCCAATGTGGTTTGTATTCAAGTAAGATATGGGTCATACCACACATGACCCACATAGCGATCCATAAGTGCATCGTAGTTAATAACGTTTCTAAGTATAATATATAAACTCGTTCACTCATTTTATGAAATTCCATGTGTTATAATGACGACACCATTACCCAGTTGATAATATTCTCACTGACATCAGCTGAGGCCCAAGAATAAACAGTCCTCTGTTACGTAAATCAACTTGAGCTAAGTAAAAAATCTAATCTGCATTTATAACATTTTATAGTAGAACCTTTTTCGCTTTCAACTAAAAATTATTGGGTATGTTCAAAAGTGTTTTAATAATTCGTTCGTAAATACAGTCTTTGAACTCTCTTCTTTACCTATACAAAATTTTTAATCGATACTGTTGAGGTACAATGATATAATAAATGTTTTTTCTTCTTCTAGGTAATTGTTTTTTATATAGCATCTCCACTCCTCTTCTGTATTTGATTAGTATTATCTGTACAAAAGATTTAGTACCAAATTGGGCATCTTCGAAGCTATTATGTATTAGATAAAACATTGCCTTGGATACTTTCTTTATTATAATAAAACGATACAACTGATACGTTCTGTGTCGCGATGTGGGTTGCCTAGGACAAATAACATAAATATATTATGTATCTACCATTTTCAACGTTATACGAATAAAAATGTATTTCCCACATTAAGTTGTAACAGAGATTAATCATAATGCTCCTATTCATTTGAGCTACACAACGGTCAACGCAACGAATTTCTTCAGATGATCGCTTAGTTCTGCGAGCCGCACATTTATTAACCTAAGCACAATAGTAGCCCCTTTATATTAGGAATACCTCTCTCTGGAAAATGGAACCATAGATAATGGAGACACGCTTAACAAAATCAGTTCGTACCTACTGAGCAGTGAAACGTGCGAAGCGTCTCACTCCGCGAGAGGCAATCCCGGATCTCTACTAAAACTTAGACAGAGCAGCAAGAGTCAGCGAATTGTAAAACCGTCTACCTGGTATTGTGACGCCCTAGAATACTTAACTTTATCCCAATCCACCAATGACCTTCGCAAATCCTTCCTACTAATAATAGTATAAAAATAGTTTGTAAGGATGTGTGTGATTTTAATGAAACTTTGCAGTAATATAGCTTAGACATTGGAATAACATAATAAGTTAATAGAGTTTTTGTTTTATAATTTGCTCATAATATAGGTAACGATAACTGTCAAGCAAGTCGGAAAAAATCGGCCTTCTAAGAGCTATTTACTACTAAGGGACTGGTTCCCCGAAGCAAAGCGAGGGAGGGTTTACTAGTGTTAGATAATAGGTACATTCGTACAACATACAAACGTTCGCGCGCGTGTGGGTGACAGCGGTAATAGGCGACAGGAAAACCCCACTTGATTATAATAATATTATATTAGTGTAATAATATTACATTATCTTCAATAACCATTAATTTTAACGATATGATTATTAAGTCACTAATATTATTGCTGAAATTATGATCTTTCTGTGAGCTAGTCTTGCTATCTAGGTATCACTGATCAAGGGAGTCAGCCGTCAAATAACTCAATATTTCGACCGGGGCCTTCAGAGCTAATACTTTCTTTCTTCCTTCTCTTTTCTTGTGATACCTTTGGCGTATCCCAAGAAAAGGCGACGATAACTGACCAGTTACCCTAAGTAAATCGCCTTATATAACATAAAATTTATGTGAAAAAAAAAGTATCTATATAAGAGTAGTACCAATGCCCGCCACGATATTTAGTACAATTAAATTATTATCCTTTTTTTAAGGCGCTAATCTTCACTCCTCAATGGAAGTAAACATTGTGAACGAATTATAACGTGATTATTACGAACAACAACTAATAATACTAGGTATCACTAAACTAGCGGCACGCTATGATGGCCGGTTTGACGTTTGTCCGCTCATGAAGTTCCGTATTAATTGATAACGACTTTGAAGGAAATAATTGTATTACTTTATTGACGATAGTGATGTGCAGAGATTCATAAATTTTATCGAATGTAGTTTTAGGTTTAGGACTCAAAATTTATTTATTAAATTGATTTCTAAAATGTATACAAGTGTAGAAAAATCAGTTTGCACCATTTAAGGGGTGAATGTACTTGTGAATATGAACAATTTTCACTATGTGGACAAACCTCTGAAATCGCAAAAAAATATCAGCTGTTTCATACAAAAGGTAAAATTTTTATTTTTATATGATATATACCACAACTCGGCATTTGGTTTTCTAAATTGAAAATTTTTAAAAATGGAATCTAATACGATCGTCACATAGGATCGCTGGCTAGCACAACTACTACCTCCGGCAAACTCGCGTCAATGCTCAATGCAAAACAAAGCAGTTTCGAATTGACGTTGCTTCGAAAAGTATAAACTGTCAGTGCAATGCGATTGTGATATAGTTTTGACCTGGCTTTGGATTTCAAATATTGATACTGCATTACTGTTGACCCTTGCTCGTTAATTTGGACTCTGTTCAAGCCCTTTGTTGTGGATTTCGTCGATATGACCGAACGTACGCACATCACTGTTGTAATGTGTCAAACCGGCCATCATAGCGTGCCGCTAGTGTAAGTCCCTAGCCTAGTCCTCATACTTCTTCATTAGCCAACAAAGTCTTAACCCGCCTGCTATCGGACCATCCACCCTATTCCTGATTTGAGTCTAAGGAGTTTTAAGCTCGTTTGCTGCTTTAATTTCATAAAAAAATGAAAAATCTTTAAAACAGCTTTATATCTGGCTAATTGCTAACTGGGTAAATCAATTGGATCGTTGCCAGGGTGCTGACTATTCCCAAGAACTGATATAATATTAAAGCACATGGATTTTTTTCAAAGCTTTCTACCATTTGTTTGCGAGAGTTTGTGAGACTCGTGTAATGGACTTGATACATTACAAGTCAGATAAGCGCTCGCTTTCAGCTGAAATGTGAAGTTAAAATTGCGATCATTAGATACCTATTAGATTTCTTTGATGATGTACTGAGTTTAATTTTTCTGAATGAGTTAAAACTGCATCCAGGTCGACAAAGCCTTTTCATAGATTAGGTACCCAGAACACCAGCTCTGTAACTGCCTACAAATATTAGTAATAAATATCATCCTCGATCTATATAATCGTATTACCAATATAAACTTATCTCGGTTATCTGCAGGCACAAATAACTGAGATAAATTTTATTATACTCATTATGTGTCCAATATAATATTATACAAGCGTAATCAAAAAAATTTAAACATTTATCTTTCTACAGAACACATCTGCTTTATAGAACAACCTGCCTTATAGTGATTCCCATCACTCCGTTATCCCCATAACACATAGCATCTAGTAGACCTCTACTTACACTTTCATCACAGAAGGTTACATAAGCCATTGTAATACTTACGTCACACATAAGCCGTATTTACCTCAGCGAGAAACTCAATAAGAGGCCCGGTCATAAGTTTCCCGGGCACGAGAGGACAACAGATAATAGAGCCCGAATAACTGTTAAAGTTCATGTGTGCGGCTTCGGCGAATCTTACTTTGTTTATTACAAGTCCATTGTTATTTATTCAATAGTTTTGTTTCCAGCCGATCGGAATAAAGGAGCGAGATGGAGTGTGCTTCAGTAGGCCTATTGCGTAACCGTGTAGATAAAAATGCTGTAACGATTCACACCGTAATTCACTAACCTACCTTTCTGCTACGTTCATATCCGTTTCATTTATACGTATTTGATTTTGATGTTTGCAAATTACTATATAAAATGGTTTTGTGGTGGACTAGCTTCCGTCCGCAGGCTTCGCTCGCGTGGAATTCGTTTAAACTTCACCCCCCTATTTCACCCCCTTCGGGGTGGAATTTCCAAAAATCCTCTCTTAGAGCTCCCCTACACTCCCCAAGGAACAAATTTGCCAAATTTCAGATTCTTCCCTTTAATAGTTTCGGCTGTGCGTTGTCTGTCAGTCAATTACTCAGTAACGCAAGAGTTTTGTATAATATATAGATTATATCCGATTTATTTCTACCCACATTTTCCTTTTTAATTTTATTCAGCGAAGAAAATATCCTAAACACCCGACATGTTTGAGCGCCTTGTATCACGTTCTCAAAGGTAAAGTCCACCAATTTTATCAGCGTGGTTGGCTCGGGGCTTAAATCTTTTCAATGTGAAGGCAATCCCAGCACACAAGGGGACCGAGTGTGTAAAGTTACATGTTTATTGTCTGGAACACTTTATAGTTCGTGCGCTACAAATAATAAATATACATAAGAAGCTCTATTAATCGATAAGCACAGAAAGGGCGGTTTTATCGATTACGAAAGATTTCCACACAACCTGCTGGGATAATACTGTAAACAAAAATAAAAATGACAAGTTATGTAAGAAGTTATATGAAACATGGGTACATGCGTACAAGACTTTAGGGTTTTTTCGATTTCCCTAGGATACCATATAAGTGCTTCAAGGATTCGAATCTCTGTACTTGGCTCTCCTAAATTACGGAGAAATATTCGTCCCCTGCGTTCGTGCGCGTACGAATATATTGTATTGTATCCTGACTTTATTTGGAAAACAAATCACGCACCAACTTCGTACTCTGTCTGACGCTAAATTAATTAATTTTCCCGCTAACAGAGTTACCATACTCTGCTTCACTATAAATGAGCTTTGTTTGACACTTCTTGATTAGTGGCCTGATTATTTGCCATGATGTATCGTCGTAATGATACCGTCTAAATTTATGCCAGTTGTAATGAAAAGCTAAATATAGCTCCATTATTCAAGGGATGTTTTTGCTTTGTTAATAAGCCAGTGCAGCTTGAGTCAAAATTATACGGGAAAAGGTTCCGCATTGAGTAAATAACATACATAAAAAAGCAAATATTTTCATAACCTACCATCTTAAAAATTTAAGTATTGTCTTTATTGTATGTATTATATTTACTCGTAAACACTATAGTTAACTTTTAGTTTAATAAAGAAAAAACATTTTCATGTTAAATATTGCCAAGACGAGAATTTACGCCTTGAACTACCAAAAAGTTGTTAGATCTTATGTAGAGCCAAGCTTTTAACTACACACACCCTAACATCACATACTATACCTACACACTAGGTAAAATATGTGACTTGTTAGAAGCGCTTAAGAAAAGCAACATATTTCTGATCTTTAATGATCCTAGTTATCTTATTTAAAGCTACAAAATGATTGCATTGTTATCGGTGCAATCAACTAAATCAGACTTCCTTAAATTGATAAAAATTGTGCTGAAATATTCCGCTAGGTATATACCTACAAGTCAAGCTAATATAAGCGTGATGATAAAAACGAACTATATTCAAGAACAATTGCTGTACTCACTCAGTTGTTTGTATTGTGTAAGAAAAGCGGGAAGAAAGCGGGCTGCAAATGAGAAAAGGCATTACTGAAATTCTCATAAAAACGATCGTCTCCAAGTTCGCTTTGCCGAATTACCTACGATATCATAAATTGATGTAGAACCTAATGTATAGCTCAACGAGCTTGGGCTCACTAGAGGAAACAAGATTTATTAGTTCTGTTGCGTATATGATGAAACATTAGTTTGTCGGCATATGATATGAAAGCAAAGGCACTTTACCCTAGTATTAGCTCATATTAGATAGGGGTATATGGGTAACCCCAATGACATTAACTAAAACTACTATAAGCCCCTGTAACTCTTTGCTTATATTACTAGTAGGCGCATTAGTAATCTTATCTCGCTTTGCCTGCCTAAACCTAAGCACGTTCACCCATAAGAATTATGTCGTAATCATTTTGTCAGACGTTTAAATATCCTGCTTACATTGTGTTATTGTGTTAAGTATATTTTATTCCACCCTATCATTCTAAACACCAAATAAATGTTGTAATCAATGCCGCTTAGATCCTTCTCAACAGATTAGTGGAATTTCATAAGAAGCTACTATTTCTCACTATCACTATTTTTCCCCTATTTAAGTAGGTACGTGTCGATAGTCCCTATAAATAAGTTCCACAATAACACGGTCACTAGCAAACGCTCCAACAATTTACAAAGAAAGGCATAAAAAACTATTATGTACAAGTTACGTAAAACAATAAATAATCCCCCATAAAGCAAACAGCCGTCGGTCTTAATAATCCTGTAGTCGTAACTTTATCTTTCCACACGTAACTATTACATACTGCTATAGGCCCGGTCACCGGTCGGACCGAATGATTTATACAAGGGTTGAGATAGGTAACTCGCTAATTTAATGACACGAGCTGCCGTCACACGAGAACAAAGGCAGCAATGACCCATAATTTAGGCCGGCGATTCACGTATCTAGGGCTACTCGTATCATATGAATTGGCACCATTCCACCGAACGTCACTACCCTCCGAGAGTAATCATTAAATATGGTATGGTAAACCGTTTACCATTGGTAAGGTGTAAATTAAGTTCCGTGAATATTAATGTGCTAGTAATAGTTTGAGGCAGAACAATAAATTACTACTATTAGCATTATTTACTTCTGGTCATAAAAGTTTTAGATACCCCTTTAAAATTTGAATTAATTGAAAAATCCAGTTACATGTATTTTATTTATTCAATGATAAAACTGAGTTCCAAGCAAATCTAAGAAAATTTATTTTTATACTTACGCACTGTTACGCATACAATCTTTCACGCCCTACTTACCGGTTTAGGCGAAAAATCTTTTCAGTAAGTACCTATTTCATTAAAGAAGCGCTAGTAAAAAGTTTTATACTTTTCCACAATCCACCAATACTGGCGTTATGGCGTTGTCTGTTAGGTCATCCTCATATTATTAAGCAGATCAATGGGCGATACTTAACGTTTCGTTTTGTATAATGAGCAGTGAATACTTATGCCAAGTCAAAACTCACACTAACTCTTCCGTGTGTGTTTACACTTCGTAACCGTCTCAGTCGGCTTTTGTTCTAAAAATAACTTCCCTGCGGCATAGCGACAATCTTGAGGCTCTTTAAGTTCGTATTACATTACATTTTCAAACATTTTAAGATCCCGTAACATGTGAATTTTTCTTAAGAGACAATTCAACTTTATCAGTAAAGATCGCGCCCCTGCTAATACGAAGATAAAAAAATAACAGGTATAAAGCTGGAACGTATCGTAAATCAGTAGGAGAGGGAATTGAAACGTCGAGAGAATGCGTAGATAGAAAATACAATAGACGAATTGTAATGTTGTATTTCTTTTCACTCTGTCAAGAAAGGAGGCATTTGGTTTTGACATGAAACAGATTAACTTTATTTTTTATCGCATTCTGCTGCACCGTTTTTAAAGTGTCTTTCATTAAGCCAACTTTTTTATTTACTGGCCGTTGCAAACACTGACATTATAATTTTATCTAAATTCTAGCAAATTAATAACATTAGTTACGATTTTAAGTTTAAGTCAGCGTAAAGTTAGATGTGTTATAAGATATATGTAACCTAGGAGGGTACGCAAGAACGTATCTGTAAAATTATGTCATTATTGGTGTAACGGTGACGTCGATGATTCGTCTACAATATTCTGTCTACGGGCGGGCGGCTGCGGGCGGGTGCGGGCGGCGGCGACGGCCGGGCGGCGTCGGAGGAGCTGGCGGCGCGTGCGCGGGCCGAGGGGAGCGGGCGCGGGGTCAGCGCAGCCTCCGGGTGCAGCACTCCGCCGCCGCCCGCCGCCCGCATCGATCTCGCCCGGACCGCTGGCGAGCACCACGCGCTCATCGCGCCCGAGCGCGCTCGCGACTCCGACCGCCCTACTCCCGACCCGACCGTTCACGCCGTTCACGCTACCCCGTGCAGGTTACGACCGCTTATGTAACCACTATCATCCGTATTGATAGGCTATGTGTGTGAGACGTGACATCCTCGACGACTCGCCGCCGCTCGACCCAGTCCGCTCTCGCGAGCCGATAGTGCGCCGTTGACTCTTCGTGATCTGAATATCATGTCAAAGTACTGGCGATTGTGACCGTCGGTCCGCACACATACCCTACAGATGCAAAAGCCTTCGCGCCGTAGCCTCGGGTTATTTTCGTTCGATAAGCGCTCTTATCGTAAAGTTCTAAAGTTTATAATGCAAAATAGCGACGAAACTTTAAAGGTCACTCGCTGAGACTGAAAAACGTACTTCACCCGCTGTTTCGATTTGGCGCCATCAATTGTGAAAATTTATTATTCATTGTAGTAAATCATTTTATGTAATGAAAGAAATACATCCTTGTTTTGTTGTTTCATTCCTCATACCATTCATTCATTTACATTTAGAAATTTTCAGATTTCTTCACACATAAAAGACTCATTGACATGTTGATAAAAGTCATCATCACATAACATTACAAACTATCTTAGAAATCATAATTATTGGAAAAATAATTTTTAAGTTTTTTTATTATTAGTTACTCTACTACTGACATAAAGAGAAATAACAACTCTCATCTTGTTAATTGTTATATGTATAATTTTACAAGCACATTAATTTGAAAAAATATAGCCGAAACTTATTTTTTAGCATATCAAATTTTCTTTGTTTCTATTGCCCATCGCTAAAAATACACAAGATAAGCTTAACATAGTACAATATACGTAATACATGCTTTGCAAATACCGATTTTATTAAAATCATAATCATCATCATCATCATTATCATCATCATCTTCATCATCATCATCATCATCAACAACAGCAACAGTAACAGAAAATAATTGAATCATTACAATAATTCCACCATCATCATCGATTTTTTAGCCTAAACCTATTTATTGTTTGCATGTTTTTTTTAATCAACATTCATAAAGAAATAGTACCTAGTCCCAATTTACTATTACTATTCTAAACCATATTTACACTTGAGATCAGACTTCCGATCCAAGTCAAAAAATCAGCCTCTTCTAATTTTGCAGAAGACTGACGAATCCTGAAGTCTCAATGTGTACTCGTCTCCTCATCATATCACTCGTTCACCTGACTGTTAAGCAACCTATATTCGGTTGTCCATTCAGCATCTTTCTATTATTTGTCTTCCTGCTTCTTAGCTAGACCAATTACTGGTGCCTAATTAGAACTTTGTGGTACAAAGACTACCATTTCAATCGCGAAAAATGAAATAAACCTAAAAAATTTAATGGATATAGATGGAAGTCGATAACAAAATTTATATGAAAAGCTTTTACCAAGAATAATGATAATAAGTTTAGCTAAATAGACAATAGATATCCGTTTTGGTAAAACATTTACCTTAATCAAATAGCCAAATGCCCATAAATTATCATAACCAAATACCTATTAACATACATAGATAAACAAGTTTGAGACAGATAGATTATATCCTTGTGGAATTACCTTCTAAAACTTTTAAAAGTTTGTATTATGACTAACTACTACAAAGAACATTATTAGCATTTGTTATTAAGATTTGTAGCAATATTTACAATGAGCAATTGGAATGGCAGCTCAACACAGAACGTAATTTAACGATATTGAGCATGACAAGATGTAAGCATACACTTGAATAACCGCAGGATCGTATATTGTTCTAAACACATCCGTGTTCAAATTTTACCGTAAATATGTTAAAAAAGTCAATAAGGTGTCGGCTGGGTGTTTGCCAATTCACTCGTAGTTAGTCATCAGTCATCGTACTTATTATCTATTAAAATAGCCTTCGCAGTCTTCGGGAGTGGTCGGTTTTGGATTTGGGCGCGTGTCTGAGTTCCTTTTTTAAATTTAGACAGTAATGTCCGGTGGCGCGAGCGTCGCGTAGTTTCGGAAGTTTTCGGCTGAGTGAGAATGTCCTCCGAAAAGGAGAAAATGGCCGCGGCCGAAAACAAGTCACCCTCCAACAAGAGTAACTGCACTTCGCCCGGAAAGAAAGGTATTCATCATCGTCACCATCATGTACATAGGGCACTCGATAAGTTTTGAGATGCGCGTAAATTAAAAATGGAACACATCCGTATTATATATTTTTAAATAGCAAATTTAATTAGAAATAGAACCCTAGTAGCCAACTTGCTGCTAGTTTGAAAAATTATTTTATTCCAGTCATTTAACGACGAAAGTAACTGTGTATTTCATTGAAACGGCGGAGCTTAATCGCGTACATTTTCGTGATATGAAATTTTATGATTTTAAATTTAGTTTAACTGAAAACCTTATCATTAAGCAATTACAATCAGTGTGAGAGGAGTCTGCCCCATTTATAGAAAGAGTTTTTAGATTGTTTAGTGAATTTAAAGGATTTGAATCCGACCTCGAAAAAGACCATAGAAGTGGTCGCCCCCAAACGGCATGAACTCTAGGAAATGTGTGGATTACTGAAATGATGATGCAAGTAGACCCACGACTTACTTACTGGGATATCGAGAAGATTCTTGGCGTGAGTTCGGGGAGCGTTATAATTATTTTGCAGTAAAAAAAAATGAGGAAGCTTTGTTATCTTTGGATCCCACATTTTCTCTTAAAAACTGAAAAGCAGTCTCGTGTGGATTGGTGCCGCGGAATACGACTACGATTTGAAAACGAAACTTCAAGTCGTGTTTTGGCGATCCTCACAGGTGACGAAACGTGGATTTATTAACATGATCCGGAAAATAAAGGACAATCGTCTGTAGGGGTCTTTTCAAAATGAAAGTTTCTGACAAAATGTCAAAAAACGGTTGACATAACGAAACGTTGGTAAAAATATGGTGGCTTGTTGTTTTTTTCGCAGCTAGCGTGTGTCCTTAATAATATTGGAAAATTATACACCTGTTATCCCGTAATGGTATACAACAGTAGCATTGCCGAAAGTTTTCCAAGCTCTACGAGAGAGGAGCCCAAAGACTGAGTTTCGGGGAAACATGTTCCGCCACGACAACGATTCGTCACATACGTCCCTCTGAACAAAGGCATTTCTTGAGGAATCCAGTGTTTAAACCTTGCTTCATCCACCGTTCCGTCCTTATTTAGCTCCCTGAGAATTATTTTTGTTATCGATACCCAAGAAAAAAATAAAACGATTTTTTTATTGCGTGTCAAAGAGGCTATAGCCGCCTACGAAGCCGCTATTTTAAACCTATGGGATCAAGATCGGCAAAAATATTTTTATAGTTGGTTTAAGCGAATGAAACTTTGCATAGAGAGTAAGAGAGAGTTTTGATACAAAAATAAAAATAAATATTGTTATTATCTTCAATACTTTTTTCATGTCTCAAAACTTATCGAGTGCCGTACGTATCTAACTTTTGATGATTATTTTAAAGAATCTACATTCCATTCAACCTTAGGTCCATTGCAAAGCGCAGATTTCTGCTCAATTGACCTGATATATCCGTGATATTCATAGCAGGCTTTGAGTAGCCTATTGTAAAAAGTGAAATTATACATTTTAACCACTGTATATATAATATATGAGTATCAAGAAGTCACATTTCCAGGTTTCTTACCAACTATAACATGTAACTCCTTACATATATTATGTAATGGATACATCTTATCAGCGCGTTATATAATGAAATGGGTTAACTATGTTGTCAGTGTTTGTGATGAGGCAAGGTGAAGGAGAGATAATGCGGAAATAAATGGAAGTTATCTCTTGACGGGTTTCATGCCTGCGCGGAATTGCGGTGTCCGAAGCGGCCGTAATCCGTTTAGCTAACAATGCGGGGCAAACCGGATAAGTATGGTGTATAAGTAACGTTTATCCATCCCGTAATAATTAGGTATAAATATATTATAAGTTAGAAACTAATATTATAAAGAGGTAAAGTTCAAAAGCTTTAAGGATGTTTGAGCCAGTCTCCAAAACTATGCGATCGATTTAAAATGTTCATAGTTAATTGGAAAAAAAATTCAGATGTTCATAAGCTCATATTATCCCATTAAAATAAAATTAGCAAGGAAAGGTCATTGGGCGTTATTTACCCGGTCGCATTCAGTAATGAAATAGGGTTATTTTAAAGATTTAGGATTTGCATTTTTTTTATTTTGATCCAAATGCATGGGGGAAAAAAGTTATGCGCTTCTACGCAAATATATATTTTTCATAATATTATTGATATTTAATTCAAGTGTTTTAATTAAAATTGGACCACACGGCAGTCACTAGCTTTCGAACGTCGAAACAATTATTGAAATCGGTTCACCCAGTGCGAAGAAAAACATACAGACGAATTGAGAACCTCCTCCTTTTTTGGAAGTCGTTTGAAAATCTGTTAAATAAAAAATGTGTTACTTCTCATTGAACAACAAACGACATAAATTAACAACATTTTACATTTTACATTACACTTATAATAAAACAGCCTGCTCTCCCATGCATTTTGAGCAATGCGCCTCATTTCATTGGTTAGTATTCATGGTCGTTTACAAACTCTGACTAATTTCATTACTGAACGCTGGTGGGTCACCGGTCCGAGCAAAATGCCCATTTACCTTTTAAGGTTACACGTTCCGTGATGTACATATTTTACACTTCTATTATTTATTCCAAACATATGGACAAAATAGTATCAGATTATGGATTAGACAATAGTCAAAACTGGAAGTACATACTCGTACCTAAAAGTCCCTGTCAGGACCGTAAAATGTACCTTTTCTCGAAATATTATTATTGAATATCGTAAAGTTCAAATATTTCAACCAGTAACACAGTATCGAACGAAAAAATAAAATTATACATTTGTAGATATTCGTTACAGATAAAATGTTTAGCATCGAAAGATAAATGTCAAGGGTTGACCTTTTTAGCGTGATTTCGTCAACGTTCTGTCTGAACGAGCAGGATTTGTAATTTAATATTGTATACTTCGTCTGGGATATAATGTTATAAATAACTCTGCCTCCTGACATTTTCCATTTATATTCGGTACCTACACCGTACTATCACTGGATAAGTAGTATATTTGCTTCAAAAACCCTCTTATGGTCCAGTACTGAGAATTGGTGTCTGCTCACTGAGGAATTGTGTCACCGAGGGAATCTAGACTTCTACCACGCTGCTCCAGTGTTGATTCGTAGAGCAGTTAGTAGTCAATTTAGTATTGAATGAAAATTATTATTATTTATTTATTTGTTTTTGATGGGATCCGTCATGAATTAACGACTGCTCTTTAATGATAATGACTGGGACCAAGAGTTTTACGCTACATCTAAAGCACAGAGCGCTCAATAAAATTTTGCCATTTGTACTTGATTTTCGTAAAATATTTAGTTAATAAAATAGTTTAAAAATACACCTTGATAAAAGCTCTTAATTATATCTACATACGTTGCAGTTAGTAGTCAATTTATTATTGAATGAAAATTATTATTATTTATTTATTTGTTTTTGATGGGATCCGTCATGAATTAACGACTGCTCTTTAATAATAATGACTGGGACCAAGAGTTTTACGCTACATCTAAAGCACAGAGCGCTCAATAAAATTTTGCCATTTGTACTTGATTTTCGTAAAATATTTAGTTAATAAAATAGTTTAAAAATACACCTTGATAAAAGCTCTTAATTATATCTACATACGTACCTACTTTAATATCAAAATTAATACCAACTTACTAATTAAAACAAAATTACAGAAGCAGTGTCTTAAACGACCAAATCAACTTTCCAATTTCTTGACTTCATATCTGTTTTTAAATTAAAAACGAAATGTTGAACTGGAGGCTATCGTGGGATTATAATAATATTTCGTTTCTCATTTGGCCGAGGGAAAGCATTGCTTGAAAATTCAATTTGAATTCCGGATCCGCTCTTTAATTTTTCTATGAAAACGATGTAGTAGGTAGGTATAGTGAAGCTGGCAGAATACAGGGCATGTGTTTGACTTGGTAAACTTGATTTGTATACACGAGAGATTACCTATATTTCAGTACATATTTTTAAATGACTGAAAAAAGATTCTCAACTCTTTTTTTATGTGTGTTACCTCATAACTTTGCACTGGGTCAATCAATTTTGTTAAATATTTTTTATTCAAAAGATAGTACTTGGTGATAGTCCCATATAACTTTTTTTTTGAGTTTTTTTTTTGTTCATTTAATTTGTGGTCTCTACCTTTTAACTGTAGACTGGGTGTTTTGATTTATATACTTCTTCTTTTAATCGAAAGCTCGTGCCTTTCGTCTCATCCCATGTATAATTTGAGCGACATCTGACGGGTAATTTTCGAGTTATCTCTATTGGTAGATTTTGAAGTGGATGATTTTTGTTAGAAATCAATTATAGGTTACATAAATAATGACTTAAAATAATAATAACGCTACCCACTCTTAGCTTCTACATACACATTCCTGTGACGTAGACGCCATGCAAATCACACAAAGACAAGAACACTCACCCAACCGTAGCATAAAAATTTAAATTAATCTTGCCTGGCTGGCCTAATTAATCTGGCTGGGAATCAAACCTAGGACCCTTAAGACTATAGCCTCATATGGGTCGAAAGCTGTTTTTTTCACCAACTTCAAAAAAAGGAAGTTCTTAATTCGACCGTATATGCTTTTTTATGTTTGTTCAGCAATTGTATCGTCGTTTGTAAGCCGATATTGATAATTCTTTTTTGTATAAATGTAGATATTCCAAGAGTGCAGAGTCTAATGATGGCATCCCAGAGAAATCGAAGGGAACTTTCAAAATTTGTAGGGGGTGACTAGTGACTAGTGTGTTTGTTAATGTTGTCATGAAGTTTAATATATCAAAGCACTACAATTTCACGAAGGTCTGAGTCGATCTGATGAAGCCAAAAGACAGCTCAGTCAAGGTTAGGTACTCCTCAACGATTTACGGCAATTATCTTGTGTTTGGGCTTAATTAATTTATAGTGACGAGTACTTTACACCTAGATGGGTAGAATTGTGCACCACCTGGCAGGTTGTTTTTGAGCTATATCTACTTGTCGATGTTGAAGTCGGTTATTTTTTTTTTGTAAAAAGCAATTATACTTGTGGTCCATGTATTTGACACAAAGCGTTGACACAGGGATTTACCGACTTGCGTTTTTTGTTTTCACCAAAAACACGTTAATGTTTACTTTAAATTATTGTCTGACCATTAAGGTAAAAAAGAGACTATACCTACCATGAAATTTGTGTTTAATAGGTACTCCACATGGGTAATTCACATATTCATACAGACACACAGCAAAAAGTGATATGTCTTGCTGCTAGACTTAACTAACATAAGTCTTCTGTGATGATGAGTTATTTTGCCGCGCTGGCAAATGCCTATTGACAGACTTTGAACATCTTTGAGAAAATCATGGAGATATCTCAAATGTACAAAGTTACCTCCCATTTTTTCCGGCAGTGAAGCAATTGATATTTTTTTTCTAAAACCTACATAATGTTGAAAATTAGAAGTGCGAGCATGAATCCAGCCCAGACCCCCATTTTTGAGAGGCCAACACTTTCAAACTACTTAACGATCACAACGTACATTTTTTTTTTATATTTTGGTTAGACCACGGACTACAACCCAGGAAATCATCTACGCCTTTATTCTACTTTTGGTCTTAGATGTAAGGCCTATGGTATGTGAGATTTAAAGAGTAACCCTTCGAAATGGACCCATAAAAAGGCCATTTAAATAATTTAAATCTCATCTCAGAAATAATAACGAAAACCCATCGTAAAATATAATATGTAACAGTAAATATCCGGTTCCTCTCATCGGCTTTGTCTCATCTACATATATGAACACACTAGTAAACCCGCCCTCGCTTCTCTTCGGGGAACCAGTCTCTTCAAAAATCTCTATAAATTTTAACAAATTATGTTATTCCGATGTCTAAGCTATATTACTGCAAAGTTTCATGAAAATCCGTTCAGTAGTTTTTGCGTGAAAGAGTAACAAACCCACACACACACTCACACACTCACTCACATACATCCTTACAAACTTTCGCATTTATAATATTAGTAGGATTGAACCTCAGCTTAGGAAGGCGGAATACGCAACCTAAATGGGCCTTATATAATTCACACCTATTCTTTAATTTGACCTTAGGTCCTTTTTCAATATATGTAATACCAATTAAAATACCAAGTTAGAATGTTAGTTGGTTAGTTTGTTAATAAGTGTGAGGACAGGGACTGTTAGTGATAGTTAGTCCTGTTAGTTAATATTAGTATTGTCCGGTTAGTAATGATTAGTGTGAGTCTTGTTCCAATTCGGTCACAGATGCGTTGCTACCCCTGAGGACTGAGATGGTCGCCTCTAAAAAAGTGAACCGGCTCCACACCTTCCTATCCGGAACACAATTGCTCTTAAAAACAATTATTATGACGGTAGGAATGGTACTGAGTACCTTGGCGGGCGGTGGTACTACCCCGGGCGAACTCTAGGCAATAATGCTAATGATGAAGTGTGTAATGGTGTTTAAAAGTTGTTTTAGTCAAATAACTTCAAAAAAGGAAGATGTTCTCAATTTGAATGTTTTTTGTGTTCCCTCAAAAGACTTTGATATTTATTTTTTATTCGAAAGGTAGTGCTTGTCGTCTTTTGAGTTATCTCTACTTATCGGTTTGGAAGGCGGTTTTGTTTTCAAATACCTTAGTTAATTAACACCGATACATACATTGATAATAAAAGTTTTGTCCGGCCTCGATTTTACTTGAATCATTCAACGGAAGTCTTGTATGTAATGAGATTTTCCGCCAAATTGATCCTGCTTTCGGCATACTCTTTAGCTTATATTTGCTTGCCTCATAATATTTTGGCTGGAAATAATATCACCATTATTTACAGTTCCGTAATGTGTGGTAAATGCGTTTGCATAAAAGTGAGTTTCTAGTCTAAGTGTTTATACCAACCATATAGCAATTAGTCAATGTTAAGTTATAAGTATGTAATTAGTCATAAACTCCTCCACAATCTGCGCTGGATCAGGAAGACTGTATGCTCCAGATTGTAACTGACTATAGATGAGTACCTACCTACCCTTGCCATATGAAGGAAAGTGGATTGAGGCCAATTTATGATTAAGTATAATTATTTTATACACCGATTTCATTCTATCGTCCTCAAATATACTCTCGACACTTAAGATTTTCCATGACCACTGTTGTATACGAGTACTATCCCAATAAGTATAATGTATGTACAATACCTAGAGTATCATAAAATAGGCCTGTCGAAAACTTTACGAAATTCAACATGATGTATACTTGGACGTGATAATCCTGTCGTTGGTAGATTTATGTGTTAGAATTATCGGAAAACTTGTCACAGTACGAGTATGATGTATGAGGAAAAACATTGCGCAAAAAAATTCACAACCTATCACAACCCTTATAGTGTTATTTCCGTAGGGGAAAAGTTATTATTACCCAATATTTCATAGATAGAATCGCTTGCCTTTCTTGACAATATCTCCGTCACACCCAATATTTGTAGGAGTAAGTTTTTTTTCTTCTGATTTATCTTTTTTTGATATGTTTACGCCATTGCTTAAAGCTTCGAAAGATAAAAAGCTCTTGTATTTTAAATAGTAATTCAGCTAACAACAATACCCTTATAGGCTTTTTTCATTTATACGTACTTTTATTGAACATCACATTTATAAAATCAATCATAATAGCAGTAAAGAAATTTTTGTATAAAAGCTATGTTATTGAATTCTAAATATTATTATTGCTATTTAATTTTGTCCTCAAAACGTTTTTCTTTCATTTTATTTATTACTACATTCGATCTTGCTACAATACTTGGTACAATAAGAAATCTTTTTAACTTTTTCCTTTGGATGTCATTTGCAGAAATATGTGGTACGAGTATGTTTTCAGAAATATTTCCGTAAAATCTCTCGACACAAAACGGTTTGATATCTTAAATACTTTCACTATTTGAAACTGTTCCAGTAAATTGAAAATTAAGTACAGTTCGCGTAGCTGTGCAGTTAGATAAAACGGTTTACGACAATGGTGCATTGTCGTAAACTATTTCACTTCGTTACCGTCGACGTTCAGGCGACAAAGCGCTGTACTGACAATAGCCTAGCGTACGGGTCACCATTAAAACCGTAGGTATAGTGTCACGTTCTATCCAATGCGAATAATCTGTATTCGCTATCGCTACGAATAATATAAATCCGAAAGTACCTCTGTCTGCCTGTTAGTTTGTTAAGCTTTCATGCCTATCAGTTAAGTTAACTGATTTTAATAAAATTTGGTACAGATATAGAATTAACCTTGGGAAAGAACATAGGATATTTTTATCCCAGAAATGACCCCTCAACGGGTTGAAGGGTTATAAAATTTTCGTAACCTGTCAGTACCCTCAACAATTTTTTTTTGTTTGTCGATTTTATATTTAAAAAAGTTGAGGTAAAAAATGGACGCACGCGGAATTATGGATGCCCTGTACTTGGATAGCGACCGCTATATTTCAGGAGCGCTTATCATCACCGGCTTTAAAGCTAGTAACACTGCAGGTTTCCCTAGTGTGTAAACATTTCAGGAGGAACAAGTTATCTTCTTTTGATTAGCTCTTAAAAGCAACTACTAGAGTTCTAAGAATAATAAAAAAATTAGTGACATTTGAATGATTAACCAGATATCTATAGAGCCTTAATTCATATACAAGCCTAATGGGGTTTAAACTGGATGGTTTCAGACACTACCTTTAAAGATAGCTTAGTACTCGTATACCTAGTATTGGAGATCTTAGAATTTAGTCTCAACGATGGATATCACAATGGTTTGGACTAAGTAGCTTTCACAAATTTTACCTCCAAAGCCACTAACATTTTATGAATCCTCTTTGGTTATTTTAACTGAGTGTTCATATTTTTTAGCCTCAGGCATACGAGCAAAGTTTGAACCTTTTACGTGTTAGAAAAATAACATGCCTACGGTCTTTGTTATTTGAATACTTTACCCCCTATTTTGAAATAAAAAGTAATGTATAATTTCAATCTTCTGGCAGATGCCAATTTGGCGAGCTAATTATGTATATAACTATATTAACTTATTTCAAAAAATAGCTATTGCATTGACACTTTTGGACTTATTATGCCTCATCAAACAGCGTACAGATTTTCTACGTTTGAATTCCGGACCTCAACATGCCAGAGCCGCATACATCAAGACACTCCCAGCAGCTTTAATTACGAAAAAAGATCAGTCCTTACCGCAGGCTCATAATAGATCGAAAAGACAAAATATAGCACCAGTAAGAGACCGATTTCACTTACTAAAGCATGGTTTTGTCGTCTTTGCCTGCTTCGTTACGTTAACATTAAACTGTATGGTGCCGCCGTAGCTGCGCCGTTTCAACACTTCAGACATGTTTTCGCACGCTGAATACCGAAATGTATGGAAAAAATGTCAAGGTAATTAGATCCACTTCACGACGTTAAAACAGATCAAATCCTACTTCCTACTTCCTTCCTACTATCCTACTAATATTATAAATGCGAAAGTTTGTAAGGATGTATGTGAGTGAGTGTGTGTGTGGGTTTGTTGCTCTTTCACGCAAAAACTACTGAACGGATTTTCATGAAACTTTGCAGTAATATAGCTTAGACATCGGAATAACATAATTTGTAAAAATTTATAGAGATTTTTGAAGGGTCTGGTTCCCCGAAGCGAAGCGAGGGCGGATTTACTAGTAATATTATAAATGCGAAAGTTTGTAAGGAAGTATGTGAGTGAGTGAGTGTGTGTGTGGGTTTGTTGCTCTTTCACGCAAAAACTACTGAACGGATTTTCATGAAACTTTGCAGTAATATAGCTTAGACATAGACATTAGACTTGGGTAAAGGATTTCCTGAGTGAACGGTCTCTCCGCGTTGTCGTCGAAGGTTGTTCATCAGAATCGATGGCAACAAACGCCGGAGTTCCTCAGGGGTCTGTACTCTCCGCTACTCTCTTTCTGCTGCACATAAATGATCTGCTCATGCCCGGTATCTATGGGTACGCAGACGACAGCACAGTAGTGGAGAGGTACTTACCGACTAGTGGGGCCAATAGGGACGAAATACAGTCTGAAAGAGTGACCATGGTGGAGCGTATGAATCTCACACTTCGGGCAGTGTCCGAATGGGGCGATGCCAATCTTGTGAGATTCAACGCCACAAAAACACAGGCGTGTCTGTTCTCCGCCAAGAGGAGCCCGTTCACCTTGGCTCCTACTTTCCAAAATGTATCCTTGGAATACACTGACCGCCTTCAGTTGTTGGGAATTGATATTTCCTCCAAACTGAATTTCGGGCGGTTCATCGAATCCAAGGCAAAAGCGGCCGCAAGGAAACTGGGAGTACTTGCGAAGGTGCGGCAGTACTTCACACCGGAACAGTTGTTGACCTTGTATAAAGCTCAGGTTCGACCTTGTGTGGAGTACTGCTGTCACATCTGGGCTGGCGCCGCCAAAACTCAACTATCAGCCTTGGATTCGATGGAGAGGCGTGCAAAGAGGCTCATTGGTGACCAACATTTGGCTGAAACCAACCTACAAAGCCTCGAGCATAGGCGCAAGGTTGCCAGCCTGTCGTGCTTCTACAGGATACATTTTGGAGAGTGTGCGCAGGAACTGTTCGGCATAATCCCCCCATCCCCGTTCCTCCATCGAACAACACGACGTACGGCGAGCATCCACCCTTACGTCGTAAACGTCCCGCAGATAAGAACGTCAAGATTTGCGTCGTCGTTCATTATGCGTACTGCGAAGGACTGGAATAGCTTGCCTGCGTCGGTGTTTCCGGCTGTGTATGATGTGGGAGTCTTCAAGAGAAGAGTGAATAGGCTATAAGTTAGTGCGTACAACATCTTGGACTTCATCGCCACTTACCATCAGGTGGGATCGTTGTCAAGCATTAACTTATTTTAAGTAAAAAAAAAAAAAAAAAAAAACATCGGAATAACATAATTTGTTAAAATTTATAGAGATTTTTGAAGGGTCTGGTTCCCCGAAGCGAAGCGAGGGCGGATTTACTAGTTGATTTATATTTACTCGTAGCTACCTATTTGTGTGCATGTGTGTAAATTTTGCTTATTATTTGGCAAAACACGTCACTTTACTCTGTAGCAGCATCGATTTATTCATGATATTTATAGGCTCCTATAAAAATCTTTAATTTTATTCTGTTACTTTTAGCGTAATAAAAATGCATGTATAGAGTTTTTCATTTGTATTAAGGGAGCTAAATCTCTTTATTAGTAATTTTAAGAAACCGCAGAAAAAATAGTTATTAAATAAATTAGAACAATTATTAACATAATAAAGGGTTATGTCAAGTTGGCAACCACAACTTTTAAAACGATATTATTTCCCATTTCCCGAAGTACAAAGTCTTGCTGGACTTATCGTCGCATTTATTTGAAAATCGCAACAACAGCAAGCTAGAACTCTTTCTTGCTGTAACTGACAACCGTTAATAAAATGTTGCAACGTTGAGAGTTGCGGTAACAATGTTGCTAGTTGTTACGATTGCACAGGGCAGAAAGCGAAATAATTCGCGATATTCTAAAAAAATACCAAATTGCGTAAAAAAGCTTTTTTGCTGCCTGGTAGACAATGGTTTTTACATGAAGATGACATGAAGTGACAAATAAATGTGTCATTTGTGTGACTTTTGAAATGGGTTAGCAACTAAATAAGACTGTTTTAGCGTCAAAAGTATGGTTCGTAATAAAGAATAATAACAGCACAGATCGAGGTCAAACGAAGAAAATCAAGCAACCACAAAAGTATTTTCACAATCGCTAGTGAAAAGTTTTTTAATATGAATCCACTTTTGATTTTAATCTAGGCTTACAGATTCGAAATTGGATTTTCGAATCTCGGGGTTAGGTTCAAGTTAATCTTAAATACAAATTAATCTAAAAGAAGTATGTTAAAATATTTTTTATTGGAATTACGGTAGCAAACGAGCAGGCTAGCACCACCTTTCACTGCCGCCCATGGCAACTGCTACCGACTTAGAGCAGGACTCAAATAGGGACAGAGACGGTTAGCCCAGTCGCAAAGATGGTCGCCTCAAAAAAAATGCAATCGGCTCCACACCTTTCTATATAGAACACAATTGCTGTAAAAGCAATTATTATGGCGATAGAAATGGTAGGTACTAAGTACCGTGGCGAGCGGTTGTAGGTACTTCCCCGGGTGAACTCTAGGCTCTTACCACCTATTAATCTTAATGAAACAGAACTTAAGATGGGATGAGAGGGCCTTCAAAATAAATACTTAAGAAAAATAACCGCAAGCAGTCAGCCGTCTGACTCGAAATTCCGACTCGGGGTAAAGTTATTAAACTCGGTGGTCCTTTACGAGCGGCACGAACCGTCGAACTATGAGCGCGTTAATCCATCACCACACAAGCAAACTCAATAAATTCTTCGTTCTTGACTTTTTATGTATCTTATAATGTCACGTAACTTTACGTTAATGTTGTACTATACAAGATATGGTAAAATTTTGTAACAAATTCGCAATGAATTTATTTAAAAATACATTTTTATTTATAAGTTCAAAGTATTATTCACAAATTGACGTAAAATTTTGGGTAATTATTCATCCATATGACTGATCATATTATGGATGAATAAATTTTCCCAATCGAAGGATTTACTTACTCGTATATAATATTTAATAGCGTTATTTCACATGGATTACATAAACAACAGACATAATTACACTGTATTATGGAGGAAGTATTTAATTATTTTTTTTCTTAACAAAACAAGATTTTTTTGCACAGTTTGAATAAATAACAATGAACAAGAACTTTTTAACAAGAGTTTGTTAAGATACATAAAGTTAGTCGTTTTCGAGGGTCGAATCTAAAAATACTGAAGCTGAACTTTTTTCCTACTTATTTTATCGAACAAAATTAATTGTTATAACTTCAAGAGAAACTTTGGTTTTTTGTCTAAAGACTATCGTTCGTCTACTCCCGATTTTCTTTGGGAAATGTAAAAATTTTAACGAATTAATGCGGATGTCTTATAACTACTAACCATGAGATGTGATTGCAGTCAAGAGTTAACTTTTTACTATAGTTACAATTGCATGTGTCGCAAATAACTTACATAATCCACTTAACTTACATACAAATTACAACAATAATATTAGATCAACTATCTTTAACATAACTATCGCTCAAGTAGAAAAAAAACGTAGATTCTTAATCTTATCGCGACATCAAATAATATTTAGTTCCAAAGTAATTAGGCCGTGGGAATGATCGAACAGCATTTGGAAGCGTGCCAAAACTCTCGCACAACACCAAACCCAGAGACAAATCTAGTGGAAATCGAAACCCGAGCCGACCTAGCCGCCCTCTGAGCTGCCGTCATAACTTAACGTAGTTTGCAGCTTTTTATAACCGCTCCAACACACTCGAGACCCAGTGTAATTGGACTGAATCACATTACGAAAACGGATCCAATTATTCTTGCAATAAAGTGATCTTAATTTTCTGTTTGTATGCTCCGTCTGACTGTACTCAGGTGGAAAACCTTTTCACTTGCCCATTTAAGTCCTTAAAGTTAACCACCAGGAATAAAACCAATGCGAATCGAACATTAAAAATACTGTTTTTGGTCGTCGTTGCCTACGCTAAAATCGTAAACTTTGTCACATGCACTCAGGTAGCATTACCATCACCGCCTTTTTAACTCCTCAAACTACTCTTATGGAACAATCCTGAAATACATTACAACTTTCTAACTATTCCAAACACTACGTGTATGTGCCACATGTGAAAAGTGTTTACAAGATTCATTTCCTCTTATTGAAACCAGCACACCGATTTAAACCACCCTTTTCAAGTTGAAGAAATTGTGCACTCGAAGTCAGCAGCGTTGCAGTTCAAAAACTTTATTGAACGCTCCAGTAAATTCACATCAAATCGCGCAGAAATGTGTTCTACCGTGAGTTTTACCTTTATTCTCGCGAATGTTGCAAACTTCGAAATACAGCTGAATCCGATTGAACCGGTGTAAATACCAGACATTGCATAAATAGGTATAGTAAGCAGTGAAATCTTTATTAAATTTATCTTTATTAAATATTTAAATTTCATGATGCAGTCCTTTGATTTTTTTCCGGAAACTAATTGATAATGACTTTAGGGTTACGGATGTTCACGTAAAATAAGAAGAAATATTATTATACAGGGTGATTTATAACTCGACGTATTCCTCTTGGGATGTGGTAACACAACCAATTTCCAACAAAATTAACCATAATGTCCCTTATACCAAGTCAGCTGGTTATCGAGATATTCCTTATTTTTGGTTTTGGTCAAAGAACACCGAATTTGACTACAAAAAAATCAATAAATAAAAAAGTAGTGGTTTGAATTGAGTTGTGTGCATTTCTATCAGTGACCAATACATCAACAATCATTTATTAATACTAATGCAGGCACAAGTGTTACACATTTTAAAATAACAAGTGAATTCTTGTAAAAAAAAATATTTTCTTACGAATGTGGTCGTTAGAAAAGTTTATAATAGTTTAGTATATAATAAAAGGCAAAATGCGTCCAAAATCAAGTTTAATTTGGACATTTTTTCATCATGATAAACTTCGGTAACTCTATATCACAATTCTTATTATAAAAAGCATTGTAATTTCAAGTGACCCATTAATTCTCAGTTTCTCCTATCTGATTTTATTCATTGTATTATCAAATGATAACCTAGAATTGAAAGTAAATATAATCAAATTAGGCACATACTTTTTTATTTTACTTTAATGTAATATCCGTAACCGAAACTATCCGAAACTTACGGATAATCCGAAATAATTAGGTATCCGTAACCGAATCCGAAACCGATATAATTTTATTCCTATATCCGTATCCGTATCCAGATCCGAAACTCCACATCCGTAACATCCCTAGTTTCCATCACAAAAGACATAACAATAAATAATATCGGCATACTCGGAACTAGAGTAAGCCGTCATACTTATTTAGTGATCAAAATCAACGTGAATTTGGGAGACCGCGTTGGTAGCCAGAAACTAAACACTGCTGCTGTTTAATTTTCATTTTAAATGATCAAGTGGGTCTAATAGACAAACGACAAACGACAATAACAACTAAAAAGTTTTCAACTCAGGAACTTATACCGCGGTACGATAACAAAGGGTTTTACGTCGCACGTGCTCTACATACGTTTTTTTCTGAAATGTTTTATTTGTGTCTTAATAACTTTACTTGCTTGGATAGCTTAAAGAACAAGGATGTTTTTCATGTAGTTTGTACGCTTGATGTATACTAGATTTTTTAAAATAAATATACTTTTCTATCGACCACATTCGTAAGAAAATATTTTTTTTTACAAGAATTCACTTGTTATTTTAAAATGTGTAACACTTGTGCCTGCATTAGTATTAATAAATGATTGTTGATGTATTGGTCACTGATAGAAATGCACACAACTCAATTCAAACCACTACTTTTTTATTTATTGATTTTTTTGTACTCAAATTCGGTGTTCTTTGACCAAAACCAAAAATAAGGAATATCTCGATAACCAGCTGACTTGGTATTAGGGACATTATAGTTAATTTTGTTGGAAATTGGTTGTATTACCACATCCCAAGAGGAATACGTCGAGTTACAAATCACCCTGTATAGAGGACATATAGACAAACATTCATTTTTATATACATATACCTATTGAGCAGAAAGCACATCAATACTTAATAAAATAAATTGACAGACAAACATGGGTAGAAATTATTCTGAGCTGTTTTATATTTATATTTCGAAGTCAAAGTAAAAGAACTCTAACATAAAAGTAAATACTTTATATATTCGACACTTGTAACTACAGTTTGAAGCAATTCCCAAAATAATTTCACTCAAAATAAAATAAATAAGCTTTCCCAGTTCTTGCCTCACTTTCACGTTAAGTCCCCAATAATTCTGAGTATTCGATTCTGTTACAAAGACTTTTGCAAGCCTGGGCTGAGCTTCTTACAAACTTAGCGTCCTTGTATCCAAATCTACTGACCCATAACTTCACTTAATTTCGTTTTTGTTGATGGAAAGCATTAACTCGATTTCAAATCTCGTTCTCTATTTAACTTGGTAATCGAATTTTGTGAAACTGATTATTTTTATCCTCCTCTTATACCAAGCATCCATTAAATTAGGTTAACATAGCATATTATCCTTATGTTCACGAAAGTAAAAATTATTGGAAATAACGATGCGAATCCATTGAATAAATTAAACATATCTCCTTGATCCACCCTCCATCTTTTATCATCCATTTAAATATACGTAAAGCTACGATTATGTAAGTATGGACGACAGTTATCACTCTTACCGTTAGTGTCTTTCTTAATCGGATGTTATGATACAAATGTCACTTACTCTCTTTCCCTCGCTGTCATGAGTCTCTTTGTTTTGGTTTCCCTTGCGTATATAAAGATAGATTATATAAAGATAGATAGAAGAAGATAGATAAATTTGTGAATAAATAGTTACAAATTGTAATTTAATTGATAGAAGAGAAATACATCCAAATATAATACGTTGATTGGTTGGATTCCAGGTATATAAGCGGTACTATGCATTCTCGACATGCATAGATGTCGTTGGAATCCAACAGTTTAAGATGTTACCAACATCTGACCTTACCAAGTCGACAACAGTAATAAATAACATTCGAAACATCGCTAACTTTTTATATCACGGCAATCTATTTTGTATTTCTAAGCTTACCTAAAGTCCACAGTCCAACTTCTGGAAATACATCTTGGCCTATTTTCGATAAAACATAGATCTGCTTCGTGAATTTATTACAAGCTTTAGTATCTGTATTTATAGCATTGGAAATTCTTGCGGTGTTCCCAAAGATAAGCTCCTTGAGCTGTCGTCCGTACCAAACGCCTAGCGGCAGAACTTCCCCGTGGTACAGATTAGTTCGAAGTTCAAACCACAGTGGAAGTTGCCGCTACACGCTCCTCCTAACTTATATTACGAGGCTATAAATTTCGATAAACTATTCCGATACGCGTAGGGTGAAAACATAATGTGCAAAATGTTACGTCCGAGGCTAAATTGTGTACAATGTAAGTTTCAATGCATTACAATTTTACATAATCTTGGTATACTAACGGTTACATGGTTTCGCTATGCTATCCTTAGTAATATTCTTGCTAGAACCAGTGATAAATGCCAAGCCTATCTTTCTGCTACCATTCTCCAGTCGCAGGGCTGCTGGAAGAAATTTCTTAAGAAATAAGCAGTACCTTTGTACATTATGTCCAACTAATTTAGGTCTCTGTAAACTGTTTTTCTTATGTGTACATAAATAAATAAATAAATGCATGTACTCTATAAATAGTTTTCATTTTTCTTCATGTTTTGTATGGTCCCCGACATCACGATGAATAAAATACAAAAATGTAAGGAGAAAATAAATAAATAAATAATGCCACACATTTACAGGCACACATTTACACTAGGATTCCCGTGTCATGGATGCCTTGGACAACACACAAAAAACGCACCTCATCATCATTCAAATTGGAACGAACATGAACACTCGGAATCAAGCCCTTAGGACCCTTCAAACAATGATCCGGCATGTTAAGCATTGTACCATATAGGTTCTCTGGTTGGATGCGTGACCGCTAGTGACAATGTTCTACCACAGTTTTAAGGCGCTTCGAGCTTCCATGCTTCCAGAGCACGTAAATAAAATCCTGTTTGTTTTCATTGGATAATAATCGATTAAACATGTCGAAAATCTTACTTACGCTTGTCAATACCCCTCGACTATGGCTACTCTGCTTTCTAACGACAAAATTTAAAAAATGATTCGACGTAAACTATAAAGTTTGCTAACATATCGGCCAAAATCGATATGGCAATATGCCATTCAGGCACACCAGTTGCGGTACAATACTGTATCGGATTAGTTATACTGAGAACTTTTCGGATAGAATATTCTCCGCTCGAGGCATTTCCAAACCTTTCTCGGATACGAGATCACGTATACTGATACATTACAATGACCTCCGATCGACCCAATAATAATATATGCGGGGAATGCTACGCTGCGACAGGATTGAGACAACGTTTTGTTTTTTCACAACGAATCCACTGAAGATGAATTTGTTGGTGTTTTTGTAAACGTTTTTAGCTTAAACCCATTGATGACCCACTACCGACCATGAGTTTCTCATGAACATTGAGATAGCCTTAGGCGGTACGTACGTACGGATGCTGAACAAAACGATCCAACCTAAACATCGAAAGTTTTAACGCCACTTCAACTTGTTTAATAACAACTGGGACCGAAATTTTTACGGACACCACTTTGATTTGATATTAAGATGTTCTCTCGATATTTTTCTTCGCCTAAACAAAATATATGTTTTTAAATGCTCTATTTAATTTCAGTCCCCTCGTTCCGGAGATCTAGTTATATAATCCGTGCGCGACCACAGCTGTTGTACTCACTACTTTTTGGAACTGAGAAGCGCTCAGCCGTAGCGTTAGCTTACTCATGTCGAAGCTCGGATTATAGTATGTATGTAGTTGCGTTTCCTGTACGCGTGGATGTTTAATAGTTAAGAGAGATAAGAGATAATTAGCAATGAATTAATAATGCGTGTTTATTCCCATGAAATAAATATGAGTGGCATTTAAAATTTACAATAAGTGTAAAATAATGAACCTAAATATGTTATTAAATTGATTTCATCCATGACATAAATAAATAAATAACGCTACACACTCATAGCCCCACACTAGGATTCCCTGTGTCGTGGGTGCCATGGACAACACACAAGACAAGGACACACACCCAGACCGAGAACGGAATTTTAAACTCATCATTCAAATTTCCGACTCGCTGGGAATCGAACCCAGGACCCTCGGAACAGCGATCCGGCGTGTTAACCATTGCGCCATCGGGGTCGTCACATATTTTTCTGTTTCTTAATCCTTCGATAAATTGTAAAAATTTAATAAGTATGTAGTCAGTAATAAAAATATTATGTATAATTATCATATTTCTTAAGCACTTTTTTATCAACGCTACCACAACGCTGCTCGAGAAGTGTAATTTTCGACACATTTTACTTTGACAAAATTCCTTACCTCCCTGGTTGCGCACGGATTATACCACAAAGTTAAAACGGTTAACGATCAATGATTTCAGTAAACTTGTCACTTCTTTTCTAACAAGCCTTTCTACTATCAAGCAAATACAATTTTCAACACACTTGCTCGTAAAGTTGCTATTTTTTCTTTAGTCTTACGCCCGGAATGCGGTTTATTACACACTAGTGCGTTTTACTTTTCATTGCCGCACTAGTGTTTTTCTTATTCCACTTTTTTTTAAATATCCGTAAAGAGGTTGTTACCAAAAGATTTGTTATTTTGTAAATAAATAAACTTGTTGTACTTAGTCAAAATCTGATAAGATAAGATTATACTTCATCTAATTATCTATTAAAGCATTTAAAAAATACAATATTTTAAATCATTAATTACCGTAAATTCTTATTAGAAATACATAATTATTTAGTTTAATATATTGTGGCTGAATGTTCGGTGTCTCTGGACTTAACCTGCGCGCGCATAGTTATTCAACCAAAGATACGGCGCGCGAAAAAATAAACCGCGCCATTTTGTGTTTTGTGCAAACATTTGTTCGTTTATAATTTGCTGATTTTTGACTGAAAAATGTCGATACCTAATTGTTTTTTTCCTCGCAAGTGTGTTGAAAAACGTCGTATGATACGCGTGTGCTTTGTTCATTACAGTCTTGGCTCTATTACAGCCCTCGCCTTGCGGCTCGGGCTCAATTCCGCCTCGACTGTAATGACCAACTTCGCACACTTGTATCATAATGTACTATAAAAGTTCGTTTTAGTTCTTGAGATCCAGTTTCTCATTAATTTTTAGATTTAAAATAAAAAATGTTTAAGAAATCATTGACTAAACTAGGATGTTTACGTCAGAATACTTAGGTAAAGGACAAGTAAATAAGTGCTCGGATTAGTTCCGCAAGTTAAGTTCCAGCTTTACCTTCGTCCATCATTATTGTCCTTAATTGGATCTTCAAATAACTCAATCGGATAATAGGACCTGAGACCGCTACAGAACATTCCTTACATTCTGGGCCTTGACTCATAAGTATTTGATTTATTAATTAATTTATCTTGGGTTAACTTGTTTCCAAGTAGTTGGTGTACCTAATATATGGTACATACAGTAGGTAGGTTTATAAATCAATTTCTAATGAATAATGAGTAAGTGGAAACATGGTATTAGGCTGCTGCTATGTTCCTGTGGGAATAGTTTACCTACTATCTTCGCCAGTTGATGAAAATTATGGAACAGGTTTCGCCTTGATACTTTACGAGCTTTAAGAGAATTTATATTAAAGTATACTGCATCTAAAATGTTTCTACTTGCTAGACCAATATTCCTGCGCTAGACTTTAATTGTAACAGCTTAAGTTACAAGGTTATTTGTACACCTAAGTCCAGCAAAAAATATATATCTTACATCGGTTAACATAAAAATGTGAACATAATAAGCAACAGTACATACACAGAAAACATATAAAGACAATTTGTCATTTAAATAACCTGCCTTTGTTTATTGTTTATTCATCAAGATTATCCGCAGGCTTACCCGCGCTTCTTTCAATTACTTTGAACGCTTTGTGCGTATTTTATGTTTATCTTCGTTTAGGTCAAGTGGGATGCAAACAACCGAATTTCTTGCGGAACAAGTTTTTATCATTCTTTATTACGTAACTGAGGAGGACAGCTCCAATTAGGGCTTAAGAACTCTTTGCGTATCGTCTTCAAAGTGTTTGAACCTTTAAAATTATCTTGCTAAGTTAACTACTGGAAATTAATTGAAAATGCTTTGATAAACTTTTTGAATTAATGAGTAAAAGATTAAAATAAAAATATACTTAGAAATAATCAACCAAGAATCCGTTTTGTCTCAAAACCACCAGGTCTTGAGTAGGTACACATCCAAGTAGTCATCCTATTCTATATATACCTACTAATATTCTATTTATACAAACACCGACCTCAACTCTAGGACAGTAAGTTGAGGATGTAAAATAAGACGAGGCTCAAATTTATATGGAGCCACACGATAGTCAACCACTTTCGAATGAAAAAATAATAATAACAATCAGAACACCGATAAAAATTATGAAATGACACAATCAAAAAAATACTGTGTAATTGAGAACTTCCTGTTTAAGGCAGTAAAACCTTTAATATAGAATCCTTTTAGCATATTCGATGGACGAAACATGCTAATTCCTCGTCGAGAGTGCCGTTTACGTTACGTAATCCATCTCTGCCGACACAGTTTCCCTGAAACTTTGATCGCCAATCCTCAATATTTGAAACTCACAATCTCGAAGTAATGGACGCGAGAAGGCAGACTAAGCTGCGATCATTTTGACAAATACGGTACAAGAAAACACGCTTCTTAAACCTAGCGAAAGGTCTCACGACAAATATCATATCCTTTAAAAAGTATAGGTGGCTAAAAATCAAGGATGAACCACGAGATCGCAAAGCCACCGACTTATGTGACCGTCTATTGGCTAAAGACTGGTTGAATTCGCAAAATACCCGTGGAAACACTAAAGTGAAAAAGACTTAATGTGAGCAAGCTCAAAGTCGAAACCAATGGTGTCGTCTTAGATGTATCCTTCTGTCGATTGGCAAACGTTATGTATATCTTTTTGCAAACATTATAGAAAACTGTTTTTGACGTGATAACGTCTTATTTATTTATTTATTTATTTATTTATTTATTTATTTATCTAGTCAATTAGAACGGTACATAACCACTTACACTAATTAACATGTCATATTTTAGCATTGTTTATGTCAAAGTTAAATTAAATTAAATCATAAAATTACATAAAAAACATTAACAAATTTCAAATTAATAAATAATAATATAACAAATAAGTATCAAATAATTATATAAGTACTTAATTAATAAACAGTTTAACAATCCTCTGAGAACCTCTGGCATACTCTCAGAACTTGATTCCAGTTATCGGCAAAAAGATCAAAGTTAGGATACG
The DNA here is from genome assembly GCA_905404135.1 of Hesperia comma. Taxonomy (NCBI): domain Eukaryota; kingdom Metazoa; phylum Arthropoda; class Insecta; order Lepidoptera; family Hesperiidae; genus Hesperia; species Hesperia comma. Next base: position 18,015,230 of record FR990014.1, on the reverse strand, counting down.
TTTCCAGAAGTTTGTTGAGAGTCGAAATTGCACGAGGTATGGGAGAATAAGCATGCGCAACAGTGCGGCTTGAGGGTACGGCAAGCAGTTTATGTCTCCGGCCTCGGAGATAATTGTTTGGAACAAAAAATCGAGCTAATTCGTTAAAAAGACCAGGAGCATCGATAATGCCTCGGATGATTTTACAGGCCATTATTAATTGCTCATTTGCTCTCCTGGTTCTAAGTGAGTTAAAGTTAAGACATCCCAGAAGGAATGCTGTGGGGTACATGAATGGATAATATCCAAAGTTACGTTTGTAAATATAAAATGGATATATAAATTGGAATACCGGGTGGCACTTCAAGAAACTGTGTCACGGTCACGCTACGCCGCTCACGTTATGCGCTTACAATGAGAGCGAGAGGCACGCGTCCCTTCCACTCGGGCATGGTTAGCCCGCCTAAGAGCGAGAGAGACAGACATCCTTAACATTACTTATGGTAGCTACGGCGTACACACGTTGGCATGTTTCAGAAAATGGTACAGCGCCATCTCTGAAGAAGTAGAGTAAGTAATCTCGTTTGTTACCTCGCTTAGTTGTGTCTAACGGTTAGCAGCGCTAGATGGCGGATGGTGTTACAATGTTTTAAATATAATTCTTTGTATAAATAAATGTTTTAAATTGTTACTATTATTTCATCCTTCTTTTATTGATAAATTTCTGTAACTTTAAATACGATTTCATGACGTTTGTTTACTTTGATGATATTATTTGTCAATCATTCCATCAGTATTTTCTTAAGACGTTGTCACGTTCAACTATCGTCAGTAAACCGACTTTACAGACAACCAGTTTTTTTTTATGGAATTAAGATAGCAAACGAGCATGCAGCACCACCCTTCCGCTGCCACCCATAACAACTGTGACCGACCTAGAACTAGACTCAAAGGGACTAGGATGGTTAGTTCAGTTAGTACCTAGATGGTGTTAAAAGTCCAGTTAGTTATTGTTAGTATGAGTCTCGTTCTGATTCGGCGACAGATGCGTTGCTACCCCTGAGGACTGAGATGGTCGCCTCTAAAAAAGTGTAACCGGCTCCACACCTTCCTATCCGGAACACAATTGTTCTTAAAACAATTATTACACGGTAGGAATGGTACTAAGTACCGTGGCGGGCGGTGGTACTTCCCCGGGTGAGCTCTAGGCCCTTACCACCTGTAAGAATTTGTAGCTCTGATAAATTCGTAGCATACAGCAGACGTGTTCTTAAATTGGATGCGGACACTACAGAAGTATCAACTTGACGGAAAGGGGTCAGACTCAGAACAGCGTGGATATACCAAGGTCGTCGCAGGTGGCCTTCATAGTTCAGTGTAAAAATAAAGTAAACATGTCTAGATAAAAACATTATTTCAACAGAGTGTCCTATGATATATCTGAATGTTTATATTAGAATGAAGTTCTTCATCGCACGGCACGGATCGAAGCTAGAAAATGAAAAGTGTAAGATTGTTGATTACATAAATGGAAATGTGTGCTATTAGCTGAGCCCAGTCATAAATGCACGCTTATTGGTCAATGAGTTTAATTAATTGTAGCCAATAAGGTGCCAGTTGTAAGGTCAGGTATGTGAGATGCTCAAAAGTCAGAGTCGACATGCAACTATACATATAACTTCATTCCAACTGTGTTCCAACTTCATATTCGAAGACATTCACGCAATTTTTACATTATTTTTTGTACTTATCGCATGTGAATGGAATTCAAAGCTCTCAAGGCTTAACTTAAATGGATGGGTAAGGAGTAACCTAACCTAACTATAATTAGTAATTTATAATTTCTGAACAATTTTAATATCCTTAGGGTCTCGAGTGATGATGAACTAAGTATAACAACAAATATTCAACTGCTTCTTTAGTGTATAAATGTAATTGTATAATCAATTATAATTATGGAATAATGCGGCCAGATTAGGATGAAAGCCGTTAATCTGCGTCACAACGGAACCCTTTTAGTGAAATATTAATCATCCCTGGATTATTTCTTGTCGGCTATGACCTCTGTCCCCGAAGAAATTCTATGTTTGTCAACGGTCAGTAATTTTATTTATAGCAACGTTAACATGGCTTTATATTTTGTTATTGTTACACAAAAACAAATTTCTATCTTTCTTTATACAATTTAGTCTTGACCAGATATAAAAGAATGGTTATTCAACCATTAATAATACTGAAACATTTTAGTTTAAAGCATATATTTCAAGTGTGTTAGACATTTTTGAAGTAGTGAAATTAAATTTTGCCTTTTGCAAGGCATGATTTCGCAAACAATTTCACGCAAATTTTCGACTGTTTTTGGCACACGACATAATATAATGAGCCATGCATTGAGAAATCTATTTGACATCTGTTATACTTTTAATTATATCATCGTTGAAAATAGTAGAGATCAAATTTCATAACTCCAAATATTTATATAGCTTAAAACGTTTCTCCTTAATTTTTGAGGAGATCTTGAAAAATACAATTGAATTTAAAATAATTTTACTTCGAAGTTAATCTCAGCATCAACGCTCTAACTTCAGTCACTGAACATTTATTATCTCGTCGTGATAAAATGTACTTGGTTTTATGCCGTTTTCATTTAACTCCATTGTTCTCGAGACATGTATAATAAAGGATGAGCCATGTCGACTCGATGTTACAATAACAATTTCATCCCATTATAGTGGAAATAAGTGCTAGTAAGAACACAACAATGGTATAGAATATCGAGAAAGAAACTGCCACTAATGGCTTACAGTCTTACATGGAAAGATACAGCGCTTAAAGAAAGCTGGAATCTTTACGGAAAAGAAACCTTAGTATAAGTTAACAATTCCGACAAAATAAACAAATCAGGCACTACAATCAAAGATAATGTCTAAACTATATTTAGAGTACATTTCTTGTATAGTTATTATAGATTTTTATACAGTTGTGTTACAATTATTAAACAAACATATATTTGATATTATTTAAATATTTGTAACATAATAAAACATGTTAACTTATCCGCGCGATTCTGTGAATTAGAAAATAATATCAATTACTATTATTACAATTATTGATAATTGTACTATACTTACAATGTATCATACTTGTATCGGTATGATATTTACTAAAACCAACAATTATCCTCTTTCCGAAGTTTTACATTCGTCTTATTATCTTTAAGCCAAAATTTTTGAAGATTTCACTTCTACCAGGTGTGAATTACACATCCATCCATCCATCAATCAGCCTTTCGCGGTCCACAGTTGGGCGTAGGCCTCCCCTAACTGGCGCCACTCTAAACGGTCCTGAGCCCTTCGAATCCAGCGGATGCCCGCCGTCTTCTTCAGGTCGTCAGTCCACCTGAATTACACACGTCATGTTTATTTTATTTTATTTTAAATGAATAAACGAGATAATAATAACATGCATTATATCTAAATACCTGCATTTCTATCTTTTCTGTTCATAATAATTCCGGTAGCAGGTGTACATTAGCTGCCATTAATGAAACATGTTTCGCAGTTGTTACGAAAGTAGTTATGTTTGCTATCCATTTGCTACGACCATTAAGAGTTAAAGTAGTTTAGTAACTTTTCGGTAATATCAAACACAGGCCATTAGCTGAGCCCGATCTTCATGAAGGCACTTAGAAACAAGTTTAGAAACAAGTTTAAGCTGTAAAGCTAAACAATCTGATCACGACTTATTGGATCGGAAACAAAGCAAAGTAACTTTTTCCAAAGAAAATACAGATTTCAACATCCATAAGTCGAGATAACTCAAAAGCTACTCGACAGAAATCACTAAAATTTTACGGGATCAGACGACAAGCTGCAGCTTTCGAATAAGAAAAGAATTAACTAACAGTTGTGTTAGTTAAAAATAACATAAAGGGTGTAAATTTTTGAAAATTTATTTTTTTATGAAAACAAAAAGCGCTGGATTTTTTACTCATTTTTTCTGAATTAGTCATGAGTAAGTCCACCCTCCAGTTCCCGCTTATCGTTGAATTTTGGGACACGTTGCATAAACATACAGTAGAATTGAGGATCTAATTTATATCGAACCATGCAAGCTCATTTTTTTACCCAATCTATGTACGGATCACTGTTAAGGGCCAAAGTCAATTAATTCAAAAAATTCAATAGCGACGTATCGAAATATTATGACAGATTTGGTGAACAGAACCAACACGACAAAACTGAAGCATTTACAAATTAGCAGAGTACATAAATATTCATATGAACCGATAAATCTCTTTAATCCCGACCCAAACAACATTTGTTTCAATACAGAACAAATTATTCTCTGGTATTTATTTATTAATAAAATTACATACCTGTAATCCTACACGTGTGAGGCTAAGAACAAAATACATTCGGGAAAATCCAATTAAGGACTGCAATTGAATAAAGCTGTGTTGTAGCTTCGAATGAAAGCCGCCCTGGAGAGTTCAATAATTATTTTTATAGAATGGAAAAGTTTGTGTGATTACGTGAGAGCCCAGAATAATTTTAATAAGCTTCGTCGATACAAATTCAAAGGTTATTTCACAACGGTAATTGTATATTACAAAGTTTATATATAGCTAACTCTTTCTTCTTCCTCTTTATTTACAGATCTAGAGACATAAGCAATAGGTAATAGAGAATATGAACCTTCTAAGTTTCTTTAATTTATTTACATTAAGACCTCGTAAAATCTGGGAACCTAAGTTTACTTGTAAAGTTTTTAAATACCTAAGTAATTTTCTTTACAAATAATGAAATTACATATACACACCGTGACATTTATTTATAGAATCCTGTTGTATAATGAAACTATCATCATCAGTCTCCAAGTAAAATTTAATATACTGGAAAATGTCAGGAGGCAGTGAGTTATTTATAATATCAAATCAAATACGAAGTACAGAATATTTAATTAACAAACAGGCTCGCGAAGGAAGGATGTTGACAAAATCACGATAAAAAGGTCAACCCTTGACCTTTTTCATCCGGTGATAAACATTTTATCTGTAACGGATAATCTTTTTTGTGAAATTGAAGCATGCAACTATTCCGTTGTCGCCCATGAGACCCGAGTCCGTCTTACGAGTAGAACAAAACTCAAATAGGAATGAGGAGGCTGTCCTGAGCTACTGACAATAATTATATTTTTTATATCTTTACATGCACATCGCAAATTAAACATCTCAATTACTAACAAATTAGTATTTTAATGGCATTCCTGATAGTTTTATTGATATAAACTAACGCACAAACACAGTGTACTGTTGTTTTTAGCGGGGATCGGCAATTCATATCCTCGGTGAATGAAGTAGACACAGCCAATAGCATACGTTTTCATTTCCGTGGCGCAAAAAAAATTACCAGCCTCCATCCACACAGTGATAATAAGCATCAAAACAGTTCCAAAAATAAATGTTATGTATTACGTTAATAAATACCCACAGTTAAGTTAAATGACGATTCTGTGCTTGTATTAAATGCTCTGTCACGATATTTACTTTTTTATGCAAGCAAATCCTGAATTTCAAGTGAAAGTAAAAACAAATATTAATTATAAATCAAGACTTTTTCTATAATATTATTATTCTATAACGTTATAGGTCTACCTTAAAATGTTTTAATTGTTTACAAAGTGTGTGTACTTCCTTGTCACGATCGTGTGGTTGGCGACCGCGAAATCGGCTTTCGCAATGTTATGAACTGTTTACGTAAAGAAGCCGTATCGACGAGCTGTGATGACCGGACGATTCTCGTAAGATAGTATTACGCGCAGACCATAATACGGATATATCAGCACTTACTAAATAGTTCTAAAATGGTTTAAAATACACTGCGTAGGAAGCCATAATGTAGTATTTATAGGCTTATGCAGAAGTGAATTAAAAACTTCGTTTGTGTGCATGTGTGTTTGAGTGTATCTTGATGTATGTATGGACGCCGTAGCCTCGTTGGGAGTGATACCACCTGCAATGCGAGGGCTCTAGGGCTCGATTCACCCGCAAAGATTCGAATTGGCTCCAAACAAGAGAACTCTTCAACACGAACAAAAAATTATAATTATAAAAGTTTATAGATACGCAATAAATTATAAGTGATCGTTCTATAAACTCCATCTTAACCTTACTGGTGGGTCGCATTTTTCTTTCATTAATTATCCTTTAGTTAAAAATGTACTTGAAACTCCCATTGTTGCACGAATCTATACGAAAGGTTTAACTTTTTTCAGCGAATTTAAAGGTAAATAGGATGTGCTACTTTTACGTTGCTTTAAAATGAATGTAATGCAAAGTGTAATAGATATTATTGCTATTATATTTTTATTGTTTCGTTCCAGGCGACACCGACGAGCATGGTCTGCCCAAGGACAAGGACAAAGTGTGCGACACCAACCTCTACCTCTATCATGTGAGTATTTTACTGTTTCTTTACACTTTGGGATGTTGACCACTTTGCAAAGTATTGAAAATCATTCATGACTGTCAATCTGAATCATAATCACTGTCCAAAATTTTTACGAATTTATCGACCCTCTATGTTACAAGCAAAGTCTTAGGGTAATTTTGTTGAGACAACTAGACATAGTCATTTTGTGAGAAAAAAGTAAATGACCACCCATGTTAGGTTGGTTATTTAAAAAACAGCCACAATAAACACCTAGCACTAAACATTACACCAATATCCACATCGTATCTAATTCACACAGTACCAGATATAAAACACGCAATATAAAACATGACCCTGTTTCTTTGAGGAGTGTATAACGGAGGGATTTGAATAGGAGCAATAAACTGTTTATAGTACACAGCATTTGCATGCATCTAGAATCGAACGAAGATAATTTCAGAGCGAGACCGGGGAAAATAGCATCATATCTGAACCGAAAGAAATGTACGCGGAATTTAAATTTTTCCGTGCTGCAACATTTTTAACAGTAGGGAACAATCATAGCTCAATCATTTGAAGATTGTCTCATACTAAGTCATTCGAAAATCGAATTGAAACGATTTTATTCCAAAAAGTCATAAAAGGAGCTAGACTAATTTGACCCTAAATTATAAGAAATTATAAGGAAGCAACATTGTAGCTCTATAAGTAATCACTATTGGCAATTCTATTTAAGGATTTGCGTGTTTTAGCTTACATTTAAGTGTAAAATGTACTCGTTATCGTTAGATTAGTCGTTCACCACGTCAACAGCTGGATTATTAATTGACTCTCATAATTTTTATAATGCGAAATAATTGCGATCTGTATCTACATATATTGCAAATAAAACCATACAATCTATTAATTGATTTAATGTAAAAATATTTATTGAAAAGTATAGCCCAAATAAATGTAACTTTGGTTCAAATTGTAGATTTTATTGGGAAATTGAAAACCGGAATCCAAATAGATTAACTTTCCGTGCATCCCAATTTAATCAATTCTATTGGAAATAAATTCAAATTCTTTACGCATACAGAGTCATGTGAATCAATCACGGTGGTATATGAGATAGGATCGGGGTATCAGAATATAAAATTGGTACGGTTCATCTCCTCAGTTTATGATATTGGAATTATGTTTCCAAATTATATGACGTAAATTGAAAAAGTTATAACACAATAAAATCTATTAAAAAATATATTTATATCATTGAAACATTTTTCTCCTTTCTTCTATATTCAAAACAAAATATGTCCGTTCAGTTGTTTAATAGTGAAACAATATATAGAATATGGGCGTTTTTCCATTAGCCGGCCCGGCACCGGCCCCGGCGCCGGCACGGTACCGGCGCCGGGTCTTCGTTTTTCCACTGCGCCGGTGTCGATGCCGGCTTATGGCCGGTGAGTGGTACAGTACTGACACGGACTTCAGCACGACAACACGCAAAGTACAACGCGTAGATAAATATAACAATGGTATCTTCAAGCCGTCGACTATATTTGTTATATCTTTTATATATTTCAATAATTTTCATGTAAATAAGGAATGAGCTAGTAAGAAGATTTACTATGTTGTTATTGAATTATAATATTTCATTCTTCGCAATCAATATCAAATGAGCTCATACTAACATCGCTACAAGCACTTTGTGACTCTTCGTCACTAGTATCTCCGACTTCTATGATAAAATCTAAAGCTACCTGTAATATTTCCTGTATTATTACTAAGAGGCGATATTATCTTCCAAATATTTATTAATATAATGACAACGTCAGTTCTTACATACTTCCTCATCGGATGGCCGTTCTTCTAAGTGGCCATACCACATACATCACACCCTCATACTAAATTCCTAATAATACCTACAACAATTAAAAATTTACAACAGGGGTAACAGAGTGGGGATTCGTATGAGTTGGGTCATTCTGCAGCGTTGAGAATTGCTGAGAATCGCTATCTATCTCTCCTCCCCCAAATCCCTGGCAGGTGACCGCTCCGGCTCGCCTGCCCTCGATGTTCCCGCACTCGGCTCCGATTTTTTCAGCCAGTGCTGCGCATACAACACACGCTCGGCACTGCCCTTCTACTCTCTTTTGACAACCAGCCGGCGACGGCGCCGGCGGGACTCAATGCCGGGCCGGCGCCGGCGCCGGTAAGTGGAAAAGCGAGCCATACATTTTCATACAGTTTTGCTTCTCCGGCACCGGCTCGGCGCCGGCACCGGCGCTAATGGAAAAACGCCCTATATGTATCTACAAAAGGTGTACCTATCGTTTCCTAGCAACATTTTTTTTTTTTTTTATGGAATTAAGATAGCAAACGAGCATGCAGTACCACCCTTCCCCTGCCGCCCATAACAACTGTGACCGACCTAGAACTAGACTCAAAGGGACTAGGATGGTTAGTCCAGTTAGTAGATGGTGTTAGAATATTAGTTGGTTAGTTTGTTAATAAGTGCGAGGACAGGGTATGTTAGTGATAATTAGTCCTGTTAGTTAATGTTAGTAATAGTCCAATTAGTTATTGTTAGTATGAGTCTTGTTCCAATTCGGTCACAGATGCGTTGCTACCCCTGAGGTCTGAGATGGTCGCCTCTAAAAAAGTGAACAGCTATAAGTTAAACCGCGCTATTCCGATTTAGCAAGTCCGGTATTTTTATATAACGAAGTACTGCGGTTACACGCCATGTAACAAAGTTACGTTTTACACTGTTGTTATCGTAAAACGTAGCCAGCGTCGTAAATCCCAGCTGCAGAATAACGATCAAACTTGTAGAGAGAACCTACAATATTAAAAACACCCGTACATTATGGTGCAAATAAATTGTTGTGTAAGCACAGCCGTCGTTACTCGGCCTCGTCAACTTTTAATTGCTTTAGCAATCTCGTTTTGAATCCAACATTCATTTACATATACCACTCATGCAAACCAATGCTTTTATTTTCGCCATTGTTCCTTAATGTCTGTAGGAAACTGGCTCTATTGTTAGGGAAGGTTAGGCATTCTAATTTATTTAAGAGTCTCAAGAGGAGAGTCAAGTATATACTTACAATACATGTTCTTTACTATATATTTGGTTCCTGACCGCGCCCCATGTTTTTTCACACTTGCTACTTGCTGGTGTTTTATTTACTTGTTATATTATCAATTTATTTATATCGCGTACCGGGAAAGGAAGGGTCTTCCCCCACAAACATACATGCCAAATTCAATAAATTGGGCTAAGTGGTTTACGTTTTTCATTTTCATCCCCTATTTTTTCACCCTTTATGGGTAGATAAAATGTAGCCTATATGTTACCCTGGGTATTCATCTATTTTTATTTCAAACTTCATCCAAATTGAACTAATTATTATTATTCTATCGCCGTTTCGCAAAACAAGCTTTATAGTGCTTTAAAAACGGCGAAAGAAACTTACACAAAACCTAAACAAATCCAACAAAAAAATAGAAATTTCATATTTGAGAAGATAGAAAGCTTCAACGCGCTGCTTCAATGCGAATAGGTGTAGAGGCAGTGAATCGAAACATCAGAGATTATGTATCGCTCGAAGACCATCGGCACGTCCAATGACTGCTAACTGACTTGGTAACGCTGACCAGTCAAGATGCAATTCTAAATATTATTATTTAATACATAAAGGTCATTGAATCCCTTTTTTAGGAAGTACACAGGCGACTTCCGGCCGAATACTTACGTGTTCAGTTTAAGTGAACACGCATGGGTTTAGTCGCTGATTTATATCTATAAGAGATAAGAGATGATTAATTTGCTCCCTTTTCCGATTATAAACGTATTGTATTGTAGGACAATCGTATTCAAAAAATAAACTTCACTCAGACATTAAAGCTAAAACAACCACATATTTTATTAATAGAAAACAAGAATTTAATTTTAAACTCTTTCTCAATTTAGCGCTTTTCGGCTGACTATAAATATGACACAAATTTTATAAATTCTTCAACGGGAAAAATGTATTCCGCCGCGTCCAATTTAGTTAAGTGAATACGTGCTAACAATACAGCGATGACCCGTAGAGATCGTAGCAGCGTAGCGTCGTAGCACTACCGCTCGTAGCTGTTTCGTAGCACCGTAGAGCTTGTTACGGAAAGCCTTATAAAAGATGTTAATTTAAATTTTAAATTGGTAAAAATTGTTGTATAAAATTTAATTGGCGGTGTTGCCACCTTTACGTAATTATACATTTGACGAAATCCAAACGGCGAGTATAAATTTGGATGTTCATTTCAATTGCAACATGATATAAATACTTTTTTGTTCTATACTTTTACAACAAAACTATTTTATTAAATGCCTAAGTTGTTAAAATATACGGTATCAATTACTGAATTAATTAAATTGAACGACGAAGTAATTGAAATTCCAATTTTACTGAATTGAAACAAAGACAGTAGACATCTCCGTCACAGCCTTTACAATGTAAAGGAAATTGGAGATTCCGCGAGCACGAGGGTCTGTCGGCTTTAAATAACAAATAAATCTGTTGAAAATAAAGGTATACTTAAGCTAAATAGAGTCCCGCACTAGCGGAGCGGGGAAAGTGTAATCCGCAGCCCAATCTCCTATATAATTCACGGTACATTTACGCGACCGGGTCTCAGCGCGCTTACGTACTCTCTACGTGTATGAAATATGAAATATAGCCATGGCAGTTTATGAGCCAAGAAGCCAAGTTTAAAAAATAACGTGACACAACGGTGTATACTGTAGTTTTTTGTATGTTGCTGTAGCTCCTATTTATTGCATCATTGCTGTAGCTATAGACTGGTGAGAGTGGTATGCACCGAGCTACCTGGTAAATGTCCATTATTTATTATTTTCATGAGGATTTTGGTCACTCTCCGGAAAATGTTACCATAGCTCACGACGTTTTGATTAGTCGTCTTTATGAATGAAGTTTTAATGATTTATACCTAAACGCGATGGAGCCCCTCTTCGCGGGAGACCGATTTTCTTTTATTTAAATTTGGAATTCAGCCTACTTCTATGAACTAGTTTCCAATCTGATTTATTTTATCAGAGTATTCAGCAAAAGGGTATTAAGTGTTATGTATACAAAGGGCCAAATTAGCTTTACATGTTTTGGGCTGAATATTCTATACATACAGTCAGAATTTGGTGTACTGCCAAAACACTAGCTCGGCAAACGTTGAAACAACGAAACAAGAAACCATTGAAGCGTAACAATACCTTCCAATTGGGCTAAGTATACAAGCAAGCCGTAAAAGAATTCATCATAATGACCCCAGATAGTGGTATATTATTCTGTTTTTTAATTTATTCACAATTTAATTGTTTTATCTTTTTTAAGACTACAAGCTGCCCAGATGCATATTGTTAGAGGTTATATGCTAACAAAAAATGTATCTTACGACATAAAGGCATGCTACAATAACGGAAGGACAACAAAAACTGGTGCAAGTGACCGCAAACACCTACCGATCCAAAATTATGACCAGCTAGTACGTATACTTAATATACGACTTTACCACACTTGTACATTTCCCATTCTCAAAAATGTGTAACATTTCATCGCCAAAATATTGCCCTTTTGTTTATCCGCACTCGCAGGCAAAATTTGTGATTACATATTCTATAGTACCTTTATTCTGAAGATACAAAGGTATAAATAAATTCCTGTGAGTCTACATTTTCGTATAAAAAAGAATACAGTAAAGGAAATGAACTACATTCTTTGCGTATTTCATTCTATGAGCGCTCATGTGCGTCAGTTTGCTCACATGCGAAATAGTACATCATGTAAATTTATGTCAGAAATTTCGCTTTGTACAACAAAGCACGTCTTCACAATTTTTTTCACATGTGTAAAAATGGGTCAGTAATACCAAAATGAAATTCTACTTGATACTATTGTTACTTTTAAAGTTGAAATTGGGATTTCATTTTGGGATAGATACTATTTGCAATTCCAGAAAAGGGTCTACCTAAGACATTATTTTCCACAATTATAATTGTGGCTAGGTATGTTTGTCTTCACAAACAATTAAATTAAATAAAAATACTTCCCATTTACATATAATAAAAAGAACAATCTCAATGTCCGAGAGAAACTTTTTTGAAGCCAAACTTCAAAATGTTTTCAAAATATTATCTTAACTAATACATTACAAAGTTATTTGCATTTAGAAGCGTATACCAGGCGGATATTGGGCCAACCTTGATCGATTGTCTGAGCTAAGCACTCTCATGGCGGGGCCGCTCTCGCCGAAGGCCGGACCAAGTGCCTCGTCAATACCAAAAGGAATGAGATGATGCTGCTTTAACACTCTCGAAGAAGGTCAAAAACACTTTAGTAACAGGGTTCGTTGATTTAGGTACTTACTCTTTGTGCAGTTCACTTTGGTGCGAGTCGTCAAAATTTTCGCAGGTGACACTCAATTTCAATCTTGGGGAACAAAATTCAAAAATCCTTAATTGATTAAAATATGTATAGGCTGTATTAACTATACAATTCAGTGTTATACTATCTACAAGTCTACCGTATTACTATGAAATGGTCATATTGTGAACTTTGACTAATCATTCTTTTTACGACTACACATCGCGATATGTAGAAGCTGCGGTAGCTGCTACAAAATATATCAAGATATATAGTATACAACTATTCTACCAACGTTAGAAACACAATGTTAATGTAGATACAGTCATCTATTATTTGCCAAATGGTTCTTGGCTAATAATAATAGCTGAAGCTTACCGCTAATCTCACGATCAGGTGCTGATAAATTAAACGATTACCATTAATTATGTCTAAACTATTGTCATTATTATTGCAGTTAATTTTATCTGTGAAATTCGAGAATTACACGATATATCAAATTTATCTATTTACTTTATTCCTCTGTGTTTCTTTGCAGTGGACGGACTTTAATGGCTAGTGGCATGACCTATTTTGGTACCCTTGTTGTTTTAAAAATTTTCAGAATTTAGCGAAACTCATTTTATGTAAAGTAGGTTGTGCAAGCACACAAGACTTCATAACATTTTCACTGATAAAAAAGTTATCAGATCTCCTGAAGAACTAAGCTCTTATTCAACAAGGCATATATTAGCTGTAACACCACAAACTCTGCATTCATTTCGCAACCACTGCACATTTTTAGGGTTCCGTACCCAAAGGGTAAAACGGGACCCTATTACTGAGACTTCGCTGTCCGTCCGTCCGTCCGTCCGTCCGTCTGTCACCAGGCTGTATCTCATGAACCGTAATAGTTACACAGCTGAAATTTTCACAGATGATGTATTTCTGTTGCCGCTACAACAACAAATACTAAAAAACAGAATAAAATAAACATTTAAGTTAATAAATAATATTTTCGACGCCTCAGCGATATTAGTTACCTTACGGTCGAAGAGATGGCGTTACTTGTGGCTAATATGTAGTCCATGCTTTTAGTTACCAGTCGGTCCAAGAGATGGCGTAGCTTGTGGCTAATAATGGTTACAAAAACTCAGTAAATATTTAAGTGAGGTTCTCATACAAAAGGCCAGATTTTTTTGGCGTTTTATACATAATGGTACGGAACCCTTCGTGCGCGAGTCCAACTCGCACTTGGCCGGTTTTTTAATCTTGTATAAAAATGTAGGTACATGTTTTACGGGGACAGTTTCCAATTCAAAAAGTACCAGGCTACCAGCTAACAATTATGCCAAAATTACATCTCAAATTCAATTGTTCCGTGTTATTATCAGTACACATGTGTATAAAAATATTGAAATAACTGAAGGGCTCGCAATTACTGCCGACAAACTGTTGCACAGTTTGGCAGATGTTGACTTTAGCTAACATTGTGTACTTAATTATTGAATAAATAAATAAATAAAATAAAAAACTATTACCCTTTATAAGGATATTCCTAGTTATTTCCCCCGGGACTAGCCACAGAACTATATTATATTTGTAAATGGTTACCCATCTCGTATTCTGGAGACCTTCGGCCAACGAACACTTCCTTTTAGCGGACCCTAGAGATTTGTTTCGTGTTAAAGCGTTCCACTTTCAAATGTGAAAATTATACTTTGTGGAGAATCTACTCTCTTGACCCAAAATTATTTTGTAGCTTTGCCGCGATACAGGAACCGCAAGGCAAAGTACAATACATATTTGAATTAAACATAATATCGCGAAACTACATTTTGGTTTCTTAAACCATATTCATGGATGCCATATTTGTGTTAGTTCTATAAATACATAATTTTATCTTTAGCTTCTTGACTGACTGAAGCTGTTCAGTATGAACGCATGTTATAATTGTTTTATCAATAAAAGTACACCTCCTACATTTCGCTATAAAAGAAAATTAGGAACACATGTACTAAATAAACTTTCTCTTAAATTAAATTAAATCTTAAATTAAAATATACTTCATTTATTAAGACCTAGTAAGTAACTCTTAATTATATTACGAAAACTATTTTTACTTGTAATAAGTAGGTATAATAAACATTTGTTCTCGCAGAATTTAAATAAAGCACATATTGTACATTGCCGAACTAAAATATACTATTAGTATAAAACTATTTTATTAGTATAAAAACCGCTTGGAATCAGTTGAACCGTTCCAGAAATTAGCTTGATTAAGCATAAAGGGATCATCGGATAATTACTAGGGAAGATTGAGTGCATAAAGATTAAGGAGAAGGGTAAATTAATGATATAAAAACAACTGCTTTATACAAATGAAAAGAAACAGAAAGAAGCTACTGTAATAAAGCTGATTGCGGCCGATTCCTTTTCATTGCAGACTTAGATTTATAGACGTGCATTAGCCGTTCCAAATTGTTTTTTCCCTTGTCCCAATTTATATCACTTAAGGACCCCACAGAGCAAAACAATAAATTACCTCAGAGTAAATTAAATGGTTCTAAACTTAGTAATTGACTTTATACAGTGCAGTATTAAAAATGCTTTTGAACTGCGTGAGACGGAAATTGGCACTTTGTACAATAATTTCACATTTATCGTGAGTGATTTTAATTAAAGCGTGTACTCAGTGATGGATAAAGTACTTTACCCTGCTATATTTGTACCTTATATTATACATGGAATCGGAAGTATGGCAGAAACACATACCTAAAAATAAAGATAGCGACGTAGCTACTGTATCTAAGAAATTATTTATCATAGTCGGCTAACAAAGGCACCTAGACAGGTGGAAGGTGCGAGGTGAAAATTTTTCCTCAAATCCTAACAGTCTCGAGAAGAACATTGTGATATAATTGCCACGGTTTGCAGTTTTAGTATATTACCTACAGCTTTATAGGATTACTTCTAAATAACAGTGGCCACCGTCGCCTATGGACATCAGAAACATCGAAGCAATCAAAGATGCATTGCAGTCAAGGAAGAAGAAAGGAAATAATTACTAAATCACGCTCCCAGCCAAAACACGACAACTCGGTTGGCCACTTACTCTAATAAGAACGTGGTAACAAACCAGCCAGCTTTCACGGAAAGATAATAATATTGATGACTTAATATATAGTAACATTTTGAAAAGATGATTTATGCAAATCCCTTCCACCCAACCCAACTGGTTGTGGCAATGGAGTAGGAAGCTGTCCCAATACTTTAACAGGATAACCTCATGTTTCCTAAATGTAAACCACTGACATCAAAATCATCGTTTATTTTAAAGATCGCACTGTATTATGTTAAAATTTTCACGACTTGAGACGACCATACATACCCATGTTCTCTCTGCGATAACATACTGAATCGTCAAGGAAATTGTCACAGATACCTAGAACCTATATTGAAATTGAACCGAAACTCATCTTCACGGTTTCTGCAATATCCCACGCTCGTGTATTTCAGATAGCTTTAGATTGTCGCCGACTGGAGCCGTCGATGGTTGCGAGCCAGTTATCCACTGTAGATAGCGCGTGAATAAAATACGATCGCTTTTGAGACGTTGGTGCACCTCAGCTTATCCCGCTTTACATTGAAAAGATAGCTCTACACACATTCTAGCATTATAGAACAAAATGACGTCATCTTCTAGCCGATATGCTTCGATAATGCTATCTTGGATTACTATGTCTGTTGATAACCTCTATTTTTGCAAGCTATTATTTAGATTACATTGATTAAACTTGAAAGCTGGATCAAAAGTACTTGATCCTATTTTACACAATGGTTTAGCATGTTGCGTTACTACAATAACAATCCGCTTTTATGATAAGTATGACCTGATACGATATGATGCTCAAGATTGGCTCAAGACCAGGGAACTCTTCAACGGTTAACAACACGAACATTACACTTTGTATACGCATTAAAATATGATGGCTCGTTCTTAAGTTAATATTTTCAGCATTCAAAAAAGGACACAAAATTTTGTATGACATTTAAAATGTAGTCTTAAATGTATACGTTTTATATTGTTTAACATTATGATTACTATACCTCAAAATGTAAATATTGGTACAACACATTTATGCAGTAGGTACCTAAAGCTGTTTTTGGACGTTATTTATTTGACATATTTTGATTTAACACTCGGTTTAACATTGAAATTTCACCGAGAAACCCATCCCATCTTAGTAAGCGTATTATTCAGTGAAGCTTGAAGGTGCATTTGCGAAAATTTAAACCGTTTAACTTGTGATCTCGGCAAATCCACGCTTAAGGAATCGTACGGAAGGATAAAATTTAAGATCAAGGGTACTTACTGAGAAATGTTTTTGGGCTTTTGAATTTTTTATGATTGGGTGCCGAGGGCTCTGATCGGATTTTAGGAGGGGATAGTGACCAACCCAGGTATCAGAGTATTTATACCGCCCGTATACCTCCGACATGTCTTAACGATCACAACAGACCGATAGCTTTAATTGCCCTCCGAAGCATAGAAACACTCAAGAAATGTTTGCCACTAACATTCAATTATCCAACTGTCGATCACGCCCGACATTGCTTTCTACCTATACTCGGTCGATCACGAGGATCAAAGCTAAGTCATCTGAGCGCTTCCATAGATGCGTTACATTCCTTTAACGCGAGTTGCACATTTGGATCAGCTCAGATGTCATTATTATAGATAAGTATGAATGCGAAAAATAAGAAAAGCTTTTATCTCCGTAGTACCTACTTTGCTTTTCACACGCCAGAGACACATTTACTTTTTTACTTAAAATATTTAACATACCGAATTTGTTATGAAGTATCTAATTACATTTAAGATGCTTTAGTTTTTTATATAAACAAAGCGTCTGTTTTTTTAATGACATATTTTATACTAACAATGTATCAAAAAAGTCCAAAAATCTCTCCTTACTTATTTAAATTTTATTGTGTAATAAATTACTCCGCAAGAATTTCTCCGTGACGCCTACTGCCTTCCAGCTGTGATATTAAACGTTTTAATATCGCTCCCGAAACGTTTAAAGCTTTAAAGGCGTACTAAATATTAATCCTCGCTGTTTTAGTATTAATAACACTGTGCCTATTACAATACCTGCGTTCTTGTTAAGATTAATAAAAGTAGAAACGCAATATTTACGAAATATCTGGGGCCCAAGACTACGAATTTATAAATGCTTCAGTTGTATTTCGTCGGAATAACTTGGCATATTTGGTAGAAAAAATGTATCAAACTATACAAGTGGCTAGTACTACACAATTTCAAAAACTACGACGTAGGTGTAAACGAATTCAGCTGCAAAATATTTGAGTAAAATAAAATATTAAAATTATATAACTTAAATCTTAACGTATGAAGAAGTTATTTATTGTTGATCTTATCATTACGAAAAATCTTTCGGGAACCAACAAATAAAACTAGGAGAAATAAAAACGATTAGGTAGTTATAACATAACACAACACTTGAGTATTTCACACTGCAAATATTATATTATGAGTTTTAACATATTATGGGTCAAAGTAAGTACCTGTTCCATAAAAAAATCGTTGTAGACTTTATCCACTTTAGATAATAGACTCAGTAGCTGTATAACGCGGGGAGCAAAGAGCTGCGATAAAATAAAATTTTATTTTTTAAAAAAGGGTATTCGTTACGTAGTGGAGTGAATATCACACACAAATAAGATATGATAAAGAGTATTTTTATGTAAACATAATTAAAGACTTTATTAATATATTCATATTTATCAGGAGAGGAATACGTCTCCAATCACAGCTTAAGCTGTAAATCATTAATTCACCATCGCAACCCACAACTGAGAAACTGCTCAGCACTGGTCTCAGAATGAAAAGGTTAAGTTCAGCACGCTGACCAGGTGCGGATTAATAGACTTCACCCACCTTTGAGTTTATCGAACTCTCTGGCATGCAAGGTTCCTTACGTTGTTTTCCTTCACCATTAAAGGGAGTGACAATTAAATGCTTAAATCGTACGTAACTCCGAAAAGTCAGAAATGCGTGCCCTGGGATCCGAACCCAGACCTTCGGAGTAAGAGACCGAATTCTAAACCACTAGCTACGTAGTTGTAAATACCAGCTATAAAAATAAGCACATTTATACAGTTATTCCCCTGTTAAAAATATGTAATACGAATCAAAATATAATATATGTAAATCTATACATATTATTTAACATTGAGTGCACTCAACTGAGCCGGAAGCTGTCCGCCCACACTTCCGATGAGCGGCTTCCCCCGAGCTGCGCTGGATGTTCCCTGTAGATCATTAGTTTACTTCACTAATATTCTATTTCATTTTACATTCACTCGATTATGACGACACTGCCATATGCCAGTCAGTTTGCTAACCCGCAGAGTTCGCTAACTGATGTATTTAACATCCAATACTCTGTTTACCCGCCTTTACGTAATGGTTGGTATCAAATTTAAGCTTTAAATTCTAATTCAATCATATAATCCTTTCGTCAATTTGTTTAGAAAGTGTTTAAAATATATAATTTAAATACTTAGAACTTAGAAATGAAATTAATGCGTTTATTCATTGATAAACGCTTTACAATAACCAACTATCAGCAAGACTATAGAACCTTTCGATTACTTCGGTAGTGATCATTTAATAGTAATTGGACTGTTAATCCGTTGGCACGAATAATGAAAGTAAGTTTGTTACAAATTCAAAATAAATCACCACATTGCTGGCTGAAGGCCTTTATTTGTAAATGGAAATGCCTGGAACAGATCCAGCCATCTCTTGCTAGCGCTACGGCACAGTAACTAAAGGCACTGTAACTCGGTACAGCCTGAAGGCCTCCGACAAGATTTAAGTAAATAAACGCTCGCATACTAAGCACTTTGTTTACAGAAAGATAGACAAATTAGAATTCACACAAGAGCCAGAAAATCCAAATGATGGTTTATTTATGTACGAGAGCTGTAGGTAATAGGGAATCGAACAATTTTTCAAAACATGTGTAAAATAAACCATAATGGCAAAGAAATTACCATAAACAATATAATTTTTTACAAACACTTTTTTACCGTAAATTATACTTTAAAGATAATTTAAAAGTAACCTTAGGATGAAAAGATTTGGTCTGAAAAGAGTAATGGAACGAAAAAACAATATTGACAGGCTACCCTAAAATGACGTCAGTAATTATTAATGTTTCATGTTCATGTATGACTTCGAATGGACCAAATATATATATTGCAATTTTAAAATTTTATTCCATGATTTAAAATTATAAATCTTTGCTAAATTCATAAATAAAATCATAATTCATAAATAAAATCGTAATTCATAATTCGTAATCGTAATTCAATATTATTCTAAGAATGTTTTTGATTTTATTGTGACTACTGTCCAATTCTCTAATAAATGAACGGCTGATTTCACACCTCTCATCACCACATTAATATCATAGCCTAAGCATATCACACTGTGGCTTAAGTAAGAATAAAATACAAGCTCTGTAAAATGCACCTGCGTATTTGTTAATGAAGCTAAAAGTAATACTCTCGAGAACCGACTGCCACAATGCGGTATTTGTGACGTCAACCGCTTTTATTTAACCACACTTTTGAAAGCTATGTGTGCAGAATGAAATAGCTCGTGTGAAACTCTAGTTACCAACGAGTTATACTTAACCTACTATAACTATTAACAAAACACTGTATCTTACTCGTCAAAATCATGGCCTTGTTGTCTAGAAGTTATTTGGGAACTAGTGCTGATGTCATTACGTTTTGTTTTGGCCGTATTGTGATTAGGTATGTGATGGTTTAGAATCCTGGCCCTTTTCTCGTGGTGGCAGATGAGGGTCTCCAAAGATCCAGCAAGAAACTAAAGAAGCGACTTAGGTGGCAATCGATGATGCCTTTGGCGTTGCTGATGGGCCCCGTAGCCACGTACTATGAGGTTGCTCGCCTGCTCGTCTCACGGTTATTTACATAAAATAAAATTACCCTCCTTTTGTCTTCGCCGCAGCCTGGTAAATTTATGCGGGCTACGTGATTCCGCTCTCGGTTTCAGCCATCAACGCGCTTTACTAACTTTTGAAGTAATAGAAAAGGCATTTTAGCATTTCTGATAACGAAGCGACCTTCCTAAGCTACTCCTCTTTTTATGGGCGACATAAAAGTATCTTATATTATTAAGATTTCTGAAATGGATCTCAATCAGAAAGAAATTCTTTAGTGATGAAAATAAGAATAAAAGTTGTTTATCCTGCATTTTAATGCTGTCACAAGTTTAAGTAACTTAATTACGGAGGGAGATCCGTATTCTGCACGGCTAATGGGTTAATGCCAGCGAGCTTAATAAGAGTTGACTTTATTTTATTTACTACGACCCTTTTCCGTACAGTTTTATGTCTTTTCTACTTATTATAAGTTTACTTTTGAACGCTACGGGAAAAGCAGTCCGTAAGTTTAACACCAGTATTAGCGTGCCCACACGCTAGAAGGAACACTGGGTATTAGACATGCAATGTAATTAAATTGCATCAAATTACTTAATAAGAACTTACAAAATCTATATTCAAATACTTATTATTACTTGGTACAAGTATACCTATCGTGAGCAAATACGGCAGAAATCGATTAAGTTGAAATACAAATAAAAATAGCGACCCATTGGTGAATTTGAATGTACTAATTAGACACACATACACACACGCAGGTATTTATTCAATGGAACGAATATTATTTACACAATTATTCTCCTTATTATTTGTTTGATAAACGTTTCAAACATCGCCAATGGACGGAAATCATGTTACAGACTCACGTTACCAATGTGTATTTCCATCACAACTAATGACAATCCTCCACATTGTACATTATATGGATGATAGGTTGTTACCGTAAACATCTCATGTAGATATTTCTAGATTTATACTCAATTTCCCAATACGGATACGGGTAGAAATACATTGGATCCGATCATTCACGTCACGTCCTACCCTATCTATGTATCACTACATAACTCGTATTGACGAAGCATTGTACGCGAAATATCTGAAGCCTCGCCAAATTCTGCGGATTACCTACCTACAGCCTAGAACAATGTTTTATCCGCTGCACTGCCTTGTTGCGTAGGTATTTGTGATGTACAAACAGTGTTTTTTGTTTTAATTCAAAATACATAATGTTCTTACTCTTACACTCTTTGAAAATATGACTTAACCATCCCTTCAGGTAGTGTATTACATAAGCAGATGCCGAAGATGTATGAATCCCCAGGGAGATGGTTTACTAACAAAAACTTAGGTATTACTACTTTTATATAAATTATGTAAAATGTTTGACAACAATCCTAATTTGGTAATTGGCAATGGAGTCCTAGATGTTGAACGCACTGACTTACCTACTAAACAACATAAAACCTAATCACTGTCCTTTCGAAGACACTTACATCATCCATATTCATCATAATCTAACATTGTAAAGACAATTTATTGTATCCTCACGTTACAGGAGGAAATCGAGGACCGTCCGCGAGCGGCGACGTTCCTCAGCTCGCTGGCCGACTACTCCAACACCATTCCCACGGCGTCCGCGGCAGACCCGGACACGCCCAAGCCCGCGCCGCCAGCGCGCATGGGCACCCTCATCGGCGTCTACCTCCCCTGCATCCAGAACATCTTTGGTGTCATCCTCTTCATCCGTCTCACTTGGGTGGTCGGCACGGCGGGCGCTATACAGGGCTTCTTAATTGTAATGACGTGTTGTTGTACGGTACGTGATCATTTTAATCTTCTTAGATTTATGTCGCATATTAAACGTTTAATATGCGTAAATTCCAGCAGAGATAGTTATATTGTGATCGGATTAGTAATACTCTGCTGAGTTTTATTGCGAATCGTTATTGGTACTTAAGAATGCTCAATTGAAAAGATCAGTAGTATAATCGGATTTGGGCGAAGCGTAGACCTATTTTACCATTATTGATAGGTACGGGGACCAAAAAGGATTGAAATGAAATATTCGGATATTCAGAGTAATCTGATGTAGCAAATAAAACTGGATATTTAAAGTCGTTAGATTCTGGTCTTCATAACATTGATACATAAGGTACGTATGTACCTATTGTATTTTCAGACGATGTTAACGGCGATATCAATGTCTGCGATCGCGACGAATGGCGTGGTGCCTGCTGGCGGGTCCTACTTCATGATCGGTCGTTCCCTGGGACCTGAGTGTGGTGGGGCTGTCGGCATGCTCTTCTATACCGGTACCACGCTCGCGGCAGCGATGTACATCGTCGGCGCTGTTGAAATCGTCCTGGTAATTATGCGGTTTTTTAATTAAGTTCGTTAATTAAGATAAAATAAAAGGAGAAAGCTGTAGAAAATGTACAATACCAGGACACTTTATTATACACCGCTAATTACAATTTCACAATTGAAATTACAGTTAAGCATAGTAAGGTGTAGACAACAGACGGCCTTATCGCTAAGAGCGATCTTTTGTATGTGGCTAAAATGAAAATTTAGGTATAAGAAAATTGTGAATTTTGTTAGCCTACTTAAAAATACAATAATAGAGGTTAAAATGTACAAATTAAACTTCAGTATTATATGTAACCCTAATTATGAAGAAAAGAAGAAGTCTTTTTTGTAGTAAGATAAGTGTAAGATGTAGTAAGAAATACGAGTATACAGACAATAATTGTCTTAATTTTTTTACAGACATACATGGCTCCTTGGATGTCAATTTTTGGAGATTTTACAAAGGATCCCGATGCAATGTATAACAACTTCCGAGTATACGGCACCGGCTTGCTTCTCATAATGGGAATGGTAGTGTTCGTGGGCGTAAAGTTTGTAAACAAGTTTGCAACGCTCGCCTTAGCTTGCGTTATTCTCTCCATCACCGCGGTCTATGTTGGAATCTTCGTAAACTGGAACGGGAACGACAAACTTCAGTAAGAACAAACTAAATTCAAAGTTTCTTTCTTGTAAATAAATGAAAACCCAGTTAAGAAGTTTCTACTTTGTTATCATTTTTACTGTTTCTTCTATAAAGTAGACTTTATCTAAAATATATTTAAATATTCCAGGATGTGCGTACTTGGAAAACGTTTGTTAAAAGATATTAATATAAAAAACTGCTCAAAAGAAGAAGGTGGTGAATTGCACAAAACATTTTGTCCCAACAACACTTGCGATCCGTATTATGCTATGCATAATGTATCCGTCGTTCAAGGCATCAAGGTAACAACGTAATATGTTAATGAAAGGTTTTAAAGGCTCATATTTTTTTGATTATTTTGTAAAATCACTTATTTCCTAAACAGGGCTTAGCCAGCGGAGTTTTCTTTGACAACTTGCAAGATTCCTTTTTACAACTTGGAGAGTATATTGCATATGGCAAAGAACCGGAAGACATCGAACAAATGGAGAGACCTACTTACAATCAGATATACGCTGACCTTACAACTACCTTTACTATTTTAATTGGAATATTTTTCCCATCCGTAACAGGTGAGTGGGTAAACAAAGACTTTGGTTATGTTATTTTTTTAATGAAAGACTTATTTAACAATCTTCTTGTTTAAACAGGTATCATGGCTGGTTCTAATCGCTCCGGTGACTTAGCTGATGCTCAAAAAAGTATACCTATTGGAACTATTGGCGCTATTTTGACGACTTCCACCGTTTATCTTTCTTGTGTCCTTCTTTTTGCTGGAACTGTAGACAATTTACTATTGCGGGATAAGTAAGCCAAAACTCTTATTTATCTTTTTGTGCCATAAGTGTCTTTATGTTTGTATCCTTGTACATATCCAGTGTTACTTGTAGCATCGTGACGACCAGCTATGCCTTTTCCCTTACCTTCTTTATCAAAACGTTCTTTGTGAGAACCTGTGTACTTAGTTGTATCGGTCAATCTATTGACAACTTTAGAATTATCTGGCTTAGTTGATTGTGAAGTGCCAGGTACTTTACATGCAGTTAATTTTTCTTGAACTTCATTATAGTCTAATTTGTTATCTTTAGCTAATGCTTCAAGAAATTGAAGAAATGTTCGGAAATCAATTGTTTTAGATTTAAACTTATGAAATAAAATTGCTGTATCCGTAGCAGAAAGCTTCTTGCCGTCCAATATTTTCGCCTCTTTAAGCCATTTATCGATATTTGTGAGCGTTATTTGCTTGGCATCGCTACTTGTATTTCCAAACTTAGAATATTGTTTAAATGTTTCTTGCAGCATTACTTCTTTATTCAATTTGTCTGCCATTGTGAATTTTGATAAATGTTGTGATGATAGGATGTTGATTTGACTGACAAATATTTCTCAATAACATAGCCATCTAGATATGTAAAGCTTTGATTTTGTTTTCAGATTCGGACAATCTATAGGCGGTAAACTTGTTGTAGCAAATATGGCATGGCCAAATCAATGGGTTATTCTCGTTGGATCATTTCTGTCAACTTTAGGAGCTGGGCTTCAGTCTTTAACTGGTGCCCCTCGCTTACTCCAAGCTATTGCTAAAGATGAAATAATACCGTTCCTTGCTCCATTTGCAGTGTCATCGAGTAGAGGTGAACCCACCAGGTAATCAGGTTTATGCTCTTATTTCAGACATTACTGCTTAATTTTTTTAAGGGATGTCTAACAAAATATTTTTTGATATCCAGGGCCCTGCTTCTCACGATGGTTATTTGCCAGTGCGGTATACTCCTGGGAAATGTTGATATTCTTGCTCCTCTTCTGTCCATGTTCTTCCTCATGTGTTACGGGTTTGTCAACTTGGCGTGTGCTCTACAAACTCTTCTTAAGACTCCCAATTGGCGACCAAGATTCAAATATTATCACTGGTAAAATAAACTTTTTGTCTATTATAATGAATGATGTTGATGAAAAGGCTTAAACTTTTGTAATTTTATATTCGCGATATACTTTTAGGTCCCTGTCTCTCGCTGGTCTGACGCTGTGTATCTCCATTATGTTCATGACTTCCTGGTTCTATGCATTAATTGCGATGGGCATGGCTGGTTTGATCTATAAATATATTGAATATCGGGGGTAAGTTAAATTGTTATATTGCATTTGAAAACTATTTTAAAATGATCATCGAATACATGGAAGACTTAATTTTCAGCGCTGAGAAAGAATGGGGTGATGGTCTGCGAGGTTTGGCTCTATCAGCTGCACGTTATTCGCTATTGAGACTTGAAGAAGGCCCACCGCATACCAAAAATTGGCGTCCCCAAGTACTGGTTCTAGCTAAACTGAACGATGACCTCAATCCCAAATATCGGAAAATGCTTGCTTTTGCCAATCAGCTTAAAGCCGGTTAGTAAATTAAGTTGGTATTTTTATAAACTTTCGTTTTAAATAAAAAAAATAGCATCCTCCTCAGATGTTTCGTCTGTGTACTTCGCCTAAGCTTCAGTTGCGCTTGTTTATATTATACCAATAAACTGTATATAATAATATGCAGGTTAATTATATTAAAGAATAATATGCTAGCCTTGTTTGCTAACAACAAAGATTGAAAAAGCGTACAAAAAAAACTTATTTGTTAAATTGTAATATTTACGCTTATCTATTTCCATTCCAGGAAAAGGTCTTACAGTGTGTGTATCAGTCCTTGGTGGAGACTTTACGAGACGTGCTTCAGAAGCAACTACAGCCAGACAAATTCTTAGGAAATGTATGGATGAGGAAAAAGTTAAAGGATTTGTAGATGTTCTAGTATCACACAGTATTGCCGACGGATTAAGTCACTTGTAAGTGCTGTATACAAAATAACAAGATTAACTTGCAATATAATTAAGCAATTTATCACTGAATACAAGATTTAACATTAATATATTGTTTTTCAGCGTTCAAACTACGGGACTTGGTGGGTTAAAGCCTAATACCGTCATAGTTGGATGGCCTTATGGGTGGCGTCAGTCGGAAGAGGATCGGACTTGGCATGTGTTTTTACATACCGTACGTGCTGTTACCGCAGCGAGGATGGCCATGCTTGTTCCTAAGGGCATAAACTTCTTCCCTGATTCTTCTGAAAAAGTAAGCAAAAATTACCATATACCTGACGAAGTTTTGGATAATATTTTTTCTGATCGTTTAATATTATTGTATTTTTCCATAAATCTTGTAGGTATCTGGTAACATCGATGTTTGGTGGATCGTTCATGATGGAGGTATGCTGATGCTGCTGCCTTTCCTGCTGAAACAACATCGGACCTGGAAGAACTGCAAGATGCGTATCTTCACCGTCGCTCAAATGGAAGACAACTCAATTCAAATGAAAAAAGACCTTAAGATGTTCCTCTATCAACTTCGTCTGGAAGCAGAAGTTGAAGTTGTCGAAATGGTACAAATAACATAAATAAATTTTATGGTTGATTATTCATAGGAAGTTGATGTAAATTTTTAATATAAACAATCCTTTTCAGACTGACAGTGATATATCTGCCTATACCTACGAACGTACCCTGATGATGGAACAACGCAATCAAATGCTGCGAGAGCTGAGACTTAACAAAAAGGAAACACTGGGAATGGTACGTATATAAAATATTTATAAACTGTGCAAGAGGAGTGTGCAAATCCAAACCAAATCATAGAAACTGCAATGAATGTGATGTAAAAGTATTGTTAATAGCATAATCACTTAAACATCACATGTGCAATTGCTATTGTATTTGTATTTTGCTACCGCATATGTATTATACCAAATAAACGTGTGTCCTCGTCTGAATCTTTGTCCTTATTTACACTACTAATGTGCCATTTGTCTATCGCTGCCAACACAGATGCAAAATTTGGTGGATTATCGTGAACAAAACGCTGAGGAGAAATTGCCTTTGGTAAAATGGATACATTTACCCTCGATAAAGTCCA
The DNA here is from genome assembly GCA_905404135.1 of Hesperia comma. NCBI lineage: Eukaryota > Metazoa > Arthropoda > Insecta > Lepidoptera > Hesperiidae > Hesperia > Hesperia comma. The sequence goes on along the minus strand of FR990014.1, from coordinate 17,987,485 downwards.
CTTTGTACATGCATTTTAGCTGGAATTGTTTTCTTGTTTAATTTTTATTAGTTCTATTCTTACTTACTAAATCAGTGTGTAAATGGCGTCTCTTTTTTATAATGCTTTTGTGAGATTACTCTTAGACTGTTTAGTCATCTTCTATTTTTTCTCTGTAATTTTTTCAAACTTGGCACTCTACCTTTCATCATCATTCATTCCAACACGAAAATATTTAGTTAATTTATAGCTGTTATTCTAAAACACAGTTGGCTTTCGGTGTTAAGAGAAACCATGTTATTTTCTATCTTTACTATTATTTCAAGCTATCGCCCTTATTTTCTCTTAAACGTGCACTCTGTTCTTGTCTTTAGAAATTGATGTTTTAGATGTCTTTATGTGTTTCATTTCAATGTTTTCATCGTATTATTAAACCTAGGCTTACATAATATAAGCATTCTTTATTTTTCAATGACACAACAAATGTTCAATAGACTCTGATATTTAATTGCAGGATGCCTTTATTTTTTGATGTCGAATGAAAAAAACATAAAGAGGCCTGCGACAATCAGCTTACGTGTTTGTTTAGCTGTGTTGCAAACACATGAAGCACATACATCCTTATCATTTGAAAATCTTAACTTGTGCTCGAAAACAGATGATTTATTTTTTGAATTAAATTTTGTAATCCACACGAAGCTTACAATAGCACGTTACATATACTTTCGTCCTGTCACATCTGCTTTCCAAGTGACTTACAGCTTCTTCTGATTCTGAACATTCGTCATATCCATAAATAAATTATAATTATGTTTTGAGACGATAAATATTTGAGGAACGAAAAACGTCATGCTCAACATATTCTTTTTATTTGAATACATTGCATTCAGGTGTTTGAATCGACATGGCTTTATGTGCAGGTGCAAGCCATAGTGGACCACCATCACGCGGATGTGAAGACGGCCAGCAAGGTTCGGTTCGCCGAGCCGGGCGGCGAGCCGGTCCCCGACGACGCCCCCTCCCCCCCGCTCACTGACAGCGAGGACAAAGAGAAGGATGACAAGGTGACTATTGGCCTTTATTTAAATAATTAAAAGAAGCGATCTTAATTCATGCAAATTCTAATTATATACCTACTGGTAGTCTAACATCACATTAGAGGGTAGATTAGACTAAAATTAATTATTTAGTAATTTATTTCTCTTTTTAAAATTAACCGTTATTTTTTTTAATTAATAAAAGTTAATTGGACTATACAAATAATTTATAATTACTTGTATTAATATAAATAAAAAATATGTACATTACATTATGGTGTGACGTTAGACGCTATATAATTGGAATTATTTAAATATTTTGATATTGAATGCTTAATTCCAAAACAGATTGTGTGAACATAAATAATACATATAGGCATACCGCTATAAACTTGACCCTTTCAGTGAATTGAAGGACACAGGGCAGCGATTATGCCATAATTAATAAAATTTGAAATATATTGCAGTATGCAATATGTTACTATAAATATTTACAACAATAAATATACCTACTAACTAGTGGAGGACAGATTACAACAAGTTTTATGAATTTTTCAAAATGATAATCATGTATTTTAGATAATTATTTTTCGGAAGTCATTTTTCACTTAAATTTAAAATTATTCAAGTTTAATGAATAAGTACACTATAAAGTAAATTTTTCCTTATCTAAAACATTGTCGTGAGTATAGCCGCCTCGCCTCCCGCACGGCACGGCAAGTTTACGGCGGTTTACCTACCTACACCTTGTGTGTTTGATGTTTTTAACTTAGAAATATATTATTATATAAGTATATAATTATAATATATAAATCATACTTTTTAGTATACGTTTTTAAAGTTATTATTTATAGTATAAATATATATTTATCTATGTATAATAAGAGTGTTAGTAAATTTAAGAAGGCATATTCATTTTTATGTTGAGTGAATATTTTTTTACAAGATTTAAAATGTTACTTTTAGGTTTTATTTTTTAACGTTTTCCATAATTATCATACATCAACCATAATATCATTCGCGAAAAAAAATGAGAAATTCCAAGATATATAAAACTTCATTCGAATAAACTAAATTTTTCAGTTTACTAAATAATTACAGGAAAGTCAAAATTAATATTGCCTGTATAATAAATATGATAGTTTTGGAAAACAAAAAGCTCTTGTATTGGAATGACTACTTACCTATCTCTTATGTAACAGAGATGGGTGGGAAATATTTAAAATCGACCATATTACCAAAATTTTACGAAAATATGAATTTAAAACAATAGCAAACTTCAGGTATTTCAGTTTTCAATTCCGGCTTTATTTTATTTTCAACTTTATGGTTGATAAACTAATATAATTATTTATTGTTTTATCAATAAACATTTTGGAACTGGTCGATTTAAAAATAGTGCTTTATATCTGCACAAACATAGACATTTCGTTTTAGTTTTATATGTAATATTTAATTTATCCATCGTTTTAAGTAACCGTAATGAGTCCTAGCGAATTTACACACGGTGGTCATATGTTTAGCAATGAGTTTTTCACGTTGTGTTGTTTACTTTATTTATTTCATTTCACATTAGTTAAGAGATTGGATGTTTGAGTGTCCGTAGTCAGTTACTTTTACAGTTTAAAGTGATATATGACATCCCGTGTTTCATTCGCCTTGAATCCGTCATGTGCAACGTTCGGATCGCGATTCAAAATTTAAATTTGGAACGATACGACAAATTGGGATATTAGGACGAATTTCGGAGTAGTTTGTTGCACATAATCGATTCAATGTGGGACTCGCCTGAAACCTCGCAGTGTGAGGCGGCGCCCTCGCCACCGCTCGACCCCGAGAAGCAAGAGAAGAAAGAAGGCGCCAACGGAGACGCAATCAACGCCAAACCCATGCCCAACATTACACCGTAAGTCGTTTTAATACTATATCGAATTTATGTATTGAACTTTACAAAAATATGCGAACAAAAACGTACTTGGCGATACACACATTCATACACAAGACAAGCTCAGTGAAAACTTTGAAAAACCTACAATACACTTTATGTATACTAATACACTAAATGAAGTATATAAATACAAATTAATAAATTAAGTAAATGTTTATCAGTTTTAACCCTTGTCTGGAGCTTATCCTGAGCTTAGCTGAGGTGAACTTTATTAGATCAGATCATGTCATAAAATTGCAGTGTCATCGGAATTAAAGCTGAAATTAAATTTTCTAATTCGTAAAAATAACTGGAAGTAGTTAAACGTAAAATAATTCAGCTAGCAAAATTAAAACTGAACCTATATAGTTTAAGGTCGTAAAATGACGACAAAATTAAGAAATCAAGTAATATTTCTAACAAAATATAATGTAATTTCTACACAAATTACGTATGTAACACTCACACAAATAAAATATAATACATATTATGTTCTGGCAGCTATCATATTTTCCATAGACGTAAATGATTATAAGTAAGTTCTAGTTCGTCACCATATTTTTTTATGTAGCACCACACCACCCATCGGCTCTCCCTATGACAATTAATATGACCTGCCTAGAACAAAACTCTAGTGGAGAGTATCATGGTTTATCCGGTTAGGAGACGATTTGTCATAAGTGTATTGTCACCCCTCAATGGATGCCCTTTCTAAGCTATTACCAGCGCTACATCTTTTTAATAGAACACAATTGCTATTAACATACCTTACCTTACCTTAGTAATAACAGTAGAAATACGAGTATCACTTACTACCGTGGCCAGTGGGGCTACTATCGAGAGCTCTACCATTTTATAGATACAAGTCTAACGCTGTGTCCTGCGTGAGCGATTTGGATGCGAATGCGAAGCGGCGCGGTGCGGCGCGGTGCGGAGCGAATTTAATGCGGTGCGGAGCGAAGCGGCTACTCTGTCCTACGTGCGCGCGAACCGCGCCTGACGGCGGCAGTTGGCATTACATTTGTCATGGACGGACGGAGGCAAATGTTGTTTGAAAATTCATATCTTAAATATGAGATATTCAAGAAGTGTGTACAGCAGAGAAATGGAACTAATACTGTCTACCTAAAAAGGCATATGCATGGGGAATTTCATAAATTGTACGAGGATTTACGTACCCAACCCTTGTTGTTTAAGGAATATTGTCGAATGTTACCTACTACGTTTGACTATATTGTGCAAGCCATTAAACCTGTTCTGCAATATACTACAACTAATTTATTCCTTTTGTCCCATAATGTAGGACGTTCTTGGATAGCATTAATAAAAAATTCTACTTCCGACATTATTTTTTTGCTTGATAACGGGCGGAGCAACGCGTCCAGTTCGCGCGAACAAATCAAGCCAACTGATCGCGTTCGCTTTAATTCGCGCCGCGTCGCGCCGCACCATACGTGCGTTTTGTCACGTAGGACACTTCAATAGACATCGACTGTTTGTTGTTTTCGCGCCGCACCGCGCCGCTTCGCATTCGCATCCAAATCGCTCACGCAGGACACAGCGTAATATAGAGATGTCACGAATATAAAATTTACAGTTGCTGATCGGAAATATATAAATAAATGAATAAAATAAATGATCTCAGTCTTTCCACTAGGTCATTAATTACGGAAAACCTTTATATACATATTTTTCGATGATGTCGTGTTTATCTTCATCTACTTTTGTTCAAACTAGCTGGTGACTACAAAGGACTGCGCACATTACACCAACTCACTACCACCCGACACAGATTCACCCTTAACAAACCATTCAAATTATAATATATCCTTTACAACTTGTCAATTACGGTTGGAGTCAAGTTTGTTGTAAATGTACGTCGCGTCGGACCGTGCTTACCAAGACCTGAGTACGTTCAAAATCCAACCTTAACTAACAAGCTATAAAGTCCATTATTGAGTAAGTAGTAGTAGTCGAGTCGTCTTACGTTACAGAGATTTAAAAGTTACATTGTTACAAAGTGACGAAGGCACGGTGCGGCGCATGCACACGGCGGTGAAGCTGAACGAGGTGATCGTGTCGCGCTCGCACGACTCGCAGCTCGTCATCCTGAACCTGCCCGGCCCGCCGCGTGACACCAAGCTCGAGAGGGAGTCTAACTGTGAGTACTTACTACTTGCTTTTATAAACGTCTTCAGTTTTCAGCTTCTATGTGTTTATCCATGAGAGATCGAAAGGGCAAAACTTCTGATCCAAGAGTGTAAATCATACATGATATGCTTCGCTTATTGTATTAAATTGTGCTTGCCAATTAATAAAGACCTTAATATAAAAATGACATAGTTTTAAAAATAACAAAAGATCGAGACACACGGTAGCGTGTCAAAGCCAAGTTCTCGCTGACATAACTGGCGTGCAGCACTCTGTGTTACTCGGACCATTTGGAGCCACTTTTGACCCCTTCATAAGTCAAAAACTATTTGACGTTAACGTGTAAGAATTTGGTACATGTTAGGTATTACAGAAAAAATCAGTTAGTTACGTCACAAAAGCTGATTTAGATAAAATGAGTCAACTTTAATTGACACGTCTTATCTCAGCAATTGGATTCGGTAACTTATGTATAACTAGAGAACCGCCCGCGCTTCGCTTCGGGACCCGTAGGTAACAGCCGCGTAGGTCCCGCTCCCGTAGGAATATCGCCTAATAAGTAGCCTATAATATGAGATACTGGAACATCAGATATAACATTTGCCTATGACATAGGTAAGTAAATTACATGTACCTAGTATTTGATAGCGTGAATCAGATCTTGCAAATGAATTTTACTAACGCCATCTATTAACAACATCCGGCACTAAATATCTAGCAAGTAACAAAACATCGATCTTCCCATGGGAATGAGATGTTTTTCCGCGGTAACAAGTAGCCTACGTCACTCTCCACCCTCCTATCTATCCCCACACACATAAATCATACCATATAATAGCCATGTTGCGACGTGAAAGAGTCACAAACAAACAAACAAACACACTTTCACATTTATAATATTATATATATATATAGTACGGATTCCAGAGGTGGAAAACCATTGGACGGGAACAGGCGGCTAAAACTTTGAAATGACATGTTACGTTTTACATACTTTTAAAATGGACAGCTGAATCGCGTCGCGACATCTAGAGAGAACCAACTTATAACTTTTTCGCTATAAAAATCAATATTTCTTTGCAGTTAAAACCAACACTATTACGTTCACTATTTGTAACTTAAAGATTTACTTAGATGTAATATTAGAATAAAATAATTTTAATTTAATTAAAACATAAACGGAATAAAACAAATATCTCATTGATACGATTCTACTCTTCTGGGGTTACGACTCTTGTCCCCATTGAGAAAGGATTGTGTACGAGTATATCAGCGGTCGGCAACTTTTTGGCAAACAATACCATGGCGGCAAAATATAGTGCAGGCGGACCACACTTGTATGGCGTATGACGATTTTTATTTGTATTAGGTACTTGTACCTGCAATGGATTCACAATAGTTCACTGAGATATTGAACTTTCATTTCTTGTGTTATAGACATGGAGTTCTTGGAGGTGCTGACGGAGGGGCTGGAGAAGGTGCTGATGGTGCGCGGCGGCGGGCGCGAGGTCATCACCATCTACTCGTGAACGGCTTGTCGCCGCCCGCTCCCCATGGCAATACTTATCTTATTAGCAGCTCTGTCGAACTATTAGTGCGAACGAGCGCCCCTTCGCGCCCTTATGATAAATATTTGTGATTCTCTGTACTTTTAGTGCTCTGTTCTGAGTTCACTCGAGCGGGTCTTGACGTTCCCTCGTCGCAAAACGCTCTCGTAAGACTGCCGAGATGAATATTTACGTTCTATAGTTCGTTTACGAAATGTATTTTCTTACGATTATTGGAAATATATACTTACGTTCGTTTGACTTGTAAATTTTAGATTAGATTTAATTCTGTTAAATTTGACGCTTAGAGTGATGATTTTTGGAATTTATTCACTGTTGTATAGATTTATGTATGAATACTATGTATTAATCTTACTATATGAATTATTGTAGGTATTTAATTTTAAGTTGATTTAGTTTTTAATTTGTTAACTTAGCTGATAGTGGTCTCTTTATTACCGATCGCCATATCGTTTAATTTTACTGTTGTTATATTTACCGTTTACTTTTTTTCTATCGATGTTAAAAGTCGTAGTCACTTTATAAGCGTATACAAACCGTAAAATTTTATCTATATGAAATGTATTTTGTAAATAAATATTCCGTTCTAAGATTTTACATCTGCTCAACTTAAAATTTACCGTGGGACTGAAAACGAAGATATTGTCTATTATATTCATTAACCGAGATAAGTTAGAGGAGATTCTAAATTATTAAGATCTAGTCACAATGACATTAGATACTGTCTAACGTATGTGGCAATCCATTGAAATCTTCTGTTTTCATTTCCCCTTATCGTAGATTGGACGAAATTATGTGCTGAATAAGTAAAGATCCTCCTTCAGAGTTTTATAGCGAGTGGAAAATATTAAATTTATGGAAGTAAACGTGTTGGGATGGTCGAAACGATTGTTTGTAACGAAATGGTTACGAACAAGACGGTGATGTGATGGATACAAACAGAGGGATAGAAACGCCGTGTAAGGTGTATAAGTATTCTCTTAGATAAATACCATTAGTGTCTAAAATAATAAACTTATTGCGCACATTCGCGTAGTTAGATGATTTCTTACTGTGATCATTTATATAACATTTTTGTCATCTATAATTCTACGGTATTTTAACGCCATGTTACATATAGGAATGAATAATAATATATAGTTTGGCAACATACTTCCCAGACTTTTTGTGGAGAAATATGAAATTAATTATCACGCTAATTTTAAACTTTTTCGCTCGACTTGGTGGGGGCACTACCGTGCCCCCAGATCAAACGTCAAGCGTGACAATTTATGCAATAAAATAAAATTTTAACCATTTTCACAGACGTGGACTGCAAATATAGTCCGATGCTATTAAATTAAAACATTTAAAAATCGGTTTTAACCGATAGTTAAGGCTTACTAACAGATACTTTACTTACTCTGTATTAATGGTAATGGTCACTTGGATACCTAATTAGTAGATTTCTAAATAAGAGATTATATCTGAAGTAATTTTCTTAAAAGGGCGTGTGCGGTCTTGATCAATTAATGAAATTCAAAACCTTTATTACCTATATTTAAAATTTTAATAGTGAAGTACCCGCATCTATGTTCCTATATGTATGTAGGTACATACCGTAACTGTAAACTACCACGACACCATCAGACACTCGCAATACCGCGAGCGGTTACGTGACTGCCAAATACATGAAATCCATTTATAAAATATCCTAGTCCGTAAGTGATTAGGTTACTTAAACTTAAAGTTTCGTAATTCAAAATTTCATGTTTCTAGGTGATTAGATCAGATAATTATAAAATTCTAGTGCATGATACCACATAAATTATTAGATAGAAATCATAGGAATACGAATAATAGATAAAGTTTTCTAATTTATTGCGACATATTTCCCTACGACAACACCGAGCTGCAAAGATTGTAGCTAATCCTAGATAAATATAATGTCTGTCAGTGTATTGTGTAGCTAAACTTTAAAAGTGAACATAAAATATCCAATATTTTGACGCGAATGGCGAAATTACATGGAAATTTTACTTATGACCTTTTAATATCTTATAAGTAATGCGTAATGGTAATTAAATTATAATCAAGAGAATTTAAGGTTACACAAGATGGTATATAACTTGAAAAAAATCAGAAATACCATCTTGTTTTAGTAAGTAATGTTAAAAACGAATACTGCCACTTCTGCATTGCAACAGTTTGAATGATATCGAAGCTTAGCCACAAACGATTTTGTCCTCACAAATGATTATATTCACTGATCTCTATAATACCTATAATTCACTGGATAGAATAGTTTTAATCTAATTGACTTATGCGGTGTCTCTAAACCTCAAATTATGTTGTCGCAATTTCAGTTTTAGTTCTCAGAGAGCTTCACTGCGCAGTAAATACGAACGGATCAAAAAAAACACGATTCGAATAGGTACAATAATGTGCCCAATTGCAGATATTAATTTAGAGATCAGTGGCTCCATCTCAGTCTTCACGATAACTCTGACAGGACTGTAATATCCAAGGTAGAGCTCAAATATCCAAGGGTGCAAGTTTGCTTATTTATAATAGCGTCAGTTGCATCGTGTCATTCGTATTTGCAAACTGTGCTGAAACCTCGCAATTGAAACATTTTTACATTATCTAACTTAGGCCCTTCTCACACTACGATATTTATAAACTACGCGACTCCGACGCAATCCACATTACGCTGACATTGACACTGGTCACTGACAGAACACGCGTCATACTGCATACTTGGATAAGATACTAGTCGCTTGCAATTAGCGTTGTGTGAGAAAGGCCTTAGGCCTAAGATTGTTGTACCCACGGGTTGTACCCACTACCCACCCAACATCAGGAAGTATCGCCTGCTTGTTACACGCGCAGCAATAAAATCTAACGCGGGCAATATAACGTTGGCTCGATTACACTACACGAATTTGACGGTATGAGTGTAATTATGTTAATATGTAATTATATAATTAATATTTTCCCATAGTTTCCCTGGTAGACCTGTTACAGTGTGATACTCAGTGTGATTTTCTTATTGTGAGGGTATTTGATCGAGAATGAAATATAACAGATTTCACTTAATTAAATTAAGTATAAATATGTAACTTAAATTATATGACTATTTCTACTTATGTATTACAAATTAAAAACTATATGTACCGTATTAAATAATTTACATAATATTTAAGTTGATTTATGCGTTACACTGATCTCTATAATTTAATACCGAATAGGCTTTATTTCTCATATGACTAATTGGCCAATACGGATCATTACAGTGACGAATAAATTTTTGAATATTTTTTTCAGTTCCTTTAGTTTTATTTTGCGATTCTGTTGTTGGTCTCCATAGGAGGAATAATAAAATTTTCATGATTAAGAGGATGTTATCACTGTCATATAGAAGCACTTAAAGGTACAAAAACTACTTAAGTATAATTATTATGATAACCAATGTGCTTAAATTATAGAGATGAGTGAATTATTGTGTATCACTTAGTGATGTAAAATACAAGTACAGACGTATTCAGTAGTCATATTTAACTACATAATATATTATCTTTATTCCAATAATAAAACCAGTATTTGTAACGAAAAAATATATCTATGGACATCAAAATTTATTTATACCTACTAATACATAGGTACTGTTGAATATTAAAGATCAAAAAATATTTACGAGTATTACTCATACTGTTTAGATATCGTAACATTGCCTTGCCTTTGTGTTAAATGGTTTTAGGTAAAATATTTTATGTGACACCATTTTGTAACACTTTTCTTTTTCCAAGAGCCTTAAAATATGTACCTACGACGGCCAATATGTAAGCCCTTAATACCTTTGCGTCAGAACAATGTATCAGATACTCAATCGGTGTTGTTTGTAGTTTTTCTACAAAGCATACGTTTAAACTAAGCATTATTTCCACACGTTTCTCTTTTTTGCTTTTTATTTGATATAATATTACTTCATCAAGTCGATATAGAGTTTTAAAGTAGGTACCTAGATAGATAATGGCGTAAACTCGACGCCGTAGGAAGTATGTGCCTAGTATTATTCTAATTAAATAATGTCAATGGTCACTGTTGTTATACGTTAGCATAATAAAGTGGTAATTGCTAAAAATCTACAATATGTGCCAAATATTAATTGAATCGTCCAACAACGTTCAACGGAAAGCTAGGGACTGTATTTCTTTAAGAGAAAACTGTCATGCAAAGGAGTAAAAATGATGATGTTAAAAATACAGCAGTTACCAACGGCACGGCAATAGATGATACCCTCTCCCATAATATTTTATGAAAACAAAGTCACATTATGTGGTAGAATTGTCACGATTAAATAGTACCTAATTGTAATGAAAGTGCACATAGTAGGGACTTCCTACTTGAAATAGGTTTAAAATCGTGTTCGTAATTTCAATCGTACATTTTAGCCTTAATTGAGAGTCTTAAAATATACCTTATGTATTGTACCTATGTATCTATCTCTATCGAGTGTACGGTACTCTATTTATTGGTGTAATAGAGTATTATTGGTATATTATTAATTACTTTAGATTCTAGGCTGTGAGCCAGCGTTAACAATTTCTTGACAATTTGATAATCAGGCTAGAGTTGCTGTGATACACGATTTGGCTAATAAATGATAGAGTATTCCTTTCTTGCTGTTAATTATCAAAGAAGACGGTATCGCCGACGAAATGTTCATAACGCCATATTATTATCTGTGATTTCACTGATGTGTAGATTGCACCTTTTAATTATTAAATTATAGTACCTACCTACGCCTACGTCGTTGACCCAAAAATGTATGGGTCAACATAGTGCTTCGCCTCATAATTTCCTTTCTCAAAATAACTTTATATATATGCCCTGAGTAAAATAAATATAACTTACTATACAATGTATTGTAATATAAAGTGTTCATTTCACGGCCATACTTTACGGGTTCTAAGTCTATAACGCTATTAAAATTCTCCGATTCCAATGAATTGTTTACGACAAAGGTACAAGCTAAACGAGATTAGGTACTACGAGTTAAATTATATTTTGCAAAACTGCAGCTACTTTGAATATTCAATAACGTATGGGTAACAACTGTAGACACAAAACCTATTTTTTTCCTCCTGAAAAATTAGATTTGAAAATATTGCGGTTTTTTCGTGAACCCTAAAAGTGTCAAATATTTTACACGTTAGAAAATTAAATCGTCATAGGATGCAGTTGAAGGCTGAAAAACAAACAAAAAACTATGTTTATACCCATAAACGAAAAGTAACTAGTTATCCCCCGTAGACATAAAACACCTACACTAGAGTGTCCGCGACAAAACTGCCTAGGTACCTATAGCTATCCTTCCTAGAATCGTAGAATTCAAATTCAATGCACCTTTCATTTTGTAATAAGCTCACGAACGTAATATGCATATATGCAGGCAGGTATTCTAAAAAATTAAAATTAAAAAATTTACTGCCTTAGAAGGGACAATATCGGTGTCATGAAATAATATACTTATGATCCGAACGAAGAGTAGGAACATAGGTACCTATCTAATCCCCTGCGTTGTTCTAATACAGATAATAAACTTTCCTCTTCTCGTTGGTTTGTACCAAGAAACACTACGTAGGTAAATAGAATGTGTGAGATGTTTCTGAGCAAATATTCCATGTTGACAACATGCTTTATTTCTTTTAAAGAGCTTTGTCATCGCCATTAAAAAAATAGCAAAACAGCAGCAATGGATGGATGGATGGATTTATAAATATAAATTCTTTATTTATAATGGTGATCTGAAACTAGATTGAAATGGCAACTTAATATGTTTCGATTTACGAATATAAAAGCTGTTTATGAAATAATTCAAATAATAAATTCTAGTGAATTAGCCAGGAGTAATTTTAAGAGAAAGATGTTATGAGTAAAATTAAAATAAATTAATGATAACAGAGTATTTTTATTCCTGATACCCTCCTCCTACCCACGAATAAATATTAAGGGGCTACATCCGAAATATGGTAGTTTTAGATCTAAGATTATTTTTAAAGCTTACTGTCTATATCTCCGATATTTAGATAAGTATAAATGTATCTTCACTATATAATAAAGAATCTCATAAAAGCAAAACCAGTAAAATGAGAAGTTTTCTCGATAGAATTTTTTTTTTAAGTTAGGTCCAAAAAGTTATGGTTTTCAAGTTTACTACAAAAGTTTTAATAATTAGTTGATGAAATTATTTTTAAAAACATAGTAAATATTCAAAGCTATGTTTTCATAAGAATGAAAAACTCAAAAACCGAAACAGTTTTCAAATAAAAAATTAAAATGCAATTGGCACTTACGTCAATAATATTAAAGCTAAAAATAGAACATTGCTATCTCACTATTTGCCTATAAATGAAATCATTCCATTTCTGTTTTTGAGCTCCGCTCGTTCGGTTTTACATATTTCGGTAGTAGCGCCTTAAGGTCTACGACTCTACGTAGAGATCCGTCAGAAAAGTTTATAGAAGCGTTCAGCCAAGGGCACACTTAGCTTGGGTACACCCCTGCCTGATCCACTCTCCAGTGTTATTGGAAATCTGAAATACTCAGAAAAAATATTTTTTGAAGAACTAACGAAGTACGAAGTAGACTTAGTTGGACTTCATAACAAATGGAAAACGCTGTTAAAATGGTAGGAAGGGGTATATTATCTACATATGCTGCTGCAGCCAGATACTACATGCCAAAAAGAACCCTACGCAACCATCTAGACTTCTACAGAGTGGTTCGACTACACGAAAGCTAGGTCGGTCGGTTATATTATTGAATACAGATTAAGAAGCTGGACTTTTCAGAAGAATCATTTGTTTGGATGATATTGGAGTGCCGATGACTTCAAAGATGTTGCGCGTATAGGCTTTTGTTTTACATTCTGTAAAATTATTCAAACACGTTCAATGATGCCAAAAATGCTGCGGGGAAGAAATGGTTGAGGTTATTTCTGAAACGATACCCTGACTTAGCACGTCGTAAAGCACAGATGATGAATCCAGCTCGTGTTCAAAAATTAAATTAAATGTTGTAGGCGATCACTTTTCCAAATTCAAAAGCGTGCTGGATAGACTTGGAATTGAACCTCAAAGCATTAACAACGTTGATGAAAAAATTGTCGCATATCTTTGTACCATCAGCAGGAAGTTCTGACAGCCAAAGGGAGAAAGAGAGTCCATCAAATAGCGTATGAGGATGCTGAAAATGTGACTGTGGTAGGCTGCGGAAATGCTATGGGATCAGCTTTTCCGCCAATGATACTGTACAAAGGCAAGAGAGTAAAGCCAGAATTCCAAGATAATTTACCTCCATGATTTCTGGCGAAGATGATTTCGTTGGTGATCTCTATGAAAGTTTCTGTCGTTGAAAAGGCTGATTAATAGTACTTTTACACGATGAGAATCTCTGAAAGTGTGATCTTAAATGACCAAAAGTAATTAATTGATCTCATCAGGTTTCATATAAGTAGTGACAACGTTTTGTATTAATTAAGAAATTAAATGCTTTCTTGTTTTTATTAAGGCTTTATTAAGACACAGGGTTCCCAATAAGGCCAAAGTGACATCTTAGTTATTTGTTGTCACAAAAGTGTGATTTTTGATTCTAAATTGATTTTGATTCATTAATATCAAAGTTTACTAAATGATTATAAGTATTTGAAATTTCCAGTACATTCTAATTATAAACCTGCTAGTTAGGTAATGAAAAAATTAAGGTAGGCCTTATTTGGTGACCTTACCTTAGATTGTATGACAAGGGTGCAAAGTAATATTTTTTCGGCGAGGGCGTTTTTTGAATCCAGAGCGAAGTGAGGGATTCTAGAGTAGAATCCCGAGCGTAGCGAGGGATTCTTTAGTAGAATCCCGAGCGTAGCGAGGGATTCTTTAGTAGAATCCCGAACGTAGCGAGGGATTCAAAGTACGTCGCCCGAGCCAAAAATATACTTGCACCCGAGTGATACACTCTACTTTTCATCACCCTCTATGAGAAAATAATATATAGGTATATATAATAGAAAATAATAGAAAATAATACGTAAAAATGCACGAAAACTTAATTTTAATTTGAAAACGAAATCTTAATTTGATTTCTTTTTTTATTATTCAGCTGGCGGGGCCCTCGCGTCGTACCAGACATTCTTTATTCAAACAATATTTGCGTTCGATTTCTTTAGCGCAAAATACTAAAATGTTCTAAATTCAAAATAGGACGGAAAAGATCTAGCCGGCAGGAAAAGTTGTATGAAAATTCATTCCCGCCCGCTGAATAGAAAACAGCAACTTTGGAACCCCGTAAGTCCGAACCAAGTCGTCTTTTTCGAATAGGTGTGATGAAAAATATGTATATTGCGACGACCATAAATAAAATTGGGAAACGGGCAAAAAGATGATGATGATAATGTCTTCAGTGGAGTATATCCTCATCATCTCAACCCATCATGGCCCACTATTAAGCAAGGGTGTTCGGTATGTAGGTTTCCTCACGATGTTTTCCTTTAGCGTTTGTAGTAAGTAACATTTTAAAGACTGAAAACGCACATAACTCCGAAAAGTTAGAGATGCGTGCCCTGGGATTCGAACCAAATAGGCCGAATTACCAAGGTGTTAATCACACTAAGCGACGTCTGCTGGTCTAAGAACATAAACTTATAAAATAGCCTTGTTGCTTTAAATTCAAAAACCAGAGAAGAAGGAAGATGATAAAAAGAATAATAAAATACAAGCCAAAATTAAATTAACGGAAAATTATAATTTTCACTTGGTTACATTGTATTCTTACTTATAATAACATTTTTACATAATAAAAAACATGTATTATGTTCTGAACAAATACACAGTTTACATAATATCATTACATATTATAAAGGTGATAAACAATTTACTTTCCAAAACTTCAATCAATATTTAAGTAGATTAAATATTTAGATAAACCTATCTTCTGCTATTTAATTAAGAACGCGAATTATTTTTAGGGACTTATCAAATGTGTGTGTAATGTAATAAATGTCCTAACATTCTTTCATACTATAAAAGATGAAAATGTTTTAATTTTATATCTAAACAATGTATAAATAACATAAAACTGGCAATAGTAGGTATTATAATTCAGCAACTGGTATTTTTTTTACTATCCAATTTTTTCTACATAAAAGGTATTAATTTGTACAATGTTTCCTACTTATATTAATAATTTGTGATGTAAAAACCACTTATACAAAATCACAGTAATTTTGGACAATACTAATTATATTTCCTAATAACTTCTATTACTCCTTAACTGTACTATTGTATGGAAGTTGTACTATATTAAAAATGAGGTTCAGCATTCTTAATGCCATCTGCAATATATTTTTTTAATGTATCATTATTGTGAGAAGTGTAAAACTGACTCAGCATTGAGTACTTAAGGCTAACAACTTTAAAGCCTAAGGTTTTCAACTGCCTCTTTTTCATTACCTCTGGACCAATAAGTTTTTCAGAACTAAGGCAATAATGGTCAGGTAAATGTATCAAAATTGCTACAAGGCCATTTCTTGATGCTTGCGACATCCAATTATGTGTTTTACTACCTAACCCACCAGGGTGTAACAGCACATCTATTAAAAAAGTCTCATCAGAACAATAGTTTGGTATAAGAGTACCCACTGATAGCTTATCATCGCTGCCAGCAATTGTTACAAAACTATCCCAAATCTTATCCACAATATTTTTTATTCTCCTGTCATGCACTATAGGCTTATTGCACTGATCCTTGGGCAGGAGCGGACCAGCATACTCCTTACATTCCAATGTCATAGCTGTGTCTATTAATTGGAGTTTCTTCATTATTCTGTTATCGCTAATTTTAGATAAATATTCAGCCGTATATGCCCTGGTTACCAATTTGAATGGATATTGTTCCTTATAGATGAACGCTAAGATTATATAACAGAGATCATCAGCATTAATTTTTTCAAACTTTTCGCTGACCAAAGCTTCTGCTACTTTCCAAAATTGAATACTGCTACTTGGAGAAAAATCTAAATACCCCACAGGATATATAAAAGATTTCAAAAAACTGTGAGAAATTTCTTCTCCATGCATTACAAAATATTCACTGCATACATCTAAAATTTGTTGGTTATGGATCTGAAATTGCAAGCAATAGTTCAGAACACCTACAATAAGAACATGCGACTCCACTCGCAAACCTTTGTATTTCATATACTTTTCTACAGCTTTCTCTACTTGGTCATCAGAATAGTTCAATCTAGTTAATTTGGTAACAACATCCAAGAGAGACTCTTCATCTAGACTGTGAATATTTGTGTTTAACCACCTCCCAAGAACTGCAAATGATGGATGGGAATAATATTTTTCATGAATAAAAACTGCCAAAATATCTTGCATTGCAGTAACACCAATTTTACACCACAACTCTGATAATTTCTGCTCTAGTAATGCAAGTATAATTTTTTTGCTAGCCTTCAGACCTGGCAAAACTGTAAAAACTTGAACAATATTCTTTTCATTAATATCGCCTTCCCTTTCCAAAAATCCAACCCATAACTTATCAATTGTTTGGCTATATTTTGCATCAATATTGTTCTGTATTAAAAATAAAGCAAATTCGCATAGTTGGTCTACAGACAGTTTATTATCCGTAACTCTGATCAACAATTCATCACAAAATCTATGTTTATAAGGCTCCATCACAGTAGATTCTGTTTTCATAACATTCAGTATTGTCTGTGTGTCTTCCGTCTTCATTACTACTTTTAATAATTTATCTAAAATCGCACCTTTCGCGAAGTTTATATGAATGCTACTTGGATCTACTAGAAAGGAATTCGGAGTTTTTTCTAAATCATAAATCCGTTCTATGGCACCCAACGCAATGTTTGGAGTTATTTTTGTACATTTAGTAATCAACGTAAAAACGTCACGTAAATCCATGCATTGTTTAAATTCTGCTTGAATTAAATGATAACTAAGAGAATCGTTGGAATTTTTCGGCGGTACTGTGGTGGTATCGTGTTTTATAGTTGTTAAATCTTTTAATCTTCTGACTATCACGGGAAGTTCTTGAACGTTATATCCATTTTCAACAAGAATGGTACTGCTGCTGAAATCAGCATTATTGCTAAATTGATCGTCGCTGTATCTTCTCACCAGAAAAGAATACACGGAGCCGGATAGCCACTTGTTACTATTTCTACTTAACATTATAATCTTAGAATTTATATATGTCTTGCATAAATATTTAAACATGCGTATACTAACTGAATTAACTTAAAATAACGAAAATAAACAATGCAACTTAGTCTAATTGGATTACATTTTACTGCGTAATAGTCTTGTGTAGTTCGCGAACGAACTAGTTCGCAAGAACGACTCCCACAGGCGAACTACGCGAACTAGATCCCCACATTTCCCACTTAACAGTTCACTCGTTCGTGACTCGTGACGAATGAGTGAGGTGGGTGACGGTTTAATTAAAGTACTTTAAAAGCATTATTATTGAAAAATATTATCCGTTCGCAGTGTTCGCACTTCTCCTACATATACCTAAACTATAAGTATGCCAAACATACTCCTCCGTCCTCGCAATTTTCGTAAAAGGGGGTCCAAAGTTCTTGCTTCATGTATTAATTTATAGATAAAATTAAATCGGCTAAAATTATGAATATTATGATTCATAGATTAATAAATATAATTTTTTGTCCATTGTTGATTGTAGCGATGTTTGTATTGTATTCAATAATCACGTGGCAGCAGGAACAATATCAAAACGAACGAGCGAACGAAATACATTCAGTTCAAGGCAGATAGTTCGCCCGTTTTGAAAACAGCTCCTGCTGCGAAGAGCGGGGAACGAAATACTAAACACGAACTAACGAACGAACAGAGCGAACTAGTTCGTTTCGGAGCAGCGAACTAAGTCGTTCGATCTCAATTGCGAACTATTACGCGCAAGACTACTGCGTAATTGGGTCGTGTTGTTGAAAAATGACGTTTTATTTTTTATTCAATATTTTTTCCAGACTTCAACGAAACTTCAACTTCAAAGTCTTCAAACTGTTGTCAAATCCATATTCCTATCTCTATGGTCAAATCAAACTCACCTATTGAATGACAGTGATAGTAATTGACTAATGTCAGTGACAGTAATCACCAGTAATAGCCCCAACAGACTCACGCGAGAAGTCTCGCCGTGAAATCTTGCCGAGAAATTGCGCGAGAACCGAGAAGGCATCTACACTCATGCGACCTTCTCATTCGCATTCTCGATCGTCATCCGGAATGGACGTCAGTGCAGCGGCTTTGGTTGTGTGCATTAATATACTATAATCTTGTGAATACTAAAATAAGAAATAAATTAATATAAGTACTAAAATAATAATAATAATTGGTAACCACAGACAGTAGATTATTTTAACTAGAAATGTGGGTACCTAATACAAAAACACACAACGGTCCCACTGAGACCGAACGAGAATGTGAATACGGTTTTCTTTTCTCGCCCGAGAAACCCTTTGAAGCGGGCAAAAATACCGACACCGATCCGAGAACAGGCGAGCCCGAGAACGAGACTGCGAGAAACCGATCACATTCACGCTTCTCGGGTGTTCTCGGGGGTTCTCGGCGTGAGTTTGTAGCCGCTATTATGTTTGATCAGACTATCGGAGAGAAAAATCGGACGTCTATTTGGTCCCTAAAAGTCGCGGCGACAAAAAGTCATAGTCAGCGGGCACTGTACTCATTGTAAGGGCTACAATAGACGTCCGATTTTTCTCTCTGATAGTCGGTTCCGATAGTCTGACGAGACCACAGATTTATTTAAAAAAAAAAAACAAGCAGACCTAACCATATGGGAGAAAAAGCGTGCCAGTTTTACAACTACATAGACATGCTGCACACATTGACAATTCCCATATAAAACGCTTGTGGCCTACAAATGTTGTCTATGGTCCTCATACAAAAAGTGCGCTTCTTATAGCTTAAGAAAATGGCAACAGTGCTCCAACCCCATTTTGTCTATGTGTACGTGAGTGTTGCAACAAAAAAAATAAAACGAGATATACTTTTTACGTGTGATGGGAGAGAAAGAGATGAAACTATTGCTTACATACGTCTATGTAGTGGTGAAAATATGTTTTGGTCTGCTTATTTTGTTTTTTTATAAGTCTGTGGACCAGAAAAATTCAGACAATAGAATCGGACGACACTAGAATCGGACTTATATTGTAAACAAAACAAAATGTATGGCACGAGTGCCTTCCGATTGTCTGATCAGACTATGGGAACCGACTATCGGAGAGAAAAATCGGACGTCTATTGCAGCCCTTAAAATCACATGTTTACGTGTCTATAATCATGTTGGTTTGATCTGTGATGCTCGTTATGCTAATCATGTGTCAATTTCTGAACGTCAAGATTGTCAAGTCAACTGTCAACATAGCGATGGGCGATTGTTACAAAAAAAACTATCGACTGAATCGAAAATTGTGCGACTGTGCATTCGATTGTCGATTTAGTAGTTCCCCGCCATGCTTATTCGAATAACAATCGACCTAACTACTAATTTTATTACTAATTGTACGCACGCTAAGTTCGTGCGATCGGTGAAATAACAAATTACAATTTGGCGCGCATTTAGCAACTTGTCGCGATAAAACTTAGTAGAACTGCTTGTGCGGTATAAAAATAAGAAACTTTACTGACGTAGAAACTGCTAGCTTGTTTACTTCGCTTACCTACTTCCATAGTATAATGTCCTATGGCATTTTACTTTGTTGTAAAGCAAGCGATACATAACAAATCTTTGTATTACAGGAAAGTGCTAATTAGAGCTATTTATAAATTAAGGTGTCGGGAATTTAAACAATTAGGCATCAAGCTTCGCAGTACAATTATAGTTTTTGCTTGAAATAATATAAATGCGTATAAAAAACAGCGACTGTTATAATTGCTTAATAAGAAGGATGCCAAAGATGTATTAAATATCTAGATGGAACATCGAATCCGCGAAAACGTGTCAAAAAGTTGTGGCCAACAGTTGGCCACAACTTTTATATCATTACGCACACATAGACAATAAATGAACGCGAAAAACATCGCCTACACGCACACATGCTTGATAATGTTGCCTTGTTTTTTTTGCTTTCATTGTAGGGCGACGCTCAATCTAGATATTTAAAACATCATTGAAGGATGTATAATTTGGCTACGAGTATATACCGGCTTTGTAAGGTGGAAAAATAAAAAAAATTACGTGCATAAGTGTATCAGTGATACCAATATGAATACTTGGCTACTAAATAGTCATCTAAATAACCTAATTTATATAGCGCGAATCGCAATATGCAACGCACCCCCGCCCGCCGCACCATCTTTTTTATTTTTTAAGTACTTAGTAGTAGTACCTACGCAACGCAACTACTCAGGAGTATAGCAATTATTCGATAAATTTAGTAGTACCGCACGCGTACGCTGCGCCGCGCCGATCGCCTCGATTATTCGATAAATTTAGTAGTACCGCACACAAAATCGCGCCGCGCCGATCGCCTCACCGCCGCAGCCCGCAACTTTTAGTTGTTAACAACAATCGAATAACGTCGATTGTTATCGACTTTTATCGACTAACCTGAACAATCGACTAATTCGATTCTTTTTAGTACGACACTAGAATCGGACTTATATTGTAAACAAAACAAAATGTATGGCACGAGTGCCTTCCGATTGTCTGATCAGACTATGGGAACCGACTATCGGAGAGAAAAATCGGACGTCTATTGCAGCCCTTAAAATCACATGTTTACGTGTCTATAATCATGTTGGTTTGATCTGTGATGCTCGTTATGCTAATCATGTGTCAATTTCTGAACGTCAAGGGGTGCGTTCCGTAACTAGCCCATAACAATCTCGCCCAAAACGCCCGTATTTTGAGTTCCATTTGGTTTTGACATTCAGAGTGTTGTTCCCTAATGGAACGGATTTGAGCGTTGATGTTAACAAAAATGGCGGGCTTAATCAGTATCAATCAAAATGATGCAAAAAAAATCCGATGTCAGATATTAACATAAATTATTTTATTAGCATTATTAATAAATATGACGTGTCAGAAGGTCGAGGTGGTTGTTCTTTACCATGATTTCATACTATTTTACTCTGTGTAATGTGTAATTTCCTTCCAAGTAGGTACTCTTGTCAAGCTATGCAATGTGGGCTTCTTTCGTCAGGACTTCAACTCAGGATATCAAATGAAACACAGGATTGAGCCTCACACCATCACATAACCAACTGCTTTATTCAATGATCTCTTGGCTCAATATGAATACTCGGTTTGGGTTTGTTTTCGTATTGACTGTATTTACTTTGCGATATTACGATATTGATTTATCGATCGATCCACTCGCATACGCGTCACACGTCACAACTTCGAGATTCACGGCATTACAATCAATATCAATAAGGAATCTTTAATAATAACAAGAATACGATCGCGCGCGATATTAATTCCTTTTCATTCTTTTTCTCTCTAATGACAGCGCCCGCGCGCCATAGAGTATCGACTCACCACCGACCCGCGCGTTCCACAGACTAAATAACATCAACCAAGCATTACGGATTTACTATTCCCCGACACGGCCATCGCTGACATGTCACCCGTCCCTGGGTGATACTCCATTCCGTTATCATCGCCATCACAATTGCTCGATCCGCAATTTTCAATTACTTCAAACCAAAACAAAACTCAAAATCTTTAACATCAAAAATGACTACTGCTGCTACTGCTGCGAGTGGATTTCAAAAACTTTGTTTGCATTTTTTAACCCTAACTACCGTTTTTACCACTGCTTCCTAAGTGTCTTCGCTATGGAGAAGAAGCAAGCGGAACAAACTCCATAACATAACACTTGTTTAGAACAAAATTACCAATTCATTATTTACGCGATTTGTTTTAATTTTTACTCGGTACGTCGTCACCGTATAACTCTAATCGGTACGTCACCGCTATAAAACCGTATTCGTTTCGACATCTTCCCGTGATCCAACCTCAAGCACGCTCTACCAGCGGCAACACGTAAGATTACCTGTAACAACCAAATACACACGCGAGTATCTCTTCACGCTCGGCCCTTCCTGACCTACCATAAAGTCATTCTCAAAAATTCCGAATTTCGTCTTTATCTAACTTCATCAATGTCAATTTCCAAAAACACTAATCGCATTCCTAAAAATCTCGTCTCTGTCCGACTTGGTTCGTAGTTAGTTTCCAACCCTGTCAACATGTCCATCTCATGTGACTAACCAGTATTCCAAAACAATGAGATATCGTCAAACCAGTATTTACACCACTTTACAGCTTTAATCCAACCAGTATTACACAAATTGTCAGTTCACCCATGAACACAAATGGCTGAAGGTCATTAACTCAACATCATCATCAGGTAACTTTTCAAGTCTCAAACGTCATCACTTTGCTTGGTACACTCTGTTATTAACGCCTATGTCGAGCGTGGACGTCAAACCTGTGCCTATGTCGAGCACGGACGTCAAACCTGTGCCTATGTCGAGCACGGACGTCAAACCTGTGCCTATGTCGAGCACGGACGTCAATCCTGTGCCTATGTCGAGCACGAACGTCAAACCTGTGCCTATGTCGAGCACGGACGTCAAATCTGTGCCTATGTCGAGCACGGACGTCAAACCTGTGCCTATGTCGAGCACGGACGTCAAACCTGTGCCTATGTCGAGCACATGTCTCCAACGCCTAAATCGAGCGTGGACATCAGAACCTGTGCCTATGTCGAGCATGTCTCCAACGCCTAAATCGAGCGTGGACATCAGAATCCTGTGCCTATGTCGAGCACATACCTTCAACGCCTAAATCGAGCGTATACACCACAAGCTGTGCCTATGTCGAGCACATCGCTTCAACGCCTAAATCGAGCGTATACACCACAAGCTGTGCCTATATCGAGCACATCGCTTCAACGCCTAAATCGAGCGTATACACCACAAGCTGTGCCTATGTCGAGCACATCGCTTCAACGCCTAAATCGAGCGTATACACTACAAGCTGTGCCTATGTCGAGCACATCGCTTCAACGCCTAAATCGAGCGTATACACTACAAGCTGTGCCTATGTCGAGCACATCGCTTCAACGCCTAAATCGAGCGTATACACTACAAGCTGTGCCTATGTCGAGCACAACACCAAGCATCGTGTTGACCAAAACTAGGCCAGATGGGCCTAAACTTCCTCATTACTGATTGTCACTTCAAATTTATCAACTTGACCTTCAGGCACTTTCATCGCAATGTCATGGTTATCAAAAACCACCATTAAACCGTACCAGGTTATGAACAATGATAATGTCAAACAAACATACTGGTTAAACAATATCTCCCTTATCAAATTAACTAGTGGACTTTCTCATGACTTAACCTCATAGCTTTTACTTTTCAGTAACTCAAAACATAACAGCTTGTACTCAAAATAAATTAACTGGTCACTTTATTTATATTCCCCAAAAACAAATTTACGTTCCTTACAAAATTTAGTTTTTATCAAGTTAATCAGTTTTTCTCAAAGCAATTGAATTTTTCTCAAAGAGTTGCCATTTCTCAAACAAGTTGACTTATCGAACGGTACTCAAGTACAATCATGTACTTCTCCCAAAATAACAACCCGTATACATAGCTCTCATGCAAAACCGTTCAAATACAATTTCAAAAGTTCTGTTCGACAAGTTGACTGAAATTTAATAAAACTCTAAAAAAAATAAAGAAGTCTTATTAGTTGACTACCATGTCACTATAATGCTGTCTATACTGTCAACTGACGTCAATTATCCAGTGCATAAAAGTAAACCAGTCATTTAAGCCATTAATCAAGAATTCAAAAGTGAATACTTAATACGGAGTCAATTTCTACTGAAGACTTATTACATGAAGTTTCTCTGAAATCTATTTCAATTAGTCATTATCAAGGAGTCCAAATAACTGCCTAGCCCATAGCATGACTACTGCTATCCATTTTTTGCAAATTGTATTAACTAAGAAATTTATTCTGTGGCCGTCTCACTGTAACTTAAATCTGCAAAATATATCATGAAATACCTCATGAGATAATACCACAGGTAGTTAAATGTTACATACCTAGTAACTTATTACTTTAAAAACTACTTTGATGATAATCAAAACAAATAATAACTTTCTCATTTTCATACATGAAACTGAATATTAAACTTCAAAACTCAATATTGGTAATTTTAGTATCATTCTGTCACAATTCTCATTCCATTATTCGCTAATTATAAGTGATAATTAATAATAACACTCAAACAACTCAAAAACTAATTGGGACCACTATAATCAATAAACAAAGTAAACAGATTATCTCATTATTAAATTAAGGGAAATTCACTTCTTTGTTTAATAACACAAAAATTCTGTTATGTTCCATTAATGGGTCTTTTACCTTAAAAACCATTAGATAACTCTAGTAATAACTAATGAAGTACTTTTAGGTAGTTCTATCATGTGTTATTAACAAACTTTTAAAAAACTTTAATTCAATTAATTTGTTGTCCCAGAGACTTTAATTGTGATATTCTTTCTTATTTAAAATAGCTCCCAACTATTCAACCAAACCTAATTAAAGGTCCTCCTATCTAACAATAAAAACAATGCAGAGATACCTGACATCCAGTAGCGTAGTATATCAACACTCGAAGCATCATACATCCAAGTCCGACTCCAGCAGAACTTTTGCAGGGCAGCACTGCAGGCTCATGATGCAGACCCTTTGGCTCATGTAGTATGCAGACACTCAACAATGGCATTGCACAATATTCAAAGAATTTCAAAGGGTTTGTTGATACTTCCCCGTTCCACTTTGATACCTTCACAATAATATGACACAGACTTCTTGGGTTGTCATTTATTCTCTTAAAATACACGTTTACCAGCATGATTCGTTACTCATAATGGCTTTGAATGATTTCATATCATTTATCATCGAAATATTTCTCGCCAATATTTCGTAAACTTAGGTTATGTTTCCATGAATCTGCTAATTGTCATTCATGACTTATTAACATCTAGTTCTTCGGGATTCTTTATCTCACTTCTGATGACGTGTCAGAAGGTCGAGGTGGTTGTTCTTTACCATGATTTCATACTATTTTACTCTGTGTAATGTGTAATTTCCTTCCAAGTAGGTACTCTTGTCAAGCTATGCAATGTGGGCTTCTTTCGTCAGGACTTCAACTCAGGATATCAAATGAAACACAGGATTGAGCCTCACACCATCACATAACCAACTGCTTTATTCAATGATCTCTTGGCTCAATATGAATACTCGGTTTGGGTTTGTTTTCGTATTGACTGTATTTACTTTGCGATATTACGATATTGATTTATCGATCGATCCACTCGCATACGCGTCACACGTCACAACTTCGAGATTCACGGCATTACAATCAATATCAATAAGGAATCTTTAATAATAACAAGAATACGATCGCGCGCGATATTAATTCCTTTTCATTCTTTTTCTCTCTAATGACAGCGCCCGCGCGCCATAGAGTATCGACTCACCACCGACCCGCGCGTTCCACAGACTAAATAACATCAACCAAGCATTACGGATTTACTATTCCCCGACAAATATTTATTAAAAACAGTTCATGTTTTGTTATTATCGTGCATATATTATTCAAATAAAAAAATAATATCTTGGTCATCATGCGCAGCCACTGTGCTTGTAGACTTGTAGACGTGGAAGCTTCATTGCCAAGGAAATAATATATATTTCCTTGGTGCCTTTAATGCGCAGTACGTTATTCGAAACTGTGAATGTATAGCAGCACTTCCCTGTCCGCTTTGGCGTTAATCTAATGTACAAAATGACATTTAAAGTTTTTACCGACATTTGACTAAAACACACAGATAAGTAGTTTAATAACTATTTTATTTTATATTATTCTATAAACAACAAATAAAAACAATCTGGCATAAAATGTGCTAAATTGGCAACACTGGACTTGAACGAATTAGGCGGGAACTTAAAACGATTTGTAACTTGTAACTAACTTACAAAAATAGGCAATACTTACCTATTGAAAATTTTAAATCTTATTTTTATAGTTTGGATTTGCTCCAAATCAAATTCTGTGGACTATATTAACCGGAAAGGGTTCCATTCTATTCATTTACAGGTACCGCTTTTATATTATCATGTAAAGACCGCCTATTGTATTATACGAATTTTAGAAATGTCTCATTCCAAATGACACAGTCTTAACCAGAGGTCTTAACTATTGCAGTTGTTTACGATAATCTCAGATTGTTAAATTGTTTTACATGTTCAATTAATCTTTAAATTCTGTAGTGTCCTTGCTTTGGTGCACAATAAAGCATATTATTATTATTACCTATGCAACCACATCAATTTAGCACACTATTTTAATGTTTGTACATTTTTTTGCAGCTCATATATTGTCAACATACGATATTAATAAGTAAGTCATTATTATGCTGGACACCCCGGATCTATTCATGATCACAGGGTATTTTGTTTATCCGAAATTGCAGATTACACAAATAATGACAGTATGTTCCCAGATAACAGTTATACTTTAGGTGACTCTGCGTATGAAATAAATCAACATCTAGTCGTTCCTTATCGTGACAGTGGACATATTTTGACTGCCAAACAAAAGAAATATAATTAAGTATCTTAATTCTGCTGCACGAGTACCTACATAACTGTGGAGAGATGCATAGGGCTACTTATGGGACGAATGAGAAGCCTGTCCTGTTGCTTGTTTTTGCCTATGACAAGGACAGATTTAATGGCAAAGTATAAATTGTCGCATGCTGTGTCAAACATAATATCTGCATTTAACGAGAAGAAGAAATTAATGATGGTTATTACTGTAACTGCAGGCAACGAGAATACTAATGTATACAGACCACGGGAAATAAGAATAAATGCAGGAGTAATTAAAAGGGACGTTTAATGAACTCCTTTTAAAAACCGAAACCATACCGAAACAGATTTTTCGAAATAATATATGATTGTAAGATTGTAACAATAATTTTATGTTTAATTGGATAACTTAGTTAGGTAAAAATGCATTTAACATTATTTATTGATTTTTATAAATAAAAAATTGCCTAAATCCCGTTTATTTTATTTCATAAATAAACTTTTATTTAAATGTATATCAACAATAATAAATTAAAACGGTAAAACAAATCAATAACAGCATTATAAAATGTATTTTTATGATAGTACGTAAATTATTAATATGTAAGTACTCAATACAATACTGTATCTAGTTATAATACTTAAATCAGAATGAAAACCGGCCAAGTGCGAGTTGGACTCGCGCACGAAGGGTTCCGTACCATTATGTATAAAACGCCAAAAAATCTGGCCGGTTGTATGAAAGCCACATATTAGCCACAAGCAACGCCATCTCTTAGACCGACAGGTAACTAAAAGCATTGAAGGCGTCGTAGCTACATATTAGCCACAAGCAACGCCATCTCTTGGAGCGAAAGGTATCGCTGAAGCGTCGAAGCCATATTTCGACTTAAATATTTATTTTATTCAGTGTTTTAGTATTTGTTGTTGTAGCGGCAACAGAAATACATCATCTGTGAAAATTTCAACTGTGTAATTATTACGGTTCATGAGATACAGCCTGGTGACAGACGGACGGACGGACAGCGAAGTCTCAGCAATAGGGTCCCGTTTTACCCTTTGGGTACGGAACCCTAAAAACTATAAACACATTTAGGTACATCTTATAATTTGAATAGTATTTAAGTACCTACTAATTGTGTTAATACTGAGAAAATAATTTTACATGTCCAATAATCCTTTCATTTAATATATATTCATTAAAAATCGAATGTAAATATACACTTTAAAAGTACAAAAAATTTCTACTGTACCCGGCAAGAAATAATGCACATCGATATTCAGAAAGAGATAATCGGTTAGTTACTGTTTTGTAGAGCGTTGTCTCTCTCGCACAATGCAATGATAGTGCAATATCTATTAAGAGTTGATAAAGCACCCTATCAAGTACTTTTATAATAATAATATTGATGCTCCATTGGGGGTTTTAACAACTCTTTATATTTATTTATGAGTGTACGCGACCGTCTTCTACGTTCTACCGAATTCGAAAGAAAAGTGACAAGTCAGCGGTAAGGACTGTGTAGTAAGGACAACGCTCTACAAAGCCGAACTTACCGATTATCTCTTTTTGAATACCGATGTGCATTATTTCTTGCCGGGTACTGTACATCCTACATTGACTCGTGATAAGTAAGGGATAGTTGAATTATTAGCAAGTAAGGACTTATTGTACCTTTCAGTAGCAACTGGATATCAAAAAAAATATAATGTGCAATTTAACGTCGAATAAAAACAACCACTAAGATAATGATACACTAGTATTTATTAGCTAACTTTTTTTAAAATTTAAGTAACTTTTCATCCATTTCTATTCGCTCTTTATGTCTCTTCATTTTATGATCTTCGTGTTCTTCTTTTTGCTTTAATCGTTTAAAGTAGTAAGCCAGCTATTGTTTTTTTGATTCTGTAATACTTTAAACTATAAAACCGCCCTCTCCGAGAAACCTGCCCCTGTAATAATTTGTAATTTTCAAGTATGGGCGTATTTAAAATAGATAATATATTATTATTCAAACTGATAATAGACATAACGTTTGATATTTAAAAAAAAATTAAATAAAAGTAGCGCTTAATTTTGGTTAATTTTGGTAGTACCACCGCCCGCCAAGGTACTCAGTACCATTCCTACCGTCATAATAATTGTTTTTAAGAGCAATTGTGTTCAGGATAGGAAGGTGTGGAGCCGGTTCACTTTTTTAGAGGCGACCATCTCAGTCCTCAGGGGTAGCAACGCGTCTGTGACCGAATTGGAACAAGACTCACACTAATCATTACTAACTGGACAATACTAATATTAACTAACAGGACTAACTATCACTAACAGTCCCTGTCCTCACACTTATTAACAAACTAACCAACTAACATTCTAACACCATCTACTAATTGGACTAACCACCCTAGTCCCTAAATTGGGTCTTGTTCTAAGTCGGTCACAATTGCCATGGGCGGCAGCGGAAGGGTGGTGCTGCATGCTCGTTTGCTACCTTAATTCAATAAAAAAAAGCGAAAACTGAACCCAAAACGGTTTAGATATTGTTAAAATAAACGAGCGCACAAATGCACTAATAATTCTAAAAATCTTTGTTTTATAATATATAATATATTCTTTATGTATAAAAGCAAGTTCTGTTACAACACCATTTATAATATTCGAGTTATTAACATTCACATGTTTCTCGGAACTAACTTTTGTTGATTGTTGTTGTAACTCATCGTACAAAGTAATTTTTTCATCTCCATCTTACAAGTTTAACTTTAAATGTAAAAGCGCGCCAAATTTGACAGCGCTCACAACGCCCCACCAATTCAGGTGGGTCGTTGTGGTCGGAAGTGATGACGCTATTCATTACGTCACAACCGCTCAAACGAACACGATCATATTGTCCATAAAACTCGTAGGAATGCTTTTTGAATCGTTTTGTATAGTTACAGAACGGGGCCCGATTCAGCTGGGCGTTGTGATCGAAAGTGATGACGTAATCCATTACGTCACAGCCGATCAAACGAACAAAAATGCCACGATCATAACGCCAAAATCAGTAATGGAACGCGTTTTTGAGACGTTATGAGTGTTATGGGCTAGTTACGGAACGCAGCCAAGATTGTCAAGTCAACTGTCAACATGAAGTTTCGAATGGTTTCCGAACATTAATCGTAGGTTCGTAGGTACGTCTCGTGACCTACCTATAAATTATAATTATTTTTATTTTAGTAATTTTAGTTTGGTTGGTTGGTTTGGATTGTTTAGATTTGTAGTACCTACATAGGTTTTTGTGAAGAGAAGAACAATTCCATAAAACAAGAAGTAAAAAATATCGTACAGTGTAAATTAAAAATTGATTTTCATTTTGAATTCTTAAAAGTTTAGGTATACATACATTTAACTTTCTTTGTTACTTTGAATGAATTTCAGCCAAGTGTTATTTTTTATTTAAATCGAATATTGCCACTACTTTCGTAATAAAAAAAACAGTGTTTTATATCTAAGATACTCGAGTAGGTCTTTTAAAAAGTGCCGATCAATATTCTTATCTTGTCTAATATTCTATTTACCGATACAATTAATTTAAATTAATTTGCACAAATGTGAAATTTATGACCGATTTTATTTAACTCATCAAAGAACTTCTATATGTTAGTGTTTTCGCTGGATAAGCCTGATTATTTAAACTTATCTTATCATCTTGATATGCGATTGTAGGATTCCTACAATTGTATTTCATTACAAGGAATGCCTGGACAAACCGAGGTAAATATGTAATAATATATTATTTATTAAAATATATTTACTCATTAGGTATACTCGTAGGTAGGTAGATAAACCATTTTCCTTCATCTATCAAAAATTTTGAAAACTAGTTGAAGACATGAGTGGATGAAGGGGATATTTTTTAAATGTAGCATATCCCCAAAATTCTGAACTTATTTTTGAGATAAATCATATTTCTTGTTATATGTTTACTAACTGTTTATATCAAATGATAGTTATAGTATTTATAAAGTTGATATGGAGTGGAAAATTAAAATATAAGAGCAAAAATATTTAGTTATTTAAAAAAACTGTCACTTTCATTCAGTTTTCTTATTTATGGTTTTAAGTTTGACTTTGTACATAAACCCTTCATCACTAGCTATTTCGAAAACTACACTCAGATGTTGTTGTTTTATGGTTCAATAAAAATGAATGAAAAATGTTGTTTTTTTTTAAATGCTACTACACACCCCCTTCATCCACTCATGTTTTCAATTATTATGACATTAATTAACTGTGGAAGTTATGCCATTTGAATTTACAAGCAAAGAATTTATGTATTGCAGAGTTCAATATTACTGTAAGTAATGGATTATTTTACATATTATGTAATGAAATGATTGTCAATTTTTAAATGCCCATTTTTCTTAATACATTAACTATCTAAAAACTTAATGTATTCGCCTCATTAACATACTTATAGTGATAATGCTTATACTTCCTGAATATTTATTGTCGCTGAGGTTTTACTTATAAGGCAAACTACAAGGTTGCAAAGATTAGCACACATAAAAAATTCAAATACTAACATGTACATACTATCTCACAAGTGTTACTAAAATGTGGCCATGATTTATTCACCTGTTACATGTAAAATTCAGAGTTGCTTAGGAAGGTACAATCATGATTTACAAAAAAATAATTAAATAACTGACTTCAAAACCAATCAGTGGGGATAACTGAAAAAATACCTGTCAAATGTTGCTCAAATTTGCATGGGATTAGATGACAAGCACCAGCTTTTGAATAAAAAAGAAATTGAAACACCCAGTCAAAAATTATGATGACCATATTAAGAATGGCGCAAAAATATACCTGTCAGATGCAGCTCTAATTTATATAGGACCAGATATAAAACAAAATAAAAAAGAATAATCAAAATAGTTTCATGCAGTTCAAAGTTATGAGATAACACACATGAAATAATTTACAGACAATCAATTTGAGAACCTCCTCTTTTCCTGAAGTTGGTTAAAAAAAAAACTAAGTTAGAAGGTAATGTTATATAAAAAATGTATATAACATTGTGTTTACCAACTGATGGCTTTAAAATAACTATCTGACAGCA
Source organism: Hesperia comma (assembly GCA_905404135.1). NCBI lineage: Eukaryota > Metazoa > Arthropoda > Insecta > Lepidoptera > Hesperiidae > Hesperia > Hesperia comma. The sequence goes on along the minus strand of FR990014.1, from coordinate 17,954,985 downwards.
GATGTTACATACTTGACAAATTCACTTTCCCTTTATGTTTAAACTGTAGACACCAATTAAGAATGTAAAGAAAAACAAGATAACATACCATACAAACATTGGGTACATTCAGTTTATAGAGTTAACATAAAAAAGAACACATGATGATTATTTTAATACAGACTGGTAATGTATTTGTAAAGGCAAATCCTTAATGTTAAAAATTTTAGATCTATCATAGTTCAATGTTGGTGTCTATAATTTATGCACCCCTCTCTAAAGTTGTTTTATGAGCAGGAAGGTTTTTAGTATAATGCTGTGCTACATTTAGTTCAAGGCTACTCAAAAGTCCTAGCTTCACAAACCCCCATTTTTAAATGATTGCATTGCAAACCACTTTTATGTGCTTACTCATAATGTAACTATATATATTACTTGTGCTTATACAAGGATAAATTATTCATTATTGAAACAAACTGAATACTAATAAACATTACTAGATAGCTTTAAAAACGTACAGTCACGAAATATTTTATACCTATGTTATGTAAAAAATGAGGCATGGTAAATTGAACCCACAATTATTTACAAGAAAGTCTTGTTTAATTTTTGCCATGCAGTGAAGTAATTTTAATCGCGAACCTATGACTAACTGGCGAGCCTAGGAATAGTATAGAGTTCATAAACTAATATGGGCTTAAATAATAAAATGATACTTAAATGTAACCATAGTTACATAATTTAATATATTATTATGTAAATTTATTTTTAAAAACTTAACTTTATTTTAAAAATTAAAAGAATCGCTTAATAGTTTAGACTTTAGGCCATAAAAGTTTGTATGACTTTTTATAATGCCCATGTAAGTACTTTATACCCGTAAATACCCACTTACATACAATGTACCTAAACAGTATGAATTTATGCCTTGAATGTCGGATGTTGTCCATTAACTTGTTCGGCCAATAGAAATGTACCGAGTACATCATTAAACTGGATGTACACAGTTCAATTAACACTCATGACATGGGGCACACATGGTGACATGGTGCACAAATAAAGACGGCTCGCTTACGAGGACACATCACGATTCTACCTTCGGTGAGCTACGAAGTCACGATAACATTAAGACTTTAAATCTATGTTTGTGATAAAAAAAGCCGTTTACTTTGTCGCTAGTTTTTTTCGTGTACTCGTAGGTTCATAGATCGACACTTTTTTGTGCCTACACGCTTGTGACTATCAAATTACTACAAGCAGGTGATTAGAAACGTGAGCATTCTGAAATAGCGTTTATGTTTCTACGATATCAATCTTACGATCGTTAGAAGTGCGTCACGGTAATTGCATATCTAAAATCAGATTTTCATTATCTTATGTAATCTGGCGCTCAAATGCCACTCTTATCTGCATTTTCAATCAATGTCACTTAAAACGGATGACTGATAAATTTAAATTGTTCCAGATGGGTCTGCAACTGAAATGGGGTATAGCTGGGGTCGGGATGATAAGTCACGACTTCCTGACTGCGCTAGCGACGCTACCGACCGAACAGCACACCGTTGTTGCAATAGCTGGCAAAGACCTCGAACGGGTTCATAGGCTGGCGACGCTCCACAATGTCAGCACAGCGTACGAAGGCTATGAAGCTCTCGCGCAAGACACCTCCATAGGTAAAGAATTTTTTAATTCCAATTCGACACATTCCATGACCATTTATTGCGATATATAAATTATGCTGCCCTACTTGAGATGCTCATTTTCCTTCTAGAATCTAGATCATGTAATTATAATTACTATACTAATCGCATGCACTATTATATTATTTACTTCATGTTGGACATTTTTTTACAGACATAGTTTTCGTCAGTGTCCTTAACTTGCAACACTATGACATAGCTAAATTAATGTTAGAAAACGGCAAACATGTATTGTGTGAAAAGCCGATGGGGATGACATACAAACAGACCAAATCCCTAGTGGATTTGGCGCGCGAAAAGAAACTCTTTCTCCTTGAGGGGATGTGGTCGCGGTTCTTCCCTGCTTACGACGCTTTGGATCAGCACATAGCTGCGGGTGGGCTCGGAGACATATATCACATTAACATTCAATTCGGTGTGGAAATTAACGACATAGAGAGAAATTTGTAAGATCCTTCATTCATTCATTATTCCTAAGCTCTTCTGTTTCCTATAAGCTATGTTCCTCTGTATTTTTTTCCATAATGTATAAAGCTTGTTAATAAAGTTTTGGTTGCGAAAAGAAGTACGATGTATGAAACGTTCTTCGAAAATTGCTATTTATATATTTGTGAAAATGACATTAATATAGATTTTAAAGAGCAATACTATAAAATATAATTAAAATGCTTCGATTCTAGCATCTTGTAAATAGACTTAAGTTTATAATCCGGCTATCAACTTTATAGAATGAAAGACATGGGCGGAGGCGCAGTGTTGGACCTAGGGGTTTACATGTTGCAGTTAATACAGTATGTCTACAAGGACCCCCCGACCGATGTGATGTGCACTGGCCACTGGAGCAAGCTCGGAGTAGACGAGTCGATATCCTGCTCGCTCAAATACAAGGACGGCCGGACCGCGACCATGTCAGCGCACACGCGCGCCACCATGACCAATAAGGCGGAGATTACGGGAACTAAGGGGACAATTACCGTGAGTACCTAAATATACACCTTATGACTTCTAGGATCGCAATTCGATCGCTTTGCTTAAAGTAAGATTTATCAAAATGCACAACGTTGCTTGCACGGTCCCTCCATGACTAATACGGGTAGATACGTAAAAACTAAAAACAGAATATTATAGTAGAATGTAGGTAATAAGAAAAGCATTTCTCAAATATCAGTTGCGAATCGCGAACCAATGGCGAGTTGAAAGAACATTAGATATGCCTTGAAAAATTGCATGCAACATCGACTAGAGCACCTGGAAGATACCAGGGATAAATAGGAAAGCAAATTAGTTCTGAAATACATTCTGTGTCGTTTAATTGGACAATCTTTATATTACTCTTCGTCTTTTTCTAGACGAAAGAAAGGTAGCACTCCGGAAACATTTTCTATTATTCTGTAGTCCACCTACAGCACTCTGCAAGTAGAACAAATCTGAAATGACGACTTAAGTCGTTTTGATTGTCTCAAGTGTTAAAGTCGCGTTAACACGCGATATCTCACGATAAGACCTTCAAAAATATATTTTATCATTGGCGATTGATAACTTAATTATGGTATATAATAACGCAAATAAATAACATGCCCATGAAGTAAGATAGAATACAGTTAAACACTCTTAATTCGATACATATTTTATTGGTTTTCGATATTTTTAAAAATAAGATCCCCAACCAGTCGGTGTGGTGGGCGTTAAAGTCCCCCAAAATCACCAACTCCGTCGAAGGGTACTGCTCCAAAACTATGTCGGTCGATCTCTGGACGTGCTCATATAATCGAGTCGTCTCCGCTATAGGACCTATACAGACACGCATAATATAATTTTGTGTTGCCTACATCGAACATTATTTGAGTCCTCGGTCATATTGTAGGTTGTATTCCTGAATTAAAGCGTACCTTATCAATATCTTAATTATGATTTTATGAATTATGGTCCAGTCATTTAAGCTTAAATTAGGTAAGAATCTCGGAATTCGAGATACCCAGCTGTAAATCTGTAAATACTTGTATATTGACACCCTAAAAGTTGTCTCAAAACCTACATACGGTAGGGTGTACGCAACTATTAAATTTCAAGGTCAAAGGTCACAAAAATCGGATGTTTGTGCTTTTTTATAAATATCTCATTTCCTATGGGTTTTTTGCTATTTGTATATTATAGTATCAATATTGTAGAGTACAAAATTCTCTACAAATTTTGTTTAATTTTTTTTTATATGGTGAACCGTTTTCGAGATAGAGGGCGGAGAGCGCGCGGTCTCACAGCTTCTAAACTACCTAAGTTATGGCTTTGATGTGACATTTATTATTAAGGTGATATCCTGTATTATGACAAGTCAACAAAAAAAAGTAGTTTGATGGGTTAGTTTTCATGTAAGTAAATTGTACTAAACTAAAAAAATCAATGAAAAAATATTGAATTTTGTTTTTTAAATCTTTTTTGTTCTTCTATGAAAAAAATGTTAAATAAAATGTATCATCAGTTGATTACCCATATTGTTAGCATTCAAATGAGACATCTTTTGGCCTCCTAAGACGTCTACATCGATAGCAATGATTAAAACAGTACAGGCGCCCGAGCTTCGAAGTTAAAAAACCAAAATTGCTGCCATTTAATCATGTCATGGAGGAGGCAAGAGAAAATTGGTATAGTGATTTGTCGATAAAAATACCCTATTTCATCCGCCTTAAGTCTCCGACACTGGTGACCAGACACATTGTATATGCTATGACCGCGCGCTCTTTGCCCTCCATCTCGAAAACGGTTCACCGTATAAAAAAATTTTTTAAACATTTGTAGAGAATTTTGTACTCTACAATACTGTAATGAATACTTACAGCAAAAAACCCATAGGAAATGAGATATTTACATAAAAAGCGCAAACAACCGATTTTTTTTTACCATTGACTTTGAAATTTAATAGTTGCGTACACCCTACCATAATATGTAGGTTTTGAGACAACTTTTAGGGTGTCAATATACAAGTATTTACAGACTTACAGCTGGGTATCTCGAATTCCGAGGTGATTTACTATAATGACTGGACTATTAAATTTGTAACGCGGTGCAGAGTAAATAAAAAAATCATTCAATGTTTCTCGCCTACTTGTTTCCGCTGTGTAAACAACAACCAAAACAATTATTTAAACGAGGTTTACTGAAGCGTGGAATGTTCAGTATAAATTGCTAATAACCTTCACCTTGATCGCTTGTTCACAAGGACAGATAAACTAAATTTCATAAATGTAAATTCGAATAGCGAATGAAACGGCCCTTTTAGCATTCTGGATTTATATTGCAAATAATGTTTGGTGTTAAGACTTGGACCAGTTCTATAAATATATGAGTAACATCAACGTCATTTTCAAGTCCAAAAAAATACAGAAAAACTATATCAAAAAACTAGCTCGCAAGTCCGGAACACGACGGAATGACGCATTTACAAACACGACTTCCGGAAAACAGTTATAAAATCAATGACCTAACAATGATATTGATCACATCTTTACGCAAAACCCTACAATGATGCAGACGGATTTCTATCGTATCTTATGGTTTATTCGGCAACGATACAACCAAAATTAAATTAACCTTGTACGAATAATATGATACATATTATAAAAGAAAGGTAAACATTTGTAAGCTACGATCGGGACGTAACGCTCTGCTTCGCCATATTTTTAAATGTTCTCACACATTTATAAAGTTGTGTGTTCGAGATATTTAGCTATACCTACCTACCGCTACCCAGTCTCAGATCTCATGGAAAAGATACCAAAAGCAATTTTACTCGATGAAATTTAAGTTATTTTCATGTTTATTGTACTCGTATACTTATGCTAGCCATATTCTCATAAACTATTCATTAAATTAAAGTATGTACCTAAGTTTATGAATACCAATAAATTGTTAAGTCGTGGTAAGATATACAATGCAACAATAATGAATGTGCATATTTGTGGCTTGTCGAGGTAATAATTTAAAGTACATTATGATAGGGATAAAATGTGTGAAGGGACTCGCATGATTTTTGTTTATTTGTTACAGTTGGACTATTTCTGGTGCCCCACCGCGCTGCACATATCAGCGGCAAATAGCACCGAATGGACTCTACCTAAGGGGAAATACAAGTTCCACTTCCATAACAGCGCAGGACTCAGCTACGAAATTCAAGAGTGCTGGGAATGCATGAATAAGGGTAAGACAAAGATTTAATTTGTTTAATGGCCTTAGCACCTTACGTTGAAATTGATTAAAAAGATTGAGTGAAGCAACAACGGGAGTGGGCGTTAATGGCAGTAGCAAAATTTCTTTAGCGCTTCCATGCTTCGTAGAGCACGTAAAGCCGTCGAGCCCGGTTCTTATCATTAAGTAACAGTCGTCAAGCCATGTCGGAGGCCTTTGGTCAGATTAAAATTTTGTGGCACCTAGATTGGCCACTTACCCCTTTAACAATCTGCACTGGAGCAACATGGTGGAGTATGCTTTAAGCCTCCTCAGGTATCAGGTGTCTCAGGGAGAAGCCCATGCTCAGTAGGTGCCAATAATAGGTCGAAGTCTAGAAACCATAGATTTTTTAAGTATCTCGTTGAGCTTTAAGCCTTTATCAAAGATTATTTATAGCGATAATTATTGATGCTGACACCATAATAACCACTGATTCATTCAACAGGTTTGCTGGAAAGTCCGAAGATGAATTTGGACGAGAGTGTACTTATCGCGAAGCTGACGGACACCATGCGCGCTCAGCTTGGCGTGCTCGATGACGCCCTCTAGCGTCACGGGGACCCTCCACCGCACCATGCCAGTAATAGTTATAGGTTATATGTTTAATTATGGTATATCGAAGGTACGCTACGCTATCTTATCGCATCATTATGATGAAAGTTTACCTATTTGTCTGTATCAGTTTAGAAGCTTTCATTAAACCACAAAAACGGCGCATATAGAGCGTGACGCAAAAACATAATATATCGTGCGTAAAACGATGTGAGGGAATAGCTAATTTTAACGAAAATTGTATTTCATAAAATTATCATTTTATTTTCAACAGAATGGAAATGTAATTTTAAAGTTAATAGGTATTATCGTAAAATTAGGTACTTATTTCTGTTAAAACAATCCAAATCGTAAGTAAAATAGTATGCTGCTTAGACTTAAGATAAAATAACTTCTATATACACAAATATACAACGATGTTGCTTAAGCACAAATTAGCATAAATATTTCGCTTGTTGTGAGCTCGTTTTGTGTGTTACGTGCACAATTAAGTCTTAAATATCTTTACATAAAACATTACGTGAATAACTAAACACCATGAGGAAAGACGTTTAATACTTTAAAAAAATGTAAGAATTGCTTTATTTTTGTGAACAACGGTTCATGTAAATTAGGTTGTGTTTAGTTGTAATCGGTTGTAGTAACTTTATATACCCAGTGATCAGTGAGAGTAAAATTTTGTGAATTTGTATTCTTATTGCAGTATTAGCTTTTACTCTCTGTGACCGGAATTTGACGCTTTAACTCATAATATAGTAATTTGAGAAAACAGTTTGCTTTGTTAGAAAAATATACGGTATACTTATACATTATTATACTTACATTATATCGTTGCAATAATATACGAAAGCATTGCAGGTTTTAACCAGTTCAGTATTCACATTAAATTGGTCCAAATCTAAATTCGTCTTTGTCAACAAATGTTGAAAGTAATACTTATCTATCGCCTTGTTAAATCCGTGCCATGAATTGTCTCGGGAAAAGAATCGGCAAAAAGCTCCCAAGGAAGTCCATGTTTTGATTGTGAATAAAACAACCACCGGGTAAATGTAGTTATAAATCTACAATTTATGTCGAAGATAGGACCAAAAATAGAATGCAATAAGGTAAAATTTACATCCATGTGTGTTTAATATTGTTAATAATAATGTATTGATTGTGATGTTAAATTGTGGCCTATTTATACGTAACTAATAATAAAGTACAGTATTTATTTACCTCAACTAACTGTGATTGAAGTGTGTTGTGACACCGTGTTGTTTATGATGTTCAATATACTTTATAATATGCTCAATTATTGCTTATTTTCTTCATTTCCAATATAATTCTCAAATTGGGACTAGAATGGTTTGGCCAATGAGCAGAGAGAATTATAAAGAACGCTAGTTGACTGGGACAGTCATGGGATTTACAAAAAATTACGTATAAATGAAAAATTCATGTATTAATGTTTAATTATGCATAAATAGATGTAATGAAGAAATAATTTTATAGTATAGTAATAAAAAAAAGGTGTAGGATCAACACGAAGTGATGAGGTGAAGTGCTTTAGACGAGAGGAGAGATGTGAAAAGGGGGGAAAAGTAACAGGTGTATCAACAAAGCGTTACTGGCCCACGAGCAGACCATTTTCGAGAATTTTAGATGATTCATAAAAAAGGAAGGAAGAAAGAGGGTTTGATGTTGCTAATATATTATGGCCAATGATTTGGAAGACGAACCTGGCACCACGAGTATTTTATGTATGGATATGTCACCAAACCCGATGTCACGATAAATCGGTATAAACTAGGATAGAATAAGCCTAAGATCATCCATCCATCCATCATCCATCTGACTTAGGACGATCTAGTTTAGCCTAGGCTATACCGGTTTATCCTGAAATCGGGTTTGGACGGTAACAGATATTTAGATGGAGTATGGATTACTAATTATTTCCATCTTTGCGGCATTATTAATATAAGTACATACCTACACTGTGTTTTATATCATATTCAGTGATCAAAAACCAGAAATAAATAGTTCTCCTTGTGCTAACTTCAGTGATAATATTTTAAGTTTTTAGCCCACTTCTATTGAAAATATTATGTAAACAAAGACATTGGTATGCATGCTATGACTTCATGTAAGTATAATTGGTATGGTTATTGATGGGTTATAAAATAGATGACGAATGAACGCATAATTGTCGACACGTGTAAACCAGGCTTTCAATGAAGAGATAACATCTATCCATATATAGACGTACCTACAGTCCGTTTTTTTAGAATAGAGTTAACTACAAAACAAATCACAGGCTTTCCGAAAATGTTACAAGCGTTAAACAACTTACAAACAGTTCAATCGGTTCACTCGGTATATCGCACTTGGTTTTACACCAAAAACTGCTTTGAATTTACAATATAATGCATTGTGCAAATCCATGACAACTTCACTTTTCACAGATGAATCATTTCAACAAGAACTTGACATGTTTGACATTTTTTTCAATACAAGTGCCACCAACAACTTATCTCTGAAATGGCAAAAATTTGGAACCATGTTAAAAAGTCATACATAAGTACGTTGTGGTCATTCATCTGTCAGTTGAACCTCTCGAATTGCGTGCAATGATTGGTTCAATACATCCGACAGCGCCTCTCTTCATTTCATGGTAAAGTTGGTTTTACTGTACATGTGTAATAAATGTCAGTATCTTATTGACTACTATGACTTTGACAATTATTGGCCATATTTGTTTTGTAGTTAACCCAAGTCTAAAAAAAGGACTTTATTGTAATAATAGTAGGTGCATTGTTATCTGCAGAGGTTCATTTTAACAACCTGCGAATAACGTATAAAAATATTTGAGGTGTACGTAACTGTAAGGGCCTCGGAGAAGGTTAATGTTCCCATTTTATAATGTAGGGGTACCTATTCAGTTTTTTCTCTTTGTTAAAATTTTTACATGTTCCGGCGTCAAGGCCAAACCAAGTCGAAAGCCAACAATAATTGCGGGTACTTAGAACCCTTTTTCACCAGAAACGTGTTTGTGATCGTAAACACTAGTAAGTAGTCTAGTGTTAAGACTTTTTCAATAGGCATAATTAAATCCACAACATGAGGTAGGTAAAGTAAAGATATTTTTTTTATAAACGGTATATAAATGGAGGTATAATACTTACAATAATAGACAAAGTGTAAAAAAATATTTTAATAAATTCATAGATAATACGTAGTAAATGAGATAGCACTGACTATCATAGTAACATGGCTTGACTTAAATATAATGACAGTCATTAGTTACCACGTGGCTAAACCAAAAAAAAATAACATTACATTTACACATTTCATACATTTATTTTAATTATTACGAGTACTTCTGACGTTCTGACGCTATTAAATGTGCAAACACCCTGGTATTTAATAAAAAGTGTGAGAGTGAAATAGACTGATCTGACTAGTCTCCTGAACGGCATTTTAGCAGATTTTACTGCCGTCTCATAAAAGAGTTATTAAACAATTCGGCGTCAATGTCAGTCAACTGTATTTATTTACCAGAAGTTTCATTGAACAGGGCCCCAAGTATACTGCATCTTCAACCTTTTTAACCTGTGCAACGAACAGACTTCACGACTAAACTCTCAGTGGACTACCCTAGTTGTTGAAAGAGTCGAAGACGCTCTGTATGATGCGCGCGCCGGCCCGCACCTGCTCCTCAGTGATGACGAGCGGCGGCGCCAGGCGCAGCGTCTGCCCGTGCGTGGTCTTCGCCAGCAGACCCTTCTCCAGCAACCGCAGCACCACTTGCTTTGCCGGGATACCTGCACAGATAAATAATTATTAATATAATGTTTTGGCATACTGCGACAGAATCAAAATGACGTGGGATATTTGTTAGATATTTGAATTTAGAATTTTGAAGATTTGAGGTGAGCAAAATATTATCATGATCACAGAATAAAATTACATCTAAGCACGAGCATCTTTCAACAAAAGGTAGTTAGTAAATTAAAGCGTTCTTGGCCCCAATGCCTCCAGTAAGTATGCATTTTGCGCGTCGTCCTTTGCATCGTCATGTTATGCGTGCCGTGAAGGAATGGAACAATTCGATTACAATTGATGCGCTTTACCTCCCAAAACTACGTCGCATACCACCAGTTGAGACTGTCGTCAAGCATTACCTATCCAAGAACACTATAAACAAGCAGGGGTGGTGCGAATGGTGCTAATCCATCGTTATTGGATGTGCCGTCAGTGGTCAGTGGTGGGATGAAGCACTGAACTCAATTCATTCAACGTGCTGACGATCATTCCAAAGGTTAGTAAATCAAGCAGCACTAGGGCGTTCGACATGAACAATTTAAATAAACCATATTTTTGTGTTCATGTGTCAGTTGCCCATATTAATCAACTGTGTAGTTCCAATCACCGACAAGTCACATTGCTTGTAGTTCAACGACCAAGAGCAATTCTTATCGTTTACTTACTTTTGTCAATATCAATGGCAAACATGAGACCCCTTCCTCGGATTTCGGTGATCATGCCCTTGGGAATCTTCTGCAACTCCTCACGGAGAATTTCGCCCATTTTCGCAGCATTCTCTGGCAGTTTCTCGTCCAGCAGAACCTGATAAATTCGATCATGTTCATGTAGACAATATCTTTAATACCAATTTCTAATTAAATTAATCAAGTACCATTCATAGGATAATGCATTATCTATTAGGTATATAAGATGCTTATCTGCAGACAGGAGAAATTTTAAGAGGATATTAAAATAATAAATAAAATTTCACAGAAAGGCAACTTATCTAACTTTCGAGATCTTCATAGAATACCTATACGAAAAATACTTACATAAGGATTCTCTATAATTATAGGGACTCTGATACCTCCTACAGGTAAAAGAGGAAAGGAGATGTTTCAAATCCGGCCCACAATATGTACAGTACCTCGAAAAATCGAGAAAAATCCATGGAATTCGGGAAAAATAAAGTTAAATTACCTAAATGCATACTTTTCTGGTACAAAAATTGTATCTATCATTTAATTTTATCAAGTTTCAACATGGCGTCTTACCAATTTGTCATTGATCACAGATCACGAACTGTCTACTGTCACTTTAATATGACAGAAATGTACGTACATATGTCAAACTTCAATCAAATCAACCAACGTGACATGTGATGACAGCTTACCGCCATGACGGTTTTTTGTTTTTGTGTTGCAATTTCAATTGTATATTTTTGTGTTGTACCAAAAAACTAAACCAATTTGAAGTGATTGGATAGTTAAAAACGGTTTGAATTGCGATTCTCCATATTTTAGTATGGTGTACAAAGTAGTGGCCGGGGCTCCATACATTTTGAAACAACTCCTTTAAAACAAAAAATGAAATGGCAAAAAACAGGCTTATCAAATACAATTAAGATAATCAAGACGAAACGCCATCACACTAAACATCCTTGTTTGCGTATGATAACATTCCATTGTTTAGAGACGACAAGATTAGGCACCGACCTTGATGGACTCCATGGCGACGGCGCACGCCAGAGGGTTCCCACCGTACGTTGAACCGTGAGTACCCGGTTTGATCACCTGTAACAATCCAATTCACAATTTACGTCTAAATAGTTATATGGCACGTATTTAAGCTAAAAAAAGTTCGACGCATTATCTGAATTTCATTGAATGTTAATTTTTTTACTGAAATGAGTATCATTACCGTAAGCAGTACTGGAAATTTATTTATTATTTATTTATTTATATAGAACGCCAACATAATATACATTATTTCCAGTTTTATACTTACATATTTTCCAATTACGAGAATATCTAAATGCTATTATAATTATAGGATTTATAGGCGTTGACAGCATGCACACAACGAGGAACATAATAATTTTAGAAATAGAATTTCTGGTCTCATATAATGATCTCTATCTCATAATGAAATCTAATACTAATACCGAAACTATCAGTCACTAAAGTGTCTGTTTGAAATATTGGGTACCTAATACCTATACAAAATGTGTCAAGCTATTCCCTGTACCCGGTCCAGTACAGTAAGTTTACTTACAATAAGTTTATAACATCTTTAAAATAAACATTACTTATTGTCAACCAAACTCACGTCCATAACGCTGTGGTCGGCCAGTACCGCAGAGATGGGCATGGCGCCGCCGCTGAGCGCCTTGCCCAGGATGAGGATGTCGGGCTTCACGCCCTCGTGCTGCACCGCCAGCAGCTTGCCCGTGCGCCCTGCCACACGATATTTGGGTAACATGGATAATCAGGTCAGGACAAATTATAGGGATGTGCATATTATGCATGATTGTCCGACTGACACAACAACGTTTGAGTTACAGGCATATTCTGCTAGGTCAGTACAAATTAGAAATTAGAAAGATGATCCTATTGGACGCTGAATCCTGTCCCAATTAGATTACCTAGTCCTGATGATAGTTATCTGGAATCGACTGAGTAACGTTTTATACGTATTTCGGCTGCAGCCTGCAGAAACTGAAAGACAATAAGTAGATATATGCAAGTCCTCCTATTTAGATTTGTGTGTACCTAAGGTATGTGTATTGAAGTTTCATAAATTAACTTTACTCAGTAACATTACTCAAAATAAAACACGGGTTGATTTCAGTCAACATCTGCCTATCAGGAACGCCATAAGCTAGTGGCCAAAACGTGCACACATACGGGCGGCGCGTCCGAGGGGGCTCAGCAAATTGACCATCGAGGGGCCGCACGAGATATTATTTCAATAAAAGTAAGCAATATCAGCCTAGTAGGTCAAGCGACGAAGGCGGTGCAATACCTTTTGTTTCCCGAGGTCGTTCTAGTAGCACTACGCAGTGGGACCACGTGCAAAACGGTATTGCACGCGGGCACTTATGCACTCCGCGGCGGCCCTGGTACCATAGGTACCTATTTATAAGCGAACATTAAATTCTCACCCAGTCCAGTCTGCACCTCGTCGGCGATCCACAGCACGTTGTACTTGGTGCAGAGCTGACGCACCGCGCGCAGGTAGCCGTCCGCCGGGATCACCGTGCCCGCCTCGCCCTGGATCGGCTCCACCATGAACGCCGCTACCGTCGGGTCCTGGAGGGCTTTCTGGGAACAACGTTATATCATGGAATATTTTCGAAAATAATTTTTACGAAATTTATCCGTGTTTGTGTGTTACAGGATTATTTTATTATACTTTGTAGGTAATCATAAATACACATTTAAAAGATAAGAGATCTGATGAACTCTTAAGTCTAGTGTCTATACCTATATAGAGCGTAGCCTAGAGAGTGAAGAACGCAACATAGGTACTTAGATAGGTACAATAATTCGCTAATAGCTACTGCGTAGATAAGCTTCAATTAATTTCATAAATAAATATTATCTTTAACTTGGATAATGTTAACTGCGTTACCAACATTCAATAAATAAGATGCGGAACAGTAATTGAAATGAATAATATAAACGTTATTTATTATTATTATTGTTTTCAAGTATGTAATTAAAAGATAAAGAACTTCTAATAATAGCTACCATTCAACATAATAACAATAATTGATAACCAATTGATAGTGTAGGTATTTAAGTATGCTTTCTTACTGACACTCTCATACCCCACACTAGGATTGCCTGTGTCGTGGGTGACATGGACAACACACAAAAATATAATAACAAGCATCCAGACCGAGAACAGAAAAATATCATTTCGCCTCACTGGGAATCGAACGCAGAATTCTTTGCATGAAGCCCGACATGGCATGGCTATACCTAGGTAGAGAGGTACAACATTATAAAAGTCCTCCGAGCACTTAGCCTTTGAACAACGAGATATTAGTTAGTATGTTTTGGACATGATTGTTTTCTTACCTCTAGAGCTTCGACATTATTATAAGGAATCAGTTCAAAACAGGGCATGTAAGGGCCGTAGCCTTCATAGCACGTCGGGTCGGAGGACGACGATACAGCTGAGAGTGTCCTGCCCCAGAAGTTACCTTCAGCAAATATGATCTGGAAAACAAAAAATAAAATGTAAAAAATCTGTAGTGTATTTAACTAGAAAAAAAATAATTATATGACGACTATATCCTATTTTGTGTGAAGTAAAAGTTGATGACTGAGAATGCCTCGAATCTCGCAAGTTAGCATTAAGTACAGTCATTCGGGGTAACTTTGATACATCATCGGCGTATTTTCTTTAAAAACTTTTACTACGTCGCATATGAGATAAAAGTTATGAGTTAATCAGTGCCCTCTTGCTGGTTTTCATACTGTCAAATTGTAAAAAGTCTTTAAAAACGACAAAATATATTAAAAATTTGCAATTTTATTGTGTGGCAAAGTTACCACCCCTATATGGGTAACTTTGACACCGATGATATTTATCAAAAAATCTTCTAAACTACCTTACTTATAACTTTGATGTAACATTTATTAATAAGGTGATAGCCTGTTTTATGATAAGACAACAAAAAAAAGTAGTTTGACGGGTTAGTTTTCATGTAAAAGGCACTAAACTAAAAAAAAACAGTGAAAAAGTATTGAATTTTGTTTTTTAAATCCTTTTTTGGTCTTCTATGAAAAGGATATTAAATGAAATGTAACATCAATTGATTACCTACATTGTTAGCTTTGAAATGAGACATATTTCGGCTTGCTAGGACGTCTACATCGATAGCAATGATTAAAACAGTACAGGCGCCCGAGCAGCTTCGAGGTTGAAAAAACAACCAAAAAACAACAACAACAAAAAAAACATTAAAGTTTTGAGAAATATCTAAAAAGTTTTACGTCGGAA
Source organism: Hesperia comma (assembly GCA_905404135.1). Lineage (NCBI taxonomy): Eukaryota > Metazoa > Arthropoda > Insecta > Lepidoptera > Hesperiidae > Hesperia > Hesperia comma. Next base: position 17,939,734 of record FR990014.1, on the reverse strand, counting down.
AAAAACACGAATAGTTACGCACGTTTTTGAAAGAAAGTTTTTTATATTAGCTTTGTTTGAAAACCACTTTTTATTTAAGACTAGCTTTTGCCCGCGGCTTCGCCCGCGTGGAATTCGTTTATATCGCGAACCGGGGAAGTGGGGAAGAAGATGACGTATCAACTATCTTCCTGGGAAAATTCATCGAAATCGGTCAGGCGGTTTAGATTTTTCATACAAACTTTCATCCCCTATTTCAAGCATTTAGGGGTTGATTTTTGAAAAGAAAAGTAGCCTATATGTGACTCTGGGTCTTCAACTATTTTCATTCCGAATTTCATCCAAATCGCACCGGTGGTTTAGCCGTGAAAACGTCACAGACAGACAGACAGACAGACAGACTTTCGCATTTATAATATTAGTATGGATTACGTTAACGACGTTCATTATGTACATAAAATGTAATAAATAAATTTTATGCGCCAAATGCTTTTCACGTAAAAAATAAAAAACTATTTTGGGAGTCGACTGTCAAAGCCTAAAGAATCAAAGTTACCCCGATTGACTGTACATCTTGGGAAGATTACTTTTTTCTACTGACGAAGAATTATGAAACTTATCTATTCTTTGATCTAAGTACCTACTTAATTACCTTGATGCGGATCACCTAAGGCAATTTAGAATAAATAGTTTAGGTATTGCATCTATTCATTCATCTCGTATAATAGGTTTATTATTATGTTACCTTGGCTTGATTGGGTGGAATTTTCTTCACATCGTAGCCCCACTTGCGGGCAATCTTACACGCTGACTCTCCTCCCTCTACCCCGGTGTTCATAGCCAATAATCGGTCAAAACCAAACAGTTCTGTCATGAACTTTTCATATAAACCTAGCTTGTCCGAGTAAAATGCCCTGAAAATAACATATTTTTAAGTTGTAATTTTTTTACCGTAGTTGAACTCTCGGGAAGAAGTGGGTGTGCCTAGATAATCTAATATCTTTAAACGAGCAATTCTTGTATATTTATTTATTTATTATATATATATAATCACGATCTCGGAAACGGCTGCAAAGATTTTCATGAAAGTTTCAGATTAGGGGGTTTTCGGCTCAAGGAATCGATTTATCAAGGTCCCAGGTTCGAGAAAAGCTCGGTTCCCGAGATAAAGAGATTTTAAAAACATCATACTGACGCCATCTATGAAACATTAGGATAACTTCTATGAGGTACTGTTTGTAACGTGTTGAACTGACGCCATCTATGAAACATTAGGATAACTTCTATGAGGTACTGTTTGTAACGTGTTGAAATTTCAGTAGTATGAAACTAGATGGCGCTGTAATCTCTATGTGGGCAAATGGATATTTATCGTATCGATATTTTTCAAATGTATCGATATATATCACCCAAGAAATATCGATATTTTTTAATGTATCATTTCGATTTGGGAAAGTTGTAGGTCTCGTCAAGACCTACATTTCCAATGACAGCTGTCAAACTTCGAACCGAGATATCCCGGCAACGGCTGCTCCTGGAGCACTGGTGTCTTTGGGAAAGTTGTAGGTCTCGTCAAGATCTACATTTCCAGTGACAGCTGTCAAACTTCGAACCGAGATATCCCGGCAACGGCTGCTCCTGGAGCACTGGTGTCTTTGGGAAAGTTGTAGGTCTCGTCAAGACCTACATTTCCAATGACAGCTGTCAAACTTCGAACCGAGATATCCCGGCAACGGCTGCTCCTGGAGCACTGGTGTCTTTGGGAAAGTTGTAGGTCTGGTTGAGACCTACATTTCCAATGACAGCTGTCAAACTTCGAACCGAGATATCCCGGCAACGGCTGCTTCTGGAGCACTGGTGTCTTTGGGAAAGTTGTAGGTCTGGTTGAGACCTACATTTCGGATGACAGCTGTCAAACTTCGAACCGAGATATCCCGGCAACGGCTGCTCCTGGAGCACTGGTGTCTTTGAGAAAGTTGTAGGTCTCGTCAAGACCTACATTTCCAATGACAGCTGTCAAACTTCGAACCGAGATATCCCGGCAACGGCTGCTCCTGGAGCACTGGTGTCTTTGGGAAAGTTGTAGGTCTGGTTGAGACCTACATTTCCAATGACAGCTGTCAAACTTCGAACCGAGATATCCCGGCAACGGCTGCTCCTGGAGCACTGGTGTCTTTGGGAAAGTTGTAGGTCTCGTCAAGACCTACATTTTCAATGACAGCTGTCAAACTTCGAACCGAGATATCCCGGCAACGGCTGCTCCTGGAGCACTGGTGTCTTTGGGAAAGTTGTAGGTCTCGTCAAGACCTACATTTCCAATGACAGCTGTCAAACTTCGAACCGAGATATCCCGGCAACGGGTGCTCCTGGAGCACTGGTGTCTTTGGGAAAGTTGTAGGTCTGGTTGAGACCTACATTTCCAATGACAGCTGTCAAACTTCGAACCGAGATATCCCGGCAACGGCTGCTCCTGGAGCACTGGTGTCTTTGGGAAAGTTGTAGGTCTGGTTGAGACCTACATTTCGGATGACAGCTGTCAAACTTCGAACCGAGATATCCCAGCAACGGCTGCTCCTGGAGCACTGGTGTCTTTGGGAAAGTTGTAGGTCTCGTCAAGACCTACATTTCCAATGACAGCTGTCAAACTTCGAACCGAGATATCCCGGCAACGGCTGCTCCTGGAGCACTGGTGTCTTTGGGAAAGTTGTAGGTCTGGTTGAGACCTACATTTCGGATGACAGCTGTCAAAATTATTAACGTTGAATATTTATTATTAATGATGCCAAAGAAGTATAACTTCTTACGTGCGTACATAAGTACACGCAATTCTTTTTAAACTCATATTATGTCGGAAAGATCGAAGAACATTATTCATATTTTATCAGTATGCGATTCATACTAAATATAATTTTCAACCGAGCAAAGCTCGGTCAACCAGGTACTTAAATTTATTATACCATCGTACACATTGGTCGATGTACTTATCGTCATCATTATCAACATCATTATCTTGCAGGGTGCGGTGTTTTGTGGCTTTTTCATTTGTTAGGATGTTAAAAAACGGAACAAAAACTTCGCCCCCAATCTTGTCTTTTAATTTTTGATTCAAACAAAAATAAACAAAGGGCCCTATAAATAAACGCGGCTTAAAGTTACTCCTCGGCTTAAAACTTTTGTATTTTTCTAACCCTTGACTTTAGAGAATCACACGATAGGGAAAACTTTAAGCCGAGGAGTAAGTACCTAACTTTAAGCCGCGGTTATTTAAGGCCCTAAATGTACCTAACTAAAATTAGAAGTTTTTAATCGGTGTCCAATTTTTTACTGAATATCCAGCAGGTTCTCATTTTAGAATGGAAACTAAATGCAACTAAATCGAGTATCAGATACCTACTAATTGAATGACATACCTGGAAACTAGAGTTAGTTTGTCAGCCTGGTCTTTTAGAGCTTTAATGATCCTGGGATGGCAATGACCTTGGTTGACGGCTGAATAAGCGCTTAAGAAGTCGAAATATTTCTTCCCCTCCACATCCCACACGAATACTCCTGTGTGAAAAATAAAGAGATCTTTTTATTATTCATCCGGATACAAGTTGGTGACTCCCGCCAAGAAGGTACAAGTTCAACCATAAAGCGTGTCTTTATATCCGGCTAATAAGTGAGTTTAATGAATGAAATCAACGACACCTGCAGGGCGTGCGTAAGAAATGGGCATAGGTACAGTACTTACCTCATAGTCCTCATAATACGCGACAGGTCGACAATTCGACATGGCACTCGGGATATGAGGTGAGACGCGCGGGAAGGGACACCCCGCATACCGCAAGTCACCCACCCGCGCGCTCCTTAGTGCTGCACGAGCCCATATCAACCGCGTTTATCGATTTTAATCTCACTCACATTGTGATTGTGATGAAAATAATATTCTTATTCTATAACAACATAGTTGTAAATCTTCTTAGTAGCTGATATTTTAACTACATGAAAATTATTTAAATATTTACTTGTCTGTCTATCAACAATATTAATTTTAGTGTAGTCATAAGTGCTAGTACCACAATAGCCGAAACTGAATCTGATTAATTTACATTTTACTTATAATAAACCTTATTTTATTAATGCTACTCTTAATTTGTTGCGTGGAAAAAATATCGATATAAACCTAACCTATGTAATTGCCACATCACTTGAAAAATGCCATGTCAACCTGTCGCGTACTATATGTAGGTATATTTTTCGGAGGAGGTTGGATTTCTAAGGAGTGTCATGATTTTCGAGTAGATATACATAGATACACTCAAAAAACATTAGGTACCCTCCTTATGACGCAGTCTGGTAGTAAAGAACGATGACGAAATTTAGTTATCGGTATGGAAAGGTTATCAAATCTTATTTTCTCCACACACCAGCTGTTTTAAATTGATAAGAGAGTCATAAATCTTTACCATAGTAAATGTTATCGTTTTTGCCCGATATAGAACACTAGTTATGAAATAAACAGGAGGAGTTACGAAATGACATAATTAAGATGATATAAGTACTCACAGTAGGTTCTTTACAATGAACTCTTAAGAGTGGTGCAATCGTGCAGATTTAGTTAATTATGTATGATGCTAGGGTAGCTTATCATGATATTTATATGGAGCTTATTGGGAGACAGATATATCTGACGTGTTGCTAAATTCAATAAAAAAGCCCCAATCACTACTTGCTACTCAAGAAGGTACATTATGTTCTAAATAATTAGAATATAATTAGAAGTAAAATAAAATTAGAAATACGTAAGTATTCTAATTTTGTTGCATGGTGACTAGCATACTCACCATATAAGTACTTAGATTAAATAGAAAAAAGACTTTATCATTGATATGTTTGTTAACTAATACTGAGAACATCATCATCGTAGACGAAGTCAGTTACTTAATTACGCATTAGGTACTACTAAGGATAACTTAAAAACTACTCTTTTTTTGAAGTCTCATAAAAATGAAACTTTATACCTACATAGGTATACAAGCAAAAATGGAAGAATTGTTGCTATCATAGTGACGAAAATTATGTAAGAACACATTGAAGTTTTATCGTCCAGAGATCCCTGGCCCGCACAATGTTATATCACAATTTTCGGTAGGTAGGTACCTAATATGTCAGAAGTAAGTAGTTTACTCAATAAGTAATATTATGTCCAGTTACGGACCTGTAAAAACTTTATTAGGTATAAATTAAATTATTTAATTAGACAAAACTGTATAGAGTCTATATGTAGATTTAGGGATTTCCCCTAACACAACAATCCGTTTAGGTACCTACATGTGGGTAAACAGAAGCACCTATGGCCGTACAACGTACAAACGACCGATAAAACAGAATTTTGCCGATGTTTGTATAGTCTCGTCTTTAATATGAATAAATCTACATAGTTTAGGCTTAGATATAATTTAGTTTACATTGAAAGGTTTTGCTTACCTTCGCCCCGACATAGCGCCACTGGAACTGGTTCGTAGTTCCGGCAGCCGTACTTGTCTTCGAGTGCGAAAACTTCTTTGGAAGTCAATTTGACGCTGGCCATTTTATTTTAATATTTGTGATCTGAAAGGAACAATTGTTTTATTTATTTTATTATGAAATTTAGTTGATAATCACTGATACTCAAGGTGTTATATACATACCTACACTTTAAAAATATTTTAGAATACTTATTCTAGTAATTAGTAGTAGTGTTTTTTTATTCTATTTAAACATAGAATGGTGATGTACTAAGTTAATACCCTACAAATAGGTATATCACATAGATTTGTCTTCAGTTTTTAAATAGGTTTTCGTCTATACCTACCGCGAGATTTCCCAGTAACGGTTTTTAATCCTCAATACAAAATCTTATGTAAGTAGATACTTACCTACAGCAAAAATAAGAAACGGTTCACGTAGTATTGCAATTTATATAACAAGAGATACCTTTTCGGTATTTAATAATAATAAACTTTCAATTTATTTTAAGCTTCAGTTATGAATTTATTTAAACTCTGAAAGAAACTTCACTCTGTGTAACAATATTCTATCAGTGCATAATGTTAGTCCACGCAGCTCCTTATATAGCACTTGTTCGAGATAACGAATATTACATGTTTGAGGAATTAAATTAATTAAATATTTTTTATGACTAACAAGCGTTAGACTTACAATATTACACGGTTATGGCTTTTCTGATAATTCATACTATTCCAGTTAAATCCTGAACGGTTTTACGATAACATCCAGTAAAATCAAACATGAACTAACTTGGAAGTGGAACTAGGCATATCTAGTATCTACCGAAGAGTATCTGCTACAAATTAATAAGATAATTAGGAAAATGTTAAACGTGTATTAACCAGATTGAGTTAAAATTGTCTCAAAGCAATATTTGCCGACTATACAGGGTCAAACGACATTGAATACGTATCTGTAATTGTTTTGATTTAGTTATACACACATCATCTTTATGACAATAATAACTATGAATAATATCTCATACATAAACCACAATAACTGCATCACAATAATATCACTTCGCGTTAAAAATAGATGGAAGACTTGCGCGAATTTGAGTAGGTACGACAAAAAACGTAAGCTGTTGGTAACCTTGACTTTGATTTATATATTCGACTAGAATAGAATTCGCCACATACCTATAATAATATATGTTTATTAAACGTCTGTAGTCTCTACACAAATTAGATAATACCTAATAGAGGAATACTGGTAGGTAGGTGTGTCTACGACAAAAATTACCCTGCGACTGTCGCTCAAATTTTGGTATGGTCGTCTGAAATAAAACGTTACACTCAAGAACATAGGTATAATGGAAAGTTACTTCAAATGATTCATGAACGACGATATAGTACAATTAGAGCCATTGTCTTGTCTCGGCTCTCCGTAATATCAATGTAAGTATCCCATAAATCGTGAAGCACCAATTAATGGAAATTTCCGACATATCCGCTCGGCGTGCGATAAGGAGTAGGTAAGGAATTTTATGAGAGAAAGCAATTTTTATACCTATATACTTAATTTAATTACAAATCATAACCCCATAGTTCAAACATTAAGCAAAAACCTAAAGTCGTTATGATAAACTTGAGTTGAGCTTTACCGGACTATACCTATCTTCCACAGTATTCAAAAATATCCTTTCAGTAAGATACTTCTTAGGCCCGTATTAATAAACCGATATCAGCATGAGAGCACGATCTCTATTTTGTTAAAAGTTATTGAATACCCAAGTTGTATCCTCGTTAATGCTTTGTGTTTTGTAAACACAAGAATAGGTATAGGGCTTGGTCGGTTTCCATGCTTCCATCAAAATTCAAAATGTAATGAATAATGATGATGATGTACTTAGGTGTATTTAAATTAAACAAGTATCTTATGTGGAGGCAGATACAGGTACTTTTAAGATCCGTCCACGCAACACACCTGTAACCGAATTGGAACGAAACTCTTAACTTATAATTGCTAACTGGAATTATACATATAATTATTAACAACTAGGTACTAACAAGAGTACCAAAAACAGTCACTGCCTCTGTCCTCATACTTACTAACAAACTAACTAACTGATGTTGTAATTGTAACTCCGTCTGCTATCCATCGTTGACCCCATTTGAGTTTTGTTCCCAGTCGGTCGCAGTCGTCATGGTGCGGCTTACTGGTTGGTTCCTTGATTCTATAAAAAAAAATTAAACAAGAGGCACCAAAAGGTTTGTTCGTGAGCGCCACTCCGCCACCATTTTCTAACGCTGCTTAGGTCCCGAGTATAATCTTAAAAATACCTACACCTTATACCTACTTAGATTTGTAAAACAACGAAGGTATTCTGATAGTTATTACTCTCCTATGGTGGAGTAAATGGTTTTTTCCCTAAAAGCATACAGCAGCTGCATTTTAGAATGAACTGTGTGTTGTGTACCTATTACGTAATGGTCACCGTGCCTGCGAAGCTAGTGGTTCCGGGTTCGATTCCCGACTAGGGCTGATATTTATACGAGGATAAATGTTTATTTTGTCTGTCCCACAAGCAACACAAGGAATCTCTAGTGCGTAATAATTTAAGATATGATTCGAGCGTTTTAGCGATTAATTAAAAATAACTATATTTATACTCGTAGAACCTCCTCGACTATAATCAATTTTATACCAAAAATACCTAACATCATTTTGGAAAAAGGCTGAAATTCTTCAATCTGCTGGACCAATTTCTTCCAAACTGGCTTGAAAACTGGTGAACAAGCTTTCAATAAAAAAAAACTTCACTTAAATCCATTCACTCAGGAACCACGAATAGACGGACGCCAGCTACATGGAGTTTATGAAACATTTTTTAAAACAAATTATTTTGGTTTATACGCAGGATACTTACGATTACGATCATGAGGTCATACAACGTCGCCGCGTCGCAATGAGGGTCGCCGTCATCCATGACAGCTTTTGCAAAGGTTTGAGCATATTACAACTTTACTCAGATTTATCTCCTAAATATCATTCGAATCTGAGGTTCATATCGTGGTTGCAGCAGAGGGTTGTACATTCACGACGTAGCTACGAGTATGCTGCGTTAGGTAAATGATACGTAATTTATACCTACACGTAAAAATTTCAGTTGATTTTAAAAATTGGTATTAATTTTATAATGGTACCTAGGTACGTAAGCCCAAAATCATTCAAGGTGTGCCGACATCACACGATAATACGTATCACGAAAATTGAATCACATTAAGAACGATTTCTACTATTTTCTACCCTGCTTGCATTTAAACTAAGCTTGTGAGACTGCCCTTTCTTTGAATTCCTTCATTCATTGTTTTGGCCCTAGAGTTACATTAAGAATAAATCATTAACTGACTCCAAATGCAGTTGTCATGCACATGTTGATGTGTGTACTGCACAGAACACTATTACTCCTAGAGGTGTACTGTGCCAGTACAGACGTTTGGTAAGATCCTTGTTGATCCGACAATTATATACATTTTAATTTTATGTTATGTTTAATTATAATCAGAGTGGGTTTCCAGTCAAATCAGAAAAGGCCAATGTAATTTTGTTATTAAAATAACAAAATTACTTAATTATTTAATTAAATTGTAATTTTGTTATTAAAATAACAAAATTAAATTATTTATTAAAATAACAAAATTACATTGGCCTTTTAAAACTGTTAAATTATTGTAGTAAGCCTAATTACTAGTAATATTTGAGACCTTAGTCTTTTTTAAGTGTAAGAGAGATAAGTCATAGGTTTCCCAAAGAGATAGATGTGAGGGTATTAATTACTATTATGTTATGAAATGAAATATAAATGAACAACAAAATAATTTAATTGTACTAAAATATCTCACTTACATTTCATGTTGACTAATATAAGCTAGACCTACATTACCAACTTTACTTGCAAGACAATAAAATTATCTTCTACCAATATTCTATTTCCTATACTTATCATCAGGATCCCCTCCATGATACTCCGAGTACCTTGGAAAGGACTCCGGACCTTTCACAGGCGCTGTTGGCAAGCTGCCTCCATCAGCTAATCTCTTTGTTTCAATAGCTGCTGCATTTACTTTCTTCATCTCTGCGATAGCAACATTCTTTGCAATTTCTTCTTCTGTAGGTGGTTCTGCCCTACAAATAAATTTTTAATAAATGATGACTTATTTCATTTATAGGGTACACAAATATTATTTCTGTTTTTCAAAAGAAAAGTTTACCTCCTCATTCGAAGCCATGCCTCCCATTCAGCAGGAATTGGGTCTTGGAAATCCATGCCCTTTGGGGGATCATACCACCGCACTGGTTTTCTCTTCCCGACACTGGGGTCAGCTGGTACTTCATAGTACACATTTCCTATATAATCTTTACCTTGAAAGTAAATTTTTTTATATAAGACATTGTATTTATTCATATAAAACACTTTCTTGTCTTATTCTTGAATTTTTACTACTTGATCATTTTAAAATATACCACTAAAAGAAAGAACTGCGAATATTACAATGTATATAAAAATAAATATTATGATGCTGAAGATTTTGTTTGTTTAAATGGGCTAATTTCAGGAACTGCTGGTGTGAATTAAAAAATATTTTTGTGTTGGATAGTCTAATGTATATTGATGAAGGTTAGGCTATATAACTGAAGCATGATGTTAAAAAGGATGTCCAAAAGGAACAAGAGTTGTATTGAAACTTTTGATGTTTTACTTTGGATGAAAAATATTGTAAAAATGAGAAAATACTAATGTTTCCTGAAGAGAAGCGAGGTAGTTCACTAGTAATTACTAATTACATAACAACACGTAAATATTTACCTACATTGTTGGTCTGTATCTTTCGAGGCTTCAGAGAGTTAATCAGGTTTCTAAATACTATACGCCAGAGATACCTGTGTTCACCATTAGACATCTAAAATTTTAATTAAACAAGTCAAATCATGTTCGTTAAATAATGTAAAACAAGAAAATGATGATACATAGCATAGCATTACTTTTATAAATTAGTGAAATGAGAGTGGCGCAATAAAATTCTCAGGTCCGAATTTTATTTACAGAAGTTGACTTGCGCTTGATTTCATTTCATATCAATAATCTCAATTGACTTAGAAATTATTTATTTCGTTGAAGCCCATTATTGCATTAATAACATGTAAATAATTAATTAAAATTATTTCTCTGACGACGAAAAGTTGAAAGTTGATAATTGAAAGCTGAGCCATAGATAAGATAATACACTATGGCTGCGTTCCGTAACTCGACCAAAACGCCCAAAACGTTCAAATTTGTATGAAAAAGTGTCGTTTTGGGCGTTTTGGTCGAGTTACGGAACGCAGCCTATATAGTAAACCCAACTTAAGACTGAAACGAAAGAGGCGCTGTCGGACGCATTTGACATTCATTTGACCAATCATTGCACACTAGTAACTGACAGATGAATGAACACAACGTACTTATGAATGACTTTTCGTTAGTTCCAATTTTTGCCATTTCAGAGTTAAGTTGGGCGGACTGTATATATGAATTTGACAATATATTTTTTTCTTAATATGGACACACGAAAATAAGCACCAAGATAGCCTCTATCACACCTCTATTTTTACAAAAACTAAACTGTACTCGGATTTTTAATTACCTGGCAGAAAAAAAAACCTGATACTATTCGTATCGGATGTGTGTGCTAAGCATACGGAATTCCGAATCTAAATTCCTGATCTGAATTCAGAATCAGGATTCCGGATGTATGCGGCCAGCCTAATAGCGGCTACAGACTCACGCCGAGAACCCCCGAGAACACCCGAGAAGCGTGAATGTGATCGGTTTCTCGCAGTCTCGTTCTCGGGCTCGCCTGTTCTCGGATCGGTGTCGGTATTTTTGCCCGCTTCAAAGGGTTTCTCGGGCGAGAAAAGAGAACCGTATTCACATTCTCGTTCGGTCTCAGTGGGACCGTTGTGTGTTTTTGTATTTAAAATTTACATTTCTAGTTAAAATAATGTACTGTCTGTGGTTACCAATTATTAATATTATTTTAGTACTTATATTAATTTATTTCTTATTTTAGTATTCACAAGATTATAGTATATTAATGCACACAAAACCAAAGCCGCTGCACTGACGTCCATTCCGGATGACGATCGAGAATGCGAATGAGAAGGTCGCATGAGTGTAGATGCCTTCTCGGTTCTCGCGCAATTTCTCGGCAAGATTTCACGGCGAGACTTCTCGCGTGAGTCTGTTGGTGGGGCTATAAGCCTAAACGGAGTAAAATGACATTTCAAGTGTTGTCAGGTTTTCACTTTTTAATGAAATAAAAATATAAAAATAATGCTGTGGCAAAAATATCTCGTTATTAAACTTGTTTAGTCGGTTCCATTAGTCTGATCAGACAAATTCAGACAATAGAATCGGACGAAACTCGTATCGGACGTGTATTGTAAACAAAACAAAATGTATAGCACAAGTGCCTTCCGATTGTGTGATCAGATTATCGGATCCGACTATCGGAGAGAAAAATCGGAAGTCAATTTGGTCCGTAAACTGAATGGACTTAATGTAAACCATTATTCCTATCTGTGGGCTGAGTGCGAGTTTTATGTGACAAAACGCGCTCGCTACGTAACTGCGAGTTAGCTAAAATTTGTATGGGATCAAGCTAAGCCATTTACGTCCCGCTAGGTGGCTCTGCTCCGATTCCATACAAATTTTAGCTAACTCGCAGCTACGTAGCGAGCGCGTTATGTCACGTAAAACTCGCACTAAGCCCCCTTATCTCTATGATGTAAACTGATACCTACTCGTTCTCGTTGCTCGAATCACAGATGTATATAAAAGTATAAAATAATCTGTGGTTCAGATCACATATTGACATAGGTAACAATTTGACAGTTCGTAGGTACATAACAAACAAGAGTTGTGATTTGCGAATGGAATCGGTCCATAGAGATAGGAATATACTTAGATAGAGACGCCCTAATCCTTAACCTCATATGAAATTAGCTGGTTGGTGTGTAGCAGGCCGGCCATTTGTTATTCACCCTTACAAATGACATCTTATGTCAAACAAAATGGTTAATAAAACCAAAACTATAAAATATATTAAAATAGGCATTGATAGGAGGTGTTGTGGTGTCTTTTAAGCAAAACAAAAACATTAAAACACAATGAGGTGTGGTATACTACAATGCGGAGCCAGGAAAAATAAATTACACCCAAAATTAACAAGTTATAGCAGGGTGATAGCAGGTACCAGTTTTCGTTGTTTGTTGAATATCTGAATGATATTGATATATTATGTTTTTGCTGCATGAAGATCTGTGCGAGGATTACGTAGGCCTGTTAATGTTTTGTTGGGTTTTACATCATTATTTTATATATTTGAGTAGCCGGTTTGTTTACATTTTAATGACACTTAGGGTAGAAAGTGTTAAAATATCGATATTCGATATATCGATAATTTAATTTAAAATGACGCTGAAGAAAGTTGAAATAATTGTTTTTATTCAATAGATTACCTTCAAATAAATCGTTAAAAAAGAAGTGGCTAGAAATAATTGTTCCAGAAAACATAAACCCTCGTCTTGTTGAAGTATTTTTTTGTAAAAAGCAATTATAAATATTCCTCTGTTATCTTATCTGCCCAAAGCTTATCTTGAAGAATTCGCTAGTCAGCGATACGATCGCTTTTTGTGCCCAATTAATAAATATGCTATAATACTTTTATTTGTATTTTTGTAATTATGCTGTACATTATATAGCCTTAAACAAATAAATTAAAATTTGTGTACATAGACACATGTTTTTTATTTACATTTCGGTCCCATTTCCACAATATTAATGCACTAAGGGTTATTACACAATCATGGGTGATCAGAAGAAAATTGTCAGTCATATCACACAGCAGTACTATCTTCACCCTTAGCTTTTATTGAATAAACTCTAAAATTAAATTCATCGTAGTGCTACATATGACTTATTTATTTATGTAAGTATCTATCGCGATTTTTCTGGATTCAGCGGGTACATTCAGACTCAGCAAAAGTGGCATTGTTTAGGAGTAGGCGGACTGGTTAATGGAAGGATTGATTTTTAACATTGGATATAAAACTTAACATAACTTCAAGCCTGTATATACCTAGTTATATACAATACAGCCAAATAGAGATATAAGTATTTTACTTCCGATGGTTAAACTTCGGTTATGGAACTCTATTTTGATAATTTTACATTATAAAAGGGCAAAATAATACGACTCGTGTTATCGTGTTACAACTTCAGTTACAATTTATTGCATGATGAAAGTATTGACAACAACAATCTTCCTTTGCTGTCGTCGTTCCATTTTCAAATAGGTACCGGCCAGGTCGCTGGCCAGTCACATTTTAATAGAAAACCTGAAAAGAAAGCTCTGACTCCTCTCCACTCCTCTCAAGTCCACTAAAACACTACTCTGCTCAAAAGCACCGCTCCTCTCAATAGCACCTCTCCACTCCACATCTGGCAATACACCAGTATGCCAAAACTGCCCTCGCTTCAGCACATCTCATATTGCCACCTCCTGCAGTCATTGCTCCTCACAGTTGTTATAGCACAGGCATAAAAATCCTCCGTTACAACATTATGCATATAATAAATAAAGGCCTTATAACTACCTAAATTTCCTAACTGGAACAAGACAAATAGTTTGGCGGCTGTGTTAAGCAAGAGGGTGGTACCTAATTAACTGGCAGAGTTTAAGACACTATCTCTGAGATCGTCTAAAAAGGGGGATCAGTCGTTGTGTCCTCGTTTGTTGTTCAGCAGATCATCATGATAGCTGGTTTTTACAAAATATTTTTGGTTGACATGACATGACAAGTTCATCGCAGTAGGTATCAAAATTAATATTAATATCGCTGAGAAGACGAACGACATGACATTGTATTATTGCTGTTATATCGTTAGTCATTAAACTAAATATCGATAGTGTTTCCGTCCACGTAGTGCGCACAACACTAGTAGAATCGGCCATATTTTATTCACTAAAATTTTGACAGGCATTGTCAGGCTCGCTATTTTTGCTTTAGTGTCTAATCCATAGTCCATATAGATCAATGAATCGGTCTGTGACTAACGTCACGCTCACGTCACTTGCACATCACATCAAATAAAAAGCTTACAATACGAGAACGAAATCCATAATATTTTTACCCATTTAAAAAATTCAGTAAGCGACCAATTTCCAAAAATATCTAATCATGGCGAAAATGGCATTTCAGCACCAAGCCGGAACGGCTATGGAGTGTCTCAGCGTAAGTTTACAAGACCACTCCCAATTTTTCGTTTGAGATTACCAAAATTTAACACAATACCTTTTAATTATTCAACAGATACCCATTACACTTCAAAAAGAAGCTGGAGTTGATACGGAGGGTCGAGAAGTAATGAAATGTGGTTTTAAGATTGGAGGAGGAATCGACCAAGATTTTCGCAAAAGCCCTCAGGGTTATACTGACAATGTAAGGTTTTGAAACCAATTTATAATCTTAGAATATTACAGAAATTGTGCTAATCCATACAAATAATTTTTTTAGGGCATCTATGTAACAGAAGTCCATGAAGGTAGTCCAGCTGCTAAATCAGGGCTGCGAATGCACGACAAAATTCTGCAGTGCAACGGATATGACTTCACAATGGTAACACATAAAAAGGCAGTAAGTTACATAAAAAAACATCCAGTCCTAAATCTCCTTGTTGCCAGAAAAGGTGTTACTTCAACATAACTAATATGCACACATTCAATTGAATAATCAAATTAAAATGAATTGGATGTCAGTATTTAGAAATGATTTATTGATGTTATTTATTTGTTAGAATATGTTTAGAGATATAAGTTTATATGTTTAAAAATGTATTGAATACTTGGTTATGTAATATTAGTATCTTGTGATACTCAATGACCTTGTGGTAACTATGTTAGGATGGATGTGTAAGAGAGTTTTACATTATTCGACAAGACATTGAATTGTATGTATTTACAGACAGATACTCAACAATTTACAATTTTTTATTTTTATAATGTAATTGTATTTACACAGAATGCCTATTTGTATTTATTGATTCTTGTCTAAGTTGTCTTAAGTTAGTAAGGTGCACAAGTATGTTTATATTTGTCAGTGCTGTGTGGTACAAAGCTTTGCCCAAATTATGTTTCCTTATAGCATATTTGACGTATCAATGTCACAGTATATAGATATTGCAGGTAATTTGAAAGAAAAGGTACATTATATATTGTACACTTACAAAAATATTATTAATGAGCAACACAGTTACTTTTTAATTGGTATATCAGTTGGTGATTAACTGTGGTCCTGTATGAGTATCTGTCACTTTATTTCCACATAATTGAAAAGTATTGTTAAAAATGTTATGATATTCATTTTAACTGTGTATTTGCACTTAATAGTTCAGGCAAATCTTAACTATGCTACAATTATTTGAAAATCAATCAGTTTCATTAACTGGCTCAGTGATGGGTGTTGAATTGATAATATTTTATTTTGTGTTCATTTTTACACAAAATGTCTACATATTACCTAAATCCAATATATATAAGTGAGTTACCATTGTAAATTGTTAAATAAATAATTAAATTAAATTAAACGCATGCAACCCCATCCTATGAAATTTCAGTAATTTGTTTAATGATATAACAGATACAGTAAAATAAGGTAATTTTAATAAACTAAGCAATATGTTTATATGTATAGCCTAATACATAACTGCTATTGAGATTACTATGAATAATTTTAAAACAAGATCATAATAATGATACTGTTGGAGATTACATCTACCTACTGGGCAAAACATTTGACAGAAATTTAATTATAAGAAAATATGGAATTGATCATTATTTAAATACATAAAAGTAATTTAAATATCACCTACAATTAATTTATTCCATGGAAATGATCCATCACTATAATATTAAGGTTTATACAAAATAACACACAAACCCTGAGGCAAAAGACATGGATAAGCCTATAATACCAACCTTTTTGTCCTCTTTGGGTATTACAGATTAGAGATGTTTTCTCAGTAAAATTGTAATGCTATTATTATTAAAATTAAAATATTGCATTTTATGGAAAGACAACCATCTAAGTTTATACATATTTTGTTTGTATGTATATCAGAAGATAAATAAATTGAGGGTACTGCAAAAGCATACCAAAGACTAATAGTAAAAGAATAAACCATGTTAATGCTATCCCCTGCCATATGATGTAGCGGTTTTTAATGACTGCTGTATCTTAGATTTAAGAACACTGGGTAATGGAACTTAAGAATTTTATTGTATGGTTAATCTGGTATTGACACAGGTAGCCAAAGGCATATATATGACAGATTTTATAATACTGTGAACTGCATATTTGGATAAAAATGATTTTTAAGGATGCACTACTGATTTCTTTTTAATAGTAATGGTACAGGAGCCGACGATGCTAAATGTGGATTTACTCGAGCGTCAAAGAGACCTATTGGGTTGCAAAGCTTAGATGATAAGAAGAAAAAAATGTTATATAATGTATACCTTTTCATCGGTGGGGGAAGCGGCTATTCACTTTTAAATATGTAAAAAAATAATGTCCATGTGGACATACTCGAGCGCTTCAGATATTGATAGCATCAATGTTCTAAGTATTTTTAATAATGTACTATGTTAATCTGATTGTTTGTTTGATGGGGGTGACCATACATAAGGGTTGAAAATAAAGAGAGAAAAAATCTAATCGAGCACGTCAGATTTTCTAAGGTGGTGTTAAGTGATCCTAAAAAAAGCTCTCATTCAATAATCTGACGATTTCGATGTGACGCAAACTCGCTACCATTATTATAATGTGCAAAAAAATTCGAACATATATATGAGGCTCATATTCGGTGGAGGTACTTAACTGGGTACAAGATATCCCCTGTACCTTAATCTGACGCGCTCGAGTAAATCCCAGATTCCCCTCTTCGGCTCCCCAGCTCTAATATCGAAAAATCTATTTTGGCTGTTCATCAATTCTTTGTCTATGGTCTAAAATTTTTATAAACATAATTTTTGTGCTTTTTCACAGTTACTTCTAATGGTAAATTTGTAATATTTGATATTGGGTGTACCTACAATATGTGTCAAATTTTTATAACTGTATTATTATAAGTGCTACACACAGTAAGTTATGTTTATGTCCTTTGTACAGATTTATTTATTAAAACCGATAATAAAGGCATTTTATAGTATAATGATTTAATAATAAACATAACAACACCTTCTGTATTTTGAGTAGCAACATTTTATTTAGTTATACATTGTGAATATCTTTTTAAATTTTTTATTCTGGTGGTGGGCAATTTAGACATTTATCCAATCGACAATGAAAACAAGACTAATATATAATAAGATTTTACAGAAAATCCATTTTACGTAATCTTCAGTAATATGTCATTTTACTGCTCATAGAATTTTTTGTTGATACAATAAAAAATGTTTATATGAATGTATTTTTCATGTTTTTCCAAATTCACAAAACAACACTGAAGTCACAAATAATATTTATTTAACTATATCTAAGAATAGTAACAGAACATATTTATATAGTATACCAGGATCATTTAAGCTTTGGATGGAGGCCAGTCCCACTGTCCCTTGGGGGGTTTTGCCATAAGAGGTTCCCAGGGCTTCCAGTTCAACATTTTTCTAGCCAGATTCAACTCATTCTCAGCTTGTATGATAAGTTCTTCGGCTTGGCCACAGTTTATTTTAGCTTCAATTTCATAGACATCCTTTGTCTGTAATAAAACAGATTATGAATAATTTTACTAAGTCTGCCAAACCAGCATTTCAGTTTAACTAAGGATACCTGAACAATAATATTTAGGCTGATGTGTACTAGACACCTAACACACTCGTATACTTTATTTTCATCAGGTTCCTCTTAAGGTAACTCTTGCATACATTATTTTTAAATTATATACTTTTGAAATTTCTAATCACCTACTTTGAGATACATAAACATTGAAAATAAAACTGGTATATCAAATTGTTCTTATAATTAAATTACATTGGGAAGTGTTCAGTGTGGAGATTTTAACATTGTGAGTTAAGAAAAATGGTAGATAATGGATTTCAGTAAGGTTGCTTAAAGAATAAGTAGTTAATGTAACAGAACTGCAAAGAATTTAACTAATGTTAAGTATAATCTAAAAAGAATGTTTGACATTCATACCCATAAGGCGCTTTGCACATGAAGCAATTATTGCAGCAACTTTCAACTGTTTACATACATTTCAATTTGATGCACACATAGCAACTCAAGTATCGAGTTCCAGTGATCGTCAACAGTTTTCAGTTGCTGTAATCAATCACTAGGTTAGTTCCTAATTGCCGCAACTAGCAACTGTAAAATATACCAGTTTTTAAAGTTGTAGGTTTCTGCAACTGTCAATCGCAACCCGTCAGTCGATTTCACACCCTCTCTCCCTCTGCCTGTGCCTGGAATTGTGTACGTTGAGCAACTCTGCTTTAAAAGTAGCTCACAAATTGCGATAAAATTGCAGCAACTGTAAACGTTATAGCAACTATCAACTTTTTACAGGAAACTTTTAAAATGTTGATAGTTGCTTCAACTTAAGTTGCTCCATGTGCAAAGCGCCTAAGATTCTCCATTGCAGGTGGCATGAACACAAACTAGACATCACCCACAACCCAAGGACAATAAAATGATCTGTCATTAATAATTATCCACACCAGGTGGAAATCAAAGCCTCCTTGCTTTCTAGGCATACCTGTTGCAATACTGCAGCACGCTCACGAACAATTTGTTCAGTGTATTTTCTGTATGCTGCAGATTCTGGCATCCTTTGCAAGACTCTTAGTATTTTACCATAGAGTGCTCCAAGGGTGTGATGGGGGTTAGCAGCTACTGGCAGGCCCATGAGGCCAGTAGTCTAGAAAAAAAATGCTTTTGATGTAAATACTGATTTACCCTCTTAACTTTAGCAATTGATTTTGAAATTAAGTTTTTAATAATTTCTTGCATTATTCCTAGAGTTTTAGTAATGTACGGCATAAAATATTCCTGAAAATACTGCGGACTTGTTATATAACATTATGTAAATTTAAATGGTTGTTTGAAATCTATTTAACCTTTTTTAAAACTCCCATTTTCTATCCCTTTTAAATTACAGTAAAGAAGCAAAATATTCTATTAGAATAATTAGTATTTTTTTTTCCTCAAAATAAAATTGTTATTGATCGAACCAGTTTGACTTATGACCAAGCTTATGACATTGACAGATTAACTATTTTTTTTATTGCCATTATTTTTATACTTTTGAGCTCTTTGGTACAAAGAGCCACAGATACCTAGCATATTTTTGACCATGGAGTGTGTTTATGTGGGCATTTGTGGGCATCATATGATTATATTATAGTGGGCATGGAGCTTAATGACACATAGAGATCTTAAAATTAGTTTGTGGTTCCTTGATTTTGCCACCGCTGTGGCAATTCTATGTGCTCTGTACTGGACTCTATAATGTCTATGAACTGTACAGTGCCTTAGCTTGTCAAAAAAAAATCACGCACTTGGTTGGTTGAGTTGAGTTGAGTTGTAATACTTGTAGTTTTTATATTATAAAAATCCTAGAATACTCGGTTTAATTTAATTGCTGTAATTTTATATGCTACTTGAATAATATAGAATACATTATTAATGTTAGAAAATATACTGGGGCTCTAAGTCCCAAGAAAAAGGTGATTTTATTTGTCTCTGTCGAGTTGTTTTGTCACTATGAGCAAAATCCTGGAATAGTGAAGTGAGCTCATTGGAAACTAAATATTAACAAGCATCTATTTCACTAAATGAAATTTACTCTGGAACCTTTTTGCAAAGAAAATATTCCTTAATGTTACTGTACATCACGGAATAAGATTAAGTTTCGGAACCAAATTTTTATATGATTTTTATCAAATGAGTTCAAAGCTTTTCCTTTGATGTCGTTTTGTATTAATTAGGTACGCAAACACATATGACTTTTCCTGCTTGCTATCTTGATACACTGATTATAATCAGCAGCACTTCGTGATTATTTCATGACATTGTATTTTAAAGAAAATGTCGGTTATTGTAGAACAAGTGCTCAAGATGGAGACAGTGCCAGTTCCGGCTCAGGATGGTGCTGCTACAAGTCCCAGTAGTGTGAAGGGTGAAGATGGAAATGCTCCTCAGGGTAGTGGCAGAGCCTCCCCGCCCCCCAACTGTGCCATATGCCTTGGTACCTGCAGAAACAAATCCTTCACTGACTCCTGTCTTCATCAGTTTTGTTTCAAATGTCTACTTACATGGAGTAAAGTAAGTTGTCTCTAATAACAAGTGAAACTTTCAATAAAAATGTGTATACTCATATTAAATCTCAAACCCATCTTTGTAAAAAAAACTGTTACAGATTGATGTTTATGGAATATGTTTGAGAAAAATTATTAAAATGGAATTTATACACAATTTAGCTTTATTAATGATTTTAAGATGCACTTGTAGTAAGAATTTTACTAATGTTTAATTGTCAGATTAATGAGTAAATAAAAAAAAATATGGGAGTGGTGTGGAATATTTGGTTGGAATGATGTTATATTGTTGCACTTGAATTTTTT
The DNA here is from genome assembly GCA_905404135.1 of Hesperia comma. Lineage (NCBI taxonomy): Eukaryota > Metazoa > Arthropoda > Insecta > Lepidoptera > Hesperiidae > Hesperia > Hesperia comma. The sequence goes on along the minus strand of FR990014.1, from coordinate 17,918,558 downwards.
ATTTATTTTTTTTTTTATTTATTTTATTGGATTGCCAACACAAGATACAGTGGAAAACAAGCTTAAAAAAAAAAAAAAAAAATGTACAATATTAATAGGTAATACTGCTCTTGCAGTTACAGGCAACCGCAGCATGCATTGAATGCTGAATCTATAAAAATCATCAACTTTTATACCATTATTATTATTATTATTATTATTATTATTATTATTTTATAGACGAGCAGCTGATAAGCTGATGTGTCTAAGTCATTTGTGTTGATAATCATTCTACTTTAACAAATAGCTTTGTGATTTCAAACAGCTATCAAGGCGGTTTTTGAATTTATTAACTGAAGTGGCCTCAACAACATCTTTGGGAAGCTTGTTCCAGTTTCTAACCACTCTATTACTCAGAAAGTTATACGCGTTTACTTTATGTGTCTGTGATCTACATAACTTGGTTTGGTGCCCTCTGAATGTTCTTCTGTTATCTTTTAGGTTGTAGATATTCTGTATATCTGGTAAATCATAGTGACCGTTCAAGATTTTGTATGTTTCAATCAAGTCACCACGTAGGCGTCTTTCTTCGAGGGTTGTGAGGTTTAATGCATGGAGTCTCTCCTTGTAAGATTTACGACGTAGAACGTATGGTATCTTAGTGGCTTTCCTTTGAACATTTTCCAGTAAATTTATGTCTTTTTGATAGTAAGGGTTCCAAATTTGAAAAGCATATTCCAATAAAGGTCTTATATATGTTTTATAAATCTTTAAGAAGACTTCAATTGTCAACATTTGAAAGGACCTCTTGATTACATAGATAAATGAATTTGCTTTTTTAACTATTGTAGTTATATGAAGTTCCCACTTTAAATCTGAGGTTATATATACACCAAGATCCCTCTGGACATTGACTGACTCTATGATTTTCCCATCTAATCTGTATGACACATTAGGATTAGTTCGGCCTAGGTGAAGAACACTACATTTGGAGGTATTAAGTTTTATAACCCAGTCTCTGGTCCACTCCTGAATTCTGTTCAGATCTTCTTGCAATTGTCCAGAGCTTATTAGAGGGTTAGCAAAGAATTTTCCATCATCAGCAAAAAATGCTGCTTGAGACTCAATCAGCTTCACCAAATCCGATATATAGATGCCAAATAGGTGGGCAGAGAGTACTGATCCTTGGGGGACACCGCTAAGCACCTGTTTCCGTTGCGATAAGCAGTTTCCTACTCGTACTTGGAATGTTCTATCTGAGAGATAGCTTTCTATCCATTTTAGAAGTGCACCTCTCACACCAAAGTGGTCAAGCTTCTTCAAAAGTCGTTGGTGGGGGACTCTATCGAAAGCACGTTCAAAGTCAAGGTATACAACGTCAACTGGTATATTTTTGTCAAGGTCTAATGTCCATTGGTGAACACAAGATAGAAGGTTAGTAATGGTTGATCTTTTCTGTACAAATCCATGCTGCTTAGTTGGTATAACACGTTCACGGTTTAGGAACTGGATTAGTTGTTTGCTAATGATTCTCTCCATAATCTTTACAATAATACTAGTGAGACTGATGGGCCGAAAATTTTCAGGTTGGGTTTTATCACCTTTTTTATATATTGGTGTTACTATTGCATGCTTCCAGTCCTGTGGTAGGACTCCACTTTGAAAGGATGTATTCATAAGAATGGTTAAGGCCGGAGCTATAGCTTTCACGCAAGATTTAATAATACAACTTGGTATTTCGTCAGGTCCTGGAGATGATTGAGTGTTTAGATTCCGGATGGCTTCTTCCACATCACCAACTGTAAATGTTATGTCACATAGGCTGTTTTCCACTTTATTGCTTGAAGTAATAATATCAATGCATTGAATCATGTCTGGTTCCTTACAGTAAGCTTTCTGGAATTCCTCAGCAAAGAGATCAGCAATATCACTTGGTTTAGTTAATAAATCACCATGGTGGTTACGCAATGCCGGTGGAATTATTGATGTATTTTATCTGACATACCTCACCTGATAGCTGACATACCTAACCTGACAGTTGACACAACTGCGCATGCATGTGGAGGAGAAAACCTTACACAATTTTTCTTTTGGCCTACATCCCTACTATATGAAAATAATTTTGTTCCCACCCACATCCGTGTCTTACATTTTGTTAGTGTATTTGGAGAAATATTGTAATTATCAGAAATATGGCATTAAATTTAGGATGTAAATTGTTAATGAAACATTTTGATCCCAAAACAAATAAATGTTGTGCCTATGAGGAACATTTATTGTGCGTACTGATGTTGCTAATAAGTTCGAGTTTAAGTGTTTGTTAATGCATTGCGGAAAAGATACAATCATTACTGTTGCCAACATGAACATGTTGTTGAAGCAGGAACATGTATATATTTAATTTTCTTTCTATAAAAATGGAATGTAATTGGAACAACATGGTTTCTTTTTAAAATTTCTAGAAAGCAGTGGCCAGTCTTTCGACTTGTTGTTTAAATTGAACTGCTTATTTTTTCAGGTTAAAGCTGTTTGTCCATTGTGCAAGCAAAACTTCAGATCTATCATCCACAATGTGCGCTCAAATCACCAATATGAAGAATACATGGTTGAACAAAGACAAACGGAGGACCTCACTGACAGAATCGATATTGACGCCCTTACCAATGCATCGCGAACATTTAGATACAGGTGACAATTAATTCACATGTTAACTGTTACATTCAAGAACACATTTTGGAAACTATTGAAATTGGACACAATCGAAAGATTTATAAATTAGGAGACTTGTAATTCAGGTCTATGAACTTTTGTTATCATCAAAGTGGCATCATAATACATGTACTCTTGTAACATTTGTAGTAAAATAAATTCATGCGATAGAAGCTCATCTGAGGGCTAGGTCATTAGTTTGGCTGGTTCTTATTTCTAGATTAATTATTATGGCTGATGCTAAGATTTAATGTCTGCGGTGCTACTATAGATCATCCTGTTTATTGCAGTTGCATAATAGCTTTAGCATTCTACAGTTGCACACATTTATAAGTGTAAATAGTTACAGTTGAGGTTTTATTGCCAAGGTTCAATACTGAGTACACCACCATTTTGCCATCAATTGCATGGAACTGCAACATTTTTTATAGCAGAGAGTGGTAATGTGTAATCTTATTAGTGCTTTGTAAATCCCACTTAATATCTTGGAAGTCGGGTGTATATGTTATAGCAGCTATTTCGGTCGTAATAAATGATTGCTTTTTGTGCACAGTTTTGCAGAGGCAAATGACCAGTTTTACAAGGCGACGATTCCAAGCTCACAGATAGTTAAGATCCACTCAAACTGCCGAGAGATGTGGGCTCTCTGTGTTTTATACAGTCTGTGTAACGGGGAATATTCTGAGGAACTGCATAGCTTAATACGTGCGGTTAACTTCCGCCACCGCACATCACGGGGAAAAGGTTCCACCCTCACCACCTGGATACCTGGCATTCGTCCACAGTTCGGTTTTTACGTAATTTTCTGCCGCATACGTGTAAACTGTGTGACGCTCCTAGTGTTGCCAGTGTCCATGGGCGACGGTGATCAATTACCATCAGGTGATCTGTCTGCTTGCTACTCGTTTGCCTGCTTTGGTTATGAAAAAACTTAAAGGTATTAATTTAAGGATGAAATTGCATTAACTTATTTTACATAAGACACTTCGAACACACTTTTGGCGCAATAGTTTCTATTGAACCCTGTATCTTGTCTCTATTTTGTGGATGTGTCTAACACAAACCCAACCACACTCCAGGACAACCCTGACGCTGCCGCGGCATGAGTCGATCGCGATCCAGCAACTGCTGCTGCAGCACTACCCGATGATGGCGAACGTGTTCCCCGCGCCGCGCCGCCGCCGCGCGCCGAGCCTGTTCCGGCGCACCGTGTACCGCCACAACCTGTGGGCGCGCCCGCTGCCCGACTTCACCGGCCGGTTCCGGGATTGCACGCCGGAGTTCTACAGGTGAGGGAGATTGATGTGTCGGTCGGTACCCGAACCACTTTCCTTACAATTTTAATCAATGGTTACTTACGGCTCTTTAAATTGTCGCTGTCAATCTGTAATGTACCATAATCGCAATTAAAAAGCACAAAAAGAGTTTATAGTACCTTTGGAAACGGAACCAAAAAAATTAAAGTTCCCGTTTTTATATTTATAGGTACAATGACACACAAATGCACAGATTAATGCCATGGCTGAACAGAGAGCTTGTTTATTTATTGAATGAGAACGAGGGGCACATTACATACGTGATGGCACGGATACTGGAACTGCTGCCGCAACACCACATCAATTCCCCGGAGTTCAGGGAAGCGATGCAGCGGTATTTCGGAGACCGGACGGAGCACTTCCTACACGAACTGTACTGCTTCGCTTCGACGCCGTACGACATGACGGGCTACGACCGCAACGTGCAATACACGACAGATTCCCGGGTGTCGACGATCATAAACGAGGTGATATCGAGCAGCGACTCGGACGCCAGCGCCGACTCCGACATCGTGATGATCTCGAGCTCCGCGCCCGCCGAGCCGCCCGCCGGCCCCTCGCGGGTGCCCGCGCCCGTCTACCCCCAGAACTACATTCCGGACCCCGCCGCCAACAACGTGATCCCCATCGAGACGATCTCGCACTCCGACACCGACGACGACTCGGAGGTCATGGTCGTCGGCTACATCAAGCCGCCGCAGGACCGCACGCCCGAGATCGTGGACCTGCTCGGCTCGGACAGCGACGTCATCGTGCAGGACGCGCCGCACCCGGAGCCGACGCAGAATTCCGAATCGGAGAACCGGCCCGTCAATCTCGTTAAATTAAGCCTGAAGTGGCAGAACAGGGAGACTGAGACGGACAGCGACGATAGCTACGTGCCGCCGAGCCCGCGGCCCCGGCGCCGGCGCCGCGCGCGCTCCGGGGGGACCTCCGGCTCCTCACCCAGTAGCTCCGACACCCGGTCCAGTCGCTGCACCCCGTCGCCGCCCGGCGTGCGGGACCTGTCCTCGCACTCCTCTGACACAGTCTCCTACACGCCTTCCACTACCCCCAATCCTCCTTCCCCCTCCTTCACTTCCTACGACGGCGCTACGTCCAACTACAGCCGAGACTCCAGCGAAGAAAAGAGAAGGGTTTCAAAGAGGAAATCGAAAAGAAAAAGTAGTTCCGAAAGAAGTAAGAAAAGGGTCAAAAGGAGCACGTCGCGCCCGCATCACAAGGAGAGCAAGGCTTATCATGGGAATTGTGATAAATTAAGTAAACGTAAATCCCACTCCGGTAAAGGAGTGAAATCTTCAAAGAAGAGTAGCGATTCCACTAGTTCTTCCAAATCCTATCCCGACCAACAGCAGAACGACGACCAACCCACTGCCAGTACTAGCGGTACCTCTAGCAATAAGAAGCATAATTTGGAAAAACCCCATAAAGCTCGCCGCTCGAGCAACGAGAGCAGAAGACTGAAGAGTGTTGTACAAGTAATTAAAAGCAAGAAAAACACAAATGCACCTAACGGAAATAGGAAAGTATCAAGTTCAGTTCAAAGTACAAGCGCTAGAAGGCCCGAGGCCGACGGGTCCAGCACTCCGCCCCTCCCCCTCCCGGCCCCAAACTCCAATAGTGACTCGCAGAGCTCGGACTCAGAAGATAACCTTCCCCTTAATTTAACTATTAAAAAATAAGACACTAAAAGTTACTACAGTCAGCGGCATGTCGGCTCCTATATTGCTATGCTAGCTAGCTAGCTAAGTAAATTTAACTTATTTCTTGATCTTATTTTTATTTTGATCCAATTCATTCTAATTAATATAACTTATTGTAATATAGCACTTGTTATTATAATTTGTTTTTTGCTTCCAACCAATAATTACAACTAGATAAAAATCAATCATGATGTAAAAACGCTTGCTCACTCTCACCCTTCATTCATTCGATTCTTTATTGAGTATTTGTTTTACTAGTTAGCAAACTGAACATACCTCAAGCTTTTGAGAAATAAATATTATCGTAAATAAACACATAGAAAAATAAACTCTAAATCCTTTATGTATGTACACACATAGATCGATTAGTTTATTCTGATTATATAATCTTGCGTAAATCAAAACATACGATCTGTAATTTTTAAACAAAATGAAGACATAAAATTCTAGTTGTAATTATTGGTCGGGAGTTTGTTGCGTATTGTACTGTGGTCAGACATCCACAGCATGGTGTCTTATTCGTTATGAAATTGTATGATATGAAGAAATACCTATCTGTATTATTATGAATTTATTGCTTTTAGGATCAATTTATGCTGTTTTATATTATTGTAGCTATCAACGTTTTGATTTACTAGTCTAGTCTAGTGTAAATTCAATATAATGATTAATCTATCTGAACTTCGTTCTAAAATGAGAATATTAAAAACTAAAAAAAAGCTCCAATTAACGAACTGACTTCGAACTCATTGACTTGAAATTGTCGGTTAAAAAATGAAATATGTTGGTTCAAGCATAGTGCCTTTTTTCGATAAAATAACGTATGCGAATAAATTGTCTCAGGTATTTCACGATCCCCTGGCGTGAAATTGTATATTTTTCAACTTATCGTCACACGACGACGCTAAACTAATACCCCGCCCACCCTTCTCCTTCACAATCTATCGATCTCCTCTTTTATGTGTATTTTATGCATGGCCTTCATAATATGTCCTTGATAACATAGACCCCTAAAAGCAGTGGCGGATTATTAGTACGATTGTAAGGCAAAGTAGACATGGCACGTGTCTTTTAGATTACAAGGGGCGCGCGCGATAACACTGCCAGTGATCTAAAAAGTCGCGAATGACATAAGTCCACACTAGGACTCCCTGTGTAATAGGTGCAATGGCAAAGACAAACATACGCCCAGACCTAGAACGAAAAAAGATCGCCAAAGCCCAAAGGGGGTCTTTGCCTAGGGAGCTCTCGATCCCTTTTAATCCGCCTCTACTCAAAGGTGATTAGTTCGATGTAGTTTCATTGAAATATTCATTCATTGAAGTTTCTTTTACATGTTATAACATCTTACCAACGGCCCTAAGAAATCATTTCTCCCTATTTAAGTCACCAACAACAAATTGTATAATCTTTAAAATACGGATCGTTGTTATGATTTATATGATTTAATTATATTGATCACATCACATGCGATTTCAATCGCTTTGTTGTAAAATATCGTTTTTTTTATTTTTATACGGGTATTAATTGTGCATGAAACTGGCCACAGCAACAGATATTTGTTCTTTGTAAATTTTTTTTTGTTACAAATCCACAAGGGAAATCATTAGGTACTGTAAATATAATTATTCGCTTTCATATAATGTATGTATATGGTGTACATCTCTTAAAACTATATAAACTACCGGCATGTATTGCTGACATCTGATAAGTTGTTGTAATTTTATTAGTTCCCGTTTTCGTATTTTAGACAACAGTAATTACTAGCTGACCCCGCAAACGTTGTTATACCATATAAATTATTTATAGGAAAATGACTATTAAAAAATAGGGGTTGGTGATAGAAGGGTGAAAATTTAGGGTTGTATGTATTCATTACGCCGACCGCTTACAGAAAAATAAAAACAAAAAATTTGTCCAAAAATAAAAATGTTAAGGGTTAACAACCCTTATCACTTAGGGGTATGAAAAATAGATAGTAGCCGATTCTCAGACCTACTGAATATGCATACAAAATTTAATTACAATCGGTCAAGCCGTTTCGGAGGAGTAAGGTAACTAACATTGTGACACGAGAATCCTATCCTATTAATATATTATTATATATTAATATTATAAATGTGAAAGTTTGTGTATTTGTTTGTTTGTTACTCCTTCACGCAAAAACTACTGAACCGATTTTCATGAAATTTGGCACACACATAGAGGGCAACTTAGATTAACATATAGGATATTTTTTATCCCAGAAATCCCGCGGGATCGGAATTTACGCGGGAAAACCTTCTTCACGTATGGGGTATAAATAGCTTTGTTACTCCTTCACGCAAAAACTACTGAACCGATTTTCATGAAATTTGGCACACACATAGAGGGCAACTTAGATTAACATATAGGATATTTTTTATCCCAGAAATCCCGCGGGATCTGAATTTACGCGGGAAAACCTTCTTCACGTATGGGGTATAAATAGCTTTGTTACTCCTTCACGCAAAAACTACTGAACCGATTTTCATGAAATTTGGCACACACATAGAGGGCAACTTAGATTAACATATAGGATATTTTTTATCCCAGAAATCCCGCGGGATCGGAATTTACGCGGGAAAACCTTCTTCACGTATGGGGTATAAATAGCTTCTAAACAAACATTAATATAAAACTAACAAACATTAATATAAAACTAACAAGTCTGTCTTCCCGGAAATCCCGCGGGATCTGGAGTTACGCGGAATAAACTCCTGCGCGTACGAAGTAGCGGGCACACGCATAGAGGGCAACTTAGATTAACATATAGGATATTTTTTATCCCAGAAATCCCGCGGGATCGGAATTTACGCGGGAAAACCTTCGCGTATGGGGTATAAATAGCTTCTAAACAAACATTAATATAAAACTAACAAACATTAATATAAAACTAACAAGTCTGTCTTCCCGGAAATCCCGCGGGATCTGGAGTTACGCGGAATAAACTCCTGCGCGTACGAAGTAGCGGGCACACACAAAGAGGGCAACTTAGATTAACATATAGGATATTTTCAGAAATCCCGCGGGATCGGAATTTACGCGGGAAAACCTTCTTCGCGTATGGGGTATAAATAGCTTCTAAACAAACATTAATATAAAACTAACAAGTCTGTCTTCCTGGAAATCCCGCGGGATCTGGAGTTACGCGGAATAAACTCCTGCGCGTACGAAGTAGCGGGCACACACATAGTATTATAAATGCGAAAGTCTGTCTGTGACGTTTTCACGACTAAACCACCAGTCCGATTTGGATGAAATTCGGAATGAAAATATTTGAAGACCCAGAGTCACACATAGGCTAATTTTTTTTTTTAAATCAACCCCTAAAGGCTTGAAATAGGGGATGAAAGTTTGTATGAAAACAACGATTTTGATGAATTTTCCCAGGAAGATAGTTGATGACGTACTTTCTCCCCCACTTCCCCGGTTCGCGATATAAACGAATTCCACGCGGGCGAAGCCGCGGGCAAAAGCTAGTTTTATATATAAGACTAGCTGACCCCGCAAACGTTGTTATGCCATATAAATGATTTCTAGGAAAATGACTATTAAAAATAGAGGTCGGTGATAAAAGGATGTAAATTTCGGGTTGTATGTATTTTTAATGCCACATTATAGAAAAAGAAAAACAAAAAATTTTGTGCAAAAATTAAATTTTATATATAAGACTAGCTGACCCCGCAAACGTTGTTATGCCATATAAATGATTTCTAGGAAAATGACTATTAAAAATAGAGGTCGGTGATAAAAGGATGTAAATTTCGGGTTGTATGTATTTTTAATGCCACATTATAGAAAAAGAAAAACAAAAAATTTTGTGCAAAAATTAAAAAAAAAGTTAAGGGTGAACAACCGTTATCCCTTAGGTGTATGAAAAATAGATAGTAGCTGATTCTCAGACCTACTGAATATGCATATAAAATTTAGTAAAAATCGGTAAAAGCCGTTTCAGAGGAGTAAGGTAACTAACATTGTGACACGAGAATTTTATATATAAGATTATATAATAAGTGGAGACATTGTGGACATATGGAGCGAGAGGTCTTGGGACGGATCCTAACCGTGTCAGACGTTTCTCTCCGGTTGTGTTTATGAGCGTTTCTCGGTGGTCATTCTGGCATGTCATACCAGTAAGTCCAGTTTTTATCGGTAGTCATCTTACCCATTAGCCCATTAGCATCACATTTAGAGTGATAGCACACTTGCTCTGTATGAGCACCGATGATAAGGATTCTTTTCGTCATACCTCATCTTGATTATGACATGCTAGCATCATCATCCGCGAAACACCCAAACAAATAGCACAATACGAAATCCTAGTACAGAGAGAGAGGTGTTAGCATTTTTGTACGTAGTTTACAAACGATCAACCTGATGGCATGTGGACTACGTCGCCAATAAACATTTTTAGTAACACTAAAAAAAAATAACCGACTTCAAAGTCGAGATAACTCAAAAACCACTCGCAAGATATTGCTCAAATTTATAATGGAACACAAGACAAGCAAAAAACAATCGTCAAAATCGGAACACCTAGTCAAGTTATGAGGTAACGAGCATAAATTAAAATCACATTCTTCAGAATAACTCAAAAACTGACCGTTTGATGTCGCTCAAATTTTTATGGAACCAGATGGCAGTCATTAACTTTCGAAAGTCTTAAGTATTATCAAAATCAGTTCACCCAGTGCGAAGTTTTGAGATATTACACCTAAGAAATAAAACATACAGACGAAACGAGGACCATTGAAGTCGGTTAAAATTAGCAGACTTCAACAAGTACAGATAACACAAAAACTATTCGCCAGATGTCGCTGTCATTTATATGGGCCCACACAACAAGCACCAGTTCTTAAATAAAAAAGCATTACCACAATCTGTCTACCCAGTCGAAAGTTTGTTAAAAAGCTACGCCGACCAAAAAGGAAGCAAGGCTGAATTACTGTTCTTCGACCACACACGCAATTGAAGCCAAATGAGAGTTAACATGTTCGGTTTATTCACAGGACAAATTGGCAATTCCACACAAAAACCGTGCTCCACCGTCAGGGAAGGTTGACTTGGACATGGAAACTGGCTTAATTATTATATTAATTTACTTAAATTTAAAATACATTGCAAGTTCAATGTATCCCTTTCAAACACGAGCACGACAAGAGTTCAACAAAATGAATTGTACAAGGGCGGTTGTGTTGATTTGGAAATAAATAAAAATACTACAAAAGCAGTAATATTATGAGGTATGTTTATTTTCATTCAGAATTACAATAGATAGACTGGATGATCCTCACTACTACTATATTATTAAAATTATAATCTAAAATATATGTTACAATTGTATAAATCCTTGTAATATATTGGTAATCTGATACTTTGTAATGGTTATCCATTTCACTACCATAAATCAATTACCATTTTATAAAGTACTATCTTAGCAGGTTTTTAATGTCAATTAAGAATATTTTTATAACTTTTGTAATGCTCAGTGACAAAAGAATTTCCGTGTTATAAAAGTATGATAATATATGGTATGGACGGTTTAAATTGTTGAAAGTAAATGTAGTACGTAACATAGAAAAAAAATGTTTTAACCCCTTCGTATGTTATGCAAATTATATATTTTTGTTTTCATTTATGGCTCAAAATCTGCTAGATAAGTCAGTATTTATTATTCAATTTACAAAAATTCTATTTTTAAAAGTCTTGTGAAATAGTTATTTTTACCTTCGTACAAAAAGTTACATTGGTCGACTATTACTTACGATAACTTACAGTGTCCCACACTATGAGATAGACGAGAACAAAATCATCCCTACTTTACGTTAAATTATTGCACCCTTATTTTATTATAACGCTTTATCTTTGCCTTTCAATGTTGTAAGAACAACCTAATCCTTGTGCATTTATAGAAAATTCGAATCAATAAATGAATATTTTGAACTGAAGTTAGTGCAGGAAGACTTTTTTACCATATTTAAATATTGATCATCATCTCAGTTTAAACGCATCCAAAGCTTTATAAGCCACACACCTTGGTGTGTTTCAAATTTAGGCCTAAACAATTTTAGGTACAATTATCTACATTATTCACTTAATCTATTAGCGTACTGTACGCAGTTATAAGCAAAAATATGTTTTCAAAGCCTAAAACAACCGATGTATAAAAATATTTATGAATTCTAGTACCTGCATATATTGCAAAATATTATAAGGTCTAACGGTTTATAATATCTGCATTATATGTAGATATTTACAAAGGATTATTTATATTTATGTATTTATTTTACAATTTAGGTGTTATTTATTATGCAAGAAGTTGAAGTAGGTAGTTTATAACAGCGACGTATTCTAACGACTTTATACATAAAAATTAAGACATGATATTGATAAACCATTAATTAAACCAACGTAGCTCAAATATGCTTTGTCTCGTTTTATCATACGAGATTTTAAATGCGTAGGTGTAAGACAAAACATATTTAAACCAAAAAAAGTTTACGATACGGTTGAATATTTTTATGATTATGATCCTAAAGTATATATAAAGTTATAAAAGCTCGATATTTTCAATTTGTATGAAATCCCAAAATAAAGCCACACTGCTCTCCAGACATATATTTTACTTCCAATTCAAACCATTTAGGTGTAAAGTCCTCGTAACTACAAATTAATCAAACACAAAGTAACTGCTGTAAATTGTTGAGGAATTCCCTCGAATGCCTTTTGGCTTCATAAGATCAACTCCAGACCTTCATTAAATTGTTGCTTTAAATACTTAATGAAAACATTAACAAACACACTAGTCGTTCCAACAATGTTCGAAAGTTCCCCTCGACTTCTCTGGGATGCCATCATAAGATCCTGGTGTCCTTATCATGGGACCATCTACTTTACAACAAAAAAAAAATCAAAATCGTCTCATAAACGACGAAAAAAATCGCTAAAAACACATGAAAAAGCATAATTATGTATGGTCGAATTGAGAAACTCCTTCTTTTTTGAAGTCTGATAATGAAATGAATATGTCCTGATATTTTGCGATTCGTTCAACAGAATATATCCAAACCAGAATAAACGCCTAAAATATTAATAAATCTTAATTGATTACAAAGCATAATAGAAACCATTACACGTAAAATTGCATGTCAATGTGAGAACGATAACATTTTGTTACTGACCAAAAGCTACCTATATTAAAAGTATATACCACAGAATTTCATTGTACAAGTCTAACATAAGATTACTAATATTTCGTTTTATTTTTGGACTAGGAATTTTTAACTTCCCCAAAGAAAATTTTAAAATTTTCAAAAAATAAGGAAGTTTCTCCCTGATTTATTTTAATTAGAGGTGTTAACACAATAGTGCATGTTAAAAAAATATGGCAAAAACGGGTACTTAACTATTTTTTTCAGTGTAGTATTTAATTTTTTAAGATTAATGTAATGAATTAATTTATGAACTAGTACACATAGGTATACTTCATGTAAAACTAGTATTTACCTACTGAAAGCTTATTTTCGATTACATAAATTTAAAAATCAATTAACTGGCCATTGTTTTTTTGCATAATAACCTTACACTTATGTAGGTTTGAGCAACCACTGTATTAATTTAGTACGCTATGTGCGATTAGTCAAAAAACAGAAATGCCTTGACCCTTGACATGCCGTCAATTCATTAATCCCCAACGACATGAATTCATGTCATGAAACTCATAGTACGTTCACTTCGCTGGAATCCAAAGGGCAATATGCAAACTAGGAAGACGAACACTACGTAGTAAGTAGCTTTTTATAATTAAAACTGTCGATGAACGATTCCTAGATGTTTAAACAATCAAAATAAACATTTATAGGCAGGTGTCCCACCGCCGGCGAGTCGGCGAATAAAAGTCGGCTATTTTCTTGCTCAAGACAAGTACAAAAGATAGAACATTCCATGTGAACAAAAGAAACGCGTATACCAGCTGACTGTTCACACCGCCAGCGGGTACTCGCTCGATATATATCGGACACCTGCCTGAGAGGATGTTAAACAGTCGGTCACGATTGTTAACCTTAGTTTATATACTGGTACTTATAATATAAGGAGAATAAAATTTAAATAAATAACTCTGAGCCACGTCGAAGGTCTTAAGGCGGCACAACTTCCGACACTTGCTTTGCACATTATTTCTCCACCAAACACTGGGGCAGCGTGATAGAGTAGGGGAAATCCGGGAGACTTGCCCATATGGGAGACTTGAACCACCTTTTAAAACTCAGCTTAAATTTCGCGCTAAAGAAACGTCAAGACGGTCATTGGTAGCGCGCGGGAGGCCAATAACAAGCACGCCGCCATTTTTAACAATGGCTAGTTCGTTTGGCTGCCAGGTTCGGAAAGGTGTTTTTGTTGTGGCGGAGTAAATTTTATAAACTTTTGTAGTTTTGAGATTGTGGCCGTGTTAATAGTGGTACGTATTATGTATTAATATTATTTTATTACCTGATTATTGTACTTTGACGTGTGCGAAGTGTTTTTTCGCTAAGATTGATTGTTTTTTCTATGAGTAGAATTTAATGTCAAAGTAGTATATGCAGGAGAGTTGCACCACAGCGGGTGCGGGAGATATGCTCAGTGGTTCATGTCTCCCTCTATAGTGTTTGTATGAGGATATTTGGTGCTTTATTTAAGAGATGTAGAAATTTAAAACTTTTTGACTAAATTTAAAAACAATTTAATTTAATAGCCTTGACATGCAAGTCCTATTTGTATTATGTCTGTATATTATGATTAGATTATTTTTTATTACAGATTAATTGCGTGAAAAATGCCATTTCGATATAAGCCTTCTGAAAAAACAATGAGAAGAAAAAAACATACTACCACACAATTAGAAAACGCAATACGTGAGGTAAAGGACGGTGCATCATTACGAAAAACATCTATTAAGTATGGAATCGATAGAACTACACTAAGACGTTACACGTTGAACGAACAAAAATTAAAAAAAAATTGAAGAAAAAAACAGTCAGTATAAAGAGTCACAAGTTTTTACTGTTGCTGAAGAAAAACTCCTAGTTGAATATTTACTTTCGTGCAGTAAAATGCATTACGGTCTGACTAGAAAGCAAACATTGCAATTGGCCTTTGAATTTGCAGAGGCGAATTCTAAAAAGTGTCCTCGTAGCTGGGCAACAAATAATGCTGCTGGAAAAGATTGGTTTCGTGGCTTTCTTTCCAGAAATAAAGAAGTGAGTTTAAGAACACCTGAAGCCACTAGCTTGTCTCGTGCTACGAGTTTTAATAAAAAAAATGTTAACGAATTCTTTACAAATTTAAAGATAGTGCGTGAAAAATACAAATTCGAAGCACAAAATATCTATAATTGCGACGAAACTGGATGTACGACCGTCCAAGCATGTCCAAAAGTTATAGCCAGTAAAAAGTCGAAACAAGTCGGACAAGTCACATCAGCAGATAGAGGAACGACCGTAACAATTTGTTTCGCCATCAACACGATTGGACACGTGATACCTCCCTTCTTTATATTTCCAAGGGTTAGATATCAAGAACATTTTGTATCGGAAGGACCGGTAGGATCATCTGGAGACGCTCATCCAAGTGGTTGGATGACCACACAAAGTTTTATAAAATTCCTTCAACATTTTGCAAAGTACTCACATGCCTCTGAGAACAATCGTGTGCTCTTGATACTAGATAATCACGAGAGCCATGTTAGCGTTAATGCTATTAATTTTGCTAAAAATAATGGTATCACGTTGTTAACTCTTCCGCCACACTGCAGTAATAAATTACAGCCCCTTGATATTGCAGTTTATTCCTCATTTAAATCTAAATATAACACAATCATGAACAACTGGATGTTATCAAATCCAGGCAAAACAATTACGATATACAATATTCCTGGATTCATTAAAACAATTATGTCTCAAGCATTTAGTCAAAGCAACATATTAAGTGGATTTAAAAAATCAGGAATCCATCCATTCAATCCAGAAATTTTTTCTGACGACGATTTTTTGTGTTCCGCTGTTACGGATAGAGAATTATCACAAGAACAAGCATCAACAAGCGCACCTGTGTCTTTAGAAAGTCGACTGGTGTTCTCCATTCAATCCCAGGAATCATCTCATCTTGAACAGAATAATTTAGAAATGCATAAAAACTCTTCGCAGAATCTTCCAGCTGACACCATGAAATCAGAAGAATCTGTTAGAGGCGCAAAATTCATTCGTGCTAGTTCAGAACCGTTAAAAATCTCCAACAGATTCCAAGTAACTACATCACCTTTACCAGAACCGTTCACGGGTAAGCGACCATCTTCTGCCCCGCCACATAGATATTCATCTCAGGAGCCATCTAATGCTGAATCGCCGAATCGGAATAAACAATCTATTGATTTACAATGCTCTTCTGTAGCTCCTGTGGGATCAAAAGACCAAGCTATACTTAATCGGTGCACTAATTCATCACCAATACCATCTTCTTCTAATCTTGAAATAGTGACTCCAGAGATTGTGCGACCATTTCCGAAAGCACCTCCGAGAAAGATCGCTCAACGAGGCCGTCAGCCTAGGAAAACCAAAATATTGACAATGACCCCCGAGAAGGAAAATAACAGTGAATGTCTGTCAGAAACTTTAAACAACAGTTTTATTCCTAAAAACGATATATTTGATGGCTCCAAACGACCAAAAAGGAAGCTGAAAGAAAAACAATCCAATGTTACGAAGAATGACATAAAAAAACGAAAGACTAATATTAAGAAAAGGGTTTTTGAGAATAGCGACACTAAATCAGAAAATAAAAATGATACTGAAAAAACTAATGATGAGGTTCAAGAAAACAATAAGGGGAAAAAAATAATAAAAAACAAACAAAATCCTAAACTAAAAGATGACAAAGAAAATAACGTTGCAGGAAAAACTAAAGGAAAGACAACATTGAAACCTAAACAAGGTTCAAAACAAAAAGCCCAGAGAAAGAAAACTGGAAAAGGCAAGAAAAAAGATTATGATGAAAGTGAAACCGAGGGTGAAGAAGAAGATATTTCGTACGCTAATAGTTCCAGTTATAGTGATTTTGAAGAAAATACTGACGTGAATGATCGTTGGTATTGTTTCGTTTGCCAATCAGAAGAAATGATGACCATGCGTCTATGTCGTTTATGTCGCAGATATGTCCATGAGATATGTGTAGGACTTACAGAAGATATTGATGATTTTATTTGTCATGAATGTGACCAGAATTAGACTTTTAGGTAAGCAGCTGACAAGAAAAGCTAAAAGTAATTAATAAGACTGATTGATGATACTTAATGATTAGAATAAATATATAATTTAAACAGAAGGTTAAGAAATATTAAGAAAAGTAATAAGTTTGTTAAAGAAACGTTAAAATGTTTAATTTTGTTAACAAAATATTTAATAATATGTTGATTAGACTTTAAGGTTAGCACCTGACTAAAAGTAATTAAGAATATTGATTGGTGATACTAAATGATTAGAATAAATTTATAATTTAAACAGAAAGTCATTAAAAATATTGAGAAAGGTAAGAAGATTGTTAAAGAAACGTAAAAATGTTTAATTTTATTAACAAAATTTTTAATAATTATGTTGACTGTGGAATGTGTAATAATATGTTGAAGTTTTGTTTTTTTTTTTCTTTATAAGAAGAGCAATATCCGTGTTTCATTATAATTTAATTTCGTTTTGTGATATTTGGGTTAATAAATCTGTGATTAAATCTGTAACATGTTTTTATTTTCTTCCTTTAAAAGCAGTGTTCAACTCTCCCCAGACCCCGGTTCAAGTGTCCCATAGGGTGGGGAGAGTTGAATCATATCCCATTTTTTATTAAAATTGGTATAACATATTTCAGTAATATAATATGGAAAATCCAAATACACATACGTAAACCTAAATAAATAAGCTATCGTTTATTATTATTATTGAATCACTAAGCCTCCTTATTACGAAAATATGACACTTTAAAAAAAAGCGGTTCAACTCTCCCGGACTTCCCCTACTTTTAAGCTTAATCGTATATAAATACGAGAGATTTATGGGGGTACAATGAGCTTCCCGTTTAAAATAAACAGTACAAACAACTCGCCATTTCACCTTCCGTTCGCATAAAACATTTTAGATCTATAGGCAATAAAACATTTAACTGACGGCGAAATTCTGTAGTATTAACAATGTATATCGACCTCAACTTAATTGTTATAAGGATAGCATCCTCGATTCTAACACTAAAAAATACAATAATACACACGTATTAACTGTTACTCCGTTGCCTGTGACAAAACATAGCTTTAACGCCAGTACAAAGACCCGTTGTTTGTAAATACCTTAGTAAAAAGCGAGTGTCTAACTGTGCTGGTCGCTTTACATAAAAGGTTGGGGAGCAACAGAGATATGTAATACAGTTATGAAGGTTTCACTTCAACCACCGTGTCCATATGCTGTGGGTGTGGCTTGAACTCAACCACCTCCTTCCATACCAATTCTGAAATAAAACATTTTTCATATTATTAACTTAATCCGGGCTTAAAAAAACTAAAGACATCACTGATGCGTTGCCGGCCAAGAAAGCTGGAAGTATGAATTAAGACTATTCGTTTGAAGGCTGACTCAAAAAGACAGTAGCTAACGAGGTGAGTAGCTAGGTTATCTTACAGGGAACAGCCTGTCTCGCCTCTTATTGGACTAAGATTTACATTCAACAAAATAATTTAGACACGATGCCCACCCTGCTTTAATTTAAGTTTTGGTAACAACAGCTAACGCAACCATTGAACGGACGCATGTTCTTTCTATTCCACCTTAATGTAAGTCAATTAGTCAAGTTAGGGCGTTACCTTTCCACTTGTCGACGGGCAGGTCCATGTCCTCGAAGCTCTGGTCGTAGGGCGCGGAGACCGGCTCGTCGCTGGGGTCCGCGTACTGCGCCAGGTACTCGTGCGCCAGCGCCTGCTCCGCCGTGATGCGTCTGCACACCACACGATACGTGCTGATTGTTGTATCTTAAGGCCATTCTCACACAACGCTATTCGCAAGCGACTAGGATATTGTTCAAGTATGCAAGTCTTGTCAGTGACCAGTGTCAATGTCAGCAAAATGTGGATTGCGTCGGAGTAGCGTAGCTAATAAATAGCGTAGAGTGAGAAGGGCCTAATAGTGTGTGTGGGGAGGGGGCGGGGGAATCGCAATGCGTCTGATACACGACATACAAAGTATAATACGTGTCGCTTATCATATTGCAGTGGAAGGAGGTGAGGATCGCAATACACTGCATTCGCGTTCGATATGGATTTCTATTTAATTGCATCCCACACAAAGCCAGCCAGTATTTAAAATGCCGTAAATTTTTGTTCAAAAGCTAAATTGAACTGTCAGCAGTAGTTAGCACATTATTTATTTATTAATTTTTTTTTATTCTATGCGATGCACCCGCACGGGATGTACCTACGTTTCCCAGACCACTATAGACATTTGAGAAAAAATTATTCCTCCGTATGGTCCATACAATTGATCTATCTAAGAAAGAGATGGGCAACATGTACAGTACCACAAACTTATCTGATGCAAATGTTATACTGTCAAATAAAGACCAAGACAGTAGCGCCCCCTATACCGGGTCCGATAAGTTTGTGGCTCATGTTTGTGGCACTGTAATCATAATTAGAAAGCATCATGAAGACATACTTGTCGGCGTCGAGCTCGAGCATGAGCTCGAGCAGGTTGACGGCGAGCGGGTTGGCGCCGCGGAACACCTCGCGGAAGTCGCGCCGCTTCAGCGCTGGCAGCGACTGGATGTAGTTGCGCGCCTGCAAGTACAGATTAATGGTAACTACTTAGTATTTTTGATCCACTCACACTATACTGAAATACATGACACAAACTTAAATACATGATACAAACTCCTAAAACAGGGAGGGAGGGGAGAGAAGGGGATTTACGAGTGAAAATTTGAACGAGTGGATTTTTGAGGTAAACTTATTAAGGGGTACAACAAACAGTGGTCCTATGGGAAGCAGGGGTACTCTCCTACCCTGGTACTAGCATTTCGTAGTTTAGCTCAGAATGCAGACTATGAACTCGTAAGTTTCCTAATATGTCATTTGTACATTGTACATTGTACTACGGTCTGTAATATGTAATTTTTAATTATTGTGATTCTTTATGTAAATAGAACATGTCACGTCTATTATCTGAGCCATACCAGTTTTACCACCAACACGTTTGCAGACTTGGACAGTAAAGCACAAAGAGGTACATAAGTACATATACAAACGAATAATACAGGTACAAGATAACGGACACAGACATCAAAAGACATCGTAATAATAATTAAGAAGTTTACGAGCGATAAAACAAAAAATCTACACCTAATATCCTAAGTGAAAATTTTATCACTCAAAGCCGCAGGAAAAACCATAGTTAATAATGAGTAATCGATAAACAAACAAAATATTTATAACATCAGTTCCACTTGACTAAACAAATTATAACGAACAATAGGAATTTTATTGGCCTATGTCTGCACATTAAAAATTTACAGAAAGGAAAACCATAAACAGATATTTATAATATGAACTGCAAGCTCAGACTTACTTACATTGTATATGTCACATTACCTATTAAATGAATGAAGCGATAGTTATTAATTTTGCAAGAATTCCATTAGTATCCTTACCTCCTCACTTATTATTTTGTCAACTGTTTCTTGTTCTGGCGTTCCGCACAAAAACAATATCCTCGTGAGATGGTCAATTTCTGAATGCGGTAATGTTAAGGTTACAAGCATCAAACTTACACAAGCAGAGTAGACAAGACAAACCACATCACTTGAAGCATGTTAATATCAAGCGGTTATGTGTATTCACCCCCAAATTACTTGCACAGGTTGTTCATTGATTGACCAACCATTGTCTAGATTGCTAGATTAAATTGTTTCTTTTATAAAATGCTATATTATATTATTTTTATTCTTACATGTTATTTATACCAATTTATCAATAGATTAGTCGGTTTTTAATTTCCTCTTTAATGCAATTTTCAATTGAAATAAAATGCATAACTTAACATACTAATTAATTAAATAAATTGTTACTTGTTTTAGGTTTTGTTCATTCCAGATTTTCTTTATTAGGACATAAGAATCCCCTAGTGAACATGTCATATTTACTTACAGATTCTGATGATATTTTCTGCATGAATTCCTGGCCAGGTGTGCCCAAAATCTCCATTATCAAGTTCAGTTGATGGATATCTGTCTTGTCAATTAAGGTTGATAGGATGAAAGTACTAAAAGCTATAAAAACTCGCACAGAAACTACATTACATAAATAGGAGGTATAAATTGATTTCAATAGAAAGAAAGGAGCAAACATACTGTTTTACACATATAAACAACTTTGTAAATACTGAAATTGGTAAAGTAAACCATTAAAAATCAAACTCTTCTTCCTTATTTGATGAAATGGAATCATCCAAACCATCAAACTGTGATGTGTTTCTTAAAAAAGGAAATAATACACAATATCTAATGATCACTGGTCTTTTCCTTGCAACAAATATTTAGACCAGAAAGTTAGTATCTTATAAAACAATGGAAGGGAAAGTTAGCAATAATTAACATTAAAAAATTAAGAATAACATTATGATAATGGAAACAAAAATATATAGTGATAAAAAGTACCATACCATTGAACTATATTAAGTTGTATTGCACATAAATAATAGTTATACTTTAAGCAAATGCAGCACTTACTTCTGCCAATACCAAATACAATGATCATATTTTCTAACTTAAGCATCAGAAAGGATACGGTCTGATCCTGGGAAAAGGGTCCTGCCCGTTAACAGCTCAGCCATTATGCACCCAACGGACCAGATATCCACAGTCTGATTGTAATGCATCCAGTTCAACATAATCTCTGGAGCACGGTACCATCTGTGTAGAAGTTTATTGTGGAATTAATTAATACTTAACTAAACACACAACTTTACAATTAATTTCACCTATTGTGTTACATAAACAGTTTGCTAATCATTAGAGGCATTGCTATTGCAATTAAGCATAGATTTTATTCTTATGTATGTTGGAATCTTTTTTTTCTTGTGTGTAAGCAATAGAAAATCTTAATACACAATAAGCCTCAATCAATCTAAAAACGGTAAAACTACACAACATGACAAATAAATATAGTTACAAATAGTACCTGGTAGCCACATAGCCCGTCATTTCAGTTTCAGTAGGCCTAGCAAGGCCAAAGTCTAGGATCTTAAGTTCACAATCTTCATTCACAGCTATGTTGGAAGGTTTTAAGTCCTAAAATAAGAAAAAGTTATTATGTTATCACAGTCATGTATTACATACATGCTAATGTGAATATACAATATTTTAAATCCATCATTGTTCCTTCATACATTTCTAAATTGTGTTATGTTTGACACATTGTCTATAATAAAATGTGTCAAAGTAATTCAACATCACGCACTCGAAGCATTTACATATAACTACTAAATCCACCCTCGCTTCGCTTCAGGAAACCAGTCCCTTCAAAAATCTCTATAAATTTTAACAAATTATGTTATTCTGATGTCTAAGGTATATTACTGCAAAGTTTCATGAAAATCCGTTCAGTAGTTTTTGTGTGAAAGAGTAACAAACCTACACACACACTCACATACATCCTTACAAACTTTCCCATTTATAATATTAGTAGGATTATTAGCAGACTTAAGCCCATGGTACTAACATCAATTCTGACAAATATGTGAAAGAAATACACACCCTGTGAATGATTCTGGCTGAATGAATATATTTAAGGCCTCGAAGGATTTGATACACAAGGAACTGAACATGGTCATCCGAAAGCTTCTGTGTACGAACAATATTGTTCAAATCTGCTCCCATCAAATGTGTAACCAAATAAACTTGCTGAAATTCCTCTAAGTTTCTCTCAGGACTGAATACATCCAGCAACCCTAAGATAATAGAAAGACATTAAGATATACCAATAAATATTTATACATCACTTTTCTAACTTGGTGAAGCCTAATGTTGCCAACTTTGTAATTCAGGAAAAAAAAGAAATTAGTTATGTTTTTTAATATGCAAAATGCAATCTAAGGTGTATAAGAATAGTCTTGATTAAAATACTCACCAATGACATTCTCATGATTCATATGCTTCAACATGCGCAGTTCTCGGTAAGTTCTCTTGGCATGCACTGCAGACTGAAAGGGCCTTGCCAATTTCTTTATTGCCACTTTCATATCATGCAGGGTGTCAATAGCTGAGCTGTAATCAAACAGCAAATATATAACAAATATTATATTACAGTAATCTTTTTATCTGAAGATGAGATTAAATTGTAATTGATTAATTAGGTATCATTATACTGCAAGTCTTGAAATTCCTAAACAGTGGCTATTTAAATGTCAAATGTTTATATAGATGAGCCAACTTGATTGCAGCAAATCGAAAATGGACCTTAACATTATCAATATAGAGATCTCTATAGTTTTAATATCACAACAAAATTTCTATTGGACACACAAGAACACAACCTCACAAATTAGTAGTATGAGTATACAGTACAAATTAGTAGTGTGAGTATACAGTAGGCAAAAATAAAATATAGAAGTGAACTTAAAATATGGGATGTCTGCAGAAACCCAGTCCACCCACACATTTCCGAGATTAGAGAGTAAGACATATGGTAGAAATTCCAGCCGAATGTTAATCTTTTCAAAAATGCATTAAAAATAAATATTGGAACTTTGCCAAACATTTTCATTAAAATACGTACCAAACTTGTCCGTAAGCACCAGAACCTACAGGTGTAAGCATTTGATATCTTTCTGGGACAATCCATTCTGTTTTATTGATTTCCACTGTATGAAAACGAGGCATAATGAACTCAATTTATATACAGATACTGCGGCTGCGGCTCCAAAATATTACGAAATAGTCAAACGTAAACAGAAAAATATATTATCCAGAAACAATAATCTAAGAATCAAAAGATGGAATTCCTTTCTTGACATCTAATCTATTCTGCTTATTGGATTCGTTCGTTGCAGGTCCGTGTCTACTGAACCAGTGTTGCCAACTATAATTTCGAAATTCCTTTAAACCTGTTGGTAAATTCCGTCAAAAATCCGTCAAATTTTTTTTTGTGCCCGTTAAAAAGATCCGTTAAATAAAAAATACGTTTTATAAATGCGAAAGTTTGTAAGGATGTATTTGTATATGTGTTTGTTACACTTTCACGCAAAAACTATTGAACGGATTTTCATGAAACTTTGCAGTAAAATAGCTTAGACCTCTGAATAACGTAATGAGTTAAAATTTATAGAGATTTTTTTATCATTTGGTCATACTACAATTATAAATGTAAAGTCGAAACCAGTCAAAACAAAATCCACCTTCTGAGACCTATCTTCTACGAAGTGGCTGGCTCCCTGAAGTCCCTGAAGCGAAACGAGAGCGGGTTTACTAGTCAATATGTAAAAAAAAGTTTTAAAGAAACAATCCCAATCGTCATCAGACACAGAAAACATAAAAATAACTTTATAACAAAAAATCACAACAATCATCATCATCGCTTCCAGTTGATATTATTATACTCGCTATGGGAGCAGCTGATAAGGTGGATGGCTGATTTTAATTTTATGTTTAGCATTGATCCTAGCATAGCAATAAGAGGTAAATCAAAAGTGTAACATGTCTTGCCATTTTTCTTTTTAATGCAAAACGAATATTGAAAATTGCGTTGATCATTTTTTCATTCATTTTATTTCTCAATTTTGATTTTACTCCATTTAATACACTAAAAACTCTTTCTACCTCCGCGTTTTAACAAGGTAGCAGTAACATTGTAAAAGCAAAATCACAATAAATAAGTGTTGGAATTGGATTAATGTTTGTTGCACCTTCAGATTTCTTACCTCTGACCAAAATTCTACAGTTCGTTACTAGAACACTAGAACTAAATTCTTGATTTGTTTCAACTATTTTTCCCGTCAAAAAATCCGTTAACCGTCAAAATGTATTTTCTCCCGTTAATACCTGACCCTAATCCGTTAAATCTAACGGGAAATCCGTTAAGTTGGCAACACTGTACTGAACTCTACCTACTGTCTAGTTTGACATTGTAACATAATCTTGTCATGTCAATGTTGATACCAATGATTAAAGAAAAAAGGTTGATACAGACTCACGCCGAAAAGAATGAATTTGACATTTCCTCTATTGTCTGTGCATTAAAAAAAACAAATAGTCCTTTTTAAGAATGCTTGCTATGTCAATGTCAGCCTGAATGTCAACAATGTCAAATTGTCAACATTGTGAATTGTCAAATATTGTCAATTGTCAGTCTCAAAAGTCAAAGGGAAGAACTGGCTAACCACCAGTTTCAGTCAGTAAAATTACATGTTATAAGATCATTTAGAGGAGAGGATATAATAATTTTCCGAAATGTCGCAAACTGCAGGCGTAAAGCCCTTTGCAATCGCAGGTAGAGTGGCATTAGAAAGAGAAAGATGTCTTGGGATGACTGACGCCGAAAGAGCCTGGCGTAGGCAATGGCTGAAAGATCAAGTTTTAGCTTCCAATGAACCGTTGTACGTTGAAGAATATTGGAGAGAACGTACCAATCCTATCCGCCGCTTATATCGTAAACCTCTCGATGTTATATTCAAGAGCCTCATCCCTGTGCTGGTATGATTACATAACCTGTGTATTTGTTTGTATTACACTTAGAATAATAACGCCTAGAAACCTATTGCAAGCTCGAAAAACGCGCAACTAAAACTTAGCCATATCCGGCTAAGTTCGTTCCGCGCGCTGTCAGTGCTCAACGTCACGTTAAGTCGAACACAGCTCCCGAGAAATAATTAAAAATTACTGTCTGCAGTATAAAGAAGTGTTTTAGTACATCAGACAAACAAAATAAAAGTGATAATATTTCATTTCACAGGTAAGTACTGTTTTTTATACATTTTCTGTACAAATATGACGAATTATAAATCATTTGAAATACATTACGTAATCACTAAACAGTCTTGCCAGTTGCAGGGAAAAAAGTGCCAACATGGTTTAAGTTGGTTCTTAATGTTAAAAATTAAATATAATATTTACCATATCTGTTTAACTTTTAAAGTTAGTTACTTTAACGTTAAAAGTTAAACTGTTAAGCTTTTTAGACTAAATGTTGGTGTTATAAGTTCTATGAAAATAATTTACTTAGCATTTATTTTATTCGATCGTTTATTCGTTTTTTCTCTTTCATTTCATATTAAAGTCTACTAACTAGTTAGTTGTTTTGATAGCGTCTCATATTCTTTTTTTAGCTTTCCAGTTGACCCTGTCATAGCCAATCGATGGATTGAAATAGTTAGACGTAACCGCAAAGAAAATTGGTATAAGCCTACTAAAAATACAAAGATCTGTTCAATGCATTTTCACAAAAAGGATATTTATACCACAAAAAAAGTGTTTTTTGTGGGTAAACGCACGATAATGGTATTACTGAAGCCGTATCTCTGTGCGTGAAAAGATCGTAGATACATACCGCTCACGCACACAATGATAATGAAGATGGCACGCGTTTGTGCCATATGTTTTGGTTCAGACGCGGCTTCTAGGCGTTATTATTCTAAGGTATTACACTGCATTGAATCTGGTAAAATAAAAGTTACTTTAATTTATAGGGCGAGCAACGTGCCATTGACTACAGATACATAACAGGCAAATTGGGTCTTGCTGCTTTTGGTGTTCTGTGTGCACACTATTACTTCAAATACCAAGGAAATGTAAGTTGTTGTTTTGATTCATGTTTCACAACTCCAAATGTTTTTTATGTTGTTCTTCTTTGACATACATAATTTCTTTCAGGATTGGACTAAGAAGGGAGGTTGGAGAGTAGTAAGATCCAAACCTATGGTGCTGCCGGGCCAACCTGGTTTTCCATTTAAATCTGAGAAAACTCCTGCCGACTATGCTGACAGAGGTTTCAAGAACTCTTGTATTTAAATAAATTCCTTTGATTGATGTAAATAGATGTTCAAATAATACATACTAGTGAATTACCAATATTTCAGATTTTATTTTAAGGGTCAAATGGGCATGGGGCCCTCACCTAGCTATTGGTTGATTTTACATGTCTAACAATTTTTTCATTCAAATTTTAAACATAATGTAAACAGAACACAAAATACACAACACAATACAATGAAACAAAATAGTTAAAATATTGAGAGTATATATTAGCAAAAAGTAGTAAAATAATATACGAAGATTTTTTTTTATTATCTTATATCATCATAAAACTTAATTGCCTACATTGAATTTGGTAAAAATATTTTATTATTCAGTCAGTAAAAAAGTGACTGGGACGTTACACTCATTGTACAGATTTAAGAATTTTATTCCTACCAAGACCAAACTCATGCTTGTTCAATCTCTTATACTCCCCATTATTGATTACTGTGATGTGTGCTATCCTGACCTTAGCTTGGAACTTCTAAATAAACTGGAGCGCCTACAAAACAACTGTATCCGGTTCATCTTCGGTCTACGTAAGTACGACCATATTTCTGATTATCGACGCCAGCTCAAATGGCTACCTATTCGCAAGAGGCGTGACTCCAGAATCTTGTTTACTCTTTACACTATATTAAATAGTGTAACTTCTCCTAAGTACTTAAAGGAAAATTTTCAGTACCTTTGTGATACTCATGACAAGGTACTTCGTTCCTCCACAAATTTAAAAGCTTACATTCCACCAATGAATACTGGTTTCTTCTATAATTCCTTCACAATTCAGGCTGTGCTGCTCTGGAACGCCCTGCCCGTAAAGATCAGAAAGGCTCCAACTCTGTGGTCCTTTAAAAAACAAGTCCGAGAACATTATTTGTCTGTCATCGAAAATAATTGACTTCTGTCCTATAAGTTAATAGGTTATTTAATTCTGTCACTACTATTACATCTTCTATTTATTTTTATGTATAATTATATATATTATATATGTATATATATTATATTATATATTATATTATTATATATTATTTTGTATAATATAGGTTAATAATTATATATTATATTTTTATGTGTTGCATGTAGTTTCGTATTTAATTTATTGAACACCTACCTCAACTTCTCACCATCTCCAAGGGTTGACTGGCAGAGAATGCCATTAGGCATTAAGTCCGCCCATTGTAATACCTAGTCATAGGTTGTCAATAAAGTGTGAAATAAATAAAGTGTGAAATAAAATTTTATACAAAATCCTATATTGCGATACTGTGCTACTGTACTGCAATGACTGAGAAAATTCAATCAATATAATGAATGTTACAATCTATTACATCTTAGTGCCATTAATAGGCAATAAAAAACAATGGACACTATTTTTCCTCCTGAAGAAGTCCTTTACAATAGTACATAAGTACAAAGTTACAATATCAACTTACCATAAGTTGATTTTAAGTGATAACATTGACAATACACAACGGGTGGTCTTATTGCTAGAATAGCAATCTCTACCAGACAACCCTTCGGGTGGAGGACACGGTATACAAAATATTTAGGTAGGGTATATTCACATTATGTTTGGAAAGAATAATTGAAAATTTTAACTTTTCTGTTTCAAATAAAATATGTAAGTAAATAAAATAACAGTATATATTATGCAAAATGTATTCCTTCTGAATTAAATGCATGTAAAAGCTTCATGAAATCATCACAGTCCATAGTCCTTGCTCTCATCTGGTCTGCTTCTGCTGCAACCAATATATCTTGAACCTTCTGTTTTATATCAAAATCTTCTGGTATTTCCTACAAAAACAAAAGTGTTACTAGTAAGTGAGGCCGCAGACCGGCACCACATATTACTCGCAACATATATTTACGGCGTGTGCCTGGTGTCTGGTGTGCGGCCGCACTCCAGAGATACATTGGTATTACATTAATTGTAGCGCCACAGTTGAAACGCGACATATATATCGCCCCCCTATATTTGCATGTAAGTGAGGCCGCAGACCGGCACCACATATTACTCGCAACATAATATATATTGACAGCGTCAAAATTATTGCTATACATTTACGCGGCGACAAACGTATTGAGTATATGCACATCGGAAGCACAACTGTGCTTCCGATGTGCGTATACACAATACATTTGTCGCCGCCTAAATGTATAGCAAAAATTGTGAGCGCCGTAAATATATGTTGCGAGTAATATGTGGTGCTGGTGTGCGGCCTCACTAACTAATTATATTTTAATTGTAGCATTATACCACGGCTTGGTATTTATAATTTCATTAAAATTGAAATAGAATACAGAAATAACTATACCTTATTATGTAGGGAGCAATGTACTTTGTAGTTCTTTTCTAAAACTGCCATTGTAGTACTGTGTTTAAAAGCAGCTGACAGCGTTTTGTTCTTCCTTACAAATGCTATTCTAGTAAGGCCGTCCCATTCCACAAAATTGATTGGGGGAGGTGGATTCCTTGGTTCTATTCTTACTACGCTCGATTCTACTTTAGGTGGAGGCCTAAAATTATTTTTACCAACCTGTAATAGAGACAAAATATATGTAAATAGAAATTCCAGTGAACCTGCTAAAACTTATTAACATTAGAAGTGTAAGGGTGGCTTTCCAACAAAGCTTAGCTGTGTTGCAAAGGATGCGCTAGACATTCACCATTGGTTTGCCTAGAAACTTCCTCAGACTCAACCCCCCAAAAGGCAGGCCAATAAATGTGATTAACTTAGCTGAGGTGGAAAAGCACCCTAACATTAACAAATCTAACCTTCATCAACATGTCCACTCGAGCCAGCAACTGTGTATTAATAGACAGTCTGCAGTACAGTTTGTCACCAGGCTTTGCAACAAGACGCTGAGCAAACTCTTTCTGGAACATCAGTACTGCACATCGGAAAAATGGCCTATGTAGTAATAACTTGAAGACCAATGGAGAACTTATTTGATATGGTATATTTGCAACACATATATCAAAGAACGGTAATTCTGTTTTCAAGACATCTCCAACAATAATTTGAAGTTTTGCTTGATATGGTGTACCTTGAACTCTTTTCTGAAGTTCTGCAACAAGCCTATGAATTAAAATGGGGAAGCGTGAACACAAGATAATTGTTATAAACATAAAATACAGTCATAATATTATGAAAATAAGCACCTTGTGTCAATTTCGCAAGCAACAACTTTTTTCACCCTGTCGAGCAGTTTGATTGTCATGTTGCCAGTACCAGGTCCTATCTCAAGAGCTACATCAGTGGGTCGCAAACCAGCTTTGTCTAACATAGAAGTTATTATGAGGGGATTTTTCAATATATGTTGGCCAAAGTCTTTATTAAATTGTATACCTGCAATTCAAATTTTGGTCAGATATTATTACCTATTCATTATTCAGATCTAAACTGCTATGAAAACATAACCTCAACCAAAAGTACCTTGCTTAGCTACATCTTTGTGTATCCTCGTTTTCTTCTCTGTTTTAACTTTAGGCATTTTCAAAATTATTCTGTAAAATAGGCAAAGATACAAATCACCAAATTAAAATAATAATAAACAGACTGAGTAAACAGAGAAAGAAAAGTAAAGTAATGCTCGCAGCTGCTCGCTTCAAAGCAAAATGTTTAAATCCGTAAGCTGTCAACTGTCACCTTGCTTGATTGATATTTGACGTTGACAGTGGCCGCGTTCCGTAACTCGACCAAAACGCCCATTTCTATGAAAAAGTGTCGTATTGGGCGTTTTAGTCGAGTTACGGAACGCGACCAGTGTTAACCATAGAGATATATCTCTATGGCTCTATGGTGTTAACTAGCACAGACTAATAAATAATGTTGCCAATTTAAAAGTTTTCAAATGACTAAACCTCAGAGTAATGATAAAACATTACTCTGAGGACTAAACGCTAATCATAGAGAATAGAAATACCTACGTAATGGAGCGAGCGTGGGGCGCGGGGAAGCCAGTGAACCCGACCAACGCTGCAAACGTTGTGACCAAACGCAACAACAATGTTGTATGTGGCAAATCTATATTCCTATTTCCTATCTCTACAAATTGTAAAAAACAAATTGGACGGCCAGCTGACGTTTATTGAGGTGAAAACCCTGTGCATTGAAAACCATGTACTGAGCACTCATCATCATCATCATCTCAACCTATCATGGCCAACTATTGAGCTCGGGTCTCTTCTCAGAACGCTGACCAAGTGTGGATTAGCGGAATTCATACACCTTTGAGGTGAAAATTAGATTTTTTTTCATTCAAAAGTTTGAGCTTGCGTTTGGTCCCATATAAATTTGAGCGACCTCTGAGCCTCTGATGAGAGTGACGAGGTACTTTTTGTGTTAATCGAGAGAGAGAGAATACACACGCACACGGGTTGAGGAAAATGTAAACTAATTTAATTTTACTTTATTATTTTCATTGGGTATTGAGTAGCTGGCTTTAAACGATATTCTTTTTTTCTTATGGCAAAGCAAGCGCGTTGTTGGTTGTTGGAAAATTATCCCTTTTTTACTCTGGCAATTCTGTATCGTCAAATTTTGGCATGGTTGATCTTTACGGGACCGAGTGAAATAAAACCATTTTGTTAGAATTATTATGAAAATGGAGTGGAAACCTGAACAAGAAGGATTAAGACAAATTTTAACACTTCTCAAGGAGTCACAATCACCCGACACTGCCACTCAGCGTGCAGTCCAACAAGTATCCTTTTCACAATTTTCACATCGATGCTTGCTATCGGCATGGAAGCTTTTCTTTTATTTCCTCTGTTTACTTTGTAATTAACGCGTTTTTATTACTAACCTCTTCTGTTATTACTTGTAACTAATTGCTGTTTGTATAGGCGTGTGATAGACAACCCCTCCATGCTTCGTATAAAATCGATTTTTCCGACATGACAGTCATTGACAGCTTTCGGTTAAATTATAAATTTTCCATAACAATATAATATCAGAAATTGGAAGAATTGAATAAGTATCCAGATTTCAACAATTATTTGATTTTCGTTTTGACGAAACTTGTAACGGAAGAAGAACCTACAAGGTCCCTGAGTGGATTGATTTTAAAAAACAATGTAAAAGCACATTACAACAGCTTTCTGCCGGAGGTAGCGGAGTTTATAAAGCGAGAATGTCTGTCCGCGGTCGGGGACCCGTCGCCCCTGATCCGCGCTACCGTGGGCATTATCATAACGACGATAGCCAGCAAGGGAAAGCTAACCTCTTGGCCAGAACTCCTACCTGCCCTTTGTCAGATGCTCGACTCTCAGGACTACAATGTGTGCGAGGTAAATGTAACTTCATTTAAAGGTAACAATCTTTTTACCATTCTGTATTACTAAATATTTATATTTTATTTTTAGGGAGCATTTGGTGCACTTCAGAAGATTTGCGAAGATACAGCCGAGTTACTTGACAGTGATGCATTGAACAGGCCTCTCAATGTGTTGATTCCTAAATTCCTACAGTTCTTCCGTCATTCATCACCTAAAATCAGATGTCATGCTATTGCTTGTGTGAACTATTTCATAATGGGTAGAACTCAAGCTCTCATGTTGCATATAGATGCATTTATTGAGGTTTGTAGTTTTGTTGGTTATCAAATAAATACAGTTGAAAATGCCGGAACAAATGTCTAACACAATATTTTCTTTTAGAATCTCTTCCATCTTGCAGCAGACGAGGATCCAGATGTTAGAAAAAATGTTTGTCATGCTTTGGTGTTATTGCTGGAAGTCCGACTAGACAGACTCATTCCACATTTACCAAACATTATTGAGGTAAGCCAAATATAAGCCTTATGTTTCTGTTGGGTCCCAATTTTTATAGATAGTAAAGGATTCCTACCAGTTTTTCTCCTGCTACAAATTACACTATAGAACTTGTTTTTAAAAAGAGTTTGTTTTTAAATTATCTGCAGTAAATGATAACTAATAAAGTCTTGACAAGTACATCTTGACATGGAGGTCAGCTGGCCACCCCCAGAGAGTTGTTATAGGAGTTTTAATTTTTTTTTCAAGTTAGTGTTATTTAAATAGCAGTCAGTTAAATCAATTATCTAAATTAGATTTTCTATTCACAGTACATGTTGGTTCGTACCCAAGATCCCGAGGAAGGAGTTGCACTGGAAGCCTGTGAGTTCTGGCTTGCACTTGCTGAACAAAATGTCTGTAGAGAGGTGAGAAAAGTCAAAGGTATTGTTAACATTAAGATAAAGTAGACAAAGATACAGGGTGTATTTTTATGAAATAGAAAACATTTGTTTCAGTATTTATTAATGCTATGTACCACAATTAGAATTAATTTTAAACTAGGCTAACTCCTATGTTAATCACATTTCATAATGTTAAACATTTTCTAAGTGTAAAAAATATGAACCATTACTAAAAGCAAGCATGCACCAACTTAACATTCTTGATTAGATATGGAAACAGAGCGTTAGATAAGAAAGTATTAACAAGATGTTTTGTAAACCTATGCTTGAAAAACACTTCAAACAAGATTTGATTTGGTGTATTATAACCACAGTCAATTAGTTTATAGCCACTGTCACAATAACAGTTTATTTTCAACCAACTTCAAAAAAGGAAGTTCTCAATTCAACTGTATTTTCAACACACTTGCTCGTAAAGTTGCTATTTTTTCTTTAGTCTTACGCCCGGAATGCGGTTTATTACACACTAGTGCGTTTTACTTTTCATTACCGCACTAGTGTTTTTCTTATTCCACTTTTTTTTTAATATCCGTAAAGAGGTTGTTACCAAAAGATTTGTTATTTTGTAAATAAATAAACTTGTTGTACTTAGTCAAAATCTGATAAGATAAGATTATACTTCATCTAATTATCTACTAAAGCATTTAAAAAGTACAATATTTTAAATCATTAATTACCGTAAATTCTTATTAGAAATACATAATTATTTAGTTTAATATATTGTGGCTGAATGTTCGGTGTCTCTGGACTTAACCTGCGCGCGCATAGTTATTCAACCAAAGATACGGCGCGCGAAAAAATAAACCGCGCCATTTTGTGTTTTGTGCAAACATTTGTTCGTTTATAATTTGCTGATTTGTGACTGAAAAATGTCGATACCTAATTGTTTTTTTCCTCGCAAGTGTGTTGAAAAACGTCGTATGATACGCGTGTGCTTTGTTCATTACAGTCTTGGCTCTATTACAGCCCTCGCCTTGCGGCTCGGGCTCAATTCCGCCTCGACTGTAATGACCAACTTCGCGCACTTGTATCATAATGTACTATTTTTATGGGTTTCATCCATTATACCTCATTTCTTTTTACCAAGTGTTCCAATTCTTGTAATGCTTTTTTTATTCTAAAGATGATGCTTGTCCCATTGTCCCATATATTATAAAGTTTTGCTGCATCTGGCAGATTTGATTTATCTGTACTTTTATATTTTGTAGTTGGTTATTTTTATTTTAAACATTATCTGCACTTTTTCTTTATTTTTTTTTACCAATAGCTTATTCACATAATTATATCAAACCATCCAACTACTATAATTAGAGATGTTTTATATGACTTGAAGCATTGATAATGTTGATTGCCTTGAGTTAGAACCCTATAAGCACTATTAGGTTTTTAACTATTAGTTTTTTAACTTTTAGGTTTTTTTAGGGGTTCAAAAGCCCGCACGCGTTATGGTTTCACAAGCATTAAAAATGAAGGAGTCAGAATGTACAATAAGTTACCTGAATACATCACAAACGCTAACTCTATGACAAAATTTAAAATGCTTTTAAAGAGCTACGTACTTATAGAAATTCAATAATAATATTACACATACATACGGACACACACGCACACACACACACATACATACATACACACACTCATATCCACACGCACATACACGCACATACCCACACGCATGCACACGCAAACACACAGACACACACGAAAGAGCAATTTGGAACACATACACACGCAATATCAACCCTTAGGTACAACAAAACTCTACAAAGCCGCCGAACAAAACAATACTATACAAATTAGTTTAAGTTTCTCATTCTAAGTGACTATGTATGTCTTATGAGAAATAAAGATTCTATAAACCGAACTGCATATAATGTATTAGAGATGTGATAGCATTGCGCTTTAGTCTTTACATACAATACATTGCTTATGTGACAATATAAATTGAATGGAAATCTAACTGTTATCACAACAACCCATAAATTGTCAAATCAAAATCA
Source organism: Hesperia comma (assembly GCA_905404135.1). Lineage (NCBI taxonomy): Eukaryota > Metazoa > Arthropoda > Insecta > Lepidoptera > Hesperiidae > Hesperia > Hesperia comma. The sequence continues at coordinate 17,883,539 of FR990014.1, read as the reverse complement.
AAAAAATATGTACATCAATAAATGATATAAAACTATAAATTCTTGTTACTGGGTTTCCGATCTTACGCCTTCTGAGCGTCTTGTTTGCTACTAGTCCCTGGAGTGTAAAAGTTGGGGTTTAAAAGTTGAGTTAATACAATTTCATGACTATTTTGAAGATAAAACACCTCTGACATGACTGTCGTATTTTAGCCGTAAGTAAGTAGTCAGTGCAATCTGTTATTGTCTGAGTAAAAAAAGAAGCTCATTGGGAATGTCGTCGCTTCCTCGAATTCCTCTCACGTTAGGGATTTGTTGAAGTGATGGCATAGTTTGACTTTCGAAAAGTATTCGTACAAACCAAGCTCTAATAAACTTTATTTCATTCATTTATTGTATTCAATGGTTCTAATAGTACGGATTAAAACTGCGATTCTATTTGCCAACTAACCAGTCCCTTAGTTTGACAAGTTTTTTTTTAAATTCATAAACTGATTGAAATTAAAATAAAACAAACACTGTAAAGAAACGCTCGGTAACAGATTTTATATTGTTTATATAAAAATGTCATGTGAACTTATATGGCCTAGCATGCATTCATCTCTGGTGTTTAGGTCCTAGGTCCTCGCCTCCCGGCGTTGCTGCCGGTGCTGGTGCGCGGCATGCGGTACTCGGAGATGGACGTGATCCTGCTGCGCGGCGACCGCGACGACGACGCCGACGACGCGGAGCCCGACCGCGAGTCCGACATCCGGCCGCGCTTCCACAAGCCGCGCTCGCACACTATCAAGCATAACGGTGAGCAGCTGATTGATTGATTGATGATTGATAACCTAGTATTTGTTGAAGTACTAAATATGTCCGTGGCAACGCGTGCGCGTCAGAATTTTTCCCGTGTAAATTTCGATCGGGATTTTCGGGATTACAAGTAGCCTTTATGTTGCTCCAAAACATCTATCTTGCAGTGAAGGTCCCATAAAAATCAGTTCAGGACTACCGGAGCATGTACAAACCCCCCTGAATATTTCAGTTCAGAACTACCGGAGCATGTACATACAAACCCCCCTGAATATTTTTTCTATAGATAATTATTAAATGTATGTTTATTCACAATTCAGTGTAGCTTGTAAGCCTTTCCCTAAGTTATTTTAAATTCTCGCCGTCAATGTGCAATGCTGGAAAACTAGTATTTGTGTGGGATGCAATTTAAACTACTTCAGTCTTGAACGCGACCACAGTATAGTAACAAGAGATGGCAAAGTAATCTATGCAAGTAAATTAAATTGAAGAATCTGATATTTCAAAATAACTGTCTTTTCAAGTGCATTAATTTTATATTACAACACTATACATGCTAGATTGCTAGGCCATATTATTATTTTATGTACACGATCCTTAAATGTAAACAATTAAAATAAAATCTCTGTCTTTCTGTTTATCCTGCCTAATCTATGGAATGGTTGAACCGATAATAATTATGAAATTTTCATTGGAAGGTAGAGGAAGGGCTATTTTTCAGTTACAGCTAATGCACAGTTGGACTAATCTCCTGAACGGTTGAACCGATTTTTTTTTAATTTCATTGGAAAGTAGGGGAAGGGCTACTTTTTAGTTAAGTACATACATCATTACAGTTACAGCTAATGCATTGAGGGGTAAATGTTATTTAGATTACGGATCACGATTACATCTGAAAACACGGATATGGCCCATCAAGAACGCTCTAATTACTTTTTTTGAGGAAACATTTGCGAGATCATTTCCGAGCCTCTACATAACTGTAATCATTTTGCCTGTCCCTAGTAGTAACAAATCAAATCAAAACCATTTATTCATTTAGGTATCACCGGAACACTATACACGTCAATTTTTCTTTCTACCGTCATTTGCAAAGGTGCCTACAACTTATGAGTTATAACTGACGAGAAAAAAAACCCTAACAAGACGTTTCTCTAGCGGGTGGCGGCGACAGCGTAATGTCGGGCGGCGGCGACTCGGACGACGAGGAGGAGGGCGGCGGCGACGACGACGGCGCGCTGTCCGACTGGAACCTGCGCAAGTGCTCGGCGGCCGCGCTCGACGTGCTCGCCAACGTGTTCGGCGCGGACCTGCTGCCCGTGCTCTTCCCCATACTGAAGGAGACGCTGTTTCACGATGAATGGGTTATCAAGGTATGGTTCTTTGATATGTTGTTTTGGAGCTGTAGGTCTAAGTCTCTACGATTCCGCACTGGTGCAGCGTTGTGGAGTATACTCTAGGACTCCTCAATAATAAGGATACCATAACTATATTATATAGAGTTGCGCCATGATAGCTGTAGCCATGTCTCATACATATGAAGTGCTGCAAAATGAATACTATAGTAATAAAGCTGAAGAGTTTGTCTGTTCCTTTGTTTGTTTAAATGGACTAATCTCAAGACCTACTTCTGTATAATTATGTAATCACTTTATTATTTGTGGTTAAGGGAATTCGCAAATATAACAAACCGGGAATCGACCATCATTATGTCTTGTTATTTACCTTCAATTTCGATTATATACTTGGTGTCGCTACACAATCCAACGATGGACAACAATGGAATCGGGATATGATAACTGATAAGTAACACAATCACTTCGTTATTCATGGTTAACCTTACCACTGCAACTGTGAATTACCACTGTTCGATGTTGTATGTTATGGACGACGTATCACATAACAGCACATTGCAGGAGAGCGGCATCCTCGCGTTGGGCGCGGTGGCGGACGGCTGCATGGGCGGCATGGTGCCGCACCTTCCCGACCTGGTGCCGTACCTGGTGTCGTGCCTGGGGGAACGCAAGGCCCTCGTCCGCGCCATCACCTGCTGGACGCTCTCCCGCTACTCCCACTGGATCGTGTCGCAGTCCCACGATCTGTATCTACGGCCGGTCATGACTGAGGTGCGTAAGGGTTGAATGTTGGGGTTTGGGTTTGATGCTGTGATGAATAGGTTGTTGAGTGTAGGGATGTGAAACTGTAAAGGAGGTACTTTGAATGATAATAAACACTTATGTCCCCTTGCTAGGATTCCTTGGGTTGCAGTTAACGTTAACAAACATGTAAAAATCCTAAACAATACGACCAGAGATCAAATAAGTAATTTAACTGGGAATAACTTCTATTACTAATTGGGTTAATTAACACAAAAGTACCTTATTAAAGGTGATGATATTAAAGACTACATGTATTTGTATTATCACAAACTGATATCATTTGCAGTTACTGAAGCGGGTGTTGGATAACAACAAGAGAGTGCAGGAGGCGGCGTGCTCGGCGTTCGCTACCCTCGAAGAAGAGGCTTGCACGGAGCTAGTTCCTTACCTCGGACACATCCTACAGACACTGGTGTACGCATTCAGCAGATACCAACACAAAAACTTGCTCATACTGTACGACGCCATCGGAACCCTCGCCGACTCAGTAGGCCACCATCTAAACAAGCCGGAATACATCAACCTCCTAATGCCACCTCTCATCACAAAATGGAATGTGTTAAAGGATGAAGACAAGGATCTGTTTCCGTTGCTCGAGGTTTGTTTTGTTTCTTACTACTAATTTGTTTGTTGTGTGTTGCAGTATGTTCATTAGAGATATTTTTTACAGTGTTTATCCTCGGTGGCCACAGCTCTACAGTCAGGGTTCTTACCATACTGTGAACCAGTATTCAGGAGATGTGTTTCACTTATTGAACAGACACTCAATCAGAATATTGTAAGTACAATTTTTACTTTTTGATAAATAAAATCGTACATAGTGAATTAACGTTATTTTCATGTTGGTTTCGCATTTGAGTCGCCCACTGTTTCTTATACGGCGTGTTGTGTGATGTGAATAATTTAAGAACGATTCTATCTTCGCACGGCTCACATAAGTGCTCAAAGTTTTATTTGACTGTTTGGCTAAGAATATAGTTTGTATATATTCTTATTATAAAATATTTCTGGTTTTATAAAAATCTACAACCTGCCTTTACCAAAATGACTTGGTTATAGGCGAACACCCAAAGCCCGGAGCAGTTTGAGGCACCAGACAAGGACTTCATGATCGTAGCACTGGACCTGCTGAGCGGGCTGGCCGAGGGGCTGGACGGCCACATCGACCACCTCGTGCAGAACTCCAACCTCATGCAGCTGCTCTACCAGTGCATGCAGGACTCCATGCATGAGGTACACCTTGTATGTCGCTCGCTTCGTAACCGGGGGCGCTTAGGGATCATTGTACATTGGTGTTGTGGAGCTATTGATTAATTGGTATATTATATTGATTTATATACTATTTATTTCTAGTAGGCTAATAATCTTTTGGCATGATTTTAACTCTCATTTATTGTAACAGTTATTTATCTGTGTATCCGTTGGTTGATTAACTCTTATTTTATTTTATTTTATTCGGGTTAACAAACAGTAAACAACAAAGATTACAATAAGGTAACTCTTATATAAAAAAAAACACTGCATGTCGAACATCGTCGGTTTCTTTATTAATTCTAGTAGATTTTTACTCGCATTTAATTATGCTGATATTTATAATTTATCGTATGTATTCTGTGAACAATTAACACAAATACATACTTATACTCTAACAATGTAATATATAGCCATTCATCTTTGTTTAATTAACATAATCGTCATACACGTATTATAACTAGCACCTCCATCAACTACTAACTCATTTGGGTAAAGGGAATGGAATATATTGTAGATATGTTGGACATTGTAAGGTTAGTGACTTGTAACTTGTGATGTAGGTCCGTCAATCGTCGTTCGCGTTGCTGGGAGACCTGACGAAGGCTTGCTTCCAACACGTGCATCCATACATACCAGAGTTCTTGCCCATCCTGGGCATGAATCTCAACCCCGAGTTAATTTCTGTCTGCAATAACGCCACCTGGGCAATAGGCGAAATCAGTATTAAATTAGGTGAGTATTATCCTAATTTGTTTATAATAATTGTTAATGCTAAATGGATGTATGTTTGTTGCTATTTCATGCAAAAACTACTGAAAGGATTTACATAAAAATAACAGTAGTTTAACTCATACATTGAACTAAGCTAAGCCATAGGCTACTAATATAAAAAAGGTTGTGATTTTTGCGATTGGATGAGTGCTTATTGATAGGTGTAGAAAAGAGAAATAGAGAACTGAATTTTATTTACAGGACCAGAAACATCAAAGTACATACCACTTGTATTGAGCCATTTAGTGGAAATTATCAACAGGCCGAACACGCCCAAAACATTACTTGAAAACACAGGTAAGTGAGACAATAAGCGATGCAGTTAACACCAACTTATGCCAACTACTCGATGACAAATAACTGATGAACTAATCATACAAAGATTGATGTCCGTTTATATTATTTGCTAGAATGTTTTCTGTAAAAGACATTTTTGGTGGCAGTCATGTAATGCTGTGTTATAAATATTTATACCGTCTTTGTTCTACCCCTCACTGCTTCATTATGGTTTCCCACCCTTCATCATTAACCTGTTTTGTTATATCTACCGTCACTGCTACATCAATATACAGGGTGTCCCGTAACGAATGGATAATACGGCACCTACGTGTAGAGGGCACCATGCCGGTTCAGATAAACAAATGTTATGTTCAGTAAAAGTCCTTCCGTTTCCGAGATATTCGACATTTTCAACATTTTCAAAATTGTTCCACCCTTCGCCATTCTTTTTGGCGCCAGGACTATAAATGAAGACATTTTTTGGATCTGTTTTTTGGATAGTATTCCTGGATAGATGTGCTATCGAATGTCTTCAATTATTTTTATAACCAAAGCAAAGTTTTTTTATAAATTAAGATTTAATACCAACTTAACGTTTTTTCATATTTCATTCTTGACTTTTACTCTGCCGTGGTTAAAAAAAAATGTATGGTGGCTTGAATACCAATTTCAAAAAAAACTAGCCCGTTTCACCCAGATTCTGAAATGGTATGTTACAGGGTATAATCTACCTTTAGATTTGAAATTATTTTCTTTTAAAACGAGGTAGAGCCCATTTTTATGATACTACAATTTAATTCCAAAATTTGGTTTGTTACCTTAATGAGCTTCAAAATCATCCAAATTCACTTGACTGTCCCTTATTTGTCAAGAGAGCAAAACATGTGCTCTAATTTAAGAGGTTTGAGCTTATTTTACTTCATTACCTACTTAATAGTAAAACCCCTTGAAATGTTACTTTCAGCAAATAAATAAAGCAATCAAATGATAATTTCCGTTGATAAGTATTTTTAACTGACTTCAAAAACAGGAGGAGGTTTTCAATTCGTATCATGTGTTTTTTCTTATGTGTGTTACCTCAGAACTTCGTACTGTGTGAACCGATTTCGATAATTCTTTTGCCATTCGAAAAATAGAGATTGCTGTCTGATCCCTGGTACCTAGTGCCTGTCATGTGGTCCGTTATAAATTTGAGCGCCACCTGGCGAGTGGTTTTTGAGTTATCTCGATTTTAAATTATTTCGGTTATTTTTTAGTTAATAGTTATTTTTAATGAGTGTTCAAAGGTTATTTGCTCTTTTCGCTATTAGAGGGTAAGAGGCTATTTGCTCTCTTTATTCTGGTGGTACCAGAGTTACCAGACTTAGTCATATTCTAGTGGTATAAGGCTTCAAAATTATTATTTTGACGAATAATCGTGAATCAAGAGAATTTGAATGGTTTTGAAGCTTTCTTAAGGTAACAAACCAATAAACTTGTAGTATCATAAAATGGGGTCTACCTCCTTTTCAAAGAAAATAATTCAAAATCTAAAGGTGGATTATACCCTGTAACATACTATTTCGAAATCTGGGTTAAATGGGCTAGTTTTTTTTGAAATTGGTATTCAAGCCACCATACATTTTTTTTAACCACGGCAGAGTAAAAGTCAAGAATGAAATATGAAAAAACGTTAAGTTGGTATTAAATCTTAATTTATAAAAAAACTTTGCTTTGGTTATAAAAATAATTGAAGACATTCGATAGCACATCTATCCAGGAATACTATCCAAAAAACAGATCCAAAAAATGTCTTCATTTATAGTCCTGGCGCCAAAAAGAATGGCGAAGGGTGGAACAATTTTGAAAATGTTGAAAATGTCGAATATCTCGGAAACGGAAGGACTTTTACTGAACATAACATTTGTTTATCTGAACCGGCATGGTGCCCTCTACACGTAGGTGCCGTATTATCCATTCGTTACGGGACACCCTGTATATTACTAATGAGTCCACAGTATATTAATCTGCAGTAGGTAATGAAACATTCCAGCATTACATAAAACAAGTTATATTCTTTAATAATAATATTTAAGTAATATTTTTAAAACTATATCTAGAACAAAGTTAATTTGGACACTGTAGTATTACGCATATTATTTCAAAAATAGCGGTTACTACGGACAATTTTCCAATAATAATACAAATATTATTAGAGATAATATATACTTAGATATTATTGAATATTAGATACCAGGTGATGGATCGGCAGTTCGAAATTGTTAACGACTTACTACTAGCTAAATTCAATCTATAATGCTCACTTGTTTAATGTTTAGTAAATAAATACTAAGCCTCAATAATTCATAATGCACACTAGTTTCGCATTTGAATGTTTAGTAAAAGTATGGTTTCAGCCCATTAATGGCCCACTACTAAGCATGGGTCTTACCTCTAACTTAACTTAGTTTTGGTTTGTCAAATCTGTACCTAATAAATCATGAAAACAAAGATCAGACAGGATTCTTTCAATGTATTTATTGTTGTCATTCATTTTACACTCGTTACAAAAAAAATCTCAACTGGCTGAATGGCTAGGAGAAGAAAGGTTACGTACAGCATTTGGACAATTTTATTATTTTTAAGAAGTGTATGTTATCCTTGGCCCCCTACTCTGCCGATCTTGCGTCAAAATATACTATATACTATATATCTATGCATATATTGTCTGGTATCCTTTTAGTTACTGGGGATTTTTGTATATATATTATATGTTGTTTTACCACAAAAGTAGTGCCATAGACTAAATAAAGTGTGTGCCTGAACATAAAGGTGGCCTGGGGTCCGCGCAGCCGAGACGCGGGCGCCTAGCGACCTCTAGGCCACCGTTTATGTCTTATAATTATTTATTTAATAGTTATTACTTAGTACAAAATTGTTTCACAATTTTTTATATTTGTAATACTAATTTGTTGCTGTTGACTTATGTAATTTAACTATGTTTTGGATGGTTTGTTGATTTGTTTTCTTGGTTTTGTTCTCGGTATGTCGTGGCGTGTAGCGATTACTATCGGTCGGCTAGGTTATGTGTGCCCCCACGACGTCGCACCCGTATTACATCAATTTGTACGCCAGTGGTCTGTAGTCATTTTTTTTATTATTACTTTATATTATTATAATTACGTTCAATATTTACTTAATAAGTTATCAGTATTATTTTTCGATCGTGGATGGTGTTTGTTCGTGGCTTATTAATCTGTTGTTTTACCTGATTAGTTGTTCTTGTTTCTGTTTCCCCGGCATGACAATGTGATACCGAATCTGTTTCATAGTACGGCACACTTGGAAACTATTACTGACTTATGGGGTGGTATTTATTTGATCATAATTATTATTTTCAGTGGTGTATTTTATGTATATTGAACACCATCCGCTTTCTAAAATAGTTGAACTGCTAAATTTTATATAAATTATTATTTCACCCAAACTGTGCGACAAATCCGGCTCCTTTTGATGCGTTGGCTGTTTTTATTAGTGATGGTATTATTGCACGGCGAGATCGGATTTGTTTTCAGTTTGGAGCGCTCATAAATAAGTGTTCATATTTTTCTTTTTGTGACGATCACTTATACACAGTCCTTCATTTTATAAATATGATTAAGTATAATATCCACAACACACTTCTTAAATTATTTTCAGTTCGCTTTATTATTTTTAGTGACTAAAACCATACTAAATAATTTTTTGCTGCACCGTTACTTTGATATTTTGAGAAACTTCGGTACTCATGGTATTAGGTAATTGACATGGTCGCATCTGATTGGTTTGACGATAATATCTAACGTCTGATATTAGCTAAATTTTGTGATAAATTTAATGCATTTCATGCAGTGTTAAAATTACTATATTTTTACATTTTAGATTTCTTAAAATACATCAAACGAGATTGAACATATATTTAGCATGTATCACATACTTACATATAATTTTTAAATTACAACTGAAATATCCCAATCGGAGGCGATTTGTAAAATAATTTGTTAACGTTGCTTTCTATGAACATTACGAGTTTCATTCGGTCGTAGAAAGAGCGTCGAACCACGGGGTTCGGACGTTTAATCCGCCGTGGTTCGAGGCTCGAGTCGTGCGCGCGATCTAAACGGTCAGTCGGCGGCTGCGCAGGTGTACGTCGCTGCGGAACATCCGCGACAACGACGAGAAGGACTCGGCGTTCCGCGGCATCTGCCAGATGATCCAGGTGAACCCGGGCGGCGTGGTCTCCGACTTCATGTTCTTCTGCGACGCGGTGGCCTCCTGGTCCCATCCCAAGGACGATCTGAAGGAGATGTTCGCGAAGATCCTGCACGGGTTCAAGAACCAGGTGGGCGAGGAGAACTGGCGCCGCTTCGCCGACCAGTTTCCGGCGCAGCTCAGCGCGCGCCTCTCCGCCATGTGCGGCATATAGACCCCGCGGGTCTGTTTATATGGTGAGTTACGAGGTGAATTCTATGTGCTTAGATATTTTGGAAATTTCCCCAATTGCAATTATTTTGAAAATGTCCTTGGGCTATAATGATCATTTGCTGTCAGATGACCCGTCTGCTCGTTGGCCTCCTTAGGCCATACAACTTTCTGGTATATTTACAAAGCAGTTGAAATATGACGTCGTTACATGTAGAACTAAAGCTATGTACTGAACTAGTATTTATATGTAGTTGTTAAGAATTTATAAGAGTTGTTAAGAAATATCAATTTAAACTTGGCATAATGTAAGATCGGTTGCTCATAACTGTAAAGTGAATTGTACGTTTGTTGCAGGGGAACCAATGTCAACACGGGTCGGGAAGACATTAGGGCTCGCCCGCCGCCGCCTCTAGTGCCAACGACACACAATAGACTGCCTGAGGAATTACCGGAACAACGCAACACATCCACAATAGATCGTTCGATAGTTCTGTTTTGTACTTGAACGTTTCTGTCGAGATCGAAGGTGCGGTGCGGCGGAAACTGACTCCTTCGAGGTTGTGAACCGAGGCGTTCGGCTTGACTTAACGCACATTGGCGGGCTATGAGTACATAGTAGTATGTATGTCATGGGGGTGCTAGGCTTATTGTACTCGTATCGTATCGTAGTGGTCGTGAGTTGTAAATGTCGCACGTTGCATGCTTGCGTGCCGTTTATTCGTTGTTTTGGAAACGTATCGCAGTAACTCGCCTGTAGTGTAGCGTGGGCTCACGACGTTTTAACGCTGACTTATCGAGCCAGGTGGTCGAATTAACTTTAATTGCATGAAATTAGTTTTAGTCGATAGTTTTGTAATGATGAAAGGCGATCGATTTGTTTGCTCTACAAATTGAATGTTTCGGAGTGTTATCGGAGCGAGGACTTGCGCATTTCTGATGTTCTGTTGAGGCTCGTCGCATTTCTTGTGTTGCTGTGGTCCACCGAGGCAAATCCGCGAGTTAGTTTTGAAGAAGTTTCTTCTTAATTGTTTGCTATACTTTTACAGCTGTCCCGAAATAATGTCATCATTTTTAGTATATTCTCGTATCGCAACAGATCTATGAAACGTCAGGTTAAGATTTTGATCCATAATTCAAATTTTATACTTGAAAAAGAATACGTAATTTAAATTATAAAAAACAGTTCTTTTTGAGATTTAAAACTTTATTTTCTACCTTACCCATAAATTGAGCACAATTATATTATTTTGAACCAGTATAGTTTGCCGAGTAATTAAAATATTGCTGTACCTAGTTGTTTTGACGTGAATTTAAAAATGTTTGAAGTAGAGAAGTACGATTGAGCAATTTAATTGCAAAAAATAATGTATACCTGTAGTATAATTGAGATATTAAAAAAATTAACGTTTATATCTTGTTCAACACATTCATTGGTACACAAAAAATCATCATTGTAGAACAAATTTAACATATTGTAAGCTCCATTAATACCGGCAATGTTTCCAACATATAGGTATTTTGAATATACAATATTAATATGGATATATAGTAAGTTGTATTCACATTGAAAATTAAGGGACAGTTAAAAAGATAAATTATCTCACACGTAGAAAAGCCTCAAGAGTCTCGTATCAAAATTTTGTACATTTTGAGTTATATTTTATGTAGAGATGTAACTCGTATAACACTGCGTCAGACTCATGTTTTATTTGTTAAATATCGTTGATATTTAGATAGCGTCTCATGTAGGAACTAGATATAAAACGTAATAATACGTCAGTAAGCTCCGTACGGAATCCTGCCTGGAGTTGTCCGCTGACACTAAGTACACTGCTCAAGAAAAGTTTCGCGCTCGTGTTATCATTACTAACAATGATCTTCTATTCTCTTCTCTTCACTTCGTTTCGTGTAGTGTTTCTTGTAAAATTTAATGTAGTATTATGAACGATATGCGTTAGGTATTTGTAAAATGAAAGCTGCGATATCATAAAATACATTTTTGTTCGAAAAAGCATTTATTTCTCTCGTGTTATCTAGGCCTCTTCAAAAGTTAATTTAATTTAGTATTTGCAATCGATTTTTTAACTACTATTTTAATATAAATTACAAGACTTAGTGAAATCGAGAATTTAAGTGAACTGTGATTTGTGACTGGTTCATTTTGACTAATATATGTACGATTATATGTGACGGTGTAGATATACTGCTTTGATAGATTTTATGTGGGCTAGATTTCTGCTATATTATATACCAAATAGTATTTTTACGTTGTATTTTGTTTTAATGGATTTGTATGTGTGAGTTGTATGCTAAACAACATAATATATATACAATGTCGACTGGCCGCATTGGGACGACCAGCGCTTCGGCTACGTCACAGTCACACCCCGCAAGTAGACATTGGCATTGTTGGTTTAACGTGCAACTTGTATGATTGATATAAAAAAATATTTATGTGTATATTTAATAAAATATTATGTATATGTAAATACATTATTTTGTTGTATATTATTGTATGCGAGGAAAATTGTTACTTTTTGTTTTATAAAAGCTAAAAAGTCTGACTTTAACCACTTGTTGTATGTCATTTTAGTAATTTCAGTTGAAAATTTATGCGTTAGCCATCGCACGAATCTTGTTAGGGATGAATTATCATAGTAGTTTTCCTGTAAGATATTTGCAGGTGTATCAATAAAATATTGTTTAATGATTCCTTGCCATGTTTGATTATAAGCTTGAAAATTAACAGAATACACAATGAAATAAGTTAAATACGAATCGATTGTTGCACACTGCACGACAATTCGTCCCTTACAACCGTTCGGCGTATTCTTAAGATGCTGTAGGAGAGCCGGTTTTGCAACCGTAACTGCAACGTTGGATTTATGGTGGAATTGTAAATCACTTTCGGGGATATTGTAAATTTGAACATTCCTTGAGAGATAAACTTTATTGGCTTACGTTCACGAGATCTTTATGTATTTAGTCACTTGCAAGTTTTTTATCACATTTACAGTTTTTTCACTAAATTGCGTGTATTTATGTATAGTAGATATTGCACCTCGGTCCCTGAGTCCCCGCGGTTCCAAGTCCCGAGTCCCTTCTAGTCCCATTCCTTGTCATGTGCCAACGAAGCCCGAGTCGTGTGCGGTTGAGTGCTCACCGTCCGATCACCACCGGGGTGCGGCGCGGTGTCTGCCTCTTGTTAGCGATTTCCTCGTTGACAACGGGAAGTTTTGGATTTCGATTCTCTATTGACGTTTGCAATGAAATATTGACAGCTTTGTGGCGGTCTAATTCTTCCCCTTGTTAATCCATGATTCAAATGTGTGGGATGTGAGGAAACGATGAGTCAAACCCTAGACATTTGGAACTTCGTCAGTTGGTCGCTGATAGTAGGCAGGGCCGCGCCGGCGCCTCAGACCCGGTAAACAAGTAAATTGTAAAATAGTGCACCACTGCCTCGGATACTATTTGAGAAACTTTATTTATTTTTAAGTGAAATACATTATATAAATGTTACGGGTCATCTCGTAATTTATTTTTAAGGTAGTAGATTTGTCGTCATATTTTTTTTTATTGTACTAGTTTTTCCTAAAAAACCGTGATAATAGCTGACTAAGTGATTGCGTGTTTGTATGAGAGAGCGAGGCGGCGTTCGTGAGGCACGATTCCCTTCCTCGAGGAATATTATTGAATATTTTAGTCATATTGTATTAAAGGGCACTCGTGAGTGTCGTCAGTATATAAACGCTATAGGGATTATATTTTTGTGTTGTGCATTATACATTTGTATTATATTTAATATATGTATTGAAAAGCAGCAGTCCCTCTTCGAAATTCTTATATAATTATACCTACTATTTTTATGCAGAGAAATTTATTTTGTACATGTTCATAATTATTTATTAAATAAATAATAAAAACAGCAATATGTTGGTACAAAAAGTTAAATATAAAGACAATGCGTAGTGCGTTCGAATAAAAACGAGCCACGTTTCGTAAACTTGAGTAACTCCCAGGACCTATTATTGAACTAAAATAAACAAAATTACTTTTTCCAATAGATATTCTAATGATAAGGTTTTTATGTGAAGTAGAAATTAAAACTGAATGCTTTTTACAAAATTTTAACGCCAAGTGTTAAGTGTAGTTAATGTTGGCTGCAATAAATAAAAAAATCAAAATTGTCCTGAATACTCATAATGGCCCTTATTTTTTGAGTATGTATTTATATTTATATACCTAACTATTATTTTGTTTTATTGTTCTCTATGATGAGCCGTACTTATAATTATTATGATCTATGATATAATGTTCTCATTTCACACTTACTGTTCCTTAATTTATTAATTTAGTTACGCTAAGCAAATTACTGTCACCATCAGTTAATGTGAGTAACGTCGACTAACATCTGCCGACTTCCGGCGATACACCGTGTTACTGTTGTGTGCGGAGCTTGCATTACTTGCGTTATTCAACAGCTTCCAGTGAGTGCAGTAATAGTACTTAAGACAGATACATTAAGGCTTGTTTTACTATGTCCATTTAAAATTACTAAATATATTCACAGCTACATTTGTACGACTGGAAATAATAATCGAATTTAAATAAATGTATAAAAATACTTATAGGGAGGCTTTTTATTTAAAACTAAAAATTGGTAAAACAAGCCTTAACACTTAGCAGTAATACGCAGTTTCCAGACGCTACCTCTGAGAAGGCCTAATATAGGCGTTATGTCCACAAGATAAATTGTAATTTTGTAAAAAGAAATATGCAGTTGTATTCTGTACTCACTGTTTGGCGAAATTGTACAGTATGTAGGTATGTCGAGACGCAGTAAATCGATACTGTTGACGAGTTGTTTACCTAAGTTCTGGTTGTAATATGATGATCAATGACCTCACCATAGACATTCTTTTACCATACATTTCGTTAATAAAGCACTTATTGTTCGAAGTATGATTTTTATTTTTATATAACAATTTAAACCTTATCGTAATAACATCAGAACATTACACACAAAGAGTGCCTACTTTACTATACTTTCCTAATGTTGTAATGTAATACATCTTGGAGATGAAGTACCTAACTTCCTATAGTGTGAAAAATTACCTATAAAATATACCTACACATAGTATTCAAAGTAAATTCATCCTTGTTTGCGACGATACTGTTATAGCTATCTATGTTAGGAACATAGTTATAATAATTAAAATTATACTAATAAATCCTCATTTATTATTTGACAATTAATTTAGGAGACAATAATTTTTCTTTAGACTACAACTAACTCCGGGTTTTTATTACCTAGTAATTAAAAAGCACAATCTTTATCTTCTAACACTAGAAAAAAAATGTATTCTTCACACGAAAACTTTGCAGGGCCTGAAGTAGATTTAAGAGAAAATATTTCGGAAAGGAAAAATGACGAATAAAGACACATTTCTCTATTTTCAAGAAAATATAAAACTATATAAATGTGTTAACAATAAAGTTACTAATCCTACTCTACCTTAATGGTAAATGAAATCTGAGAATAAACGATAATGGAACCAGAATGGCTACATTACAAAAAAAAAGTTTATTATTGATTCGTTGTCAACCATTAACGGCCGTTCCAAATAAGTATATTCCCTGGTAAAGTTGGTAAGCAAATTATTTCTATTGCGTAGATAATTAGATGAGGATAAGGGGCAGTTACAACATGTACCGACCATAAGACCGTAATTAGAATGTACATACTGTAAATAAGTCACTGCACACCGATGATAGACTCTATAGAGAAGGATATCTTGGGTCTTGCGGGCGGCGGCGGGGCGTAGTTGGTGAGCAGCGCGGCCAGCAGGTGGCGGCACAGCGCGGCGGGGGACGGCGCGGGCGCGGGGGCGGGGGGCAGCGCCTCGCGGTCCAGCGCAGCGTCCGCGAACGCGCGCCGCCGCCGCACGCGCTCGCTCCACACCGGGTCGTTGGACACCAGGCGCATGTTGCCTGTTGACACAAGCAAATTACTTGACCATGTTTTAAAAGCCAGGTTCCTATATTTATATTATAACTATTAGTTTTGTTTACTGATCGTAGTCATGTATCAGGCGTAGGTAATTCAGAAGGGTTTCTATAAAAAATATTATATGGAGCAATTTAAACGCCTCATCAGTGGTATCTCCGAAAACAATTGGTTTTAACTTTTAAAGTAAATACCGGAACCGGTGATATTTTTTGTGATTACAGACGCAGTCTAGAGACCACGCGGGTTATTTAATGTTTCATTGCTTGTAATAGACATGGACGTACCTAATGTTCCTTAATTACTTTTTAATGGAATTAAGAAATCAAACGAGCATGCAACACTAGGTACCTACCTATTACCTACGTATTTCGCGGGTGCTCATGACACCTGCAGAATCGCCCTATACCGAATCCTATACTAGTGACCTGCTTCCATCAATGGTGCATATAATAAACCCGAAATCAGGACTAGGTCGTTCAGTCCAGTGTTATAATTTCTTTTTCTGTGACATTTTTACCTATGTAAAGGCTCATTTACATGATGCCAGTTTCTGGCCTGTTGTATACTACAATAGAATTGAAGCAATGAACTAATTGCATCATCTAAAAACCTCATAACTTGCGTTTCAAGTTTTGTCATAATGTAAACAGCACAGACCTTTATTTCTTACGGAATGCTTGTAATCAATTATACAATTGTCTCTGAATCTGAAAGTTCACATGAGTGCAGTGCGTGAAGGTGTTTTGATAGTAGGTAGGTACCTAGTCTTTAACTCTTTAGTGACGAGAAATAGGTAGGTATTGAGATTTCATAACTTGCGTGCGTGCAATAATCGCAGATTTAATTTAATTATTGCTCTTTCATGTACAACAAAATGGTATCATGTAAATGAGCCCTAAATAGACAACAGTGCCTAGCAATAAGTCGGTCGGTACTACGAGTATACCACTATACTTAGGTCCCTACCTAAAGTTTTTAAATAAAACTAGTCAATGATGATATTCAAGCAAGAGCGACTAACCAACCTAATTTATAATGACCTGGTGATAGGGGTCTCGCAAACTGGTGCCGTGGACCGTTACATTTACACTCAAAAAATTAACATGATTAGGTACCCACTCTGCCAAGTCTTACGACAAAAGAAAAGCAATTGCGATATATTTCATTATGGTACCGATATTTTTTAACTTTGATAATAGACCGTGGTCATATCGAAATGATTGACATTAATATGTAATATATTAATATAATATATTAATATGTAATATAATATATATATGTATGTAATAATTTCCGCGATGATAAATCAATCAAACAAAAGACACTCGACGAAGCAAAAATTTTCAAAGAAAAGTTATCGTTATGATGAAGATAATTTAATTGTTATGTAAACGAGCAAGGAACGCATATCAAAAACAAAATATACAATCTCATAACGTTTGTTGAAATAATCTTTTTGGCACCCGCCGAGCGCTGGGGCTTCGCTAGCTATCATTCACCCGGCGGAAAGACATGTTTACAGTCAACAGTAGGTACTGCTGCAACCCGACACCGCGACAAAGAGCCGCCTCTGCGTTTTCGTGTAAAACAATCTTCACATTTTTTACAGCTCATAAAAATAGTTAAAAGATATTTAACTTTTTTTTTAATAGTCAGTGAAATGTTGCCGAGGCTTAGATGACAGCTTTTGTTCTGTAATGAAGCGGAGACATTTAGAAGCGTCGTTAGTTTTTATTACGCCTGTGGTGTTCTATTTTTAATTGTTTGAAGAGTATCTTTTTACATTAGGAATATATTACTGAACGAATACCACGCTTGCTAAGCTGTTAATGTCGACTTCTGAAGTAGATAGGTAGGTAGATGAAAAGGTTACAAGTAGATTACGTTAGATGTAGATAGGTACTACTTACTGCTTATTTTATGACACTTTATTATGAGAGTTGAACATTAGTTTATTCTGTATTATTTCACACTTCTCATTGTGCGTGATGGCAAAATGATCGCAGGACGCGTGAGTGACAAAACGGCACGATGCGTAGTTTCAAAATACATACCTACAACTTTAACAACGGACGATGTTCCAAAGTAAATATTTGTCCAGCTAATTCGCATTGAGCGGTTCACGGGTGAGAAACGAAACAGACGACAGTGTCGGCTCATTTACAACAATAACAAAGTAGAGTGATGAGGCTCCTGAGTTGGGACACCCAGACACTGAGATTTTAACGATATTGTTATCCGTTTTGATTTACAAAGTTAAATTTGTAGTATGTATGTGCCCCTTTTTAATCTTTTTATCTCCATTGTTTATGGAAAAAGTTCAAGTTGGTTGTGAATTTTATTTAAGTTGGTTGCTCACTATATTGGTTGTTGGTTGGTTGGTTCACTATACCTAATTATTAATTTTCTCACTTTCATAAATTATTATATATCTTTTTTTTCAATCACTTCATGACACTTTTATAATATGTATGTATATACTTAGTTATAATCATTGACAAACAGCTAGTACACCCCTACTTTTTCTCTACAACAAAGTAGTCCTCTACCCAATGGTTGCCTGGAAGAAATCGCTTCAGCGATAAGGCCGCCGTTTGTACATTAAATATAAGACAATTTGTTTGTATTATTCTCTCCTGGCGTACAATAAATAAGTAAGTACAAATGATGTGGGAGTAGAAAAGAAAAACAACTAATGTTGGAAACACCTTTGACGTTTTGAATGATAAGAGTTTTGAGTGTTAGAAAGATTTAATGAGTGATAGGTACCTATAAAAAAGTAAATGATATAAAATCCGGCTAAATTGTTATAAAATCCGGCTCGAAGGACCATAAAGATGTGTGGAACACCTTTGACGTTTTGAATGATAAGAGTTTTGAGTGTTAGAAAGATTTGATGAGTGGTATAAAAACTTAATTTAAATGAGTGATTGATTTGAGTGATATACTGAGTACACTCGCGAAAACGTCTTGCATATGTCGCGTTACGATGTGCACTGACCGCAATTAGCGATTCGGTAAACGCGTAGTCAGCGATGTGCGGTCGAAGACCATACATACATCCGACTCGAAGGACCATAAAGATGTTGGGGACACCTTTGACGTTTTGAATGATAAGAGTTTTGAGTGTTAGAAAGATTTAATGAGTGATATAAAAAGAAGTGTTATAAAATCCGGCTAAAGTGATACAAAATCTGGCTCGAAGGACCATAAAGATGTTGAGATGTTAGCGATTCGGGTAAATGTGTACTCAGCGATGTGCAGTCGAAGACCGTGCAAATAACATTTTTAACCGACTTAAAAAAAGGAGGAGATTCTCAATTAGACTATATTTTTTGTGTAACCTGTTACCTCATAGCTTTGCACTGAGTAGCTTTGCACCGAGTTTAATTTTGTTTTGTTTTCAGTAGGTACCTAGATAATTCTTAATATTTGTTTAAATCTCAATAATTGTTTTACAGCGTGAATATGGTTACGATTTTTTAGAGGCGAGCTTATTGGGTGGTTATAAAGAACTTAATCTGTGGACGAAATAGTACAGTTGACTATCATTAACTAGGTATTAACAGAACTATCAATAACTGCTCTAGTCCGACCTTATTTAATTACAAATTAACGTTCTAATACCGTTTGTGCTGACTGAGACTACAGAAGGCTCCATACAATCCTCTTTATCCATTTATCACCCAAGCACGCAATTAATAGTAGTCAAAAGGAGAGCATCCAACTTATTGTAAAGTTATAAATGGCTCTAATGATCCATTAAAAAACTAACGTAATAAATCCGCAATGTCGCAAAAATCCTTGTATTACTGGAAATTCGTTGAAAAAACATCAATCAAAACCATTATTATTCTCGAGTAGGTATCATAAATTCGGATGTCCCGAATGTCTCCTGCTATTTTTTGTCACAAATTATAAACAACGTATGTTCGCTACTGATCTGAATATCTCAAGTTTTTGTCAGTTGGAATGGGACGACAATGTTTATTGTGACAATCCAGACAGCTGCGAAGTTGTTTTTCTGTTCTTCTAGCATTGAGCAATAAACACTTTGATATTTCAATTTAAAATTCGGCTTGTCGACATACCTAAATACCGTCATGCGCATGAGTGAAATTAATGATTAATTAGTCGACCGATTGTTGACACGCTCATCGCTCATTTCCCGGGCGGCGGTTTGATTCGATTCAAGTGATCGATTGAAATAAGCAATAAGTGGCGTAGTTGGTTGTAGCGCTAGGAAGATTAGGAAGGTAACGTGCGGAGAGCACGCGGTTCTTAGATATACCTAACCGTTATGCCATATCAGAGGCCTTCGGGCAGGGTAAAAACTTTTGAGACATGAAATGGCCGCTAATCATTCCACTAATTGTCTCTGAATTAAGGTAGCAAACGAGCAGGCAGCACTACCCTTCCGCTGTCGCCCATGATAACTGTGACCTTCTCACCTTCCTAGCACAAAACTCGATTTAGGGACTAGGATTGTCAGTCCAGTTATTTATTAATAGAGTAAGTCTCGTTGTAATTCGGTGACAGATGCCTTGCTCTACCCTTAAGTACCTACTGAGATCTGAGATCACCTATTATAATGAAGTGTAACCGGCTCCACGTCTTTCTATCTAGAACACAACTGCTGTTAAAGAAATTATTAGGGCGGTAGAAAATGCACCATGGAGGGCAGTGGTACTTCACCGGGTGAACTCTAGTCCCTTACCACCTATGAATGTGTAGTATGCTCCAGGGCACCTAAATATTATGAGGAGAGATCCGGGCTAGTAGGCCATTAACTGGTTTACTAAGCCATAAAACAGAATGTTCCTAACAACATTAATTGAAATTAATAATGATAAAGTTACACAATAAACCCTTTGAGCACTGTTCTGACGACTGAACTTTGCACAATAGGTACAATATAGTGGCTCTTTATTGTACACCAGTATAACAAGTAACAAACGAGAGAACATAGAGGAAAGACGGGAAACGAAACAGAGTACATTCATAATGTTTGCTACGAATCCACAGATAGCCTCTTGTTTGAGTGTTAGATTTATTTTGGAGGCATGAGTGCTGCCAAGCTTTTTTGCCAAGTGGGGGAGGGATGGGTTGTAGATGCACCTCCCACAACTACGAAGCTGAGTTTAACAATAGGACGGATACTCGCCCTACGTCGAGTAGTGCGATGGAGAAACACACGTAAAGAAGGCGAATTCAGAATCACATCCTTTTTGAAGTTGGTTAAAAAGAGTGTAGTTCAGTATTCCCCTGTAACTAGTGTTGCCAGACGTCCGGATAAAGCCGGGCAGTGTAAGACTTTTTGATGGCGTGTCCGGCCAAAATAAACGGTGTAAACTGTGTTTCGTACTAAGTAAGCCGGACACCGGGCAATAAACTTTTTACATTTCAATCATACTTAGTTACTACGAAAGTCGTTCAGATACCAAAATTTTACTATATTGCCCGGTGTCCGGCTTTTGTAACCAAATGTCCGGCCAAACTACCTTATCTGTCCGGGTTTAGATTTGGCGACCTGGCACCCACCTATAACCCCCGATAAGCATCCCAATCATACCAACAACAAAGCAGCACTAACCGAGCGCAGCGGGATGCACCGGGAAGGCGCGCGACAGCTGCATGCAGCGCAGGCGCGCGCGGTAGGCCCGCTTGCGCGCCGCTAGCGCCGCCGCGTCGCCGTCGCGCCCGCCCGCGCCCGCGCCCGCGCCCTGCTGTCTGCGGAGCGCTACCTGTGCCACACATACAGGTGTTAAGTAATGTGACCATTTTGTTTTTATAATACCGTATAGATCTATACTAATAATAATAATAATAAATAAGGATAAAGTAACTATTGTCCCTATTGCTATTTCAACAACAGGTGTGATACCTAAGCAGCTATTCCAAAGTTTAAATATATTAGATCTCCCTAAATATAGTTATATCACTCTCCAAAAAGCCGCAATACTCAATACATGTCGCATAGTCCGTAAGTTTCTTCAATTAGACTCAGATAATAGTACACCCATTAATGTTACATCCTAAAAACTTAAAATGCATAGTGCTCTCAACTAAGTAACACTTGGCATTTGCCCGTGTTATTTGGAAATACCTGGTGAATCCAGAGAATCTGTATAAGTACATGAAAATAATAATAATAATAATAATAATATCATCTATACTAATATTATAAAGCTAGAGTTTGTTTGTTTGTTTGTTTGTATGGTTGAACGCGCTAATCTCAGAAACTACTGGTTCGAATTGAAATTTTTTTTTTGTGTTGAATAGACCTTTTATCGAGGAAGGCTATAGGCTATATAACATCACGCTGCAACAATTAGGAGCGAAGAAATAATGGAAAATGTGGAAAAAACGGGGAAAATTATTCATTCTCGAGGGCTTTCGTTGCATGCGTTGCGAAAACGATTCAAGATACCAAAAATATATGTATGAAAGAATTATTCCTCTTGAAATGATCTAAAAAAATGTCCACGACAGTATATATCTATCTTTTAAGATTAACACACTAGAACCGTTTTATGGTACTTAATCAAATTTGGTCGAACCCACTCAGGGCCTGATTAAGAGTTCTGACCGCCCTAGGCTAATTATCAGGACGCGCCCCCCCGGGTTGGCGCCCGCGTGCAAAACCGATTTCCCCCCCCCCCCCCCCCCCGGGTTCAATACTAATTTCATACAGATTAATGTCCATAATATAAGCGTGTTATAGTCGCGCGTTCGGGCTAAAAAGTAGTATATTAATGTTTATAACATGATTCATGGTTGGACCTGGATGGCGCAATCCGAGGGTCCTGGGTTCGATTCCCAGTGAGACGGAAATTTAAATGATGAGTTTAAGTTTCCGTTCTTGGTTTGGGTGTGTCCTTGTCGTGTGCGTTGGAAACTAACATTGTTTTATAATTTGCACGACATTCAACATTAGGCTGGCAACATTTTTTTAGCTGACCTGCCGTTACCAAATCGTCCCAAAATCATAACAATGAGGGTAACCGTTTTTGTGCTCACCAGTTGGCGCCACTGCAGAGTGCGGTCATGCTGTCAAAGCCCGCCCATACATAAACAGTGACAAATGAAATTCAGACCATTCAGACAAGCGAAAAGTGACAGACAGACCTCCCTTCTCACTAGCGCCTCTAGCGGAAAATTCACACGCGGTTACCCTCATTGACTGCAGGCTACGTACCTAGTAGAGAACCAAATCCATATCGGATTTGACCGCAAGTCTTGTATTGGCTTAGTCTCAATAGACAACTTAGTTATTGCGACCATTGCACATGAACGTGGTCAGAACATGAAAGTTGCTTTGATTTTGAGTATTTTTTAAATAAGTATTTTACGCGGTCGATATAGTGTCGCGCATTACTATTACTAAGGGTGACGTGCGGTATGCGGGGTGTCCCTTCCCCCGCGCCTCACCTCATATGCCGATTGCCATGCGGACCTGTCGCGTACTGTAGGTACCTTTAGCGAGCTGCGATGTTGCCAGCTCGCACTCGCTCATCACCGACCGATTCCAGTGATAAGGCAGTGTTTGTTTTACGCGCGCAAAATTCAGGGATTCTCAAGCTTTTTTAGTTCACACCGCATTTAGTTTTTGTATTTTGGTCTCGATCTAGTTGAAATATGTAGGGTGCAATGATGCTAGTAGATTAGTAGTGCAAGCGAAGACTCGATTTCGGCGCCCCCCCCCGATCCTCGCGCCCTAGGCTGCAGCCTAATTAGCCTATAGGGTAAATCAGGCCCTGAACCCACTGCCATACCAAACTTGCCGCGTTTCCAAGTTTAATCTGAATGAATCTTGCTGTGATCCTTTGCTACTTTGCTATTATTTTGTCGTAAGCTTTATTTCTAGGTTTAATTTAATTTAACCTGAATTAATTTTGGTGATAGTTTATTATCTTCCCGAAATTCCTACGGGAGCGGGACCTACGCGGTTGATACTTACGGGTCCCGAAGCGAAGCGAGGGCGGTTCGCTAGTCAATATTATAAAGCGGAAGAGTTTGTTTGTTTGTTTGTCGTTTGAACGCGCTAATCTCAGGAACTACTGGCCCGATTTGGAAAATATTTTTTGTTTTGAATAGTATATTTATTGAGGAAGGCTATAGACTATAAAGGAGCGGAGCAACAAGTCTCCAGGTGCAGGGCAAAGTCTGCCGGGTCTAATAGTTATAGGTCTGTACATAAGCAGAGACATACGAGTGCTTGTAAAATTGTGAAGCGTGGTTCTGATAACATTTTGGAACGAAGCTACTCATCGCAATTCGCACGGTAGGTATATAGGTACGGATGGAGGCTGGGACATAAAATGTTTAAGATTTTTCTGTCATGATGTATGCTATTGGCTCTGCCCAGTCGTAGGTGCGCTAATATTGGTCAATTGCAGCCAATGCCAGACTACTAGAGCCATAGAGATGGAAATGACTATCGCGTACAAAAGCATAGACAAACAGACAAAAACTATTAATTTGGATTTTATTGCGAATTGCGATGATGAAAGCTCTCAATGATAGTTTTTTTCTCCATTTAAGCAATGTATATATGCCATGTAGAGACAACGATCAATTACAGATATATATTTATACCAACGAACTACTTATTACATTTTATATTTCTTATGAATTTTTGTTTTTAATGGCTTATTGTTATTTTGTATATAATTATCGTGAATGTAATCAGTTATCAACGTTAACAGGATGGTTTACCAATTTGGAGTTTGGAGGAGTTTTGCGAGTCTTGGAAACCTCCTTTACAATTACCGATTTTTAGTGGGATTACATTTCCTTTTGAAGGGTAGGTAGTAGGTACCTAGTCTAAGTTTTTTTTTTGGAATTAATCATTTCGCTACCACCAATGAAAAACTGTACCCGACAGTCAGAAAAACATTCAATGTGAAACTAAGATGACAGTCATTTCAGTAGTAGGTACCTAGGTATGTAAGATTGGGGAAGAGACGTTTCCTTTCATATTTTTTGTGGCAGGTAGGTATACCTAGTTCCTTTCTTTGTATAAAGCTTATTTCCTTTCAATTGTTAATTTGTACAAAAAATATTTATAAGTAGGTAATTACCCAAATCTTATCTTATAGTTACCTACATGATTACATATAAAAATAATAGGTACAAATGAACTCACTTGTGCAGCCATGACGCGCTGTCGCTCGAGCACCAGCAGGCAGCCGGGGCAGCGGCAGTCGCGCCAGCGGCACAGCCGTTTGTGCCCCTTGAGGCACGATATCACGCCGTGGTTGCGGCACCGCGCGCACTTCGGCGTCCGCATCGCCTTGCGCCCACTGCCCTCACCCTCGCTCTTACTAATCTCACTTTGCATTTTATCGTTTTATCATCATCTATATAAAACGACTGTCTAAACGTTTTACATTTTGTTCCTGTTAATTGCACTACAATTTTAATTGTTAAGATGTTTCGTAACTACAAAGTTCTAAAACGGGTATTTAAATACAATGCGTACGCGCCCTCACTCTGAAAAATCTTTTCAGAGATTGACGGCATTGACGCTGTGCAAGTTTTTTCGAAGTAACAGTCGGCGGTATGCGTCGCCCCGCCCAGCGCGCGGCCATTGGCGAGAGCTTTGGGGGCGGGCGGCCACGCGGCACGGGGAGCTTTTGAAATGAATAGCTTTTTTTGACTTCCTTACAAAAGATAATTTAGTGTAATACAACTTAATCTATACATTCTATGCGTAACCAATACTACGCTGAATCAGTTGATGTTTTATTAGACGCCAAATAACAAGTGATGTTTAATGATATTTTATCCCTACATAACCGGGACTATGAAATCTGTTATCGGTGCGAATTGATGACAACTTTTTATATCATATTAATTCTGTATTAAAAGTTAAATGTTAAAGTTGATTTATCTAATTATTTTGACTAAGTACGCTTTGTTAATTAAGTGTTAGGTAGGTACCTACCCGCTTTAGACACTTTCCGGGGCAAAACATTTTTTTTATATTTTACATTTTTGATATATCAATGATTACTTTTTCTGAATAAGAGTCTGATTTATTACAATTCAATAAACAGAAAACTACATAGTAGGTACTTACTATAAAATACAAGAGAAAAACGTAAATAACCCGTTTTTTTCATGTCGGTAACCTTAGCTCAGCGTTTTCTGCTTACCTACCTACTTTCCCTATTTAGTTTAGGAATGCCAAGTGATTTATGTAGGTACATATTCACCTCCCGTGTGGTGTAGTGGTTAGCATTCCGTATCCCCCCCTTGCAAATTTCTCTGGGTTTCGACTCCCGACGAGACACAATTTTAAATGATGGATTTTCTGTTCTCAGTTTCCGAATGTGTCCTCGTCTTAGTGTGTTGTCCATAAGCTCGATGGAATCCAGGATAAAGTGAATCTTAGTGCAAAGCAACGTGTGTTCTTTATTAACTATTAGGTAATTTAAACTTTATTGCAACAATCTTAAATTAGGTTTACAAGGGTGGACTTATTGCCTTTCAGTATTGTCTACCAGTCAACCCATGAAGATTATCAGATCGATTTTATTATTGCTAACAATAACAACACATTGCGTCTTAGAATTGGAATATAGTAACGAATCTTGATTAATAATAAGAAACAGTAGCTTCTCAGAATACTTATTGCAGGTAAAATGATGATGTTGTATCGCCAGCATTAGCAAGCGTAACCAATACCCAATCTCGGACGACGATTGCCAATTAGCGCTCCAGTTTCATCTCGCCGCTGTCCGGCGCGATTTATTCCATAACTTTATTATTGTTTCTAGAATTTCAAAATCTCATCATGCCTTTGTATCATCTAGCTAAACGTGTCGGACACCTAAGTATACCTATTGTTTTGTTAAATAATTCATTGCAAAATTTAACAATTACAAAAAAAAATCGTTTTAGTTTGTAAAATTTATTAATGTCAAACATAATTACATGCAGTAACATTATCAAGGTACCTAGTAGCTAGCATAAAATACTCAAGTACAAAGACTAGGTACTCAATATTAGTACTACAATAAATTCCTAAAAATTATATCTACAAAATAACTAGATATACAATAATTTTAGTACTGAACGAATCAAGGATACAGCTTTTGAGAATTCACAGCGCGCTAGTAACACCATCTGTTGCTCAACTCGAAGTTAGTGGAGCCGGTTCACTTTTTTAGAGGCGACCATCTCAGTCCTCAGGGGTAGCAACGCATCTGTGACCGAATTGGAACAAGACTCACACTAATCATTACTAACTGGACAATACTAATATTAACTAACAGGACTAACTATCACTAACAGTCCTCACACTTATTAACAAACTAACCAACTAACATTCTAACACCATCTACTAATTGGACTAACCACCCTAGTCCCTAAATTGGGTATTGTTCTAAGTCGGTCACAATTGCCATGGGCGGCAGCGGAAGGGTGGTGCTGCATGCTCGTTTGCTACCTTAATTCAATAAAAAAAAACTACAATCCAAGCATTTGTGACAATTTTACACTAATAAGTTTCAGTCATTATATCATATCATTATCATTAATACAAATGAAGTAAATGGGTATAAAATTAAAATTCATACCTAAAATAGGTACATTTCTTAATTCATGAAAAATTTTCATTGCAATATATGATACCAAGTAGATACTTTTACATTTATTTCATAGAAACAACTTAAATTTTCATTATCCTCATAGAATGGAAGGGTTAAAGCCATAGTCCACCACGCTGTCCAACTCCGGACAGGCGGACTTCACTCACCTTCGAGTTTTGTGAATTTCCTTACGATATTTTTTTTTATCGTTATAGGTACTTAACGAGTGACATTAATTAATTGCTTAAAACGCTTATATTATATCCGAAAAGTCCGAAGTGCGTGCCCTAGTATTCGAACCCGAACCTGAAAGGATGCCGAATTCTTAACCTCTGTCAAGCTAACAAAAATTTACAAGTCAAAAAAACATTTCTCAGTTTAAATCTGCAGTGTTTACAAAATAAACAAACACTAATTAATATTGCAAGATTGGTAACAGTTAAAAGCGTGAACTCAATACATTCATGGGAACAGTGCATCTTTGTTGGGTGCAATTATTTGCGCGTTTGAGCGCACAAAGCGAGCCAATGATGCGCGCGCGCAACGCACTGTGCGAGTTTATGTTACGCGCTCGTCATTTTGCGGATGGGTGCATTTGATTAGACGATACGAATACGTATTCATTGCGCGGTGGCTATGCAATCTTTATAATTAAGCATATTTGCTATTAAATATAGGAACTTAATTATTGCATAAAGTACGCAGTCTTGGTTACAATGTTTACCTAACTAACATCTACTTAGATCGGGATTTTATTCTTGAAATCTTTACTCTATGCAACAATGACAACAATCGATAGTTACTGTAGATGTACGACACTAAACATTTTATTTACTTCAAACAATTACATCCATTTCAAATAATAAAAAAATCATTAACTTCAAAGGTGCTTAGGTTTAAGTACAAAAATAATTTTCTTTATAAAAAATACTTTAACAGTACTTACATTAAATATGCACTTTGGCGTGTCTTAACGATTGCTTTATTTCATTAAATAAAGTTGTATCTAATAGAATAGTTTATAGTTATGTATTAATTAATTATATCAATACGAATGATAGTTCTATAACAAAACTCGATAGATCTGTGTTTGGTCAGCAAATGATTTTATCACTATTTCCCTAGTTAGCATTAATAACTCAGGTACATATATGTACATATTACACCTAAAATATCAGTCCATATCGTAATAAACTACTTATCCGATTTTGATAATTTTTTACTACTTTTACTTTTTTCTACGAGTAGCAATTTAGGTAATTAAAAGCAAGTAAAAATTATAATCACAATGCGACTATTACTTCGGAGAAATTCGATTACAAAAATACATACCTTACAGTCCTACATACACCTACAATTTTTACGTAGGTACCTATATTATTTCATTGGAATACCATAATGTGAATATTTTTCTAGTTTTATTAATATTAGGAACATTTTGTTCGTGTATAATCGTCATCTACTTTTTTGAAGTAGTTTTAAAATGCAAAATATGACTTAACAAAGCTTGATACTCATGGTATTAAGTAGGTATTTCCTATGTAACCTAACCTAAAAAACACTATCTAGTCACCAAGGCACTTTATGGTACAATAAAACATACGGTGCGTGCGGTACCAATTTCTTCTGAGCGAAACAAGCATCCAACCATTGTTCAGATACTACCACGGCACTGGTGTTCCTATCGACTTCCTCGAGAAAGGTACCACTGCCTACCACTACGTGAGTAATATTGGCGGCAGTCGCCTCGCCCAATGTCGCACCGTACATTTGCGCACTCAAAGCGTAAAACGTATCCTTCACATGTATTGTACACTGACGCAGGAAAGAAAACGGATTTTCCGCGCCGAAAAGAATCTCGTCCATTTCTAACATTTCTCGTTTAGTTAGGTATATTGGCGGCTCCTAGAAATAATTTACAATCAATGAACTTACACGTAATTTAATAAAAATATTTTTAACTCATTTAAATTTATAAGTAAAGAATTGGAATGTTTAATCAAACTGAATTTTAAATCTACTCCTATTAAGACTTTACTTACCTAGATTGCTAATAAACATAATTTACAAATTAACAAAAAACCGAATAATCTACCAAAAACTCACAGTTTTCTCCATCTTGTCGAAGACCTTCCGCAGGGTGTCCTCATCCGTGTTATCCGTGAAGCTGTCCCCGTAGCGGTCGTAATGCACACCCAGGGCGAGCCGGGTGCGGGGGCTAATAGACAGCATGTGGAGCGGCGCGGGGGCAGGC
The DNA here is from genome assembly GCA_905404135.1 of Hesperia comma. Lineage (NCBI taxonomy): Eukaryota > Metazoa > Arthropoda > Insecta > Lepidoptera > Hesperiidae > Hesperia > Hesperia comma. The sequence continues at coordinate 17,853,992 of FR990014.1, read as the reverse complement.
GCGGGGGTGTCCGAGGGGGGCAGCGCGCGCAGCCACGCCGCGGTGGCCACGTCGATCTTCTGCGCCAGCGCATGCCGCACGCGCGCCGTCTCGCGGCCCGCTATCGAGCACCATGTGTCTTCACCTGGAAAATAATGTTACTGGCTATTGCCCACGTGGAAGTGTTCGATTTTCAAAAGTTCTTCCCGGACATTGCCTTCTTAGGGCCTGATTTACCAAGAACGATAACGATAACACATGTATTGTATGTATGTAACTGCTATACCTAAAACTTCTGGACCGATTTCTGCCAAGAATCATAGCTGAAAACCACCGCAAGGAAACTTGCTTGTGAATTACAAAAACCATATCGAAATCGGCCCATCCCTTTGAGAGCAACGATGCCACAAGCAAACACACGCATATTCACATGCCACGTCAAACTTATACCCCTCTTTTTTGCAACAATATAAACTCACCAATATTCTGCACATGTTTCCCGCTGTGCGACTCTATGATCTTAATGAGTTCCGGCTTGCTGCAGTCCGCGTCGTCGGACAGGACGCACAGCTTCCGGCCGGCCAGCGCGCGTGACGTCACCAGCACCTCGCCGGCGGCCTTTATTTATTTATTAGGGTTTCCAACAAAACATACTTTAATAATAATATATTATAAGCCTTATTTAAGATTTAAACTAAATGCTGTTTTAATTATAAGTAACCACGGCTTGCATCGTGGACGTGTTTAAAATTTAAATTAAGAAAGTCTGTAATTTGTAAAAAAATAAAATTCTTAAAAAAAGAAACGGAAAAACAAAGATTACATAAGTTAAAAGTTACCTTGGTCCGGAACTGCGCCCCCACTTGGATGGTGCGCTTGCGCTGTATCTTCACGTCCGCCAGGCTGTCCCCTATTTGGTCAGCGGTCACGCGCTTTGAACTTAGCTTCACGACTGGCGCTTTACTCTGATGTAAAACATTTTAAGAATTAGTTAAGTATCTAGTAAATTTTTTTGCTTTGAAGTTTTAAAGTCTTGTTCATTATATTTCTTCAGGCTTATTGATGAGTCATTTTTAATAATGCTTATTTCATTTACGAGTCGTTACCCCGTAACTCTTGATTGGGTGCTGCAATTCTTATAAGCCTTTTATTCGAACCATATAAAGCGCCATATCTGACGTATTTTTTTAATTACCTCTACTTATCGATTTTTAATATGTTATCCCTACTTATCAATTTTGAAGCCGGTTATTTTTGTGAACATAAAATTATAACGTAATCATAATTTTACTTACAGCAGCGAGCTGATTGAACTCGTGGAGCGTCATGATGTCGGCCACAGGTTTGTCGGTGCGCACGCGCATGACGCGCGGGAACCGCAGCGTGTACTCCGCGCCGTAGTCGCGGCTGCGGATCAGCTCCGTCGCTCGGACCTAGTGGACACATTCATACCATTGTTATAAGTACTAATACCACAGTTTGTGTTTCTTCTCAGGGCTGTCATAAGCGGGTGTGCAAGACGTGCACCTCACACTGGCGGCACACATGAGGGCGGGAAAATACCACAGCAGAGCGTTAAAGTAGATTTACTTTAACTATGTGAGATTGGCATTGAAACGACGAGAGGGGCGTGCAAAACAATTTCCCATGTGTTCGCCCATACAGCTAGCGGCAGCCCTTTACGGTAGCCCTCCCCCCCCCCACGCCTGCCGTGCGTACTCTTGTCTGCGGTGCGGGCACTGTACTGCTTGCGACGTTCCTGTATATTTATTGAGTTGAAGCTGGCCTTATATTATTGACAGGCGTTATATTATGAAGCAGGCCTGTATATTCATTGTCTTACCTCAAACACCAAGGAGTGGTCGGGCAGCACCCACAGGTCAGGCGTCTCCCTGTTGAAGTAGAGACAGGGCGGCGGAGGCGCGGCGCTCGAGCGCGTGAGGTGCGGCTCCAGCGCCGCCCACACCTCGGCCCGCTGCACCAGCGTCAGCCCCGTGGACACGCGGCCCACGCACACCCAGCGCTTGGCCTCACCTGGCAAATCGCAATAGCAGAGTCCGACGTCAGCGTCGATAGGTAAGAAATACCTAATAGAGCATCAAAAGTTGAAGTCAATTATTCGTTTTATTTGAGATAGCTCAAAAACTACTCGTCAGAATCTACGTATCAGATTCCTATGTCCAAGCACTGAGTTACACTAGATGAACCGTGTCAGCGGGCTTCGTTCGCTCGTGGGAGATTTTCTCACATAAATCCTGATACCGCGGAAATTCCGAGATAAAAAGACTTATATTGATGTACAACCTCTTCTATCTTCCAGTGAAAAACCCAAAAAACTCGGTGCAGCCGTTCAGAAGATTAGCCCGAACAAACCGACAGACAAAAATTTTAAAATCATGTATTTTGTAAATAACTATATGTACTGGCAAAAATCACTTAACCCAAACAGACATTCTACTTCATTTACACGTATAGATTAAAAAGCAAAAAACCCAGTAACCTACCCTCGGTGGCGTCGAGACAGGCGACGTGGAAGGAACGCGCGCCGCGCCGCGCGTCCGCCGCGTCGTCCGCGCCCACCACCGCCAGGTCCAGGTCCGTCATGGTGCCCTCCGTGTACTGCGCACACACACACACCGACGTGTAGGGATAACTCAAAAAGTGCTCGTCAGATGTCGCTCATTTAGCTCATAATGGGCGCTCCGATTTTTACCATTCTTTTTTATCCAAAAGCTGATGTTTATCGTGTGGTCCCATATAAATTTGAGCGAGGTATGACGAGTCGAATAATGCGTATTTAGTTGACCCCGACTGCGTTAATGTCGTTCTAATATGCTACTTGTTGATATTGAAGTCGTTATGTCGTTAAAAGTTATATAAAACACAAAAAAATTAAAAAACAATTCATATTTTCATCAATAACTTTTACATATATCTACTATTAAATGGGTACAACGTCTCACCTCAGGTTTAATCTTAAACCAGCCAGCCTTATTCCTGTTGGCGATATAGTATGAGTCGATATCCTTCACCACAATTCCCTCGGCCTGGTAGTCTATAGCGGTGTTGAGTGCTTGCAGAATATCGTCACTGCAACAGCAAATTTATCAATCAGGCAGGTATAATCATGCAAGACCATACGATATATACCTACTTATCTTTTGTTTAAGCAGGTGTAAACAGTTTGAGATAACCTAAACCAGCGCAATCTTATCTTTTACCTATCCAAGTATTTAATTTAAAAGCTGGACAAGCAACACACGCGAAATGTGAATATACCAACTTTTGTTTAACAGTTTTCCTTTCACTGTGATGTATCACACCCTTTACGGCTGTGAAGGCGGCGTCCAATAATTTGAGGCGCTCCCTTAGACACAACCCTCCCTTCTCCGGCGGGCCAACTAAAGACTTCCCGTTGTAAAACAAAATATCGAATACACAGAAACAAGGCTGATACGTCGACTTCTCGGTTAACTTCTTCACGTCGAACGCCATTCCTTAAACGAATATTTTATAAGTCGTTTACAAGCACTAAAAGCAAAATTTATTTAAAACTAGTAAATCCGCCCTCGCTTCGCTTCGGGAAACCAGTCCCTTCAAAAATCTCTATAAATTTTAACCATAGATGTAGCATACACTGACGTTTAGATAGATTGGAAATGCGAAAGAGCAAAACATAATGATACACGTATGGCAGAGCGAGATAGATAGAGGAAACCAATTTTTAGACGGCATAGCGGGCTTAGCGGGCACTTGTCAAAAATTGTTCCTCAATTTTCTCAAAATACTTAATTTAGTTTTTACATTTCTGTGTGGAATAACGTCCTTTGTAGTCTTAGGGCGTGGACCCATGTCTACGGTGCGGCGCCGTTTGCCGTGCTACGGTGCGGCGCCGCCGCCGGCGGATGGCGCGGCGCGGTGCCGCGCCGCGGCGTCGTGTGCTGGCGCGTGCACACTATTGTTTTGTCAGTTGGATCGAACCGACCGAACGTATTGAATGTATTGACAACACAATAGTGTGCACGTGCCAGTGCACGACGCCGTGGCGCGGCGCCGCGCCGCGCGATCTGCCGGCGGCGGCGCCGCACCGTTGCACAGCAAACGGCGCCGCACCGTAGACATGGGTCCACGCCCTTAATTAGTGATGGTTACTTGTCCGGTACCTGGATGTGACTCCTCTAGATATAAAAACCACCAGGAAGGCACACATTGACAAGGTGACATTGACAGCGGGCAATTCATTTTTGGTTTCCAAACAAGTCCAAGTGATACAATTGCCGATCTTTAGTTATATAATAAATCTATGATTTTAACAAATTATGTTATTCCGATGTCTAAACTATATTACTGCAAAGATTCATGAAAATCCGTTCAGTAGTTTTTGCGTGAAAGAGTAACAAACCCACACACACACACTCACATATATACCTTTAGATCCGAAGTATCGATATTCTTTATTCCATCCCATCATTTCACCGTCAAGGATGATACTCTTCACGTTCTCAGAAAAACACCCCTTCAGAAGAGGAGTCAACAGTCCAGATTCATATGTCTTCCCGTACTTATCACCGTATTTGTGACCTTTCCTCGAAAAATATTCAAATACTCCGTCTTCCATGTGCATCTAACAACAAAACAGGCATGATATATTATTGTTCACCATCACTAGGAATAGGTTATATCCAAGGGATAGTCTGTAGGTACTTTTGGACGAATTACAAATATTAAAGTGACAAATAGCTTCGTTAGAGGATACAAGCTAAACTTTGGATTATACAATACATTATACTTATTGATAAAAGTAGGGAATTAAATTTTTTATACCTGAAATCGTTCTCCGTCGAACTTTTCCTCCATTAAATAGGTTTTGTTTGGTAACAATTTAAAACTCTGCGTGATGTTGAGCCTTTCACACAGCATCGGTTTTACGGCATAAAATAATTGAATCCCCAACTCCAGCGGTCGACTTTCACCGTCTGCAAACTCTTCGCATACCTAGGTGGCCAAAAGTAAAGTATTAAAACTATCTGGCTTTATGCGACGTGTCTATTATAATTTATTAATTTTTATATATATTATTTATATATACATACCTAATTCCACAAGTGCACCTCACACAGCTACTACCCGAAATGCATGAATGTACAAATTTCAAGTAGGTACAAGACGTGATAACTGTGTCACATACCTTCTTAATATCGGCGCAATTATCGAATAAATCGGGTGCATCTGGGTGGAAAGCGGCCAATATCCTGTGCTCGCTCATTCCCAGCCTCATGTCTTTCAATATAATCCGCAAGAACCACACGAACTGATCAACGGTTAGTCGTTTGAATGCGGAACTCAATGCAAAGTCCAAATTTGCTGAAATTATATTTTATTCTTTGAAGCATAAAACTAGTATTACTTAGGAATATAAATATCTATAAAGTAAATGTACGATTATGTACACTTTTAAGTAATTCGGTAGTACCTACTAGGTTGTGTACATGTATCGTAACAGCAACGACAAGAAACGGGGACTACACCCGCAGATCATTGGGCTCTGTTACAATTTAAGAAAATGAGTTATCAGAGTGGTTTTAACGTCGGAATCCCGAACCGGGAAGCCCGCTATCAAATCCTGCTCACCTTTGGTTTGTAAAAAATATTTTCAAATGAGAATTTAATTTTCACACGCTTCGATGAAGGAAATAATCGTGAGGAAAACTACACGGCTTAGTGCTCCTTAATGTTCTCAAAGCAGTGTGTACCTAATCTGCCAATCCCCACTTATCAGCGTGGTGACCTACACCCCTCACATTCTGAGAGGAAACTCCGAGCCCAGCAGTGGGACAGTTATGGGTTGCGATAATGATGATGGCTACATTAATGCACGAAACTACATCATAATATAGGTTTAGTATATATTCAAAATTCTTACTTTTATTTCCCTCTGATGGTGCCATTTTATCTAGGAGATCGTTGACGTTACCAATTGTTAAACTACTCGACGTCTGTGACATCCTGGTTTTCAGAACAAAATAGGCAACGCCAGCGAAGTCACCATCGTTTGTGGTATTCGGCACGGAACGAAAGTTTTGCAATTTTTGAGCGTCTGGTGACTGTTTCGGTAGTGATAGAACTTTAACCAAAACTTCCCCGAGTCGCTTCTCCTTCAAATTATACGGATTTCTTTCTCGATCACGGTGTGGTAACAACAACCTTAATATCGGATATAATGAAGAATTCTGAAAATGTTTCTTTATGATTACGGAAATTATGGAAAGCCGTTTTACAAAAAATAGACAGCATAGCATATTTTTTACCTTTAATACCTAAAACCTACAACTGTATTTGGTCTGTCTATCTAGATCTAGGGCCTAGGGATATAAGTATTAAAAATCTACAAGTGGTCATAACAGGGCCAATAGAGGCCAAACAGATTAGTAAATATGTATTGTTATTTTATTTATTCGGTTTTCAGTTTATTGCTGGAAATGTAACTGGCGCATGTTTCTTTTTATAGTTGATAGGTGACAAATTTTGCAGGCGACTTTCATAGCTGTGTGTGCACATTAATTTAAAGCTGGGTAGCGAAAAATTGCCGAGTAATATTGTAATGTTCTCGACTTTCAGAACAAACTAATCGGCCACAATCAGCCAATAGAAGACTTTACTAATTTGTGACTTTACCCACCTTTTGGTCTGTGACACTAGCTATCTTTATCTTAATATCATTGAAATAATTTGTCAATAGTTTGTCTTGTTCTTGTTTTTGTTTTCTTTTTTTCTGCAACTGCTTCAGTATTACGCACATATCTTCAAACGCAATATCATTAGCAGGTACTTTTTCAATAGGCTGCATTTTATTTCTGCAAACAAACTTACCTTTTTATCTGAAATATTTAATAGCAACCTAAAGTATTTTTTCTTTCACCTACAGATTGCCTTAAAGTTATAGACGGTATTATGTAGTTCAGTACCTACTTGGTGAGTACAGGGGAAAAGCAAGAAAATTACTATCGATAAAATCGCACGTTCTAAGATTGGCTGAGGTGACGACATTTCGAAGTGAGAATTCGAGTGAATTCACTCCCATCAATAGTAATGAAATACCTTGTTAATTTTTCTCATTATTTAATTATTCTGAAGGGGAGGAGGTTCCATTCTTTGTGGAGTAGACTATCGTAAGGACTAAATAACGGATAAATCTTAATGTTATTGCTCTATAATATGTATTACCAATACTTGCTTAACTGGCTAATTACGACAAGCTTCTCAGTAGTAAATAAAATCAGTCGTGAATTTGTGACATAATATTTTCTTATTTATTTATTTATTACACTTTATTGTACACCACAGTTACAAATAAAGAAATTATGCTACAATTCACGCAAGTTGTGTACAAAAGGCGATCTTATAAATATTTTTTTACTTGTCCTGCTTGAAATGTTGGACAATCATATTTTATTAATACATACAAATAATAATATATCCTCTCCATTCCAATAAATGATGTAAATGTTAAATGATCAAAACACTTTTAAAAACTCAAATTATTTACAGAAAGATTTATAGCTTCAGCTAAATTATTAAGGATATAACAAAAAGAGTATAAATCAATTTTATCATGTATTTTAATTACACAACAAGATATTTAAACATATATTTCCTTGCCATTTCTGGAGACTGGTCTTTGTATAAAATGTATAGATTATATGCAGCCTCCTTGGTTAAATTTATAGAACCATGTTCTGGGCACTCTGCTATGGGACCACAAGCTAAAGCTCTTTCATAGTATTCCATAGCTAAGTTGTTAATATTCAACATCTGATAAGCCCTTCCCATGTTGTAATTAGTTTCTTGATCACATTTCCTTAACTGTGTATAAGCTTGCATATATGACATGCCCTGCAAAATTAAGTGATGATATTTATCTACTGTTCTTTGTGCAGCCATTACTAATATAGAAATTGATATAAGAAAGGCTGATATGGGTTCCTTGAATTTCTCATGATACTCCAAAAAATATTTCAATGCTACTAGATATCTTCCAGATGTCAAAAAATTGTTACCCAAGAAGAGATTTCTTAGTATATTTTGATCTTTAAGGAACAGTCTTGAGAGGAATTTACAATGGGTATTTTCATCTAACAGATTAATAACTAGATTCAACAAGTTCCAAGCTCGAGTGCTTTGGTTCTTTTGTACAAACTCTCTAATGAACCTAAAGGCATTCTGATAGTCATTATTAAGTAGGCAAGATTGAAAACAGTAGAATTCAATGTCCAAACGATATGACGGTGCTTTTTTTGAAAGCAAAGCACTAAATGATAATCTCTGCATCACAATATATTTCTTATGAGCACATGCTATTGATAAAAGTTCCTTAAATAATTCCCATTCTTCTTGTGGGCTGAGTTTAAATGTATCTGTTTCATCAAACTGCAAATCATTTTCATGATGTGGATTTTCTCCACGCAGTGTACGGAAATCATGAATCAGTTCTACTCCTCCCTTAGTTCTTCCAGCAAGTTTAAGTTCTTCTGGATGTCGAAATTTTGTGAGTGATTTAGTTAATAAGGTTTCTCCTACTTCTAAATATTCTAGGGGTCTGTTATATTTTTTTAATGCTAAACATTGTTCATATAGCAAGCTGGCGTTGACTACATATTTGTAATCTTGCCGTAAGATATTTAAAGCATCATCTATTTGCCCATTCTTCTCAAGTATAGCAAACAGTTTTCTTCTGGCATCTGGATGATGTGGAGCATGTTGTAAAACTTTGTAATATGACTCAATAGCATCACTTTCTCTTCCTAAGTTGTTTAGGCATTCAGCATGTTTTAACCAGACAGCCCCAAGGTCAAAGCTTGTATTTTTGACCAGGGGTTCCAAGAGCTGCATTGCCATTTCATGATGTCCCATTGATGAGAATGCTTCCTCTATGTCCATATACAAATCCCCAGCTTTCTCTACATCATTGGTTAAGAAGTCACTAAGTAATGTTTGCACTAGACTCAATGCTCCCAGGTGTATAAAGCAAATTAATAATTTACTTTTTAAATCGATAGGTAAACTGTTTGGTATAGAACAATTTAGGTAGTTTGTTTGTTCCTCAATTTCGCCATCATCATTTTTGATAGTTTGTATCTCAGCTTCAATCTCAATTCCCACAGTAGCTACAAATACATCAATACATTTCTGATACTGTTTCATCGCAATAAGTAATTCCAGGTATATATTTATGTCCTCCATTGTAAACAATGAAGAGCATTTATCAAATGCAATACTCATGACATCAATGGCACGGTCAAGCTCCCCTGTGTTGTGGTATAATGTTACTGCTAGTTTGGCATATTCCATTATTATTTTCCCTTCTGTTGGTGGTAACGAAGACACAATTTTATGATAGCATTTCACTCGTGTTACATTCAAGTTGTTTAGAGGATATTTGATTTCTTCCAATGAGTTCAAGAGATCTAATCTCTGCATGTGAATACTAATATTATGAGGGTCAGCTTTAATAGCTTGTGTATAACATAGCATTTCTTGTTTAAAATCTTTTCTTTTCTTCAATATTTCAGCAATTCGAAGCCATTCATTTGCATCAGATCCACCGAGATGAGCAGCCAATAATGAAAACTGAAGTGACATTTCCTCGTTGTTCTCATGAATATGTGCTAAAGTTTGATAAGGTTCAGGAGCAGTAGGCACCTGTTTGATTATCTCGTGGCACATTTTTTCAGCAGTTTCATAGTCTCCTCGCACAACTCGCAAGTTGGCTTCACCCATCAATCCCGTCAAAACGGCAGATAAGCGTGTATATTTACGTCGCCTTTGGGCCGGTTTACAGCTCGTGTTAGATGTTAATTTGGCGTCTTCGTCACTCATTTGGTTCAGCTCGGAAGCTGCATCATCATCTTCATCATCGTCCTCGCCGTACCACTCACTCGAATACTCGGCGAACGACATTTCGCCATTCAAGAATTTATTTGTCAATAAATTCTCGATGTTCATATCATCTTTTCTATTTTCATTAGACGGACCGGCTTGCATATCATCCATTTTATATGCAAAAAGGAGTAAACCGTAAAACCAAGCAACCTCAACCCAAAGACTGCAAATTAACAACAGTATATCGCCTATCCACACAAAATGAGGCAAGTATAATAATATTCCACTTACTGAATGATAGTATAGTATGCGGTGTCTTGAAGTCTTTGCTATTTGTACATAATAATTTTTTAAAATCCTTCCTATTTCATCACAATTATTTACTTTTTGTCATTGAGATACTATGTACCTACACTCTTTGTAAACATCAATGCTTTTTGTATGTTGTCAATTGTTTTTGTTGTCACCATAGAGAATAGAGATAATACAATCATAGAGATAGGAATATGGAATAGGTAATGAGTCAAACGCATAGAGATAGGAATAAAGTCAAACGTGAGTCAAACGGCTCAATTAAAGTGTATTCAATTTGGTAGACTCGCTTGTCACCTTGTCAGTGTCATTTGAATTCCTTAGTGATAAAGTGCTCACGAAAGAACATAAAATTATGCCGGTTTGTGCTATAAAATTGTGTCGCAATTATACAGGAAAAGCGTCTAATAACAAGAAGATTACTTTTCATAGGTAAGTTTTTTTAAATTAATCACTATGTTTAGCGGACGACAACAAGTACAGGTTATTTTATCCATCCGATAATCGGACGATTAAGTTTATCTTATTCATCCGATAATCGGACGAATAATTAAATTTTAATCATCCGCTTAGCGGACCACTAGCCACCGCCATGTTTATATAAAACATGATTTTTTAATTCGTTTAGGTCCAACATTAGCAGGTGTTGCCTTATTATTACTTGGGGATTTGCCGAATTTACGGAAGATAAATTACAAATAAGTAACTGATTTTAAACTTTTATCATCGCGGATTACACACATTTTTACTATAGGGAGGACGGATTTAAATTAGCACCAACATGGAATCCAGTGGCACAAATTAGATAATACAGATGTTAATTTTCATACAAAGTGCCCAAAAACAACTCACACATAGATACCGTTCACATACACCAAAAATCGGAACAATCGGATCAGGTGGTAGAGCCTAGAGTTCGCCCGGGGAAGTACCGGGCGGTGGTACTTCCCCGGGAAAACTCTAGTTGTCAAAATGACAATAATAACATGAGCGTTACTATAGTTACTGTTGCCTGTGCTGTTGCCATAAAAAAGAAAACTTTAGCGCCCTCATGACAGGTTTTTTATTTTCCTGGTCAAGCAATACATAGTATTTGTATTTGCTTATATTTTGGGTTTCAGAATTCCTACGGATATCGTATTGAGAAGTCGCTGGAGAGATATCATACAGAAGACACGAAAAGAAGATTACTGGACACCTCACAAGACTTCAGTAGTGTGTTCCGAACATTTTTCCGATGATCAATTATATGTTACAAAAAAGGGGTTTCGACGACTGAAGAATGGAGCACTACCAAACAAGGTACGTTATTAATTCATATTATAGTGCTTAGGTCAAATGATAAGTTGAAAAAATACGTAAGGTTCTTGAAAACACACTTCAAACTTAGACCAGAGCAATTTTCATATTTTAATGATCAAAAAATTATGTTGTTACAGTGTTTGTTTTTGTCGGGGACTGAAACAGAATCCTCGACAAATGTAAAACAGGTAAGTAACAGTGCCACAACCTAGCCGACTTAAATAATTCAGTCTTTATTAATTAACATTACTTTTAATATAAAACATTTTCAACAGGGCCTATCCAGTTCTAAGGAGGTTGATATTCACGAAAGTATTGAACCTAAACTTTCATCCTCTGTAGAGCCAATGAGTGACGACCCAACCAACGTTTTAGAGGATTTTTCAGATTTGGAATCGATATTTGATACTCCACGCGAAGCAAAGTTACGCCAACTGTTACGTCGCAAGATATTACTGGAAAGAAAACATAAAGCTGTTATTAATGCATTAAGAAAACAAAATATTCGTTTGAAAAAGAAAAATGAAACTATGAAATGCATTATCAATTCTTTGAAAAAAAACAAAGATTGATTAATGAAGATGTACATAATGTCCTAGAAGAAAATTTATTTGCTGGTTTTATTTGAATTTGAATTTCGCCGGAATTTCGTATATTTTGTTTGACACTGCACTTTTTATTACCACGTGGTTATAGCTTTTTAGGAGAAAATTTGAGCCATGTCTCCTACATCCCAACACGTTGACTAAATGGTACTGTAATATTCATGGTCCCCCAGAAATCACTGTAGATGCTTATCTAACATTGAAATCCAAAAGAGAGCTATCTCATAAAAACCTAATCTGCGCGCTAATTGCAGATAAACTTGTTATCCGACAGCAAAAATGTTGGGATAATAAAACCCTCATAGCTTGTTGACATCGGTTTTGGTCCTGATGAAAACATAAACACAAAGGCTTCCGAGGCATACTTTTTTATACTGGTATCACTTAATGGGGCTTGGAAATTATAAATTGCCTATTTCCTTCAGGCGTTTGTTAAAAAGTTATATCCTATAGATGAGTCTAGGAAAATGCTACGATGTAGGAGTTGAGTCTTGTCTCTTACTTTTGATGGACATCCTACAAATATTTCCGTAATGGAAATGAAATGTAATGTGGCGTATTTAAAACCAAAATTAAAGCCACTTTATGCCGAATATGATGTCGCCGTGTTCTTGGATCCCTGCCACATGGTCAAAATAATAAGAAATCACTTAAGTCCACAGAATGTTTTTAAAATAAAAAATAAATACGATGGGAACACGTAAAAAACTGCGTGATTTATGTACAAAGTAAATCTGGCTTACACCTAGTTAGTAAACTATAAAACAAAAACATATTTATATCATTAAATAAATAATGATTGTCAAAGTTGCAGCGTCAGTACTTAGAAGAAGCGTTGCAAAAGCCATAAAATTTTGCCGGGAGGAATGAAATATCTCAGGTTTCGAAGAACTCAGATACCGAAGCGTTCATCTTGTTAATAAATAATGTTTTCGATACTTTCAATAGAAGAAATCTTAGTCATCATAGGTTTTGCCGTCCATTATTAATATTTAATAAAGAGGAGATATTTTATTTGTTAGATACAGCCAAAGAATGAATTTTTAAATTAAGTGTGAAAGTTTGGAGAAAAAGAAGTTATAAAGAAGGAGAACATTCAAAAACAATGATTTCAAAAACATATACATCTGTTTCGAAATCACGGGCATTTGCGGGATTTCTGGGGTTGTTGATTGATATCGAGAGTTTAAGAACATTGTATGACTCCTTTATTACCACCAAAACCCTTACATATCTGTCGACATAGCGTTTAAGCCAAGATCATATAAAATTACTTTTTAGTGCTATAATAAGGCATGGAGTTTATAACATGATTGGTGATGCATGATTGGTGATAGGTTGGATTGAAGATACAATACAATCAATCTATTAGGTGATTTAGGCTTCTCAGTATTGGCAAAATTGGGAGAATTGAGTTCGCTGATGTCTGGCAACCCTGCCTCCAAGTCAAGTCCAAATACTTAGGTCTGTGATCATCCTGTCAAGTCATCAAATTGAATTCATTGGTGACATTTGACATTGATGTAAGTTGTCTTTTTTTAGACTTCGTTATGTCTACATTTCTCGATTTTCTGTAATTTCTGCTAGGTAGTTGTCTGAAAGTGTTAAATGACGTTATGTGTTTGTTGTTTATCTTATTTCATAATTATCAGAATCTTTAAAAATCCAACATCACTTAAATGACTCCCAATAAAATAAAATAAAAATCTATTTTCATCAATTGCAAGGTAAACTTAATTAGTTTAATAACCATTTGTATTCTAGATTGACCTTATTTATATTTTTTAAGTTTCTTTTGTTTTAAACTCACTATAAATTATTTAGTTAGATTATCTTTCTACATTTAAGAAATGTTATAGATTATAAAATTGCCCATTAGAAATACGTAGGTATAGTACATATAGTACCTAGTTTTCAACCTCAGGTACGATTTCCTTTTATGTAGAGGCTAAGGGCTCATTCCCACGGCATACGTCTTTGACGATTCGTCAAAAAACACGATACGTCTTGACGGATGGACGTTCACATTGAATACGGAATCGTGTTTTTTCACGATTCGTCAAAATATCCGCATTGAAGTTCACACACAAACGCATACTAAACTGTGCGCGGATCCGTCATAATCATAAAACATTCACGATTCGTGATTTGTAAAAGACGTATCCGTATTCGTCTTTTTTCACGATTCGTCAAGCGTGTGAACATGAGTATTTAAAAAGCATTGCCGTCGTCAAAAAAAATAACGAATCGTGAAAAAAGACGATTCGTGAAAAAAGACGATTCGTCCTCGTGTGAATGAGCCGTAAGGCAAACATGTACGTATATACTTTGGATGGCTATAAGTTGTAAAGCAAGCAGTAAGTTGCAAATTTTTATTAGTCATTCACAAATATGTCTAATGTGGTTTCTTTGTCTCAAGGTATTTGATATTTGGTTCACAAATTGAAATGTGTGAAACACTTCAAACTGTAAATGAACAGTATGTTGATATTGGAAATGAAAGCAATGTTTTGGGTGAAGATGAATTTGAATATTATGAGCCTGTTGAGGCTAGTCTAATGGATATGCCTGTTGAGGTAAAATTTTGTTGTTATTGTTAAGAAACAGTGGATTAGATAAAATTCTAAAAAAAACTTGGAAAAAATGTAATCTATTTAGAAAATAAAACAACAATATGAATAGTATAATATTTAATTAAGATTTCAAAAATAAATTTAAGATCATTGTCCTTATTGTTGGGCTTATATTTTTTTTCATTTTCAGATAATTTTGAAAATATTAACATTTTTAGATGTAAAGTTCTTAAAGGATACTGTTAGTAAAGTTTGTAAACGATTTGAAGATATTTTAGCTGATAATAGCCTGTGGAAGTATTGGGTCCATAGCAAAATCAAAGGTTGTTACCCCCCAATACCAAAATTGAAGATACATGATGAAATTCCTATCGATTGGGAAGAAGTTTGTATTGAAATTGAAGTTGAAAGAAAAAAATGGGTAGATGCAACTCAAAATTTTAGACACATAGTTGTGAAAGATGTGCATTATGCGTCTGTTGACACAGTGTTGTTAATCAAGGTGGGTGGATATAAGACAACCATTATGTGCCTAACATAATTATTATGTGATTGAAGTTTGACAGTGGTACCTAACTAATGTTTTCAGGGTGGTGAAATGTGTGTGTCTGGAGGCAGAGATAGAGGTCTTGCTCTGTGGAATATTATGGACTTCAAACCCCTGGAGTCCAATAAAAGAGTTGAATGTCCTTCACCCCTTGCAAATACAAAACCTAAATGTATTATTCATGATGCTCATTCAGGCTGGGTTTGGGATCTTACTACAGATGATTTAGAAAACACATCTATGATTTACTCTGCATCATGGGATAATACAGTTAAAGCTTGGGACATACAAACTGGATTAGACTGCATACAAACATTTAAGTAAGTGTGATTTTTTATTATTACATTATATTGGTTTGGGTAAGTGTCAACAATGCTATTTAGTAGCTATATTTAAATTGAAATTTAAAATCATTTGTTCATGTTGGTATCCCTGATACACTTACGCCATAATTTTTTTGGTTCTATGGCCATTTTGGAAAGGTGTTTTTTTATTCTAAATAATGTATTCTATTTAACTTTGTAAAGGCATAAGGCAAAAGAATAAAAGACTTTTATATCATACTTGCTCAGTAACTAGGGATTACTATGGTGGAAAGTCTCCTTGTAAGTTGGTGTTTGCAATTCAAGGCAACATTACGTCGCACTATGCTTGAATTGTAATGTTCACATTACAGTTCAAGCTATGCAAAACTCCTTGGTAAACAATCTCTTTTCTTATAAAATGGTAAGAAAACTTTTTACTGAAAAAAAAACACTGAACATTTTCATAATTGCAGCAATGTTACTATAATTAATTATAATAAGTAACCATTTTTTTCTATTTTTTCTCTAAATTTGCTAATTATTCTAATTAAAATTTCATTTTGCATTACCAATGTTTTATTTACCTCACAAGAATGATATAAAGTAGAATGCTTACCTCGGTTGCAAGTAGCTATTACACCCTCGAACTATATTCACCCTCGCTCGCTGCGCTCGCTCGTGTGACTAAATATCTCGGGTGCACGCGATTCATTAGCGCCCTATGCGAGCTGCGCTCGCACTGGCGCCAAATTGGATCTTGTTCTGTAATAGCTTACTTACGTCCCTTGTGTAACAATCTACTATTCCACTATTATACTTTTTTATAATATTATATTTTTTTATGTACACAACCCTAAGTGAACAAATCATATTATGGTATATAAGTGGTTATTGCTGTGCCCTCAAATTATTACACCAAACAAATTATATGTTAACTACTACTCTGGGAAATGGACTTGTGATTAAATGGGAAATAATTGGTTTTATAATAATGTTTTCATATTATGTATGCTTCATATAAAACTTCCTTACTTTACAGTTGTGGCATGTCGGCACTTTGTGCTGTAACCTGTGATAAAATAGTTCTGGCTGGTTTATACTCAAAGAAAATCCTCTCATTTGATTTGAGATCTGGTGCCTCTCCAATAAATTCATATAAGGCGCACAGAGGTCCAGTTTTGTCAATGAACTGTTATAACAATATGATTGCATCGGTGAGTGAGGATAAAACATTAGCAATATGGGATAGAACTGCAGGAAAGGTATTGAAAAGTGACATTAAAATACCGACTGATAAAGGTTATCCTGTTTGCATCAACTGGAAAAAAGGAGCATTATATATTGGAGACTCAAAAGGGTGTCTGCATCTATTCAATCCCGAAAACCATGAATTTGTCACATCATATGAAATATGGCCAGAATCTTCTGTGATTGAACCTCCGAATAAAATAGCAGGCTGCTATCAAAGTGATGGAAATATAATAGTTTGTTCTGATAGAGGGGAAATAAAATTTCTATATAATTCAAATCCTCCACAGTCATATTCTCTTATTCAAACAAGCACTTTTGATGTAACTCAGGTAAGGAAAAAAGTAGATAAACAAACATATTATGTACTTTTATCTAACTTAATTTTTATTCATTTGAACAACAAAGAAGAATACTGATGTTAAATGGTCAGTGTTGCCCATGAAGTTCAGTAACACGAAATACTGTTACATTGTCTGCCAAGCAAAATAGTGGTAGGTAGCAGATAAACTTAAAGGGCAAGATAATTATTATGACTTGCCTAATAAGTATATTGAATATTATAATCCTCTTGCAAAGCCACACTTTCAAGTAGGCAGGCTTTTATCACTTCTTACAAAACTGTTCCTCTGGCATGTGACTTTAGACAGTATAATATTCTAAGCTGTCGAATACTGCAAAACTTCAATATTTGCTTTAAATCTCTGTATGTAATAATAAAATTTTCTTTTTACAGTTGCGGTATCTAAATGGTATTTTAGTTACTGGCACATGTGATTCTGCATTGGAGTTCTGGATTCCCAAAGATAAATTTGTTGATCTATAGCATATGGTTTTTAAATGGCGATGGAATAACGATATTTTAATAGGTGTTATTTAAATACAGTTTATAGAAATATTTACAAGCTTATCAACAAAACTTAAAATAATAATATTTCAATAAAGTAAATAAATAATAAATGTAATGTTTCAAAAAGATAGAAATATTAATATGAAAGATAGATTCTTAACTTATGCTTTGCATTATTGTCTTGCATAAAAAAACTAATTAATAAGACTGACGGTCTCCCAATCAAGTGTGATAAGCAATACATATTACATTAATGTAAATTGGCAGTGCCTCATTGTCGCAGCTGCGTTTGATGCAATTTATTCTGCGACCGAAATTCGAATATTTAAAATTAATTTATTCCAAATTGCAATGTTTCATTTTGGCACAATTAATAAACCGTATTTATAAATAAATCCTGCAACATCACACTTGTAAGGGAGAGACTGATTAGAAAAACGAGTACTAGGTACGTTAATTTGTGCTGGATCGATAAATTCGATAATGAATGTGTAAAGTATGATCAGAAAATTTAGAAGTCGTAAGGACTATCTAGGTGAACTGAATTTAAACTCAAATTGCATTCGAGATAAAAAATGTAAAGAAGTGCTGAAATAACAAATAATTTTTTTGTTTGGGTTGGCTTCAGTACCCTGCGGCAGGAGTATCTGGGTGATTTTGCCTTTAATCGATAAGTATTGATGCCCCAAATCATAATGTAATTGCATTTCGTGCGGAAATGCGTCGTTTTATAAAAACCTTAATTTTAATTTTAGAAGTTACTTAAAACTTAAGATAAAAATGTCTTGCACGTAGCACCAGTAGAACCATAGTAATTGTTGTCTTTGTCTTTTGTAAAGCCTGACCAGTAATACTAAAAACCTGCATTGAGGGCGCTTAATTTACCTTTTTTATAGCAACGCTCAGAAAACTTTTCTTTCACAACTATGAATAGTTTTTGTCACGTTAGCACAAAATAATCACTCAAAGCCACAAAATAAGCCACGACAAACAACTCATTGACAAGCAATTTACGAGTGACGTTTAGAAAGTAAGTGTTGCAAGTAAAACAAATTAGTTCCATGAGCTTACCGTAATACATCAAGGTTTCCTATATTCATGGTCAGGCTTTAGGCCGCGTTCCGTAACTCGACCAAAACGCCCAAAACGACACTTTTTCATAGTAATTTGAACGTTTTGGGCGTTTTGGTCGAGTTACGGAACGCAGCCTTAAAAACACAACACACTGTTTTGATTATTCTTGAAACGTCGTTTTGACAGTGACATTTCTTTGCTGACTTTTTTATCTCGAATTGTACTTCAGAGAATGTATAAATTGTATAACTTCAAAATGAACTTTTTTACAGATTTTCTTTTACACAGTAATAGAACTTAACCATACATAAGTTAATATTCAATATAAAATTACTCTACTGAAATGTCAATAACTCTATAAAGTAAATTGAATGTGAAGTATGTAACTTAAATAACTATACCACATAGTATTAAGTATTGTAATAATTCCAGTTTAATAGACAATTTTTTTCTACGGCTGATGCCACGAAGTTACCTAGGGCCAAGTCTAAACTAGACACACATGTGATTGTCAGAAACGGAGACTCACAGTGAAACCGCACTATAGCAGAGCGAAAAATAACGGCGCAGGCGTTTGCCAACTCATTAGAATCGACACGGCAGCGTTACGACGATTTCTCTTTAACAGCAACGCAGAATCCACACACCATTCATCTTTTGATGATGAATAGCTTTTATAGAATATACCTACATGTAATGCATGTACATGTACATGTGTCTTTTTTGTGTGAAAATCCAGAATAAATTGAATGGCCTAAGAAACGTTCTATATGGAATTCTGATTTCTTTCCAAAGCTTTTGGAAAATCAAAATTTTTTAAGAATTTCAAAATCTTAAATTTGTAAATGTGAGGATACTACCACCCTGTCATTCTGCGCAACGCCACTTTTGTACTGTTTCACCTTTATAACTTGAAACAAGCGAGGCTTATAGTTGTGAAAAATTGTTTAAGATCACGGCATTTTTGTCTACCTATAGTATAGGGTACAATTTATTTTATTATGAGAAAAGATTTCTTGCTTTCGAACGACTCAAACGAAATTGAATTGAATTTGTATTGTAATTTAAGAAAACGTAGTCCATCATTTTACAGAAATTTTATACTATTACTTATTTTATATTATATCGTCCCTACGTAAGACAGTTTCTAGTACCGATGTTTTTAAGTTATTACATGGAACTGATTGAATACTTGTAAACCAACTACATTATATTACATTGATATCGTACACAATTTATAAAGTTATCCTTTGTTTTCTGAAAATTCAGCTATTTTGCAGAGTTCCTACACTGTTTATTTAGAGAAAATTCAAATTTATATATATTATGTTTTTTAAGAGGCTTATCGTCATTGGAATTTGGGATGAAATATGTACTTTATGTCATTTTCACTAGCAAATTCATAGCGTGACTCTCTGTACTATAATCACTTTTCATAAGAATTTTGCGATTTATCAGTCGTTCAAAGATTTGAACTTATATTGTACATTTTACAGAGATTTAAAAAACTCAATAGTAAATTCACATTAATATTGTTACGTTTCTTAAGTATAATAATGGGTAAATCATATTGTAGAAGTACAAAGTAATAAAATTGTATTTTACATCTATTTCTGTTCTGTTGAGTAAATAATGTAGGGTAGCAATTAAATTGAATTCTTACCTGCCTAGTGTAGTGTATGCGGTATCTAGTGATTTTTTTATGTTTAAATTATATAGGTAGGTTAAAATTAACTGTACCTTTTTGATTAACGTCGTTCTATTTTCATGAGTGTTAAAACCGTGTTTGTCTTAATTTAATAACTCTGTGATATACATTCACCATTATTTAATTAACTTATTTAATATGCATGCTCTCTTATTACTTAAATATTTCATTAAAACATTTTAACATAATTTATTTTTTTATTTACTGTCAAATAAATCTTAGTCAATGAATTGTACAAGCTCCCTGGATGTGTGGCATTCGGCCACAGTTCGGCTTTTAAGTTATTTCGTCCTAATTACGTATAAACTATGAAAGAAACTACCGTTTTCGCAGTACTAAGACATAGGGTCCTCCAATAAATTGGTCCATCGCTTTGTACTTGGGTGGCAACGGTTTGCTAACGCCCCTGGTTTACTATTAGTGAAGATGATCTCTCAACATCAGGAGACCCATCTAGCGTCGCTTGCCGTCGCCTTGTACAGTTTGCACCATCAATGGTGCAGATGAGACCTGCTTAGGGCTTGAAAAAATGTAGATGATTGTGGTGTGATAAATGGTGATGATGTAACAATGCTTACTAACTTGCCTTGATACTTCTATTCTATAGCGTGTATAAATGCGAGTATACCAGCAAGCCCAATTATATTATTTACGAGACGATTCGTTTATGAATTCGCTGTCGTAGTTTATGAGGTATAGTTATTTAAGGGATAGAGTTATTTTTATAACGATATCACGATAAGTGTAAACAAACATAACAATTAATATCGCAGAGTACTCGTATTTAACGTAAACGAACACATAGTTTCATAGTCGATAATATCGATATTATAGAAATATAGGTAACGGAAATCGATTCGAGATGGCGCGACGCGGCGTTAATCAAGGATTCGTGCTTTATCAACGCTCTCAAAACATTATACTTATTTTATATTATTTATATGGGTTAGGTATTATGGAACTCTCAGATGAGTAATCTTTTCTCTATGTCTCAGATGCTTAATTTGTAGATTCGATTCGAACTCAGGTAAACAGGGTGATTCTCGGTGGTCATCATGAGGTAAACACACAATGGATGGACAGTGTGTGAAATGGATCGAGTACGAACCTATGTTGTGTTGTGTTCATAGATTAATATAGGTTGTGTTCTTGGAAATATTAGAAGATTTACACAATAGAATTAACCCATTAAAACAAGTAAATTTTTCTAAAAATTAAATAAACCTTTACTCGTTAGTGTTACCATATATCTGTGGTGTTACCGTTTTCCCTACCTAAATATTTGCTTGCTTTTAAAATTAAAATTTAGTTTACGGTTATTGTTTAAACAATACGAGTGTTATCTATTCTAAATTAAAATACTATATTTTGGAACTTTTTATAGATATAATCTTTAATTGGTATACCAAAACTCAAATTCCAAGACTCCAAGGCACCGCTCCGAGGCCTAAAACAAAAGTTTAAAAAAATGGCTGAATGAATGTTGTCTAACTGTCAAATTTAGTGAAATTTCTTTTATTTTCGCCATGACCTGTCTGTTCTGTAATTATTTGTGATTTGTAATTTCCAATGGGTAGTGTTTGAGAATATCGGATTTTATGAATTAAAAAAAAATTGCATCATGAACGGGTTAAGTTTCAGTGAACTCTGCTGCCTGTTCTGTTGTCCGCCATGCCCAGGTAAAATCGCAGCCAAGCTCGCATTTTTACCTCCGGAGCCCACGTATGCGTTCACGCCCGACGAAACTGGATCAAAATTTTCCTTAACACTCACCGAGAGAGCAGAATGGCAATATTCAGAACGAGAAAAAGAAAACATAGAAGGTTTTTACTCCAGAACTGCCAGGGGCAACAGAATAGCTTGTCTCTTTGTTCGCTGCAGCCCCAATGCTCGATTTACGTTATTATTTTCGCACGGAAACGCCGTAGACCTCGGGCAAATGAGTAGTTTCTATTTAGGTTTAGGTACTAGAATAAACTGTAATATATTCAGTTATGACTATTCTGGCTATGGTGTCAGTGGTGGGAAACCTTCGGAGAAGAATCTTTATGCAGACATTGATGCGGCGTGGCAAGCGTTGAGGACTCGATACGGCATCAGCCCTGAGAACATTATATTGTATGGACAAAGTATAGGTACGGTGCCAACTGTGGACCTAGCGGCAAGGTATGAAGTGGGTGCTGTTGTTCTTCACTCGCCGCTCATGTCCGGCATGCGTGTTGCATTCCCTAACACTAAAAGAACATGGTTCTTTGATGCCTTTCCCAGGTAAGCATTTTTGAGTTTATTGTTTACTATCTAATTTTAATGAGAACAATAAAATACAATATTTACTTCTACTTGAAGTGTATTTTATTATAGATTCAGAATGATTGGAACAATATGTAGATTATATGCATTATATAAACATACCTACTGCTAACTAATAAGGTATTGAAAATGGTGGAAGAATGTAATTGAAGGTCAAAACTTATTGCAGTACAATCATTTTGTCGTGATTAATAATAACAAGTTCAGTTATTATAGTAACTATATTTACAGTTATTATAGTAATTTAATCAGACATGAAGTAAAATACAAATTATTACGAAAGTGATAATAAAACAGCTACTTTGCTGTGATAATACTGTTTGTTTGTCCTTTATCAGCCAAGAGTTCCCTCCACATTTTCCATAAACATTTTCTATCTACTGCTTCAGTCTGTCCATGTTATTAATAATTGTCCCTTTTGGTTTCTTTGCCCTTCCACCAAATGTGTTAATAATGTTTTTATTCCTCTTTAATTTCTTGTAAGATTATTTCCTGAATGTTAAATGTTTTAATCATGAAATATAACAATGTAAATCTTCCTTATTCTTTGTTTGTAAGATAATTAAAGCAATTTTACTCCTAATTTTAATTAATTTCATTTAATTTTCCTAGCAGATTAAACCATCATCTACATAATTTTTTTGTTTTCAAAGTATTAAAAAAATCAAGTGTAGTAGTATCATAAATGTATGAGGTACTATCCATAATTGGCTTCTACATACAACACTTCTAAATCAATGTTATTGGTACTATAAGGAAGTCATTTACTTAAAATAGATGTAACATAACATAGAAACTTGTTACAATAGTGTTTTGACAAGCATGCTTGTGGGAATTGTAATGTAATTGTTTTTATGAGAACAATGCTTTAGTGCATATTCTTACAACTTTAATATTATCAACGTCAATATTGATGGTAAAAACTTACTTTTTAATAGTTTTAATTCACAAATTCTAAATTGCCAATAAAGAGCCGCCTACTGGGGTGTGGTCACCATTGTCCATAGACATTTGAATTACTGAACATTTTACCAAAGCAAACATAATAAATATTTGATTAGTTCATATAAAGCTTAACCAACCACAGGTTTGGTGTTTCCCAATAACCTTATCTGTCTTTCTGATATACCACTTGCTTGGACTTGAAAGAAGCCCATGACTCCCAAAGATGTCTGTTCCATTTCTAATATTTTTTGTACATTTTGTATTTTTTTTGTATTTTTTGTCCTTCACCCTTTTCTCAGAAAAAAACGTAATTTCAAAGGAATCTGTAATTAAAAGCTCTACTTAACATTTGGATAACTTTGTTTTTTCTTTCATTACAGTATTGATAAAATACCTAAGGTAACCTCTCCAGTTCTGGTAATTCATGGAACCGAAGATGAGGTCATAGATTTCTCCCATGGACTGGCTATATATGAACGCTGTCCTCGTGCAGTGGAGCCTTTATGGGTTGAGGTATAGTATTTTTTTTAACTATGCCAATTGTTTTCTATTTAAACATAACTACAAGACCATGATTATTATGTTAGGAAGCTACACAAAAACAATGAACAAGTACATACAAATTTAATACCAAACTATAATTAGTAAAATTTATCAACACCTGTGAAGTCATTATAATTATGTATCATTCACCTCTCATAGCTCCTTATTGTCTCATGCTTAAGTCCATTTAAGGTCCAACTACATTACTATAATAATATGACAACAGTGTGAATGATTACATGTTTTTTGATAATATAATCATGATAATCTTTACATCCAAATGTGTATTTTGGTAGTGGTACACTTAAGCTTACCCATGTTGCTGATAATTTTTGTTTATTTATGTTATCTTTCCTTATATACTAGTAGCAAAGTGTGTGCTAAAAATAGCAGGGCAGTTGAAAGCCCACTCCTTCCAAAAAAAAAATATAGAAAGGAAGCGGCTGCGCCACTAACATTTTGTTTAATGTCGAGGTATGCCTACTAAATTAGGTACTATGTGGTACGCCCACATACTAGGAGCTCTCATAGTGTTGCGGCTCATGTCGATTATAAATTATCGTGTGAGTTATGTTGTGATGAACTTGTTGGTAGTAAGCTTCAGGATGGGTGATCGAGAGTGATAAAATTTTTCAACGCGTCTTCTACTTTATTATTACTAAAACATTAAAACTTGTCAGGCCAGAACTACCAATTTGCACAATATAATTGTGGTGAAATCTAGGGCTTCATAATTATTATGATGACTGTCCTGTACGATAGGGTTCGTACGATTACGATAATGAATTGATAAATGATATTCCTTTGTCGGAGCCTCGATTTACGCATTCAGGTTCAGTGACCCTGATCACATTTGCATTTTGTAATGTTCACCCATTGGTACATTTACTTGCGCTAGTAAGTAACAAAGCCAACGCCAATAAAGTGGAGTATAAGTTAGTCGCTCAATAAGTTTTTACTTTTTATATAAAGAAGTTTAATTCGTCTGCATCACTTTATTTTAAACATGTTTTGCCAGTCTTTATTCAACAGGTCAGACATCGTTTCTTAAGCCACTTCTTTTCCTTCTTTTTTGGAACAAAAATATATCATCATGTATGATGAAACCATGGATGAAACTAAGTCAATATTTGGATGGCTGAGTCTGTTGTCTTCTCTCAATGTCAAATAGTCAAGTACTTATTCTGCATAGATATGCCTCTAGTATCAAGGTCCAGTTGCACTACTTTTAGTAAAGATTATAAACATAGTATAAAGATTACACGAGCAAGACGGTCACGGCTTTTCTGCGAATTTAGTACGGTAAATATCATAGCTTGAAATTAATACATTTATGTACAAGTGCGTCATTCGACGAATTAGCGGCTCCAGTGAAAACAGTTTTTTGCTCATTTAAGTATATATGTGACTCTGTACTTCTACAAAAACTGCTCTACTCAGGCTCTACTACGGAAGATGTATTAAAAAGTTCAAGTTCCTTGTTTCGTTATTTTGGCAACAATTACTTTACGAGTTACGTTAACTCATAATTAGAAATTTATAAGGAATTCGGAGATCTCTGAACAATAGGTACACCTCACGTTTTCATTATAAAAATAATAAAGCTACAACGTGTAATAAATGAACACAATTGCATAATGCATTGCTTAGTTATGTTATGCACTTGATCAATTTCTGCATCAATGCCCCTACTGATATTTTACTTTCTCTTTTATTTCATGCTATAGAGACATGTAACAACTATTTATTTACCTAATAGGGATGATCATAATTTTGCTATATATTTCATCATATCAGCTCATTATACATGGGTCTCTTTTTAAAATGAGACGGGTAAGGCATTGGTCCTCACTGGCCAAGTGCAGATTGGCAGTCTTCACACCGTTCACACGCCTTAGAATTTTGCACATTCACGATATTTTGCTTCACTGCTATAGCGTGTCATTTTAATGCTTAAAACGCATATAAATATAAAAGTCACAATTGTTTGCCCTTGGGATACCAACCCAGGACCCCCTAGGAGGGTAGCTATTTAATTTTATGATACTCAATGATGATGATTGTGTGTTAAGACGGTATATAGCTCATTGTTCGGATTCACATAGAAATTCATAGAATGTGTTTCATGTTTCAAACTTCTTTGATTTAGAGCGATACATTGAGAAAATATTTTGCTTTGCTTGTATGGGTGAGTTAGAGTTGTGAGTGACTTAGAGTTTGTGAGTTTGTGACCCTTTCAGTGGGGAAGATGGTCTTCGAAATTACCACGCGTGATCACGCGGGAACGCGAAGGATTTTGTTAAGTATGTAGTCAATATCCTCTTGAGAAATCGGTAGGTTTGCCATTGAAACTGAAACCCGTTTTTGCCGAAACTCAACCTAAACGGAACTTTCGGTCGCATACGAGTTCCCTTAGTTCCCTTGCATATTGAATTTAGACAAGAAATGAAGCTCAATAATACATATAATTGTTCATATATTATAGTATAACATTTTAATTTGCTCGCAGGGAGCTGGACACAATGACGTGGAACTGTTCAACCAATACTTAGAAAGACTGAAGCGATTTGTTTCAGTGGAACTGCTCAACTGACAAAGACTGCCGGCCACTGGCCAAACTACTCAAGGTGAACTTTATTTTACATAATGACGCATATTATAATTTATAATGTAGGTATAATAGCGTTGTCATTAAGATATGCATGCCAGACTAAACAACTAATCAAAATATTAACCTTTCATGCTCCGTATATGGCAAGCGGAATATTATGCCAATAAATGACTAGGTATTAATAATTTTGTGACGTAAATTTACTGATTGGTTTGCCATTACATATTTACGTCCAATTAAGTGTATTAAATCTTAAAGTCAAAACTTTATTATATACATTATTTGTTTAAATGCATAATTCTGCATTCTTATTGTTCAAACAAGGGTTTTGTTGTAATTTTTTTTGTCTGAGTCATTGAACGATTTGGTGGTATGTGGTATTTCCAGTGTTATGTGGAAATTACAATGGTTATTAGTTTGGTACATTATTTTTTTTATTAATTTGATTAAATTTTATCTTTAAGTTATATAACGTTAATAGTATCATGTATGTTTCATAAGCAAATAAGGTTAATAATAAGGCCAAGTAAAAGCTGAGGGGTTGTTTGGTTCAGTAGGGGGGCAAAGCGTGTTGTATCAATTTGATTGTATCACATTGGTTCTGAAGGTAACCCAGTTTCATTAACTCTCCCTCATTTTTAACCGTTTTTGTAGTCAGTTGAAAAATATTACGTATTCTACGTAACGAACAATATTAGGTACATCTGATTGAAATTGGTTTTACTGATATGCTATTTTTGAGTTGGCTCATTTAACTGAATGGTCCACAAAGAGCTTGTGAATTAATTTGTTTCATGCCCTTATCCCAAATCTGTACATGAGGATTTTAAAAAAGGCATTTCAAATTTGAATTTAAGTATCTACTCTATAAAATTTTCAGGTGAAGAACAAAATCCCGCTTCGACACTGAGTTCCGGTACTTCTAGTTCGGCGACGGAAAAATTGCTCTAGCTAGCGGGGGCCGGGCCTAGCCGGGCCGGCCCCACCAAAAATAATGTAAACGGCTCAGCGAGTTCGCACAATTACGATAAACCTAAAGACAATAATGAAATCGAATCCAATGACTCGCGGAGTCCCAAACCCGTCGCGCATAATATTAGCATCAATGTGACGGACACGGACTCCCCCGTGGGAGTGCGGCGCAGGATCCATCTGCGGTCCCTGAGTGACGTTACGCCCTCCAGCCGCTCGCTGACGCCGCGCGCGCGCTCGCACTCGGAACGGCCGCGGACGTCGCCCGCGCCCTCGCCGGCGCCCTCGCCCGCGCACCTGGCGGGGCCCGCGCCGCCGCGCCACGCCCGCAGCGAGCGCTCGTCGCCCGATGCGTCGCTCCACGCGCTGCCTCGGCCCGTCCTCGGCGATCCGTGGCGCAAGATGAGCGAGGCGGACCTCGGCGCGGCGGCGCGCCGCCCGCTGCCACCCCGCGCGTCGCTAGACGCCCCGCGCGCGGCCGACCCCTGGGTGATGAACACGGGGCGCTCCAACTCCGCGTCGAGAGACGACGTCGCGGGAGGGGGGACGTCGCAGGCGGAGCCGTCGACGAGCTACCGGCGAGGCAAGCTGGAGCGGCGGCCCGCGGTGGGGTGCGAGGCGTGCGGCAACGCGAGCTGCGAGTGCTGGCGCGCGCGGCAGTGCACGTGCGAGCGTTCGCCGCGGCCGGCGCGGCCGTCGCCCGCGCGCCTGGCGCCGCGCACGCCGGTGCGCGCGCACTCGGACGACGAGGAGCGGCCGCGGCGGCTGTACAAGTCGGCGTCGCAGAGGGTGGTGTGCGCGTCCGTGGAGGGCGAGCCCGCCAAGAAGGCCGCGGACCCGCTGCTGGAGACCACGTGCTGAGCCGCGACTGATGTGTATGTGTGGGGTGTGCGATGTGCGCGTTGTTCTCTTTCGACGTACGAGTATTATTAGTGCGAATTTTTGTATCCTTTTAGTTGTAAGATTTCAAAATTATTACTGTATAATATTCGATTTTTTAATCATAAAGTTTGTATGTTGAGGTATGATAATGTGAATGTTTTTTATGATATTGTAAGTACTTTATCTCTGAAATGCGGCGGTTGTGCATTGATATGAAAGAGGATTATCGATGATTGCATTTTAATTAAAATATATTATAGACTATACTTAACTTAGCCGTTAAATACTTAAGGTGACCGTATTCCTGTAACATACTGAGAATTATATCTTGTTGGTTCCTATGTTACATTATATACCATTTTATTCTCATTGAACGCACATTTATGCGAGGATATCAATTTTACAAATATTTCTTTCCAAATTTCTATTCACATTTTATTCTTGCATCATGTATTGTTAAATAGATATTATAATTATAACTATAATGATCTTATTAGATAAATCTGTTACCATATTATAAAGATGTCTTATGATAGCATCTTAGAAAATTTATAAATGCATTAACATTGAGTTCTATTGCTATATCCCATGTATTCCATGTATTATTAATAATAATACAATTACAATAATAATAATTTATTATTGATACAAAATTACTCGTAGTTAGGATCAAAAATTATGATTAAGCACTAATTTTTAATGAAAATTCCAAAATCTTGATAAATGGAAATGATAAGTGAAATATTGCTTGACCAGAAAAATAGAAAACCTGTCATGAGGGCGCTAAAGTTTCCTTTTTTATGGCAACAGAACAACGCTCGTGTTACAACAACAGTAGTAGTGTTATTATTGTCATTTTGACAACTATGTCGGAAATGTTATTTATGGAAATAAATGTTATTTTATACGAAATGTTATTTTAGCACATAGAAAACTACTATTCTTTCACCATTATTAACAGTTCTTGTCATTTTAGCACAAAATAGAAACTCAAGAGTAAAAAGACAAACATGAGACAAACTGTGACATTCAAACTCAATGACAAGCAATTTACGATTGACGTTTAGAAACTAAGCGTTGCCAGTAAAATAAATTAGTTCCATGACTACCGCAATATGGCGAGGTTTTTTATATTCCTGGTCAACCTTAGCATTAACATTTTTGTAACCGAAGTACCATAACCTACCTGTTTTTTCTACTTGAAACACTCGCACCTGTTACTGATATACACTAGAAATAGCCATAGTATACTCAAATAGTGTTTACCTCCAGCTAAAAATTATAAATCATTTTACATTTAATACTTTTTTATTTTATTATTAAATTTTATTTGAGAACCTTTTAAATTATGTATTGGTTGTTCTCCCTTCTTTTTAAAAAGCTGTGAATACCTTGCAGCAACAAATGAGGTGTAGATGCCATATTTAAAGTGTTGTCAGTCTGGAAACAATAGATGAATAGACCAACAATTTACATTTATGGCTTTTTGTGGCTATTTAATAAACAGCCTTACATGATATTTGGTTAGGGCTACCTCGCAAATTAAGGTAAAACTCTACAGAGTAGTAACTCGTTAAATTTTAAGTTTTCCTGTATATATGCATACCTATGATTTAAGTTTTGTTAGAACCAACGTATTGTCAACGCATATCGACATACTTTTTATGGAATTACGATAAAGTCGGTAACAAACGATAAGTGGAGATACAAAAATCGGGTTGTATCCCATCTGGTCCGGTGACTTGGCCCGGCGCCGGGCCACATGGGAAAAAATAGTTTTAACTGGCCCGGTGATATGTTTACCGGGCCAAATGACACAAATCAAGTGCCATCGTCCCCGGTAAGGTGAGTAAAGAGGATATGCCTCGTAATTTGTGAAATACTAAATACATGCATCTATGAAAGGGATTGAACTTATAAATCAAACTGCTTAATACCTACACAATAATCAGTTTTTACTGTGAATGACGCGTATCAACTCTCAACCTGAAATAGACTTCTTACAAACAGATCTTTTTGAATTTGAACATAATAACCATATTTTTATAATAAAGTAGGTACTTGCGGCAAACAAGAGCCACCTTATTTTAAAACTGAATATTTTACCTATTTTGAAAATATGAATAAAAAACAGGACATAAGGTAAAAGGTTTTCTTTATTATTTTTTCGAATAAGTATTTTTTTAGGTTTCCTCAATTAATTTTAAGTTTTATGATAACAAACACAATATTTTCTTTTTTCCATTAACTTCAATTATAATTTTTCGAAGAATGACACTTTCGACAAAAAAAGTTGGATAAAAGGGGCACTTGGTCGAAAACCGGGAAGAACAAGCGATACCAGTGAGAAGTGACGTGATTTCTAAGGGCGATACAGCGATTGACGAGTGTGTTACGAGTACGTGCATAGTGTTTTGGTGTGTACCTACGTGGCGTAATTGTGTATCGACGATTACATTAAAAGTCTGTGGTACATTTTGGCATTTTCTTGAACCCAGTACTCCTGACATGTAACATTATGTTACTTGCTGCTACGGAACCCTTCACGGGCGAGTCCGACTCGCACTTAGCCAATTTTTATCATATTACTTGCATTTATTTGACTAAATGTCAATTGTTAATTTTCTTTTTAAAAATAATTATATTATTTAAAACATTGTTATTATGCTCAAATTTTTGATGTATATTGTTTTGTTTATCAAAAATCATACTGTAGACTGTTTGTACCTACCTATGTTATAATAAGTACTTATTAATAGTTTGGTTTGATTCATGGCATTTTGGCTTCGTTGATTATTATTATTATAAAAATATGGTTATTATTATCAAATTGAAAAAGATCTATTTGTAAGAAATCTATTTCAGGTTGAGTTTTATGATACAAGTTGATACGCGTCATTTACAATAAAAACTGATTATTGTATACTAAGCAGTTTGATTTATAAGTTTAATTCCTTTTCATAGATGCATGTATTTAGTATTTCACAAATTACGAGGCGTATCCTCTTTACTCACCTTACCGGAGACGATGGCACTTGATTTGTGTCATTTGGCCCGGTAAACATATCACCGGGCCTGAGCACCGGGCCAATTAAAACTATTTTTTCCCATGTGGCCCGGCGCCGGGCCAAGTCACCGGGCCAGATGGGATACAACAAAAAATCGGGACCAGGTTAATTAATTCGGTTCCAGAGGGTGTCCTTACATTAATACATTGTTCATTCGTTGGTAGATAAGAGGACTGAAGCACAGATTATTAGTGATATAAGTTCGTATTAACTAGACTCTAGTTCTTGAGTAAGTATACCCAAGTTGCCCAGAAAACCGGCGCTGATCTGCTCATAGTTCAATTTAGCTTGTAAACAAAATTTACTTAAGGCATTTTAAATTCCCGCCGTTAATCTGTAAATAAAGTACTTATCATCACAGAGGCGGAAATCTAGCATTCGTGTGGGATTCAATTTAACATCGAACGCTGTATAGTGAATCGGCCATAGATGTGTTGCTACCTTTGAGCACAGAGATGAGCGCCTAAAGAGATGTAGCCGGCTACGCACCTTTTTAAGTAGAGTTTAGCTGCAGCAGCGAACATTCCATTCGATGGAATAGAATAATTTAATGCAGGCGTCTTTTTCAGGTGTTGTTTGACTTAGTTTATAACAGTGCAGCAAGCATGGACATCACCCGGGGCGGTGGAGGTCCGCCGCTAGTTGTATGAGCGCCCGAATGCAATATGGTTTTACACCTCGCCCTCTCCTACGAAGCCGACATTGGTTTTCTTTTAAGCAATAGATGTAGAGATCTGATGACTGAGCTAATATTTCATTTGGAGACTCTTTTTAACTCAATTCTTTCTCGGCTGGGTGTCACGCTCAAGTTTGGTGTCAAATATTAAACAAACTTTATATCCTAAGTAAGCTTGCTTGGTAGTCCTTGAAGCCCGACTGGCTAGCTATCTACCAACCGTATCGTTAATTCAGCTACCAAACGACATGTCTTGTACTGGCTGGGAGGTAGTTTCTTGGTTGGCAACACATTGGTAACGCTTTTGGTCTTGCCGATGTGCTCGGATATGACCACTTCCCCTCCGTACTCCGTTGACCTAGGACCGCGGCAGCTGGTTCATTTCAATAGTGATAATAATATACGTATATTACCTCCTTATATGACTGCAATCAGTGGCAAACCCACACTCTAGCACGGCGTATGATCTTAATATGGGGGACTTAATTGAAATGGAAAACAGATAATACTTTTAATATTTTATTTAGATTAAGAACCAATAACAGTATTGCACAACCCTTTCCAAAAATATACCAATCTATTAATTCTTACCTATAGAGAGCCGATTGCAATTGCATCCAAGGGATAATGATGAATAATATTGGGTACCTACTTACTACTATACCTCCCAAAATCTTGGTCTTATTGATTTTATTTTTATTTTTTATGTAGGCATTTACTTTGATAGCCTACTTAAATTAGTCGGTTCTTTCCAATCATCCCATTAAACCGCCCTTAAAAATCTTCATATAACATGTTTTACCCATCCCTAAATCACAAGAAAATCTAGTAACAAAACAATAAAATAAATACATAGACCAAAAATCTTAATATTTAGATTGGAAACAACAAAAATATAAAGATTTGATAACATAATATTTTATATACTGAATCAAAAAAACCTTAACGGGCAAAATTTTAAATTATTATGTTGGTATTGTAAAATAATTCAGTTTTTCAATTAATATTCTTGTTTTTTAAATCCAAATCTGGGAATTATATTTAAATACTTGTCTTATTTAATAATTAACTTGATCTAATATACCTAGCAGATAATTAAATTATTTAATTCTCATAATAACTTTAAAACAAGTCATCCCAAAGATGGTTTGGCTTTGCCCACATAATATTTTACACAGAATAAATAATAAGTACCTGGTTGACCGAGCTTTGCTCGGTTGAAATTATATTTAGTATGAATCGCAAGAAATACGAGGAATTCCGCCATCTATTCAGGAGTCAAATCATACACTGTTCACTGAGCACAAAATTCATTTTACTTATGTTACGGCCAAAGGATCTCAACAGCGTGTTTCACAAAGTTGTACAGCGCCATCTAGTTTCATACTACTGAAATTTCAACACGTTACAAACAGTACCTCATAGAAGTTAACTGTGTGAGCGAATTAATTGCATTTTAAATAGGTACATACTTAATTAGATAAATTCATTGAACTTTCCTTCGTACTTTTCGCAGGCTTAGGCAGTCCCCGACTGAAATTTTTATTTGCGATAAAATGTATTGAATGTTTATGATAATTAAACAACATAAATAAATATACTTTTAGTTTAATGAGCAAGTTGTTAGGCGTACTTAAAATTTTATTGATTCTATTTACAACAATAGTAATTTCATCGATCTGACCATTATTTATTTAAAACTTTATTAAAATATATTATTAAATCGATAATAACAAAACTAACATTTATTTACAAATATTCTCGTAAATATCACAAACGCACGTTAAACTATCACTACGCGTCCTGCGAGGTCAAGCGAGATAATCGCACTGATTTTTAATTTTATTCAAACAGAAAATAGGTAGGTATAACGCAAAAATAGCGCTTCAAATTAGCCGAACAAAAATATATTCGAGCGCCATCTAGTTTCATACTACTGAAACAAACAAACCGTATCTCATAGAAGTTATCCTAATGTTTCATAGATGGCGTCAGTTCAACACGTTACAAACAGTACCTCATAGAAGTTATCCTAATGTTTCATAGATGGCGTCAGTTCAACACGTTACAAACAGTACCTCATAGAAGTTATCCTAATGTTTCATAGATGACGTCAGTATGATGTTTTTAAAATCTCTTTATCTCGGGAACCGAGCTTTTCTCGAACCTGGGACCTTGATAAATCGATTCCTTGAGCCGAAAACCCCCTAATCTGTAACTTTCATGAAAATCTTTGCAGCCGTTTCCGAGATCGTGATTATATATATATAAATAAATATACAAGAATTGCTCGTTTAAAGATATTAGATTACACTGGCAATATTGGCAGTTATTCTGCACTTTTCATCATTATTTCCACATGTATCACAATAACAAATATAATACTTAACTGTGATGATATTAACATAAAATTTATGTCAGCTTATAACTAACTTGAATACCACTATGTACTGTCCCATTATGTAAGTAAGTCCATCTTGCGCTATTCCTATCCCCTTTACTAAACCTATCCAAAATTACTTTAATAAGGCCTAAATAAATACAGTCATAGGAATTCAAAAGTTTAGTGCAAGTGCCTGAGCAAATAAACATGGTTAAGTCTCCAAAACACACAAAACAAGAAATCGCAACACCCAAAAACCAGCCTCCAAAATACACAAAAAAGACAACAAGGTTGCTGGCAATTATAAAGGGACATTATTTACATCTCTGTACCTCAGACCTATTAACTATAGACGGAATGTCGGGAACAAAAGAGTGAAGCCAGCAAAAAGTCAGCCTAGCCTTGTAATACACACGGCGGCACTCACACCACAACGACTTTTTTGTTCTAAATAATAAAAAATTAATGAAGCTTTGTATTCCAAAAAATAAAGTTTAAATCTAGTTCAAACTGTCAACATAGGGCATTCTATTGGTTTCAATGTGTGCTTTTGGCTGACTTTTGCCAGCCTCTTTTGTTCACAGCACTCTATCTATAGTTAATTGGTCTGAGCTCTGGACATTGTCAGTTGTTAAATCTATGACCACTGGCTACAACATAGTGGGTAATTATCTCTCTTACTTTTGTTTTGTGTGTTTGAGAAGATTTAGTTAGTAACTTGTCAAAACATTATTTTATTTTGCAAAACTATAAACCCTATTACACAATACTTCTAATTAATTCTGGCAGGATTCTAGTTTAATACATTGACATAATATCACTTCAATCAGAAATAAATATCTATTTTTTACTTATTCTAGGATTAATATATTCTGACACCATTACTGCTACCCTCTCTGAAGACTTCAATACAAAGGCATGATTAATATCAACTAGTTTAAATGTAAATGATGGTTGTATAGTTTTCATATCCTCTACATAATGCACTGGTGCCCAGTTGTCTCTGCTGCTATATATGATGTTGGTTTCACAACACAATTTCTTCACCCCATCTGAATTCAACTTCAAAACAGTGTCCATTTCATTATATGCTAACAAGAAAACATTTTTTAGGCATTTTGGAATCAAAACTTTCCGAACCCTTTCCATATAACTAGAGGGTAATGCATTGAACTTAAGGTAACAAGACACAAAAAACTGAACCAGAATGTCTGGAAGCAATGGTAATAAATAAACAAAAAATAATATAATGGAATGTAAACGTCTCACTACTTTGTTCATGAAAATTCCATTTTTAGTTTCAGCCATATTCTGTACAGTAGGAAATAACAAATTTGTAGATAAGATTTTATCATGCAAGAAATTGTATTTATCCATTAATTCTATTACTATCCAAGCTCCGATGGAATGCCCAATAATATGAATTTGGCTATTCTCATCAATGTGATTTCTAATTAAATCCAATTTATGGTCTATTTGACCTTTGAGGTCCAATAAGTTTTCTTGGTTATTTAATTTTATGTCATTTCGATCTGGAATTTCTTCATGTCCTCCATGACCTACAAAGAATAATATGATATAATTAAATAAGATGTAATCATTTTACAAAGTTAAATGTATAATAATTTAATCTAAACAAATATGTCAAGGGGACAAAAATCAAAACACACAGCAAAGTTTCAAAGTTGTTTGAAAA
The DNA here is from genome assembly GCA_905404135.1 of Hesperia comma. Lineage (NCBI taxonomy): Eukaryota > Metazoa > Arthropoda > Insecta > Lepidoptera > Hesperiidae > Hesperia > Hesperia comma. Next base: position 17,817,524 of record FR990014.1, on the reverse strand, counting down.
GATTAAAGCCGAGTTCCCACGGCCTGTCTTTTCGCAGGCCAGGTCGCGCCTGGGCAGGCCTACAGGCCGTGGGAACAGTTGCATCCGATGACGCCTGTGGTCGCCTGACGTCGAATGGCTCGGCACGAGACGCAACAGGCCTGCACAGGCATCCACAGGCGTGGCGCGATCCGGCCTGGCCTGCCTGTAATAACACGGGCCGTGGGAACTCACCTTAATACTGGAACTATTGTTGAATCTATAGGTACTTACCTACCTAAAAATATTTTTTGCTCTAGGTAAGTAATTTTCAAAATAATTTTTTATGGTACAGTCAGCGTCAAATAGTTAGAGACAATCAGGGTATTCAAATAAATAGACGCAACCAAAAAGTCGATAATATCGGTACAAGCAAAGTTTCCTTATTGTTGACAACAATATAGTCGCTCAAATGGCCGAGACGTTTAAAATGTCATATACATCGGGTCAGTCATAACACCATAAACATAGTTACAGTCATCTCGTCAATGGTATCCAAGCATTCAAAGCGTTCAAAAATATGGAACATTAGAAAAATAAACTACAATAAACTAAACCTAATGTTATTGGCATGTCGTTCTATTATCTATCATTGTATGTCAATATCTATAATTCAAATCAATGTCAAGTTTAATACTAAGGCAAGTTTGAAATAATATCTATTGATGCATAACTGTATCCGATGTGATCATAGAGATATTACAATAGAGGGCAGAAGCCAGGCTTCAAAGCGTCCTTTGGATAAAAAGAGATGAAATATTTAGTAATCACCTTTCTCTTTCTGGATCATCGGGATTGGAGAGAGATAGGTAATTACCGTTATCGTTGTTTCTCTTTCTAACCGGGGGCGATTGCAATATATGGGTAGCCGTATGGCTCACCCACTCTATTGTAATATCTCTATGGATGTGATGGCTTTTGTATTAAATATATCAAAGCATTGAAGCACCACTTCATTTGACATACATGACTTGCACTTGACATTGAATTAATCAATTTACTTATCGGAAGAAATGATGCACAATAAACTTTATCGCATGTCATTTAAAGTCCATTTTTATTATGTGTTGCTATAATTTTGGCTACTTGGGTGCTACATATTTTTGAATACTTTGGTTGCTTCATACTTTTGAACACTTTGGCTGTTAGGCAACCAGTGGCGTTGTGGTTGTCACGGTATTAATGCCGACTTGGGTGTTATCAAGTATTCGGTGTTGTGCGTGCTCCGGTATATTTGTACACGGTAGATGGTCTAAACAATTTGATCGCTTTGGTTGAGCCGTTCTTAATGGTCATAATGAATGTTTCCAAGTATTTGGTAATCATGACTGCTACGTACTATATGACGCTGACTGTACTTACCAATAATACAAACAGGCAGAGAAGTTTCTTTATGTAGCTCAGATCCAAACTCAATGTAAAAATCGGCAATTCCTGGATTACCAGTAATACAAACAATGACATCTTTACCGTTACAATCAAATGGGTCACCCCAAGTAATTAAATGTGTTGGAACCTTATTAACAACTTTATAAATGTTTTTCATTTTAATCTTGTCTTATCTACCCTACTGCGACTTAAAATAGACAATAAATAGTAAACTCCAGAATAATAACTGCCGTACGAGTCGCACGACCCTATAAAATACGTTAGTATATACTTTTATCTATGCTATAAAATCAATATAAAAAACAACTTTTATTACATTTACACCTAAACCTTAAAAATATGTACAAATGAAAATCAAATCAAACGCTTTAAAAACTCCGACTTCGATTCCTAAATTTATTGACGTAAGCTAATGTCACTTTTCGAAATAATGTTACCAGCTTCTCAATATTAGTGATTACTCACACGATTAACGAACGATGTTCTGACTATTCGATTTTTCTTTTCTCAATATGTCTATTATAATGTGTTTTAATAAAATATAATAAAAAATCAGAAAACAATACGGAAAGGTTATTTATTTAAAATTATATAGTAAACGAAAAATATTAAACACCAGTACATGCATGCTTTTAGTACATATATGCACTTAAAGCGCTTAACAATTAAAAATGTAGGGGAAAATGGAATTTTATGTGTAGTTATTGATCCTGTAATAATTTCATACAGTATTTTAGCGATTTGCTAAATTATTCGAAACGATTATGATCCGATTAATATTTTTTTCAAATCGAATCATTTGCGTCCAGGTTACAACACTATTTTTGTGATAATAAAAAACGGTAACACTGGAAATGCAAATTTAGGAATCGAATTAAAAGTCGGAGTATAGTGCCACCAACTTATCTGTTCAGTAAACGGATGTCGCTAGTGCAGCGTCAATGTTACCATATATTAAAATTTGGCGACTGTCAAGGGAGCTCAACAACTTTGAGACCTATGATTTTTACCAGATGTTGCACATAATTCGATGGTAAATGATGACAAAGCCTTTCCGACGAATATAGACACACAATCTGGGCTGTGGCTACTAACTTAAACTACCATGCAATGACAGCAGTAACATAGGATGTTAACATTATTTCAATCCATCAGGGCCCACTATTAAGCACATGTCTCTTCTCATATTGAGAAGGTAAAGACCATAGTTCACTATGCTGAACAAGTGCGGTTTGGCAATGTTTTCCTTTACCGTTATAGCAAGTGACATTTAAATGCTTAAAACGCACATAACTTAAAAAAACGGAAACATCCAAAAATAAAAGAATTACGTAGGCCAACACAGTCAAATTTTACTTTTTCATATAAAAATTTAAATTTCAGGACAAGAGAAATAAAAGAACCATTGTTATTGACTATAATTGTTAATATTTTTATATATTTTATAAAAATAACTGTCATGGTGATCTCTGAATTTGAGGGGGTTCCACACGAGAAATCCCTGTGGAAAATGATGCCGATGCGCCAGAGAAATTTCTTCAGCTTTTTTCTTTTCACTCATTAGCTTGTAAACAAATCGTTCACTAACTCCTGTAACAAAGACATAATATTATATGAAGTATAAAAAAATTAGATACCAAATATATTCAGTGACAATTTAATCTATTATGCAAAGATAAGTGAGGAACATAAAATAACTGAATTATTTAACAGGACTATTAATTAACTTGCAATAGCAACACTAACCTGTAGCAACGGCGAAGCGTTCTGCCACTTTTTTAAACGTTATTTTCGGAGTTAGCAGGCGATTTCTTCCCTCATGAAATCTAAAACTTTTAAAATAACTAATCGTGCAATGACTTCTAAGAGGCTCAGGCATTTTTAATCACTTTTTGCAATTAAAATTGAAAAAACACATAGAGCACTCGCACTTCAAAAAATTGACAGCGGACATGATATTTCAAAATTGACGTTGTCTTTTTTTAGTTCCATTTTTTTCTACTGAACAGATAAGTTGGTGGCATTATACCTACCTATAGTCCGTAGTAAATGGACATAATATAACTAACGTTAACGTTATATTAAGTCCATTCCGTCCGTAGTATACATAGTCCGTTCAAAAAGTATCGCGACTTTTATGTTTTTTCGAAAATTATTTACTTTTTCATCAATCTTTATTTTGCGTCCTTTAAAAAGTAATCCCCGTTAGATATTATACACTTGTGCCAACGTTTCTTTTACTCCTCGAAACACTTTAAAAAGTCGTTTTTTGTGATCTCGTTCAGCACCTCCTGCGATGCCGGCTTTATCTCGTTAAAGGTAGCGTAGTGTCGTCTTTTTATGGACCTTTTCAGTTTCGAGAAAAAGAAAGAGTCACATGGAGCTAATTTGGAAAATACGGTGGCTGTCGTATCATTACAGTGGTTATTTTGGCTAAAAATCACGCACAAGTAACGATGTGTGAGTAGGGCCGTTATCGAGATGCAAAAACAAATTTTTGTTCTTCCACAAAGCCGGGCGGATTGCTTCTCGGTAATTGCGCATAACTTGTAGATAATGTTCCTTATTGACAGTTCTACCCTTTGGCAAGAACTCATGATGCACCACGTACTGCAATCCATACTATTTTCTTCGTTTCATTAATGCTTTCGTCTGTTCTTGACGTGCTCGGGCGTCCGACATGTTGTTCGTTATAGCGTATAGATTTTCAACTTATTACTATCTCTCCATACTTTATCATTACTCCAAGCTGAAGCCTGGCTTCTGCCTCTAGTATAATATCTCTATAGGCGCTAGCGCTACTGGCTTTGTCTTTGTCTGACAACACAACAGTATAACATTTGCATTACAGTCCTACAAGCATCTTTTGGCGTGTGCGTGACTGAGACAGCGCCAGCGCCTTACAGGTAAGGCAAACTGTAAACTGTAACGCACAGTCTCTGTCACCCACGCGCCAAAAGATCCTTGTACGACTGTAGTTCTCTATGTCTACGGTGCATCCCCGGCCATAGACAAGTACGTATGTGTGTACAGTCTGTAATGGTTGTGGTTGTGTGACAATTATTTTAAACTGTTTTGTTTTCGTTGAATATTCTTAATTATTCTTTGTTTTGAATTTAATTGAACTGAACAAATTGCAAAACATTTTTTTTTTCTTCCAGATAATATTCACATGGTTTATCGATCGAGTTTAGTAGTAAAAAGTTTCAAGTTTAGTTTAAACATTAAAATTTGTAGTAATATCAACGATAAAAATGAAGAAAACTTCTGCAGTTAATATAATACAGGAACTGGATAGTGATGACGAGTTGCCAGGTAAAAAGATTGTTTATGAGATCAGTAATTATGTTAGTTGCGGTGATAGCCTATTGGTTAAGAATTCGGCCTCCTATTCGGAGGATTCGGCTTTGAATTCCAGGGCACCTCTGACTCGGAATTATGTGCGTTTGAAGCATTTAAATGTCATTACAAATGGTGAAGGAATACATCGTGAGGGAACCTGCATACCAGAGAGTTAGCAAAACTCTTAGGTGTGCCCATCCGATGCGGTAAATTATGGTCTCTGTCTCGTTCTGAGAAAAGATCCATGCTCAACAGTGAGGCATGATGGGTTGAGATGATGATTGGAGCAGTAATTAATTTTGTACTTTGAAAATTTAAATTCCAAACAACCATTTCTAAGGTAGAAAGTTTTAAACTTGTTTTTTTAAAAAAAAAAAACTTTATTGCAACAACCTAAAGCTAGGTGTACAAGGGGCAGACTTAATGCCTTTTGGCATTCTCTGCCAGTCAACCCATGGTGATGATGAGAGCAAGTAGGTAGGTGACAATAATGGTTTTGTTATCCATAGGGATTTTTTTTGTTTACATTATTATTTGTATTTTTGTTTCAGAAACCTATAATGATGCATCAATCTTGCCCGCATATCGAGATGACAGTCGCTTTGATGAGATTACTTTTCCATGGTTGCAAAACTTTGATTTGAACAGGAAAAATCCTACTGTTCATGAAAATCATGGTTATTCAATACTACGCCGCCAAGGTGTTCTCAACGGCCAAGATCTATTTTGTTTGAAATCTGTGGAATCCTGCTCATGTAGCACAACACTTGTTTGGTTTATAAATTTTTTGTTATACAAAGATTTGCAATCTCATTACGATTTTCTTAGAAGTTGCCTGGTTAATGATATTGTATCTAAACCATTAAATCAGAATAATAATAGTCATAATGAGGATAATGTTAGTAAAGAGAGATATGAAATTATCATCAAAGTGTAGTAGTGTAGTTATGTAAAGCAATAAAAAAACATTGTTATAATAACCATTATATTTATTTTATTATGTCCCTCTTTGTTTGTTTTCAAACCTAAATGTTTAAAATCATGCAAAAGATAATTATTCTTTATTATGCCTTCACTGAGAGTGACACTGTTTATCTATAATTTCCTTTAGTCATTTTTGTTGACTAAACTTTTGATTAAGATGATTATTTTGATTGTATCATAAAGATGTATCGACGATGAAGAGTCAATATATAATAACTAACATTTTGACCATTTTTGCTTTATTGCATTATTCATTGTAAAATAGATTCATACACAATACTAACAACGATTTTGGGTTCGTTTCTTATTATTTTATGAGATAAACAGTTATTGCAATATAAATAAAATATAGTAAAAAAAAATATTTAACGGATTTAAAACGTTTTTTTTCGCCTCCTGAAAAGTTGCATTTTTGCAGTTATTATTTATTGACTCTTCATCGTCGGTATGCTTCTATTTTGATAGCATACAAACACAGACTATACAATTTAACCATGTTCTAGCTAAAAAACATTAATACATAGTTAACAAGTGCATTGCAGTGAACATTTTTTACACATCTCCCTTTGCCAGTTGTTCAAGAAATCCTTTTGAGCATCTAATAGACTGTTGGTAACACTTCTCAAAACCTTCAGCATCACTATCCTGAAATAAAATTTACCTTGATAAATATTATAATTCATAACACTTCTGCCTTATGAGTAGATCTTTTTTATGATATTTTAGTTCTTGGAAACGGAACTTGGAATTGGAATGGAATATGTAACAACATTACTAAGTTGTGTATATGATTAAAATTTTAATTCCTCAAGTGGAATCCAAGTTCTGCAAGGTTAGGTTGTATGGACAATCCTCAATTGCAAACTAACATGCTGTCTCACATTTCGAAGTAACCTTATAGAAATGACATTGCAGTGAATTAAAAAAGATATCTTTAATCCTTACATAGTATGGATCCCTAATGATTCTGTCTCCTTGTGGGTCAAAATCTCCAAATAGCAGAAGTTTGGCCTTTGATCCCTTTGGTGCTTTTTTACGCAAGTCTCTCATGTTTGCCTCATCCATTCCAAATATGTAATCATAATAATTGAAATCTTCTGATGTTATCTACAATAAATTAAATATAAAGTGTATTACATTACATATTATATAACAAAACATTCACTGATTCTAGTGTGTTTACAAAGAGTTAGTTGCAAATACTATCAAAGTAATGATCCACTGATCTTTGCTTATTATTTATAACCAATGATTATGTGTTGAGGTTATAGTAGCAAAGCAAGTAAGCAATGTAAAAACATTATATATTATAGATTTATGGATTACTCAGTTTACTAGAAAACAATAATTTAAGTGTTTTTAAAGTCAAACATGAATCTGCTGTTTTTTTTGTGAGCTAGACTAGACTATATTAGAACATTAGTAAAACGGACTTGTCTTGCGGTATTATTGTAGGGTACATTGTGCTTCTTCATAGTATCCAAAGCTCTCCAGTCTGGAGGATTACCGACGTGCCACCCTCCAATAGCTGCACTGTCAATTTCCCACTGGTCTCCTACATTTTCATCGTGTACAGTCTTTTGAAAAACTCCTTCTGCTATAGGGGACCGGCAGATATTCCCTATATAGTGAGAAAATTAAAATGAATTTTATTACATATTGTTTTCTTTGAACATATTTAATAATAATAGAAATATTAGAAATGCGAGTGCTTACCCAAACAAATAAATAATGCTTTCTTTTTGGAGTCAGCCATTTGATATTTAAATAATATCAGTAATTACTTAAATAATTTTACTTCTTCATTTATTGATAATATAATAATAATGTCTTGGAATGTGTGTTGAAGTTGAATTGAAGTGGTTGAGTTGAAATTTTCCGTATGAGGATTTCCAAAAAACTGTAGATCTACAGTTAAAACATGGTTAAAACTGTAGGGATGGCTACACCAGGCTACACTGAGTGTCACTGTCATAAAAGTCAAGGATGAAAAGTATAGAGATAATACAGATAATAAACTAAAGTAGGGCCATTTTAATCATAGAGATATTACAATAGAGGGCAGAAGTTGTGGCAGAAGCCAGGCTTCAGAGCGTACCTCGGATAAAAAGAGACGAAATCTTTAGTAATCACCTTTCTCTTTCTGGCGAGGCTTCAGAGCATAGAGATAGCTTCAGAGCGTACCTAGGATAAAAAGAGACGAAATCTTTAGTAATCACCTTTCTCTTTTTGGCTCATCGGGATCGGAGAGAGATAGGTGATTACCGTTATCGTTGTTTCTCTTTCTAACCGGGGGCGATTGCAATGTAGGGCAGCCGTATGGCTCGGCTCGCCCACTCTACTTTTGAATTGAACTCAGTGGTTTCATCACTTCCTGATAAAGTGTGAAAGAGTTCGTTTACAACGGTGAGTGCTCCGAGGAATTGTTCGATTTGGTGCCAACTTCACCCTTCCATCATCGCACTACTCGCCAAAGATTGAAGTATCATCCACATTGCTTGGATTCGTGGCGAACGAGAACGGTCCGTTTCTCACGATCGTTTCTACCACGAACTGAGCTTCCCTCTGAGGTATTCCCGGAGCGCTTTGACATGGGGTTCTTCAAGAAAGGTGTAAAAAGAGCTCTCCTTCAGGGCCGGCGTTCCACTGGTGACTCCCCCGGTGTTGCTCGTGTCCATAGGCGACGATGACCACTTACCATCAGGTGGCTCGTCTGCTTTTACGTCAGCCCTTCAGGCTATAAAAAAATAAATAAATGACAGTCACCACCATCCACCAGATAAAGACCGCTGATAACTTTTTTGTTTCACCACCAAACTCCCTAATAAAGAGTAGACGGAACGTCTTCGTTCTTAGTTGCGTTTCGTTACTACTGCGTAAACAGCTGTCGTCACGTGAGAAGAATTTCACCCTACATTAATTACTCGTAGAAATTACATGTAGGGTGAAAAGAGGTGCTCATATCAGTAAACATCAAAAAACAATCATTCATTATGTCAGTGCTTGACCACAATCTTCGATTTCGACTAATTAATTAGTTTAGATTATATAAGTCCTTAGTAACAGAACACCTTTCCTCGACGACGCGCCTCGCATTACAATATTGACGACCCGGATGGCGCAATGGTTAACACGCCGGATCGCTGTTCCGAGGGTCCTGGGTTCGATTTCCAGCGAGGCGGAAATTTGAATGACGAGTTTGAATTTCCGTTCTCGGTCCGGGTGTGTGCCCTTGTCTTGTGTGTTGTCCATGGCACCGACGACACGGAATCCTAGTGTGGGGGCTATGAGTGTGAAGCATTATTTATTTACTAGTAAATCCGCCCTCGCTTCGCTTCGGGAAACCAGTCTCTTCAAAAATCTCTATAAATTTTAACAAATTATGTTATTCCGATGTCTAAGCTATATTACTGCAAAGTTTCATGAAAATCCATTCAGTAGTTTTTGCGTGAAAGAGCAACAAACACACACTCACTCACTCACATACATCCTTACAAACTTTCGCATTTATAATATTACTAGCGGCCCGCCCGCGGTTTCACCCGCGTGGATCCCGTTCTCGTATGCATACATACATATATTCCCACATATACATAAAATCCATATATACATACTGCATAAAATCCTTCCTCTTGAATCACTCTACCTATTACAAAAAACCGCATCAAAATCCGTTGCGTAATTTTAAAGATTTAAGCATACAGACAGACAGACAAAAATAGCGACTTTGTTTTAAACTATGTAGTGAAGTAGGAGCCTCGTGTGTCACCGACGGCGAGCCGAATAAGTTCGCGATTTTTAAAACCGCGTACTTTAAGTTCGTACGTGTATCACCTACATAAGTTCAGCGATATTTGCGCAGGTACAGTAACTGACCAATCAAAACACGGCGGCCATGACAGTGTTTTGTGATGCGCTTCTTCGTATTGGCCATGCATGGGCGTATTTACGTCCATGGTATTGGCTAACTATCCTACCGCCCGCACTCCCCGCCTCCTACCGCCATTTTGGCCTTAAAATCTAGTCTATGTTCAAATTAGCTCAGCCGAGTTAAAATGAACTTACTGTGCTCGTATATATGCGCATTCTCGGCATTTAAACGGGGCGTGGGTAGTCACGTATCGTTAATCTAGGGGCCGTAACACCGCCGTACCATCCTTTTCTGGAACATTTCACCGCATTTTCCGGCTCCTAATTAAGAACCTCTGGCTAGGATTAGAACGCTTAAATTATCGTCATCTAGTTAGCTATAATCACTAGAAATCTAAAATTTCAAGATAGATCTATAGTTCCGAAAGTTTTTCGCATTTTAGACTCTGACTGACTGACTTGTGATCATCAAAATAGAACTGGTACTTCCCACAGGCCTAGAGCTGAAATTCGGTACAGAGGTAGAGTTTAACGCTCACGTTAAGGAAAAACTAACAAAATTGGGATCTTAGAAGGTCTGGAGTACCAGGTGACCCTGATGAGATATCGGAAGAGCACAGCCAATCTATTGGCGGTATCGATCAATCAAGCCTAATAAGAATATCTAGTAAGTTCATCAGTCCACGTCAGCTTTCTGCCAGAGACGCCGTAAGCGGGCGTGCAAGGCGTGCGCCGTAAGCGGGCGCGTAAGGCGTGCGCCGCACGCGGGCGGCACGCATGGAGAGCGGCAAATGGACCATGGTGGGGCGTTATGAAAATAAATGTGTGTGAGATTTGTATTGAACGATGAGGGGGGTTGACCTAGCCGGTAACTTGTACCTACTTACGTGTAAAAAATGTTCAATGGCCAGTCGTACTTATAACATTAAATATAATATTAAGAAATAGCAAGTAAGGAACCTAGATTTGGCTCAACTTGGTCTACAGATTTCATTACTTTTCAGAGATAAACAAGCAGCTCTATCGAGAATTGGCTATTTTCTTAAAGAATGTTTTTGGTGGGATTTAATTTGTCAACAATGTGTATGCATGTGTTTACAGTTGTTGCTTCGCTTCGTGACGCCAAACTTTTCTGAGTAGGCTTGGGAATTACCTTAACAAAAATGATGTCTGTTCCCCTTGTAAATTTACTACTTTTTATTCTTAATATTTTTTGTCACATTTTTTTTATATAAGTAATTTATCGTTAAAGGTGTCTTTGTTGTAGCGATAAAGACTAAAAGCATAATTCACATTAATTTGAATTACATACATATTCCCGTTTCAATTTTGAAGAAAAAATTGGCAAATATATTTGTGTATCTCATTAGGGCTAATAATAGCTGGGGAGCCCAAGAGGGGATTTTTGTACTTACTCGAGCGCGTCAGATTAAGGTACAGGAGGTATCTGGCACCCAGTTAAGTAGCTCCACCAAATATGAGCCCCATATATGAGGCCGCGCCTCAAGAATAAAGGATCAGATTAGTAAAAAAAAATTGATCATCAGACATTCTCGAGCGCGTCAGATTAAGGTACGGTGAGTTAATTACATGCTAAAAAGTGTGTATTCCACTAATCTGACAATTTGAGAATGACGCAATGAAAGGGGAGGGCTACAAAGTTGTTAAAAAAAAACGCCATCTTGACATTCTCGAGCGTGGCTAATTTTTTATTTATTTTGAAGGAAATGATTCAAGGATAACGAAAAATATATAATCTGACGATTTATAAGAGCCGAAATAACAAAAATTCGTCATTAAAGTTTAATGTTCAAAATCGATAAGTAGAGATAAATCAAAAAGTACCCGTCAGATTTCGCTCAAATTTATACGAAAACATACGACGAGCTTTCGATTAAAAAAAAGGATGAAAGGATGAAAATTTTAATTCTCAGTAAAAAGTTATGAGGTAGCGACCATAAACACACATTATTAAAAATAACTCAAAAACTGCCCATTAGAGGTTGCTCAAATTTATACAATATCACAAGACAAGCACCAGCTTCCGAATAAAAAAAAATTATAAAAATCGGAATACCCAGTCAAAAGTTATGAGGCAACTACCATAAATTCAATACACATTATTATGATTATGAATAACTCAAAAACTATCTTGAAGAAACGTCAAATTAAACGAAAGGTTAATCTCACAAGGAGGTTTTTAACCAACCTTCGGGAGAGTTTAAATAATTTAAACTGGACTTGATCGATTATCTACCGTTGATCTTAAGAAAATATAATTCGTGACTAAACTCTGAAGCATAGTTTAAACTATGATTGATATTACGGCCCTTATATTATGTAAATACAAGTATTCTACTTAAAAACATACACTTTTTTATTTGCATGCTATTTCCTGAGCTTTTCTATTAATTAAGTTCAATGATTTAATTTTTTTTTGGCAGATTAGGGAAATCCCTCTAGATAATCGTCAGATTAAGAGACAGCAAGTCTAGGACATAAAGATGAACCATATATATCTTAATCTGACGCGCTTGAGTATTTCAAAATGGCGATTTTTTTTTGCATAATAGTATAATGACTGCGAGTTTGGGTCACATCCAAATCGTCAGATTATTGAATTAGAGCTTTTTTTTGGTGCACTTAACACCCCCTTAGAAAATCTGACGCGCTCGATTAAATTTTTTTTTTTTCATTTTCAACCCTTACGTACGATCACCCCCACCATGCAAACGGTCAGATTAACATACATACATTATTAAAAATACATAGGCCATTGATGGTATCAATATCTGACGCGCTCGAGTATGTCCATGCGGCAGTTTTTTTTTACATATTTAAAGATCTATAGCCGCTTCCCCCACCGATGAAAAGGTATACATTATATAACATTTTTTTCTCCTTATCATCTAACCTTTGCAACCCAATAGGTCTCTATGACGCTCGAGCAAGTACACATTTAGCATCGTCGGCTCCCGTACCATAAGTATGTCTATGATGTACAACAAAGATGCCATGTGATTTATACTGCCAATATAAATATCTTTAAATGAATTAAGCAATTATTACTGCACCTTACCACACCACCTTTTCAAAATAGTCATGGTTTTATGGAATAATGAGCAGTGTACAATAATAACCACTTTTAATTCAACTGTGTACTTTATGTCGTACTTCAACTAATTCTCCATCACTATTCAATTCTAATCTTCTTAATCTTCTGTTACGGAGTGAAGGAATTTTCTCCATTGCATAGTCAATAAGTTCTTGGAGAGGCATTTTTAAAAAATCTTTTCGTTTACTAAATACAGTGACCCATGTTCTGTACAAGAAGGCATCAGTAAACCCATCTGGAAATTCGTTGAGCAACACTTTCCACCTTATATCTCTCCATGCCCTGTATGATGACTCTTGTAATCTGAAAAAATTATGTCTGCTATATATTTAAGGATAGATTAATTACAATAGTAGGGCCATTTTAATAGGCCACATTTGACAGTTCGTCAGAATTTTACAAAGTAACCTTGTAAGGGAGGCACTCCATATTATTTAATATTTCCTACTAGATATTGTAAAAATTTTTACACTTTTAAGTAAAGAACTGAACTGACGTCGTTCCAAAGTTACGTCAGTGAACTCTTTTTCTTTTTAAAAATGAGGGATGGTACCAAAAGAAACAGATCAGTAGATAAGTTGAATTCGAGAAGTCAAACTAATCGTCAAAAAGTATTTCACGATTACAAAATAAAATATGTTTTAATGGGAACAGAATTAATTTTCTTACATTTTAGGCCAAAAAATATGTAATCATTCATTTAAATAACAACAAATCAAATATGGGTATGGTTTCCAAACCCACCATAGCTATCCTTAGTCAACTTACTACTCACTTTAAGGCTATTTTCTTTCTAATTTTATTTAATTTTATATCTTTCTTTACAAATATCTGCACATGTAATTTGTTAACCCAAAATTTTTGTAAATATATGTATGGATGATTCATTTCCTTCTCTAAATTAACCCATATAGATTTTTCAAATCTTTTATATTTCAACTCTTCTAAGGGTACTCCAGTGTATTCCATGAGGAGTTTTAAAAACTTTGTTGCTAGTGGCAGTTTCCACCGTATTCTTGTACTGTCTACTGTACCTGCAATTAAGATCTATTTAATTCAAATGGGTTAATAAAAGTGCAATAGTTAAGTATATTTCGACGGCAGCAAAGAACATAAAGACATCTGCAATTTTGCCAAAATCGTTTTTTTGCATAATTCAACACAGAATTCTTTGTTTTATCTTGTTATATTTTTTTTTCTCGAAAAATGTTGTTTTTTACACCAATTTTTCAACGTACAAAAAGACATCTGCACTACTTATTTAAAATTCGACAAAGTACAAATGGACATATACCACTTGTCCTTGTGTGCGTCGCGCAATGCGGCGGGCCAGCTGTCCTTACCAAAATAACCTTAGAAGTCTCGAGGCTCTTCAGCAAGAAAAAATGTCTGATGATGACTGCTTGCAATTGGAATAATAAAATAATTGAAAATTGAATCCGGAAGTGACATTCAACCAAGCCACAAATGTAAAAAATATTTATACCTTTTTTTTCTATCTTTGTTGGTATGTTTGTTACCCCATAACTTCGTGTTGGGTAAACCGATTTTGATGATTCTTTATTTCCTTGAAAGCTGGTGCTTTTGGTGAAGTCCCATATAAATTTAAGCGACATCTGATGAATAATTTTGAATTTACTTGAATAATGTGTAAGGATCTTTAGTAGTGTGTATATATGGTTTTTTCCTAATAACTTTTTATTGAGTGTTCAGATTTTCATGATTCTCTTTTTATTTGAAAACTGGTATTTGCATTGTAGTCTCATATAAGTTTGAACGGCATCTGATCAATAGTTTTTGAATTATCCTTAATAATTTTTATGTTTGTATGTTAACTCATATCTTACTACTTAGAGTTCCGATTTTGATTATTCTTCCTTTAATCGAAAGCTGGGGCTTTAGGTTAGGTCCCGTAAAAATTTGAATTCCGTCAGACGAGTAGTTTTTGAGTTACTTATGATACTGATACAAAGATGATGATTATGATACAAAGTACTGTTAAAATATAATTATTATTAGTAGTTATTTTCTCTGAAACTAAACTTTTTTGTTACTTTATATCACAAATATAATTATTAACAAGAATCACAAAATTTTTTTTTTATTAGACACCCTAAAACTCAAAATACTTTAGGTATATCTGCAATTATCCAATAGCTTCAATTTAAGAATGCCGAAGTAATGTGAGACAACTGCAGTATTTTAGTGAAAATCATAATTATATTTGTTGTTTTGATGAAATTGGTTATATATATATGATCAATAACAATAAAAAGCAATCATTAAATTAATAAAATAGTTAAAGAATAAATAATTATCGGGTCCCAAGTAGAAACGAATATATGGCAGTTGACTCAATTTGCTTGTTTTCTTGATCGAAGTAGAAAAAGTCATCTGCCGTATTTTCAATAATAAAAGAATTATTGATAATTTACCTATACCAAATAATAGTTTATATTGTAATAATTAACTATTCCAAAATTGATGAAGATATCTTTGTATGTAGAAGTTATACAATTTATGCACTAAAAACGCTCTCCTGAAAACAAACGTTTTTGTAGATGACCGTTTGTTCTTTGCTGCCGTCGATTTGCCCTAAACACCAATATTAACTTAAACTGATTAACAACTTTACCATTCAACCACTCTTGCAGTTTTTTATAAATGCCTCTAGACTCTCTGCCTAGAACTTTTGACAATATTGGGATAGCATTTCTGGCATTGTGGTAGAAACAAACTGCCATAAGTTGTTCTTCTTGTGGTGAGTATGTCCCTTTATTTGGACACCCGTAATGAGTCAACACATGCTTGTATACTTGGTACAGACTCCTTTCTAACCCTCTCGCCAAATATGCAATGACAAAATGCCTGACACGTTCTTCTGGTGTATGTGGATTTCTGCTTTTGCAAGTATTTTTCCAACGTGCAAAACGTTCAGGATTATCTGGTATATCAAAATGCTAAAGATGATAAGTATAAATATATTTATTATTACTACTGTCAAAAATGTCAAAAAACACAGTTTATAAGAATTTAAGCATCGAAATAACGATGACACAAATAACTAATGTTTTATAATTGTAATTCATTCATGAAGCATGGTTAAAAATAAACTTTTATTACCTTTCGAAATTTTCGCCAATTTTTGTGGATACGTTTGCTTTCTTTTTCAGTTATCCTATCATTACGAAAATTATCTATAGCTTCACTTTTAGCCATGATGGGGCGAGTGAGACTCTTTGATTGTTGATACCATGGTTGTTCCCATGTAATTTCCATATATGGTAGTTTCTGCATCAGTAACTGAAAAATATTTATGAAATACATATTTCCAATGATCACTGATGAAGCTTTAGCCATTTCAGGTTATCTTTCTACCTCAATAAACTCCTGGTCTTGTTCTTCTATGTATTGAACATACATCAAAATCTTTTCCAAAGAAGTTGGGTCTGTAATGTCATCTATACCGTTAAGTACTTCAGAAAACTCCATTTCTAAATTTTCTTATAGGTTAGGTTAAAACAATGTTTTAAATTATAACAACTGAAATGAAATTGAATGAAATGAATAGATCAAAGTCAAGCAGCATGAGCATGACACTTTGACATTGACAGCACCATAGATCATATACACAGAATCATTGACGTGCATTGACATCAAGTTTTTTTTCCTGTATTTTGTATCTGTATGTGAACCTATGATGTGAACTCGTATATTCCTATCTCTATGCTCGTACCTAGAGTGCGTTTCACGTAAGAGTTCCCCTCGCTAAAATGTTGGTAGCGATGAAATGAGTGTTGCCAAATTAAAACAAAAAAATATTCCCTTTAACTAGGGAGAAAATAAAGATGACTTATTGTGTTCTTCCGAAGCTATAAATATTAATGTTACAAAATATATATTTTTTCGGCTGAGCATATACTTATCCACCAACGCAATATTGAAAAAATACAGTACATAATTATACGATATTAATATTACGAAAAGGTCTACTACTCGCTCAAGACAAACAAAAGATGATATTCCGTGTAAACAAAAGAGATGCCAGCGAGTACCTGCTGACTCTTCACGCTGCCGGCCATCTTACTGTCTTTCGAACGTATCTTGAGCAAGAAAATAGCCGAGTTGCACTCGCTGACTCGGAGGCGGTGGGACACCTGCCTAAGGAACCAAACAAAGGAAAAGAAAACAAGCAGAATATTTATGTGTAATATTTTATTATATTTTTTTACAATAAGAATGATCGTCTCACGGACCCACACCCGAAATATTACTATTATCTGAATAGTCAAAATCATCCAATTTTACTTCTTTTTCTCGATGACGTTTTTTGCCCGGAGTAGAAATTTTGGTTGACGTACTGGCTTCCATCTCACCTTCACGAGTAATTTTTGAAACCGTCTTTTCCGAAATACCTTAAAAGGAAAATTTATTAATTAGTTTAATATAAAAAAGAAATAACTTCATGTACAAATAAATAGCGTAGTAGGGGGTAGCAGCGCCTTCTTGCAAAATAATAATACCTATTTACTGTGGTTACCATATGGTGACTATCTTAATTGTAACAGTGGTATTTTATAATTAAGTTATGCTGAGTATTAAAATAAAATATAGTAATCGCTGTCGACCATTTGGGGAAATTTTCAATAACCAACCTGTCATGGCGGCAACACCGCGTCGAACACATTCCAGCGGAATTAGTTGTTCCTTTTTGCGTTTTTCACGTTCACAAAAGCTTTTTACTTTTAACACCAACTCTCTTTCACCACTTTTCAGTGTTCTAGGCATGATTAAAACTCGAAAACAACAAATAATGGGAAAAATAAAGCGGAGCTGTAAGTTTCGGATCTTGACTGTTTGCGTTTTGACAGACAGGGCTGCCAACAATATAGCGAACTCAGCGAAGGGAACTCTTAGGTGAAACGCACTATACCTACACTTGGGCCATTTTAATAGGCCACATTTGACAGTTCGTCAAAATTTTCCGAAGTAACCTTGTAAGGGAGGCACCCCATAGTATCTAATACATTCCATACTAGATATTGTTAAACTTTTTACACTTAAAAGTAAGGAACTGACGTCGTTACAAAGTTACGTCAGTGCACTCTTTTTCTTTTTAAATATCAGGGTTGGTACCGAAAGAAACAGATGAGTAGATAAGTTGAATTCGAGAAGTCGAACTAATCGTCAAAAAGTATTTCACGATTACAAAATAAAATGTATTTTAATACAAAAAAAAAATAATTTTATTACATTTTAGGCCAAAAAATATGTAATTATTCATTTAATAATAACGTCTGGCTCAAAAGTCAGTACCTAGAAACGTGAAATGTTACAAAAAAGTCATGATTACATTTCGCGCCATTATTTTGACGCATTATTTTTGTCATTTTTTTTTGTCGTTGTGTGAACTGTGCGCTTATTAATACTTTTTATAACAATCGCATTCAATTTACAGATGTTTGAAGTCCTTATCGATTTATTCAATTTAATCGATGTTTTTCAGCAGGTTATCTTCACTATGAAGCAAAGACAAACAGTTGTCAAATGTGGCCTATTAAAATGGCCCAACAATATGTTGAAAGCATAGGTATTTTCCATAGATAAAAGAAGTAAAAGGATATGCCCTAAGGTCACGTGACGTGAAGCCAAGTATTACCCTAATATGGCGCCGACTCCACCCACAAAACAGGAATGTTATTTTATAGTACAAAATATCGACATCGATTTAACGTTCAAAGATAAAATCCATACTACCTTTCTAATTTTTAGTGACCAACCGTAGGTTCCGATTTGTTTTTTTCCGTAGTATTTGTATCTTATGTCTAAGTAACACAAAATTACTGATTTGACCAATAGTAATTTGTGTGAACTACCATCATGTTCGCTGTTGCCACTACAAAAAACTCAATAAACTTAAAAATTTACGCGAAAATAAAAGATAATTACAACTAACCTGAAGAATGATAATGCTTCGTCTTTTTTCAGAGAACTTGAAGTCTCTCCCTCTAATACAACACTTCACCATGTTAGTTTTTGATAAATATGTTAATTAATAATAAAACAGAAAGTTTTTTAAGTCACAAGTCTCACTATTTTTTGAATATATTTGTTTACGTTACAGATGACAGATCATCGATGATGACGACGATGCATGCCGTGGCAATCTGTTATTAAGACTGCACTAAGCTAATAACTATAAAAATTGGTTGCCTGTTAAAGTCGGTATACGGGCGAAAGTTTTACGTGACAACGACTTTGAGTGGTAAAATAATTTTAATGTGAATATTCATTCGTATAGTAGGAAGAAGGATGAAATAATAGTAACAATTTAAAACATTTATTTATACAAAGAATTATATTTAAAACATTGTAACACCATCCGCCATCTAGCGCTGCTAACCGTTAGACCATTAACCATTAGTCACAACTACTTCTCCAGAGATGGCGCTGTACCATTTTCTGAAACACGCCAACGTGTGTACGCCGTAGCTACCATAAGTAATGTTAAGGAGGAAGGGACTGTCTCTCTCGCTCTTAGGCGCACAGACGAGGTAGAGGCTTAGGCGGGCTAACCATGCCCGAGTGGAAGGGACACGTGCCTCTCACTCGCTCTCATTGTAAGCGCATAACGTGAGCGGAGGCTAAGGCTACTAACGCAGTTTCTTGAAGTGCCACCCGGCAAACCAATTTATAAGACGTTATCACGTCAATAATGTTTTTTCGCAATATAAATGTATCATTGGTATTTTCAGTATTTTCTCTATCTACCTACTATATAATATATATCTCTATATATCTAGGTATCCTATCCTACCCATAGAGGTGTAATATCTCTATGATCCTACCTCGTCTGTCTGTGCAATTCAATTGTGCTATCTATAATTATTATAATGTCTGTGGTAACTTTTATTATCATAACCTTATTTTTATATATTATAATGAAAATAAATGGATGAAGTAAAATAAAAAGAAGTGGACATAAAATGTTTAACATATATTTTGCCATGTTCTTTCCATTTTACATGGTTACATAATTATAAGTTTTAAATTATTGCCATATTTATCAGAAGGTAATATTGATTGAGTATTGCATTAGTGCGCATCACCAAATGAAATTGCTGTAAATTTGTAAAATGTTTGTAATTAGGTATGGGCTATACTGAAATAAAAGTGAGAGTTGCTAATGTTCTGATCTAATAATTCTTTATCCAAAATATTTTTTTTTCAGGTAGAACCAAATGTAATTCAATCAGAAAAAATGTTTCTTTCCCACGATAAAATTTTGAATAAGAAAAAATTCCAAAAGCCCAATATTTTAAGAAGGAAATCCAAGATTCCTTCAGTGAAGTTAACAATCACAACAGGATCCTGTGAATCTCCAGAGACGAAATCTCTTGTACCTGTAAATGTAACTGAATCAACAAATAGTGATGTACAAGAAGAATCAATATGCCGAAGTAAAAATAGTAAATGTGTCCAGAATGCGGAGAAGTGCATAACAGAGCCACTGAGAGCAACTGTTGATGATGTGAGTTCCTATGAAGTGCAAAAAAAAGCTGTTGAAGGGAGTAATAGTGAAGGCAACAAAAAAATTTGTTTACAATCTGTTGCAGCCACAGCACACACTACAAGTGAGTATATGTATAAAAACTTGTCACATTTACACTACTGAATCTACATTTGTTTTCTATAATATCAATTTTTCTCACCTTTGGTGCACGCTTATTTTCTTTGTTAATTTAATTTGTATGGAACATTATATGAGTACATTGTAAATATCTGTATTTTGATAATATTTCCATTGGTTAATGTTACTGTTTAAATATAAAAAATGTTATGCATGGTTCGAATAACTTTACTTATTAAATAGGTTTGATTTTAAGCATGAACCTGAAATTGATATACTACTGTGCACATTAATATGATGGGTCATAAAGTTTAGCATAAGTTATTCCAAAACTAATTATTATTGCAGAAATGAGTTTGTTTTTTCAATTTGTGACTATAATTTTAAGTATTTGGCTAAATAGGTTTAACTAACACTTTATGTACTATAAAAATATAAATATTTAAGAATCAAAATGAAAAATATATGATTATTAACAATTACAGATCGTGAAGAAACCCAAGATCAAAACACAATAAATGTTGAATCATTTTTATTGAGTGGCACGATAGATGAGGTGAAGTAGTTCTTTAAGTATTGTATGTTTTGAATTTGAATTTGAATTATTAATGGATTTTATTAGAAGACAATTTAACAATGACTTTTTCATATTGATTTTTTTATTTCAGAATTTTACCTTGTTTGAAAATAATACATTTCAACCTAAAATTGTTGATTTACAAGGGAACACCAAGTGGTGCTTTGATTTTATCAATAATACAACAAAATTCATGGTAGAAGATTGTAAGTTTTAGTTGATTTATATTCCACAATGAAATGAATTTTTTTGCCTTAAATTAAACAGAAATGCAAACAGTGTGTGGCCACATTGTACATTGCCTCCCCACTCTAAAACAACTTCCCAATGTGTCCTACCCTTTTCCACCTCCTCCCAGCAACAGTCACTCAGTTTTAAGTACATTTTGCTATGTATGTACTTAAAAAAAGTAACAACTTAAAGGTGTGTGGCTTGACAGGTTTGTAACTGGTGGTATTAAATTGTATAGGTACAAAATTCTGCATCATTAGACAGTAAAAAAACATTGTTATACTTAAAATTAAGACACTTCAAAATCAGAGAATACTGTGAAAAAAATGTTAAGGTTCAAGTTATTGTCACAATTTGCAAAAACAAGCCTGTCAAGACCACATTATTTAATATTCAATTAATATATTTTGAGTTATGCAATGAAACAACATTGAAATTTAAAGAAAAAATGTAATCATCAAAATGTAAAGTTCCATTTGTTTACCAGCTGAAGGGCCGAGATTAGACCATGTATATCTGGAGCAAAAACCAAACACGGTTACAACTGTGGTCCCCATGGCTACCATGTCGGCGTTGCAGCAGGATGGTTCCTATATTGTCCCAGTGGAACAAATTGTTGATGTCGATCAGTTGATGACCCATAAATTTAAGGTAATATCTTTAGTGTTTGGACATAGCAAGTGAAATTTTGAAATTTAAGGTATCATGGGAATGTTTTGATAATATAATTTCATATCATGTTTATTGCAGTGTGATGTGCCTGATTGTAATAAGGAATTCATTAGTGAACAGAAGTTAAAGAAACATAAGTATGTTCACAATAAGGACAACAAGCCAAGGCAAAGGGTGGATTGTCCGGTTAGAAAAATGACTGATAGTGGCACTGAGGAGTCATGTGGAAGGATTTTTGAAATAAGAGATGACTTAATGAAGCATTTAAATGAAGAACATAAACCTGAAGATGCTATGTACAGGTCAGATTTAGATTGATTGTTAATTCCCCAATCCAATTATAAGTTTACTTAGGCATATCATTGATGAAGTTATCAAGCACAAAAATATTTGTATAAATATTTTTTTAATTACCTAAAAATAGACAATAAGCAAATGGTCTGATGGCAAGTGTTCAGCATGGCCTATGTATGCTCATCAGTAAAATGCGACCATCTCAGTCCTCAGGGGTAGCAATGCATCTGTGACTGAATCAAAACGAGACTCATGTAACAATAACTAACTGGACTATTATTAACATTATCTAACAGGATTAATTATTACTAACAGTCCCTGTCCCCACACTTATTAGCAAACTAATCAACTAATATTTTAACACCATCTACTAACTGGACTAACCATCCTAGTCCCTTTGAGTCTAGTTCTACGTAGGTCACAGTTGCTACGGCAGCGGAAGGGTGGTGCTGCATGCTCGTTTGCTATCTGAATTCCATAAAAAAAATCAGGTGCGAGGAGTGCGGCCGTCGTTTCTTCTGGGTGTCGGGGCTGCGCGCGCACGGCCGCGCGCACCGCTCGCGGCGGGCGCGCGCCGCGCTGGCGTGCCCGTGGCCGGGCTGCGGCCGCGTGTTCCGCCAGCCCTGCCGCCTGCGCGAGCACTCGCGCGCGCACACCGGCGACAAGCCCTACCCTTGCCGGTATCCGGTCAGTTCACATTATGTTCTACTAGTAAACCCGCCCTCGCTTCGCTTCGGGGAACCAGTCCCTTCAAAACCTCTATAGATTTTAACAAATTATGTTATTCCAATGTCTAAGCTATATTACTGCAGTTTCATGAAAATCCGTTCAGTAGTTTTTGCGTGAAAGAGTAACAAACCCACACACACACACTCACTCACATCCTTACAAACTTTCGCATTTATAATACTAGTAAATCCGCCCTCGCTTCGCTTCGGGAAACGAGTCCCTTCAAAAATCTCTATAAATTTTAACAAATGATGTTATTCTGATGTCTAAGGTATATTACTGCAAAGTTTCATGAAAATCCGTTCAGTAGTTTTTGCGTGAAAGAGTAACAAACCCACACACACACACACTCACATACATCCTTACAAATATTCGCATTTATAATACCTATTAGTAGGATAGGATTAGTAGGATTAGTAGGATGTTTCATGTGATTGACTTATGTGTACGTGTGGAGTGTAAACTAAGCGACCTGTAGGGATTGCAGGTTGTCGTGTTAGCAGTATTTGAGTAGGAAGTGGTCACAATCGCCCATACACATCAACAATAGCAAAGATATCACTTTTATTTCTAATTCTGTTTTGGGGCATGAGGTTTACTGGTCAATGTATTTGTTGCCAGTATGTGGGAACTCAGACAATGAATCTTATGGTATAGAGATTAATTGTTTGAAAAATACGCTTGTATAAAGCTAATTGAAGAATGCGTGCTACTCGGTAATGTTTGTCATAAAATTGCAATATAATTCACTCTGGACCTTAGTGCAAATTTTTAAGAAGATCAGACTTCTTCCAAGACTACTTTCGGTAAGGATTTGCTGAAGCTTAAGTAGGTTGAAAAAAAGAAGTTCGAACCGTTTGACAAAAATCCTACTTCGACCAAACTTCCTCTCATCATCCATTCCCTGGGTGCAGAACTGCGGCTGGTCGTTCCGCACGGCGAGCAAGCTGGTGCGGCATGCGCGCCGGCACACGGGCGAGCGGCGGCACGCGTGCGCGGCGTGCGGGCGCGCCTTCCGCCGCCGCGAGCACCTGCGCGACCACGCGCGCCGCCACGCCGCGCGCCCGCCCCGCCCGGCCGGTGCGCCCCGCGCGCGCCCGCTCTGCGACACGCGTGATACTGGCGCTTGGCCGGCGCGGTTCGGGTGTAAGCTGCAAGGTAGGTATGGCTACGGAATAGTCATATGAACGTATATGTATACCCGAGCACCTGCGCGACCACGCGCGACGCCACGCCGCGCGGCCCTCGCGCCCCTCTCCCGTCCGCTGTGCGTGACGCGTGATACCGGCGCTTGGCCTGCGCGGTTCGGGTGTAAGCTGCAAGGTGGCTACGGAATATAACGAGGTGTACGAGTCATATGACGTATCTACCCGAGCACCTGCGCGACCACGCGAGACGACACGCCGCGCGGCCCTCGCGCCCCGCTGGTGTCCCTCGCGTGCGCCCGCTGTGCGAGACGTGTGATACCGGCGCTTGGCCTGCGCGGTTCGGGTGTAAGCTGCAAGGTATGCTACGAACCTTTTGGTGGGGACATTTTTCTAGTGCTGATGGTGCATCTAGTATTATTATTAGATCGATGGCTACGAATGGTCTAAATGACAAAATCTGTTCACCCAATCGAAAGTTCTGAGGTAACAAACAAAAAAAAATAATAGTTGCAGTCGGTTAAAAAATTATGAATGAATGGTCTAAATGACAAAATCTGTTTAAAGGATATAAAAAATACCGATTAGAGGTTAATCTATTTATCAATTAACTATACTTATAAAAAATAAAAAGTTTTAATATTTTTTCGCCAATTATTAATGTTTTCAATTTAAGAAAAGTATAAAATACTGCAACCGGCCATGTTAATATAGATTTATGTCCACAGGTTGCGACGAGTCTTTCGCCAACGCTAATTTATTCTATATGCACATGAAGAATTTCCACAGAAGTGAACAGAACGAGGTGGATGACGAGGATTATATAATAGAGACATCCATACCAGATGTTGAATCAGAACCTATTCATAAGTCTGATTCTGAGTGTATGTTTACGGTAAGAGTACACTTTGACACCAGTCTGTGATTATTGTGACAAATTAAATGCGTTATGTTTTTAAATTGAAAACTGCCTTCGCGTTTTGGAAAAAAAATTTAACATTGTAATATTTTTCTCAGATTATAAGAATTTCGTTACAGAGACAGGAACATTAATTGCTAGCTGTTTCCCTTCGGTGTCCAGATATTAACGTAGGTAACTATTTAAAATTCACTAGGTAACATACATGCCGGACTCGCCAGAAGCGGACATCAACAATAAGGTGGAAGTGGAGCCGGACAATATGGAGCTTTCGTTGAACATGTGCGCGGCCGAGGTGGAGGGTGTTGAGTGTTCGGATGAATCGGAGGGTGAAACGGGCGAGGGTGAAACCGTGGGCGCGGGTGAACACGAGGGTGAAGAGCACGCAGCGCGCACGCACTGCACGTGGCCGCTGCCGTCGCGCACGCATGTCTTCGAACAGGCGGAGTCCTATGTGCTTGAAGAGGACGGTCAAGTAAGTGATCGTTGACTGTCGTATAGTTAATTTGTGGCATTTATAGCTAATTTGCCATGCTGCTATTGCCTTCTGAGTGGCGAATAAAGATGTAATATACACCATTTTTTTAGTTCTGACCAGAAATCTGAAAAACATTAGTTAAACTGTATCAAATTTCATGCAGTAGTTTTATCATGATGCCTAAACAAACATACAGACAGACATACAAAAATCCTGAAAATAATACTTTTGGCTTCTATTGCCCCTTTGGAGACCCTTCATACATTTTTTCTTGTGTGGTAAGAAATATTCTTTCCTGTCAACGCTTGGAATTATTCACACTTTAAAATTTTTATTTTAGGTGGAGCAGTCTGAGATTTCTGAAAACAACATTTACACTGTGAGGAGTGACTTGTTCCTGCACGGGAACATGCTCACCAATGAAGATAGCGAGTAAGTGTAATGTGTTTATTAAACAGACAGAATTTAAAAAATTTAAATCTGGAATAATTTTAAGCCGCGTTTATTTAATAAGGCCCTAGGAGTGTAGTGTGTCAGTGAGATGTCCATAATTGGGACGTGTTGCAGGCACATGGGCGGCGCGGGCGCGGCCGGCGCGCTGGACGCCGAGCTACTGCTGGCGCCCTCTGTCGACATCGCACAGGTTACTTTTACTTTATCAACTACATATACGGAATATCCCGAGTTTTCATTGATCCGGATTATCGAGATTCTACTGTATTATTAAAGTAATCAACGACACAACCTGGGTTTATTCATGAGACACTTGACCTTAGCTTCGCTTATTTGAATTTGATTTTCCAACAATATGTAATTCTATATGTATTCATTTTAGTGAAATGAGAACTGGCCAAATCCTTGATGTTTCTGGGCTTTATGGACGAGCATTCTAACTAAAACTGTAATGTAACCCATAAAGGATACATATAGGCAGTGAATAAGGAAAAATTACAAATTACGTGATACAGAATACATTTCATTTGTGATTCAGCTTAGATGTTTACATTATTTATGTTTACATTACTAAATTATTATATTTATGGACAATAGAAGTAATACAGAATAATGAACAAAATAAATTGTAATTTGCAGGAAGAACTGTACACGGACGCGGTGGATGAGTCGTCCTTCCGCGTGTTCCTGTTGAGCGGGGAGGACCTCACGTAGGCATCGCGTCACGACACGACGACGTGACGACAACGCACAACGAGGCTTCACGTCTCCCGACGAGGTCCATTCGACCTCACACATTAGTAAGCCTTCGATAACCCCGTGGATAAAAATAATGGAACATCACAAATATTAAACTCTTGAAAATCCCTTACTGGCAAAGTTGTGTCTGTGAACTTCTGTATTCTCAGTGTCTTGTAGTGTTACCTCGTCCATGCTCTTTATTTACCTACAGAGTTCACTGTTCTACATTACCATAAAAAGTATCAATATTATGTACATACTACATAGGATAAAATAGATTAATTCTTGTCGTAATGTAGTGATTTCTAACTACATAATTCGGTAAATTAATCTATCATAAGACAATTTTGGTCATTTAGTTGTAGGTAATATTGCGGGAATATAGATTGAACGGATGGTATATTTTATATCATTATGTCACTCGGTTCAGTTTGTCGTATTTTAAACAGTTTATAAGCAATATCAAACATTCCATTCGAGTGTTTAAAAACTGTAATAATAAAAGATACTTATAATAACTTATATAAGGCGTGAGGCCGACATCACCCTTCTAAAGCTTTAGGGTGCGGTTCCACTGAGGCGGAGCGGAGCGGAGCGGAGAGGAGTTCACCAATCGCATGGCTTGAAATTCACGTCTCATTGTGCCTCGCGTGATTTTCAAGCCATGTGATTGGTCAATCGCGCACAGCTCCGCTCAGCTCCGCCTCAGTGGAACCGCACCCTTAGACTTTGAAGGTCGAGAACATGTCCTAAGGATATAACCAAGGGATTATTGTGAGGTCATTACAATGTGAGGTTACCATTCGTCGTAACAATGTGAGCGTTGTCAGAATATATTATAGTCGTGTTTGATAGGTGTTTGTTTGCTTTTATTGACACTGTATTAACATCACTTAGTCCTTGCTAGATGTATTTTTAAGAGACTGCATCGGTTGGCTCTGCCGAGGCTCGACTTAACTGAACGTACTTCAGAACTTGAAGTTATTTATTGAGTAATGTTGTCGTTAATTTTTTGTTATGTATTACTCACCGACGAAACCATCCAGCAAAATTAAAGTAGCATTTCATACATCGTGGATTTTTTTAAACTGGTAACCGGGTCGTTTGTCTAAAGCAGTGTTTTTCAATCTTGTTCATGAAACGACTTTTCTAACTTGAAATAATATTTCGCGACCTCCCGAAGTTTCGCCACTACCACCAGGTTAAAAAAATAGGTCTAAAGTATGCATTTTTTTGTCCAACGACAGGGTGTTTGTTGCTATTTTAAACAAAGTAGTTTATGTAGTATGGCCGATAAGAGTTGCTTGTGATGTGGCCAAAATAAGACATTTCTTTTATGGGCATGGCAACCGATTGTGTCGCCGAATGATTAATAATCTTAATTAATATTAGTGGTGACACGTGCTGTAGTTTGTAGCAGTTTTAATTTAATTTAGTGTTTAGCACTTGCTATATAGGTATTACAATACTCATCAAGGACTGTCATAATTTAGGAAGGAACACAATCATGCTGTATACCAAACGTTATCCTTGAAAAGTATCAAACGATCGTCGAGATGGGTATATTGTGCCTGTATTTTTATTGTTAAATTAACTATCTGTAAATTGTCATTAATGTTCGTTTAGTGTTTTACCATTAAAGTAAAGGACCACGAAGTATACATACGTTTCCAGTGTATTATCTGAATAGCAATAATTATGTACGCAGAATGTGTTATGGGCAATTTTATACGACTTAAGGTACAAAAAATTTTGTGTAGACAAAATTTATGAAACATTGGTGCAATATTACAAAAATATACATTTTCTAAATTTAAATAAGTCAATTGTTACAACAGGGCCGATTTGTTCGGCCGTCGCGCGTCGTCCAATGTAAAATGCGTGGATACATAGTTAATGTTTATTGTGTAATTATAATCTTTTGTTTAATGTACAATATTATGTACAAAATCAGTTACCGACTATTATAATATTACGCAATGCAAGGAGCTGGCATTTATAAACTTTTTATGTTTGCGAAATTTTAAATTAAAAGTATTTCGATAGGGTACTTTGGGCTCGGTGGAATCTAGTCTCCATACGTTGTCCGCGGGGGTCTACGGACCAACGGAGGGGGTTTCAAGAAGTACGACTATTAGATATACATCTAAATCGTAAGCTTATCTGCTTATAAGATGTCTGGAAGATCATACTACTATCACATGAAGA
Source organism: Hesperia comma (assembly GCA_905404135.1). Taxonomy (NCBI): domain Eukaryota; kingdom Metazoa; phylum Arthropoda; class Insecta; order Lepidoptera; family Hesperiidae; genus Hesperia; species Hesperia comma. The sequence goes on along the minus strand of FR990014.1, from coordinate 17,788,729 downwards.
TGTTTATAACATTTTGTTTTATTTGTTGTTATAACTCGTTGGGTGCAATAACACATTCTCTTTTACAACATTAGGAATGGTGTATGAGAAGTATTGGTGTGATGTTGGATGATGTTTTGGATTTTAAGGATATTATGTAAGAAGCAAACTTTCCTAAAATGCCTTAGAACAATGTCGGACTGTCCGTTATCGTTGTGATCGGAGCGCTAAGATAGTGTCACCAAGATTTATTGATCTCTTGAAACGCCTTCTAAATTTAAATTACATGAGCTATTATCTATACCTATTGTATTTTAGCATAATGTTGATGTTTGTGATATCGATTTTTGTATGTAGTTTAATATTGTGTACATGGCGCGAGTTTATTTTTCATTTATTACTAGGTATATAGTAGAATTATCGATGTTAATTTTAAGAAGTATCCATGAAAATGACGTTTATAGTGTAATGTTAGGTATAAAATCGATCGAGGGAAAGTTATTAGCGAAAAATATAGTCAGAGACCCTGTTAAATCTTTTGGAAGAATGACTCAAGACTTGGCTACAAGATCGATTATCAATATTTTATTTTACAATACAAATCATGTGAAGATGTAGTATAGTTCACTGCAAGTGTGTAGTGTGCTCAGTGTAGGTAATGTTGTTTTTGGTGCAGTATCAGGATCAATTGTATGATGTAAAATAAATAGACAGGTTTATTTTTAATAGTATTGAAAGAACTAAGTATGTAATTAAAATTTGGGTGAAGTCCTAGTTAAACGTCACATCGTTATTGTCGCTAAAATAAATTCATTATAATAATAGTACGTGACATCTAAAGTAGAGCAAACGTTAATCTAAAATAGAGCAAACATTCAGTGCTACGAAGAAGAAATATATTCTTTGTCGTACCACGAGTGGTGGCACGACGAAGTCTACACCCAATTTTTTCTAATCCTGTTGTTTGAGCATTGACTTGTAAGATTTTACCGTATACGCGACTCGTAACGTTAAGCACAATATAATAAGATAAGTAAGTAACTACACAGTATGCTTCGGAAGTGACAATAAACACTTCGCTCATGCTATCTCACTCGCTCTCGCCGGCGGTCCGCCTCCGGTGAACGAGACAAGCGACACATTTAGCGTTAAGTATAAGTTTAATGAATTTCTCAACTATTGTTAGTTATTAATATTGTAATTGTATATTGTACATAAGAAAATATATTTTTGGATTTATAAACGTATGGTGAGATGGTTTATTTTTTGAGACTGTTGTCCAAAAATTAATGATTTGTTAAAAATTCATAAGAATTAATGGGTGATTATAAAGTTTCTCATTTGTGGAACGCAATATGACATAACTTACCATAAGGTTGAGAATTCTAACGTAATTTAGCTAATGAAATGTTTCACTAGTAGTTCATTAGTTTCACTAGTATTCAATAAGACTTTAAATGTATTTGATTATGCGAGAAACTTATAGGCACTGGATTGAATTTACAATTATGGAATTCTGCAGTTAATAGAGCAGTTTTAATTATAAATGAATGCCTAAAGGGACACTGCAAAGGCTTATAGACAAACAATGATTTTAAAATAATTCACACATACCTAATGATCGAAATAATAAAAAACAATAAACATTATATTATTCAAATGGGAAACATTATTTAAATTTTCTGAATACTATTGACAAGGTGTCTCATCGCATTTTTTAATGTTTTCGTCCTTAAGGAAAAAATAGATTCCCAAATTCCCAGCGTTAAAAATAAATACTCAAAAATTTTAAGTTAGAATTTGACATTAAACAAGGTTTTAATGCAGATCTGATCCACTTTTTATAGCGACCAGAACTAAGGAATACCTCTGTGTATTAAAGTGTCCGGAGAAACGTATTAAATAAGGGTGGCGCCACTGTTGATTTTTAAAATTAGGTTTGTGGTTACCACATACTAAAGTCCTCAGCTCTGCGCATATCACTCCTTCGACAACTGCTAAATTCATTTCATACGCTCAAACGACTCGAGCGCTGTTGTGGAGGGTTTTTGTTGGTCTGTTATTTACTGCTTACAGCCAGGCATTTTCAAATATTCTCCCACTAGAGAACCGCCCGTGCTTCGCTTCGGGACCCGTAGGTAAAAGCCGCGTAGGTCCCGCTCCCGTAGGAATCTCAGCTAAAAAGTAAATTACATGTAGTATTTAATAGCGTGATTCAGAACTTGCAAATGAATTTTACTAACGCCATCTATTAACAACTTCGGAACTAAATATCTAGCAACCACTTTACTCAGTACCATTCCTACCGTCATAATAATTATTGTTTTTAAGAGCAATTGTGTTCCGGATAGGAAGGTGTGGAGCGGGTTCACTTTTTTAGAGGCGACCATGTGTTCTCAGGGGTAGAAACGCATCTGTGACCGAATTGGAACAAGACTCACACTAATCATTACTAACTGGACAATACTAATATTAACTAATAGACTACGGGCCCATGTCGAATATGGGGGGGTCATACGAACCACCAGGTGATATATATAGGACGATATAAGAGCACAAAATAATAAGATTCAGCACTATGCCGTCACTTGTAAGCTGTCCAACTGAGTGCTGGTGAGAATTCAAAAGTGCAGGTAGAGGGAGTACATTTTGGTCATATGATTCTGTACGGCATTTTCACCATCGATAGATCCATGAAAAATAATAAGAAAGCGCGCAGTCCCGTAAAAAAATGGTGAGCCACAAAGTCGGTAAATTTGTTTGATTTTTTGAAAATTCCAGGGTAAATTTAGTCATTTGATCCTGTACGGCATCAGTTTCATGCTGTTTCAATACAGCTTCTAATCCATTATTCCGCAACGCCGTACAAAAATCATGCGACAAGGGGAAAAAATCGAGGGTTGAAACCCCCTCTATTTCCGTGGTCTGGGGGGTGATTTGAAAAAGTACGGCTTCGGTTCCAAAACATTATCTAGCACTCAAAAGTACTATTAAAAATAATGCCGTCAAAAAGTTATTGTTCATTTGAATGTATATTAATAATTACCTTAATTTCATGGTATACTTGATTTATAAAGCTGTAATGTCATTTGACACTGTACGGCAACTTTTTTTTTAACATGATATTGTAAAATATAATTGTTGCATAGTATTGCCGTTCAAAAGAAACTGTTCTAAAAAAAGTTATAGAGAAATACAAAAACTGAAATTTGTTAAATTATTGCAGAAGTTTAAATATTCATAGATTAATAGAATATAGCAATTTCCTACATTTTTCTCTTGTTATAAATAGTATTAAGATACATAAATTAGGAAAAAATGATGCCGTACATTTTAATGCAGACTATATTTTTCATACATTTCGTTCTATGGATTATTCCTTGAATTTATTTTTCCCTACAAACCTTTGGACCAACGAAAATGTACGGCATGTAAAAAAATATTATCTGTGCATAAAATACTTTCAAAATAAATTAATTTTATGTTGTTTCAAATCACCCCCCAGACCACGGAAATAGAGGGGGTTGAAACCCTCGATTTTTTCCCCTTGTCGCATGATTTTTGTACGGCGTTGCGGAATAATGGATTAGAAGCTGTATTGAAACAGTATGAAACTGATGCCGTACAGGATCAAATGACCAAATTTACCCTGGAATTTTCAAAAAATCAAAAAAATTTACCGACTTTGTGGCTCACCATTTTTTTACGGGACTGCGCGCTTTCTTATTATTTTTCATGGATCTATCGATGGTGAAAATGCCGTACAGAAACATATGACCAAAATGTACTCCCTCTACCTGCACTTTTGAATTCTCACCAGCACTCAGTTGGACAGCTTACAAGTGACGGCATAGTGCTGAATCTTATTATTTTGTGCTCTTATATCGTCCTATATACATCACCTGGTGGTTCGTATGACCCCCCCATTTTCGACATGGGCCCGTAGTCTATAACAGGACTAACCTATCCCTAACAGTCCCTGTCCTCACACTTATTAACAAACTAACCAACTAACATTCTAACACCATCTACTAACTGGACTAACCACCCTAGTCCCTAAATTGGGTCTTGTTCTATGTCGGTCACAATTGCCATGGGCGGCAGCGGAAGGGTGGTGCTGCATGCTCGTTTGCTACCTTAATTTCATAAAAAAAAAATAACAAAACATCGATCTTCCCATGGGAATGAGATGTTTTTCCGCGGTAGTAGCCTACGTCATTCTCCACCCTCCTAACTATCCCCACACACATAAACCATGTCATATAATAGCCATGTTGCGACGTGAAAGAGTCACAAACAAACAAACACACTTTCACATTTATAATATTAGTATTCTCCCATGTGAGCCGGTTTACCTCGTCGCTTGTCTATGTTAAAGTGCGTCATTGATGTACAGTAAAAAGTAATGGAGTTTTTTGCGCGTTTTATAACAACACCTATATATTATATTTTACTAACACGACATAGTATAATTATGCAGGATTATTCAATTTGATTTTTTTCAGCCGTAGATTGAGAAAAAGTATCTCGCAGTTGTGCAATAGTTGTATATTTCGCATAGAGTTAACTCTACAACCTATATAAAAAGCTCTTTGTGTGCAACTACTGTCTATGCTACTCAACAATTGACAAGATTATTTTGTTTTTTTTTAGTTTCCAATGTGTCTGTCGTTTCCATAAATGAGGAGCCTCAATTATATTTCAAAATTATATTTATTAATTAGCTTTAGTTTAGTTGTTGGTGTAATTCGTTTTTACATAATTTCGGATATAATGTTGTATCACATGTCCGCACAGCACATGCTAAGTCAAACTTAATCACATATCATATTTAGTTTTGTTATTAATTGTATTGAAATTGGTTGCTTTCTGTTTAAATTTTGCTATATAGAAATAAATGTTTTGAATAAATATGTTTTTAATTATTTATTGTATTTATAAATAACTTGATTATTAAATTGTACTTGTCTTGTAAGTCTTGTTATCATATTAATTGGGAATTATGACGAATTTTTACTTGGTGCAACGATCTCACAAACGCGTAGGGACACCAACATAGAATCTATAAAACAAATATAGCACCAGGCTAGGTCACAATATAAATGATCAGTATGCAAAATAAATAGACCGTTACTTTTTCCATGTTTTATTTCTAAATAATTCAATGATACACGTAAAAAATAGAAGATTTCCGCTCACCTTGGCCGTATCAAGATTAATAAATTACTTATCTATAGGTAATACAACTATATTTACTTTATTACGTTCCTATAAAGAACTATAATTGGATTTATTAGCTAAATCACCTTAATCTGCGATAAACCAGGTACAATTTAAGACCTGGTTGCCTTGGAAACTCTGTTCTTCTTCCGCCTATTGTTTGCTTGTGGGAAGTCAGAATATATTGCCTTTTTTGTTCTAAATTTAAGATAATGCCTTTATTTATCCGTTTAAACAAATATTCGGTTTATAAAGAATTTAAAATCATTCCGTTAACAAATTATAATAATTGCTTTTTACAAAAAAAATAACCGACTTCAAACTTGATAAGTAGAGATAACTCAAAAATTACTCGCCAGATGGCGCTCAATTCAACATGTATGTGTAAAGTTCTCGTCACAACAAATTAATCAAGTCCAAACACTAGATAACTGCAGTAAATCGTTGAGGAGTTCCCACGACTGTCTTTCGGCTTCATCAGATCGACTCCAGACCTTCTTGAAATGGTAGCGCTTTAATGTATTTATGATAACATGAACAAACACACTAGTCTTCCATACAATTTTCGAAAGTTGCCCTCGATTTCTCCGAGATGCCATCATCAGATCCTGATGATCCTTTCAAAAGGACCCCACTGCGCATATCTACTTTACAACAAAAAAAGAATTATCAAAATCGGCCCATAAACGACGAAAAAATCGCTGAACAAACATAAAAAAAAAGCATATATACGGTCGAATTGAGAACCTCCTTCTTTTTTGAAGTCGGTTAAAAAAGGCATTTTACTAAATCTAATCAAATTAATATTTACCACATAGGTATTATGTATTTTAATGACCTCCTTGTTGAACTCTAGACGTAGGTGATAGGCTGTATGTCTCTGCCTTTAGCTAAAATAGCTGTTACCGCAGCTTATGTTACCGGGTGCATCTTACTATAACACAAGAAAATAATGTACTGTTTCAATATATTTTTACAATTGAAACTTAATTATTTTATCTTTGTGATCACATGCGCTCGGCTTCAGATTTACAACTACCACCTTCTATATATTTAATAGAAATAACTATTAAACAATAAAAGGACTAATTTATTCTACAAAGTTATGTGTAAAATAGTGTATAAAAGTCCATAGGTATATCTTTTATGGAAAAAAGATGTTTCTTATAGTGAATGCTACAAACCCAAGTTAGTGCTACGTAGGTACATCGCGTGTTTACAAAAGTACTTATACCAATGCGTTAAAGCTCCTATTTGATGGTTGCAAGCAGTAATATTTTCACTGCAACGTCCTTTGAGAAAGTTTTTTATTTGACCTATTAATTTAATTTTATAAAATTCATCAGTGTGCTGTAATTTGTTAAAATTTTGAATTCTCTCCTGCCGCATTCAGAAAACCTTTAACCTAGTACCTACTAGCACTGAAACGCCCTCACCCCTTTTGAGTCTTTTGACGCATTTAAAAATACGCGTTCCGAGCGTGCCGTTGTTTATACGGCATTTAAAAACACTGGCATAGGTACAGTCGGCCGCAAAAGGCGCTTAACAGAATCTAAAGTGCAAAACACTTGAACACCCAACGAACCATAAGTCAGTGTCGTGACACGGACGCAAATATAGCTTAACTTACAGACGTTCATAATTAGCTTAAGCTTAACATAACTGTTTCATAAGTTACTAAACGCTTTCATTCCAAAAGTCGCTGAACATCATCAATGACATGCGTGTGTAAAAAGAATGGTGACTTTTTTCAATTTGTTTCGATGACGCGCTGTCACTTTTCAAAATTGTTTTTCTATTTATTTTTTTGTCTATTGAGCCAGTTATTTGTTTTTAAATAAATTCAATATTTTTATGCATTATAATTGCAATATTTATTTATGTCCATTATAAATATATAATATTATACCAAATATATTTGATATTTTAAAATGTTTTTGAACCCAAAGTCACTTATTTCACAAAAAAAGTTTAAGGGCCTGTTTCACCACTTTTTCACACACCACCACAACTATCGTCACTTGAGAAGAATCATGAAAACTTAATTAATCAAATACTCTTAGTTCAAAATAATTCAAGTTAACTTTTTTATATACTTGCAACTATATTTTGCAGTATTTTTTAATATCTATCCATTCAGAGAAACTAAACGCCAGTGATATCTGCCAAATACGTCTTTATCAACCATTAGAAGCGCTAATATTTAACTTTTCAGACAGTTGATCTGCCAGATAGTTCTATCCGACACCTGTGAAACCAAAAGTTGTAGTTAATGGCAAATAAGTTCCTGATAGATATTAAGGACTTTATCAGTAAGTGGTAAAACAGGCCCAAGACTTAGATGTAAAATCTCTTTGGTTGCTACAATTTTTTTCATATGAATTTTGATTGCGAAACCGTGCTTTTTGATAACACAGGTTAATAATAACAGGTTGCTTTAGGTTCGTAATTAAGGTTGGTTTAATAAGGCTCATAGTATAACTAAACACAAATTACCAGCAACGGTATTAAATTTGGCAATAATACAAATTGGTCTAAAGTATCTGAGAACATCAGAATACCAATCAGAATATTCATAAACCGAGAGCAAAACTTTAAGACAACTACCTACTTTATTTACTTTTTTACGCAGTAACATTGAATGTAACTTGTTAATGTACTTTTGACATTGATGATGTTCAGCGACTTTTAAAATGAGAGCGTTTAGTAATTTAGTAACTTATGAAACAGTTATGTTAAGCTAATTATGAACGTCTGTAATTTAAGCTAAATTTGCGTCCGTGTCACGACACTGACTTATGGTACGTTGGGTGTTCAGGTGTTTTGCACTTTAGATTCTGTTAAGCGACTTTTGCGGCCGACCGTACTATTTACGCTCTTATTCAAACGACTGCATGGGGATTCCGTATGTATCTACTTAATAGTAGTGCTCAATGGATAATATTTTCATAATACATGTCTTTTATATCTGCTTACGTAAACCTATCTTCGTACATTCCAACCTTCTTACTAAGTATAGGTATAATTTCAATTTCCAAAGCATATAATAAACATATTGACAGTTGATTTCGATGTTATATGATTAAAACACGTAAGACTATTCGAGTCTATACTATAAAGACGTTGCTAGCAACGTTGAACACTAAAGGTACTCATGGTTAGTTGCCTTGCCAAATGTAATTCTTTAAATTTTAAATAAAAATGTAGATTATCAAATCCTTAATAATTTATGTAGGTACGTAGTGGTACCTACACAGTGGTGATTTGACGTGAACCTTTTTTATATCTTACATTATATTTTAAGTAGGTCAGCTCAAATCATCTCACGAGCTCACGACTGAAAAAAAGGTCAATGGCAATGTAGGTACCTAGCCGATTTGTGCGGTAACGGTAAGTAATTCTGTTATCTCACAAATTCGTAGTTTATTCCGTGACTGCTAACTGCGGATAACAATGACGTAATGGTGTTAATTCACACATAATAAATGGTTTAAAGATATCCACTAGATTATCAAAGTAAATTTGACCGTAATAAATGATAAGATTATTTAGTTCTGTAGGTGAGGGTTAAGTATGTTCCCGAAGGCCGCTTGTGACCAAGTTTGATCTGTTACTGATAGTGACTATTATTTTATTGTTGCAGAGGCGTATTAAGGATTGAGAGCGCCCTAGGCAAAGACAGACGCAAAGACCTTTTTTTTTCGTTCTCGGTCTGGGTGTACGACTTGTCTTCTACTTCGAGTCATTGGCAACCTATTTTTTTGGTTCTGCGCGCGCCCCCTTTTAACCTCGCGTCCCTAGGCACGTGCCTACTTCGCCTTAAGGATAATCCGTCACTGTATTGTTGTAATGTCAAAGTTAATGCGCAGTAAGTTGTACGTTTTACCTGTGAGATGATTACCTAAATCATGTAATAATATGTCTTAATTAGCCCTTCCCAGTTACCGTCGTTTACGTTACTTTACCTTACTAAAAATGTAAGTAGTAGGTAACATGGATAACATTATTAAAATTAAAGCATACCTAAATTATCAAAAGATATCTAATATCTATAATTTTAATATCTTTACGTATTTTCAACCCTTCGATCATGATCACGTAGATTTAATGAACCGAGGTACCTACGTTTGCATAATTTACCTGCGACATTTTCCTATACCTATAGACATTAAGTTTCATAATCCTGTAAAAAATAATAAAATCTTAGCTACGAATTTAGCAACACATACAACACATATCTATGTATGTAATAAGTAGGTACTTATTATAAGTAGGTATTATTTATCAACATAAAATTGCACCTTACCCTGCATTTTGGTCTGGTAATTTTGATGTGTATTTGCTACTTAAGACTTAGACGACAAGGTTTGGTCATACTATCCTAGTGTGTTGATCTTGTGGCACTGGTGGCAGGTCATGGCTTTTGGTTTGTATGAGGGCGGCGGACACCTTGTCCCGGCAGAGCGCGACCCCCCACAGGAAGGTGTAGAGGAGGACCAGGCCCGCCGCTGAAATCACGACGATCAACATGGCTCTCCCCGGTTGCCTCCAGTCCAGTATGTCATAGATGTACGGGTTGCCATGGCTGAAAGCGAACATACAATTTAAGGTATGATTTTACTAAACTTTATAGGTAGGTATAATAAGGCCAAACATATTTTCAAGTTGGTTGGTGGTTAGAATGCATTGGTGAATATTATGACGAACTTGTTTTTCCTTGAAGATCTAGGCGGGTAGGTACGTATGTACCTGATTACTAATTTATCTTCAGTTATCACTCCCTATTTCATCCCATTCAACACCTTTCTTCGCGATAAAAGGTAATCTTGGTCTTTCCAAAGGTGAACTCTATGTTGGATCTAATTTTATAAGAATCAGTTTAGACATGAAATCCAAACAGGAAAACAGAGTACTTTTGCATTAATTTAAAATATTAGCAAGGAAAGAATGGCGCGATAAGTTCCTATTAAACAATGCCTTTTATCATTATAAGCCGGTAGCTTAACTGCAATGGGTTATCAAAATATTTTCAAGTGAGTCACAAATTTTTCATATCCATAAGATAAGGACTCTTTACTATACAAACCTGTCAGTTCCTCCGGCCGCGAAGTATATGCCGGAGAAGGCAGCATACCACAGCCCCATGCCAAGTGGCTGATACACATGCAGGAATCGAACTGGGGTCCGTGATAGCACCAATTCAGCAAACGCTATGCAGGAATTAAAGCCATGAGTGGAAAGGTCCAGCCAAAAGTCCGGCCGAGGCTCGTCCTCTGGTGGAGCTGAAAGTAAATACAAATTTATAAAAATATAGGTAGTTAATAGTTAAAAAACATGCGTTAACTGTACTTTTAATCAATGTTTAATTTTATTTGACGTTATCAGTAAAATCGGAATTCGGGGTACTATAGTGGGACGGGTGAGAATGGGAATGGGAGCCTACGGGAAAAACCCGTTTAGAAAACTACCTAAGTGAAATTATAAATGCAAAGCAATTTTAGTTAGTGTACCTACCTACTGTCAACCGTCGAGGTATAACATTGTTTGGACTTTGGAGTCGATTCTGGGCTAAGAATCCGGTCATGCTTCCTTCAGTCCATAAAACTTGAATATTTCTCTATACATATATTAGGTAGGTTAGTACTATATAGGTACACGCTACATAGTATATTTTCACTGTATTATTAACATCACCTGGGTCGTAGAGGAGTATCCAGTAGAGAGCTGTGATCATGAGAGCGACCGGCACACTGATGTTGAACAACAACCAGTACACGCTGATGTACCACGGCACCGCTCCCACTTCTGCAAACGAATGAGATGAGAACGGATGAGAATGGAAATGAGATTAAAGTGCAATGCGACGAATTAACATCAATAAGTATGCGATGCTCTATATAAATTTTGCAAAGTCATTCCATTATATACCTACTACACCCGACTATAAAATACAACTGTATGCCAAAGTCGGTTTAAAATTTACTTTTATTTTTATTATTTTATTTATTTATTTACGCCGACAAGTTCCGACCTGTCGGTTTAATTTTTTAAATAATATTTTCTATAATATCTAGAGCAGAGAATGCAGAGATGCCCATACTTTTTGCTGTGAAGATCGACTTGAGAAAAAGTTAAGGGTTTAACATCGACTGCTTTATTTTTATGTAATTTTTATTATTATCTATTAGTAATAATAATACCTATTTATATTATCATTTATTTTTATGTTCTAATAATAAGTAGGTCCCTAACTTTGATGATCTAATGTCTAGATTGAGCGTCGCCCTAAAATGAAAATATCAAGCATGTGTGCGTGCAGGCGATGTTTTACACGTTCGTCAATTGTCTATGTGTGCGTGATCAATGATACAATGATATTATAAAAATTGTAGGCCACAATTTTTTGACACGTCAAATCATCAAAAGTACCTAATTATTAATGATTAGATTTATAATATGTTTACAATCAAACAGTTTTACATAGTTTCTTACTCTTTACACTAATTTATTTGTACATAAAAATTAATTATTAAAAAAGAAAGCACTCTCTCACTCTATCATAACTTCGAGCACTACGCACGCGTAGCGTTGAAAAAAGCGGGAAAATTTCCCGTTTTATTCAAATCCCTTCGTTTTTATACAAATTTTATTGGAAAGTTTCAAGAAAAATAAACTTGAAATGTTTCATGTTTTTTATAAATAAAACTGAAAAAAACGGAAAAATATGAAAGAAACGGAAAAGTATTGATGTTTTTTTCTTTTGTAGAACAGTTTTATTACGATTTGGAGGGTAAAACGATTTGTTTTCATTGTCAAAGCGACAGTGAGTTTGTATCTGATTTGTGAGCAAGATAAAATTGTAATATGTATCTATGCATCAGTGATTAGAAAATTTCGAATAAAACCTGTTTCTTTTAATTTTTTCGAAACAAACGACGAAAATTTCGAATAAAAAACTTGTTTTTTTCAATTTTTTCGAAACAAACGACGAAAATTTCAATAAAACCCGTTTTTTTCTTAAGGTTTTTTTCTGATTTCTTTCAATGTAACAAACGAATAAAACGGTTAAAAACGAACTATCGTTTATCGTTCCGAAAAAAACAATTTGTTTCTTTCGGAATTTTCAACGCTACGCACGCGGTCAAAGCGTCGTCGCCTACCGACGTCGTCCGTCAGTCCGTCACATAATTAAATGAATTAAAACAAAAACGATCGGAATGCTCAGTAGGTCATTTCTAAATTTTCGAAAATAAAATCTTGTACTTGCTTAACCTCTAAGATCGACCGTAAAACCTCTTGCGATCGACCGTTTGGGCACAACTGACCTAGAGAGTTTCGTGATTGCGTCACAATAGCAATAATAGGTAGTTAATAAATTATACATAGGTAGATAGATATCTTAAAGGTTTTAAACAAAAGGGTCTATGAAAGCCGTGTTTAAAAGAAAAGCAACTGCAAGGTCGACAGCCAGGTAAGTCAATCTCGATTATTTCAATGGATGGTTTATAACAAGTAAGTAGTATAAAACATATTCATTGGTAATTTATTCATGTGCATTAAAATAAATAAAGTTCGAAGCGTTCAGATATTGTTACTAGGTAAGTATTATTATGTACCTATTTGTTGATGAAACCTTATTCAATAAGTGTGACGGGGGAATTTTAAAGCTCATAAAACAACTACGATGAGTAGGATCAGCAGGAAGTGGTGCGATGGTGGTGAATCGAGTCGAGGTGTGGAGAGCTGGTGAGACGAGTGCAGTGGAGAGGAGAGGAGAGGAGAGATTTGATGAGGAGGAAGGTTTAAGATTTCAGGTGCTAAAAATGTACTTAATGAAAATCTATGTAAACCAGTCTTTACTTCATGTACCTACTAGCCTACTACCTATAGGATTCTGTTACACACATTACACAACGATAACGCTATCCTATCATGCCGATTTCTCGTCAGTGACGTCAAAACAATCTTACATCTGTTATATGTGCAGTCAAACTCGGCTGTGACACTGCGTTATTAAGCATCGATATTACCCTTTAATACTGATCGGTTAGTCCAATTGAAACGTGTAAATAGCAAATTGACACGATCAATTGAGCTCATTACTGAGCAAGGTCAAAAATTTTAATGACTGATGGCAGTAATACTTGCAAGAAGTACGTACTATCAGGTATCTATGCACCAGTTTAAAGCACTGCAATGCCAAAAAAATCATTATATTTGATGTCATGAATTTCGTTGTAGTGTATAAAGTAAGCCATACACGCTACGGTCTACCGGAGAGGTTATCTATGCAGGTTTGCCTGCGCAGGTCAACTGAACATTGGTAGCGTGTATGGGGACGTTCCGGTGTACCGGAGAGGTTTATCAGTTGTTTTTGCGATGGCATCGAAGGAGGACGATCGCTGGCATTGCTAGGCCTTGCTTTAATTTTGAAGACAAAAGATACAAAAACAGTGAAAAGGAAGCGAAAGAAGTGGTCTAAGTATTGGTTATTGCAATTTTTTTTGTCTCGATTATGGTAATCTTTGTTTTTAATTTGCCAAAGACATGGATTACTTCTATATATGTATTTCGATAAAATCTTCAAGGATTTTTTTAATTGAATCTGGTGACGCCATTTTGAATTGCTGAATGACGTGGCATTCGTGGCAATACGATGCGAGCGACAACCATCCGAAAGAAGCACTAGAATATAACTGACGCGGCCTGTGCAGGCGACCGGAGTACACGCACACACGCACAGGTACACCGTACGGTGTCATTCGAAAGAATCGATTTTCGATATTGCGCGGGTCGCCTGCGCAGGCCCAAAAAACTGCACAGGTCTATTCCCACACCTCTACCTCCGGTCTACCTGCGCAGGTATACCTGCACAGGTGGACCTTTCCGGTGGACCGTATCGTGTATGGCAGCCATAAGGGCGCATTCAAGTAGAACGCTGGTTACCGGCGCCGATCTGCCAGTGCTTATCAACGCTTATCCGCGCTTATCCGCGTAGGTAGTCGGCGCAGGTAGCCTCTATACTTTGTGCCGAACCAGCGCTGATAAGCGCCGACAAGTTCCGACCTGTCACACGACCGAGGTTATGTCAACGGACTAGTACCGATTAAAGCGCTGGCAGATCGGCGCCGGTAACCAGCGTTCTACTTGGATGCGCCCTAAGAGACCCTATTTTTAACTATAAAACATAAAAGCTAAGAAAATATTCAAATTTAAATAACCTACCTACCAGGATAATTTTGATTCGAGTTTTAATGAAAAATGTGTAGTGCTGCTTAGTTTTGTCGCGGAGTATGGGTAACTATTCGCTTACCATAATAGGCAAATAAATATTACATTAATGAGATTCCGGATGAAGATACTTAGCTTAGGCCTATTATTATTTGATATATGAACGAAATTTCGTCCATAATAAGTACGTAATTTCGTCAGCGTCATATGTACCTAGAGCATAGTATTTACTAGATAGATATGCGACGCATGCCGTTAGTTATATCTAACAATAACCCTGTTGTTAGATATAATTAAAAATTAAATTAAAAATCAATAATTATGAAAAATATTCATTAGCGTAGAAACGCATAACTTTTTCCCCCATGCATTTTGATCAAAATTAAAACATTACTTGAAATGGTAATCCTAAACCTTTAAAAAAACCTATTTCATTACTGAACGCGACTGGGTCAAAAACGCCCAATGACCTTTCCTACAAATAAATGTAAAAGGTAACAAAGTTATTTAATCAAATAAAATACTTAGCAATTTCGATGTAAAACTGTGATATAGCAGTGACTGTAAATATAACATTTTAATTTAACCTTCATAAGAAATAAAGACTTCCTGATTATTACTTTTTATTTTATATTTTATTTTATAGGTAATGGGGACTTGTGAACCTTTTCGAAAACTTGTCCTAAAATCCCCATTGATGGGGACTTCCAATGGGGATTTGCGGAATAAGCCCTAACAAAAATGTGACACTAAATTAACATAATTATAAATACGAGGGAATTTAAATTAATTATCTGTGTTTAAGTTATTTTTAAGTTAAACGATTTTCTTAACATGTCAGCGTACGGACAGTACGATGTTTTATTAATCAAGCCCTTTCATTTCATACCCATGTTGAAGGGATTATGAGAAAATATGTAAGTACCAAAAAAAAACAAGGCAACAATATCAAGCATGGTGCGTGCAGGCGATGTTTTACACGTTCGTCTATTGTCTATGTGTGCGTGATCAATGATATAAAAATTGTGGCTAACAGTTGACCACAATTTTTTGACACGTTTGCGCGGATTAGATTATCCATCTAGACATTATATCATCAAAGGTGAGTACATACTTAATTCGCCATTTATTGCCATCTTAGGTTTACAGTGATTCTAGTGTATTAAATTGTATAGTCATTATAACTTAAAGTACCTACTTACCTACCTACGTACCAAAAACTTAAAGTATCAATCTGTCTGTCAACAGGACGAGAAAGTGTAAGGAAGTCAGATTTCAATTACTAACAAATAAACAACAGTAGGGCAAGTTAAATAAAACCATTAAGAAGGTATGTAGGTATTCAGCATTGACCATGATTATATTTCATCTGTTGCGTGCTTTCAGCGTTTACAAATCCGGTTTCCATGATTAGAAATATCTACTACATAACACAATGCAATAATGGTTGTCAATTGAATTTAATAGATAGGTAGGGATAACAATTAAAAACCAAGTAACTCTTATTAACAACCTTTGACCTTAAGTATAACATCAAAGTTAACAACCTTAAAAAATCGTTATAATTATGTAGATTTTGCAATAAATGTTTTTATGTAGGTACCCACCTAACAGACTATGTCAAGCGGTAGACAGTCAAATTAATTTATGGCGCCACTTGTAGGCAGTTCGTGTGGTTCGTAATGTTCAGATAGAAAAAAAATCTATAACATTTTTACTGTTTTAATTAAATTATTAAATTTTTCATACTTTAGGCTTGTTATTTCTTTGGTGTCAAACAAAAAATGCAAGCTTTTATATTTGCGCGTATTTCAAATATTGTTAAAAACCAATATTCGTGAAATTATATAATTTTCTGTTCTTCACGAAGTATCTAGCTACAACCCACTAATGGCCCACTACTGAGCACGGGTCTCTCCTCATTACTGAGGAGGCCTAGAGCATACTCCACCACGCTGCTCCAATGCGGATTGGTGGAGGGGTTAGTGGCCAACCCAGTGTCGAAAGTTTTCAAGCCGCCCGAAGGCCTCCGACATGGCTTAACGAGTGCTATCAATCGATAACAACCGGGACCGACGGCTTTACGTGCCCTCCGAAGCACGGAAGTATCTATTACATTTTTATTTTAAAAATTGGTACACCTACATTAAAAACTCAGTCAAATAATAACGTCGCTACTACACTACTCGTTATTTTGTCGTATACCTAATGTCTTCATATACTATTCTTTTAGTTTAAGGCTAGTTTATTTTAAGCTAGTTTATGTTTATGTTACATTTGATTATCACGACTAAATACATGGTATTGAGGTGTTGATCGAAATGAAATAGAAAATAATAGAAAAAAAGTTGGTGTTGTACCTAACCGTCGACGACACGCGACGTTTACAACACCGGGCAAAGTTGTAGGTTGTGAAACATTTGATGTCGATTATGGCCCATTGACATATTACAACAAGCCTTTCGAAATGTGGTCGCTATGCCCATCGCGACACCGTTCGAATGTTTGGTAGGTTTAGTTACAGGCAAGAAGTAAGGTCATTGCATTATGTAATTATGCCCTTTGGACATTGTAGGTAATAGATTAAAATGCAGGAAGTTGCAATACCCTGTCTTCTCTATACAGTTAAAGTTGTACGTTACATTACAGAATGCATTTTAAATGGACAGCTGATGCAATATTTTCTTTTTTAGAAAACTATTTTCAGAGCCGAAAAGTTGTTTGACTGTTGGGTTACAGAACATTTTTTTCATTCACCATAGTTTTACTCTTACTAGATACTTGTTTCGTAACATGTATTAATCGTAAAGAAGCCTGAGAGTTTTCCACAATGGTTTCAAAGGTGTAACAAACCGCAATTCATCAGTATGGTGGATTATCACTTGTAGCCTTAAGTATATTGTGAGAGAAGACCCATGCCTAGCAGAGAAGTGGTACTGGTACAGTTATGGGTTGCGTTGCGCCGGTCGATGATAATATTTGTACACAGCGCACAATTCACTAACCGATATCTTTTAGCTATGATGATCCTAATCATAAAATAATGACATCGAATATTACCACCAATATGAACAATAACTTTAATAAAATACTTCTACGTACGTCCAGAATACAATACATTTTTTCAAGACAGAATGTGATTAATTTTAATTGATTCTTGAGGATAATGATATTAACAGCTCGCAAGAAGCGCATAAGGTAAGTGTCCCATATTTCGGTATGTTAAGCCTCCGCCGACTTTAAGATTTTTTTTAAATTTTACTACATAAGATATCAGTCTGAAAGTTTTTGTGTAATGAATATGGTCTTTTGTTAGTAATTTAAGGTATGAATTATGCAGTTTTAGTTAGAATTAAATTTTTTATTAATTTATTTGTGGACCCCTTGTTTGAACCCTATTTCGTGACAAAATTTGGCTCTGTTCCTAAGTTCGTGAATTCGTGTCCCCTATTTCGTGACAACGTTTGTTAAAGGTTTTTTGGTAATTTCTAAAAATATATATATTTAAATACTATATTTTGATAATTAATGTCTACTATATCTATAGATACTAATAATATAAAGCATAAGAGTTTGTTTGTTCGTTCGTTTGAACACGCTAATCTCAGGAACTACTGATCCGATGTGAAATATTCTTTTTGTTTTGAGGAAGGTTATTATGTTGCAGGACGACATCCGCTTGTAATAATATAAAGGGGAAGAGTTGTTTTAATGCGCTAGGTAATGTCAAGAAGTACTTGGTTCGAATTCAAAAAATATTTTTGTGTTGAATAGTGTATTGATTGAGGAAGGCTATAATAACATCACGCTTAGAAAATATTATTAAGTAGACTCCCTCGCTTCGGGAAACTTGTTGCTCCGCTCCTTTCGGTAGTGGCGTGATGTTATATATCCTATAGCCTTCCTAAATAATTGGACTATTCAAAACAAAAAGAATTTTTTAAATTGGACCAGTTGTTCCTGAGATTAGCGCGTTCAAACAAACAAACTCTTCCGCTTTATATTATTAGTATAGAAGTATAGGTAGGTGGTGCTGCCTGCTTGATTGCTACCTTATTTCTACAAAAAAGAAACCAATATAATCGCAAAAGCAGACTTTTTCACATTTGATGTTGAGTTACTATTAGGTCCTGTGCGTCTTTTATAAGACTTCCGAGATCTAACATGACTGCCAAAATTTATACCTATACAAAAACACCTATACGAAAAATCAGCTTTTTAGGTATTTTTCATCCGAGGTTGTTTAATGATAGCATCTCATATAAATTAATGATATGAGATCATACCTATATAAACCTCTGTGGTTTCCTATTGCTAATCAATACCAAATTGTTTATAAATTGTTAAAAATAAAAATAAATTATTATGCTAAAGTAACTGGAACTACTTTAAAATTATTTGTAACGAACTAAAGGACAAGGAACAAAAGATAAGTCCTTTGTTTCGTGTTACTGATTTTTCGAAATTACCACACTCAAGTAATGAGATTCTTTCTAGATTATTTAAATTGACTATTCAGTACACTATTTATATAATAAAATATACGAATATTGACAAAACAAATCGAATAACAAACGAAATTATGCTGCTAGTACCTATGCGAATTTAGTTCAAAATTGTAGAATTGGGTCATCTTTAAGCTCGTATTATGGATTTCCTAGTAAACAAAACATATACCGAATTTTGCTCACAAGTACTGAAATTAAATACCTTATTCGTTTTTTTCATTTATATTTAAATTTTTTAATTATAATATATGAACACGAACAACGAAAATGTATCTATAAAACCCCTAATTCGTGAATGTCACGAAATAGGAGACACCCGAAATATAAAATGACCGCTATTTCGTCAGTCGGTTTATTGCTATTTTAAAAGCATTTCAAGCTGCATGGAACTTTTTCATGAGTCAAATCAATTGTTAAGGGACATATAAAAGCACTGTTTAAGTTTTTATTTGAATGGACTTACCGTTTCTTCTCTATGAGCTTAAGAACTTTGAGCGCCTGCCTTACGGTATAGGGAAGCATATTCACCTCTAACCGACGTTTGTGGCCGATGAGACTTCCAAGCGTTTTATTTCATTGAATTTAGTAGGTAGAATGTTGGAACTTGGTTTTTTAGACAGGTTAGGAGATAGATATTTTATTCTGATGTATAATTTTAATGTATATTATGTACGTAGCTTATTTTTTGCGCCTGAAGCAAAACTAACGAAGTAATGTACTAGCACGAAGTTGTGGCCCTTTACCTTATTCGGTCATAGCAGGCAATGGAATTATTGTTCTCTTTGTTTGAAAATTTTGCGCAAAAAATATGTTCTGCTTCAGGGGACAGATACCTCTAAAGCTACATTATCGTACTTTAATGCGGTTCCATAGATTAATTTTACTAATTATAGATATAATTTATACAATAAAAAAATGAACAAAATTGCAAATAGGTTACAATATCGCTATTTATACCGTTAAATAATTAATGTATTTTATTGAAGAAAGAGTAGGTATTTATAGGTAAAAATAAGTTTATTATAAGTACACACATAGTTGGCATTTTATACATATTTTCCTTTTATGGCCACTAATGATTAATAAAGAGGAGTTTATAATGATAGCAACTAAGCAAAATGAATGATAAAATGTTTTTTCCTTGAGTTAGTATAAGTAATATCATGGTGGTTTTTCCATTCGTTTAAGCCTAAGGAATGCAGTAGGTAACTAGGTACATAGTTTTAGTTTTAAGTAATATAAATCAACACAGCCTACTTAAAAACTTATAGAGACTTTACGATCGATATTTTTAGTGCATTGTTAAATCTTTTATAAATGGACATAAACTCTACCAACCCTTACTTCACAAACTCTACATCTCAGTAAAAATGTATGGCTTGGCCGTTTCGCTGCCATCACGAAAGTATAACGAATTAACGAATGCTTTTTGGGTTTGCAAATATCTAGTTTCTGAAGTCATGTGTTAAATTATGAAACCTTTCTAGACAAATATTTAAATCAACGTTTTGGTAGGCAACTATTGAAATTATTTATTAATTCGTGGTTTTTCTACACTTATGTTTATATTCTTTAATCACCGGGAGCCGTGACGTACTTAAAGGTTAAGACTACCGTAATACCTTTTTTCCGTTTGAGCTCGAGCTGGAATTCGTGATTATTGCATGGTATACAAATGCCAGCGTTCCGACAATGCGATTAAGGTACATTTAAAATTAACGGCATTATCTAAAAATGTCCTAATAAATTTTCCTTACAAGCTAAATTGAACTGTGAGAACAGATAATAAATTTGATTTTGGCGGAGAGCTGCAATTCCATATGCTCGATGACTCAACTATAGAAGCATATTATTAGGTATACTTTTCTGTATTGAGCATATGTAGGTATCAAATGTGAATGTTCTATAGGTTATATTGCAAAAACCAGTTTAAGACGTCTACAGTGTCTACACGTGTACTTTTATTTTTGCTAGTGGATAAATGAATAATGTAGTTGGACCAGCAGGTAATTGCCAAAAAACCACACATCGTAATGAGTTTAAGTTAATTTTCAGAATGCCGGTTTTTTTGTTGTTATAATGAGAGTGAGATTAAACTGATAGGTATAGTTTAATCTCACTAGGTACCTACTCAGTAAAATCAAGAATAGGCCGTATGGCGTAATGGTTGCCAATGCCATGCCGAACTTCCGCACCGTTCGACAGGTCCTGGATTCGATTCTTAGCGAAGCAGAAATTTGTATGATAGCCTTTTTTTCTCTGTTCCTGGTCTCTATGTGTGCACTCTTTTTTGTGTGTTATAAGGACACCTATGACGTTGGGAATTTTTCGGGTAATGACTGGGTATCTAGTAAATACCAATTGTAAATAAATTTAAGTAAATATCAATTGATCAAGCCAACTGTTATAATTTATTTACTACCTGTCGTTTTGTCAGATTAATTCTACCAGATAAATATTTTGTGCGCAATGCAACTAAATAATGAAGCCTTGAGTAGAGTTCATCAGCACGGAATGTAATCGACATTATTCATTTAAAATTTAAATCCTTCTTATGCCTAAACAGATCTTAATAAATTATAGTTAAGAAAAATATTTAAATCAACGTTTTGGTAGGCAACTATTGAAATTAAATTGAAGAACCAACTCGATCATTTTCATTTCATTTTGTTAGCTTTCTAACAAAAAAAGCGCATCATAATCAGTTTATTCGTTTAGAAGCTACGATGCCACAGTTATACACTCAGTAACACAGACACATAGACACGTCAAGCTTATCTTATATCACCCACCCCTCTTTTTGTGTTGGGGATTAAAAAATGCATCTCTACATACAATAGATCACATTTTAGGGTAGTTATCGCCAAGGTAGCTGAATGGCTGAAGTAAACTAAAGCTCGCTAACGTTCGTCCAGCGCGAGTATATGGGAACGACTGACACGGCTAGGCTAGGCATTTATGCTTACTTGCCAGATGTACATAATGTAGGAACCCTACAAGATGATCAGCCTGAAAGGTACCTAAAAGAGGACTGACGACCCTGCTATTTACCAGGTAATCAGAAATGCCATACTGCGTGTATATTAAAATTCATTTAAACAATTCCAAGAAGCATTAATGCTACTGGATTTTTTTAAAGATTTATACTTAATATAAATGTACATTTTTATGATTCATTGCATAATTTAAACATTATTCGCAAATATTTATATTATGTGTTCAGATTCTTTAGCGCGCAGTCAGTTAATAACAAATCTCTTTGAAATTGCGGATGTCTTTGGTATGGTTCGCTGCAGCTTAGGTACACTTAATTTGTGGGTGGGTGTGCAAGCTGTGCAGTCTAAGTAAAAGTCGCTTCTTTTCTAAGGTAACCAACCACCCTTGCTCTTCTTGTTGTTGTCTCTTGTTATTAGAGCAATATATAAACTAAAATCACGTGAATCACTGCGTGACAAATTTAAAGAAATAGATGTATCTACTAACCGTAGCTTCCCAATACATATACAGCAATTTAATTTTTATTAAGAAAAATTTAGGTCTTTACAAACAAAAAAGCGATATTACCAATCGGCAAACTTCCTCGTACCGCCTGCGTAAGGTACAGCGGTCTTTTGTGGGGCTCGGTGTACGCTTTTATAATAAATTGCCAAAGTCCATTACTGATTCGCCCATACAAATATTTAAGAAACATGTTAAAACGCGACTTATACAAAAAGGGTATTACACAGTCGATGAATATTCAAATGACAAGGATGCTTGGAAGTAGCCATCCGCGACCAGTTCCACTCCTGTTAGTACGTATAAAACTGTAGGTAGATATAAGTGATCTTTTAAAAGATGCCGAGGAGTGTTTTTTTCGCCATTTTTTTTTCTCCTCCATTACAAACGAATATAAGGCACCTTTGCAAAAATGGCGGTAGAATCAATTAATAATGACATTCACAAGCGTATTTGTAAATACCTACGTGAAATAAATGATTTTGAGTTTGAGTTTGTTGGATAAGGGCTTGTCTCGTCATGGGGCCACATCCCTTCTAGTTAGGTACCACTGAGTTTGGTATTACTATGGCGAGTTATCCATGAACATCCGTTATACTAAAGCATGAGACGTAGATTAATCTAGGTACAAACCTGGCAATTTACTGCATAATGCAATACATGACACGGTCAAGCCACAGAGAGTTGTCGAGGCCACCAACAGGAGGCCCCAGTTGGTGAGGAAGATCATCCAGTGTGGGCCGGCCCCAGAGACCAGCGACCAGATGAGGATGCCCACCGCCAGCGTCGCGAGCACCAGCCGAAACACCAGCAGCGGCACTGGGGAATCCCCGCGATGCCATGATGACACGAAAAAGTCACTCAACTTCTCATTTGATGATACCCACAAATCCGAGAGAGAAAAACTCTTCCTAGAACATATCACCATTTTAATCACTTTAATTTCGGACAACACACACTTTAAATTTTCTTCTTTGACAATCGTTTTTTTAGATTATCGATCGGTTATCGAGACTCCATGCTGAGGCTGGCGTCTCTTGTTCAAGTTATCACTTGTAATGCGTTAGGTGCCGTGAGAGATGTCATCGAGAGCCAGTGATTTCTTATCGATTGAGTATCTTTATCGCTGGCCTATATAAAATTGTTTTCTGATACAATAACTTTATTGGTGGGCTAATCCGGATTATCTTTACCGCTGAATTTGCGACGTCCGCGTATTGTGCAAGGTAATAATAAAATGGCTTTGGGAGGCGTTACGGAGTAATCATCTTCTTGTTTACGTCTTTAGTCACGATTAATAATTTAGTAAGGTACGATGTAGACAAGCGAACGTGCGATCGTCGCAACGCGGCGTTGACGCTAGAGTCGCGGAATGAATGTTCTACAGGTACGGCCGCGGGCGAGCTGCCTTGCGTAAATACTGTAGTTTATGTAACCGACGTTTGCAAACCGAAACTGGGTTTCCATGTCTCAATGTCAGGCAACATTGACTTGGATAGACCCAATCTGAATGAGTAAGATGAGTCGTGTAGTGGTGTAGCGTAGGCACGATTCAAACTACGATATTGAAACTGAAATCAATAAAAAAAATCGGTTTACATGCCGCAACAAGGGTGAACTAGGCACGATATGGTTTAGAAATCAATGAATCGATTAAGATGCTGTAGCGATTATAAAAATATATACCACGATTAAATCGGTTTCATTAAACTACTCGACTCTACTTTCTGAGAAATGTTTAAGGACACTTCCGTAATTCACCTACAATTGAACACTAAAAAAGTTCTAATAATAACACCTCGGTTACAAGATTAAAATCAGACATTTCTTAACCAGTAAACATGATGTGGTAAAGCTAGTGAACGAACGTTGCTTCATACAATCTCCACGCTTGTATGAACGACGGGACATATTGTGATACGGTGAATGTAATAGATTTAGTACTATTTTTGGTTAATATATGGACAGTATAATACAAAGTGCTACGTTTTGACGATTTTATTTGAGTTTGAGCCTAGTATTGAATGCATGGGGTGACTTACAATACCAATATTGCACAATGCACACCCTTTTACTAAGTAATTTATTTGTAAGTTTAAAGTTTATGTATGAAGCACGTATGTATCTTTATATCAGGACGCTCTTTACGTTCATAAAAATGTCTAGTATAAGCAAGGTTTTTCTACAACTACATTGCATTTTCTGTAATGGCCTAATTTTATGGAACGTAGCGGAGAGTTCATATTAATACAAGGTGAATGAGTAGGTTTGCATCATGTTTGCATAAAGGTAGAGCTTATTAGACAAAATACTTACATAAAAATACTTTCGTGTACCATTGTTTCTTTTTTATATTACCTAGTAGTGAAGTGTATTAAATCTTACACGTAGATAATATGTATTCTTAATAGATAGGATTTTCTTTTTGAATTTTACTCCGCAGGCACTTTGTTACTTTACGCAGAAACGGATGAAATTGACAAGTTTAAGTACGACTTTGACGTAACTTACTTTTTTACTTTGTTTTTTACAGCTTCAACGTAATCTTCATCTTTATATCCACGAATTTGGGGACCACAGATCATCTGATTCTCATCTCAACCCATCATGGCCCACTATCGAGCACGGGTCTCTTCTCAGAATGTGAAGGTTAAGGCCATAATTCCACCACCCTGGCCAAGTGCGGATTGGCGGACTTCACACACACACCTTTAAGTTATCCAAACCGGGAGAGTTATTAGTTAGTAGTTATGCAGGTTTCCTCACGATGTTTTCCTTCACCGTTTGTAGCAAGTGACATTTTAATGCTTTAAAACGCACATAACTCCGAAAAGTCAGAGGTGCGTGCCCTAGATTCGAACCCGGACCTTTCGAACTCTTAACCACTAGGCTAGGCTATCACCGCCACAGATCACCTAATTAATGCGAACACATTGGGAAATCATTAAGCCTAAGTGGTGCCTCCGATGATAAATATCCAAAGCTTCGACGCTGCGTCATGGTTTCCAAGGAGCAACTAAAGCATTCTTACAAGTTTTCCTACGTAATGAACAAGGTTGACTTGACAACCTTTTATTAAATAAAATTCTTATAAATCTGAAGAGTTTCTTTCTTTGTTTAGTTGAACGGGCTAATCTCAGGAACTTGAAAAATTGTGCAAATTGAAAAAATATTTCTGTGTTAGTTAATTTTGTTACGAAGGAAGACTTTAGCCTAGGTATAATATGATGCTTCAACTAATAGGAGTGGAACATTTTTTAGCGATGCTCCGCTAAAAAATGTTGCAAAAAATGGATTGCCATTATGTATATAGCGCATCACTTCTGATTATACATAAATATAGCTGGGGAGCCGAAGAGGGGAGTCTGGAATTTACTCGACCGCGGCAGATTAAGGTACAGGGGATACCTTGTACCCAGTTAAGTACCTCCACCAAATATGAGCCCCATGTATAAGTTCGAATTTTTTTTGCACATTATAATAATGGTAGCGAGTTTGCGTCACATCGCAATCGTCAGATTATTGAATGTGAGCTTTTTTTAGGTCCACTTAACACCCCCTTAGAAAATCTGACGTGCTCGATTAGATTTTTTTCTCTCTCATTTTCAACCCTTATGTACGGTCACCCCCATCAAACAAACGATCAGATTAACATTTACATTATTAAAAATACGTAGAACATTGATACTATCAATATCTGAAGCGCTCGAGTATGTCTACATGGACATTATTTTTTTACATACTTTATTTAAAAGTCTCCAGCCACTTCCCCCACCGATGAAAAGGTATACATTATATAACATTTTTTTCTTCTTATCATGTAAGCTTTGCAACCCAATAGGTCTCTATGACGCTCGAGTAAATAAACATTTAGCATCGTCCGCTCCCGTACCAATAGGTACGGTTGTTAGAATAGATAACAAATAATGCAGAATAACGTCTGCCGAGTCAGTCATTTATAGATATGGTAGTTATAGTGGTTCCCAAAATCATACCTACTTACTGATATGGATGCCGGATAAATTGATCATTATGATCGAGTTTAAAGATTTTTGTTAAAAGTAGGTAGGTATACTTACCGGTCTTTGTTCCATTGTATTTCATTTAGATTGTTCTTCGCATAGTTACGCGTCAAATTAATTAAAATGCAGTTAACCTTGTCCAAACAAATTATTTATTTTTACTTCTTTTAATTTCGTACACACTGATAAGCATACATACATCTAACAATATTCCCACACAAACATTTCGGTATTCTTACATTAAAGGTTGAAACATTTTAGGCGTATTTACATTGTGCTATGGCACAGGGATGAGTTCTCGGATTATTTCACTATGCACTAGTCGACCGTAGGGCCATTTCCTCGTCGATGTGGACGATGACAGATGGTCGGATGAGGCGCGTGACGACGGCATCTCGTGCTGCTGCCAGCCCTACCGTTATGATATGCAAGACCACTAGCAGTAGCCCCGTGAGTGCCACGGTGGCTGTCGCATGTCCCGGTGCTCCCCAGTACAGCACTGGATATATGAAGGCATTGCCCTTTCTGTAATGAACAAAAATCCACCTGATTCCAATTTTTAAAGCGCAGGTAAGTATTCTTCATTTGGTTATTTTTCCAATTTTGTGACATCTTTTTTGTATCATTTCGAAAAGGTTTTATCGGTTTGGCTAACTACTATTTTATATTTAACATGTATAAGAGAATAACGAAGAAGAAAAACATCAGAAATAAGTAGGTACCAACTTGCACCACAATTAGCGGTCCTGACCCTTCTGAGTAAAATTTATAATCATGTAAGCACGTATTAGAATTAACTGCAAAGTTAATGGTATTGAGGGAGCCTGCATGCTAAAGAGTTCTATTTTACATGCTTTATTATATTATAGATAATTATTGTAATAATAAACTGTGCAAGGTCTTCCACCTGCCTTGGTCTGCGCTGAGGCCTTGGCCTGTCTCATTGTGAGACGAGACCCGAGATCCGCAGTGAAATACTTGTAATTATGAATTACTAGAGAACCGCCCGCGCTTCGCTTCGGGACCCGTAGGTAACAGCCGCGTAGGTCCCGCTCCCGTAGGAATCTCAGCTAAAAGTAGCGTAGGTATAACATTTGCCTATGACTTAAGTAAATTACATGTGGCATTTGATAGCGTGATTCAGAACTTGCAAATGAATTTTACTAACGCCATCTATTAACAACTCCAGAACTATCTCTAGCAACTAACAAAACATGGATCTTCCCATGGGAATGAGATGTTCTTCCGCGGTAAAAAGTAGCCTACGTCGCTCTCCACCCTCCTAACTATCCCCACACACATAAACCATACCATAAAATAGCGATGTTGCGACGTGAAAGAGTCACAAACAAACAAACAAATACACTTTCACATTTATAATATTAGTAAGGATAGTAAGGATGATGAAATGAATAACCGGCTATGTTAAAAGTAAACATAATGACTAAACTTCATTTATTGGCTTTTAGCTATCCTAACCTAATTGACCCACTACCCGAGCACGGGAATCTCTCCATAACTAAGAATTTATAAAAATTACTTCACCATGTCATTCCAGAGCGGATTGTTGCAGGGCGGGAAATAACCTCCGATGTGGCGTAACATGCTCATCCAACTTCCGACCGCGCTAATCGCACTCTTGTTACAACAATTTAAGTAACATCGTTCTTAATGTAGGAAATTATCGTATTGCCCCTTTACATAATTAGGTACTATGCAGCAGATATAAGAGTAGGTAATTTTGTTTTGCAAACTATTTTTGAGTGTAAAGGTTGTTATCACGTTAAATAACCCAATTTATAGCACCTTCTGTTGTAGGAACAAAAACTGTTTGTTATAATAGAGTGCGGATATTAAATTAAACCATATTAAGATTAAAATAATATGGCACAGTTCTGTTATTGAAAACCTAATAACCTTAACCGGATAATAATTACATTCGTGATCAATCGATTTGATCGCACAATGGTATTGTGAGGCTCGCGTCTTGTGTTACATGTTACATTAGACAACCTCAGTGTTTAATAAATGTTCAATATTTATAAAATAAGTGTTCCTTACCCGTCTTGGCCGCCGGCTAGGTAGAATATGACAGAGAATACTACAAACGCGAACGCGAAGCAAATGGGCTGGTAGAAGTGTAGAAGCCGCGAGGGGTGAGAGGAAGATATCAGCAGAAGAAACATCAAGAGCGTGTTAATTCCGTGGACAGCGACGTCTAACCCGTGGTTTAATTCTTCTTCAATGCCAGCTGTAAAGAGAAGAACATTGAAGTATATTTTGTTTATTTTTTGGATTTTTTGTGTTGTTCTTAAAACGAGGATAACAACACGGAATCCTAGTGTAGATATATATTAGCTGTATATTAGCAGTTAAAATGTTATGCATAGCTTACTATTTGGAAGAATACGAAACACGAATACTAATTACGACTTCAATATAAAATTAAATTTAAAATTTTTAACTAAATCACTCAAGAACATTTCGTGGTTGGTTTTGGACCTTGACTTGGCATTGAAGTTTTTGGCAGATGAGGTTTGTGGTAGGGGAGCCGACGATGCTAAATGTGTACTTACTCGAGCGTCATAGAGACCTATTGGGTTGCAAAGGTTAGATGATAAGGAGAAAAAAATGTTATATAATGTATACCTTTTCATCGGTGGGGGAAGCGGCTATAGATCTTTAAATATGTAAAAAAAAACTGCCGCATGGACATACTCGAGCGCGTCAGATATTGATACCATCAATGGCCTACGTATTTTTAATAATGTATGTATGTTAATCTGACCGTTTGCATGGTGGGGGTGATCGTACGTAAGGGTTGAAAATGAAAAAAAAAAAATTTAATCGAGCGCGTCAGATTTTCTAAGGGGGTGTTAAGTGCACCAAAAAAAAGCTCTAATTCAATAATCTGACGATTTGGATGTGACCCAAACTCGCAGCCATTATACTAATATGCAAAAAAAAAATCGCCATTTTGAAATACTCAAGCGCGTCAGATTAAGATATATATGGTTCATCTTTATGTCCTAGACTTGCTGTCTCTTAATCTGACGATTATCTAGAGGGATTTCCCTAATCTGCCAAAAAAAAATTAAATCATTGAACTTCATTTATAGAAAAGCTCAGGAAATAGCATGCTAATAAAGAAGTGTATGTTTTTAAGTAGAATACTTGTATTTACATAATATAAGGGCCTTAATATCAATCATAGTTTAAACTATGCTTCAGAGTTTAGTCACGAATTATTTCTTAAGATCAACGGTAGATAATCGATCAAGTCCAGTTTAAACTATTTAAACTCTCCCGAAGATTGGTTAAAAACCTCCTTGTGAGATTAACCTTTCGTTTAATTTGACGTTTCTTGAAGATAGTTTTTGAGTTATTCATAATAATGTGTATTGGATTTATGGTAGTTGCCTCATAACTTTTGACTGGGTGTTCCGATTTTTATAATTCTTATTTTATTCGGAAGCTGGTGCGTGTCTTGTGATACAGTATAAATTTGAGCGACCTCTAATGGGCAGTTTTTGAGTTATTTTTAATAATGTGTGTTTATGGTCGCTACCTCATAACTTTTTACTGAGAATTAAAATTTTCATCCTTTCATCCTTTTTTTTAATCGAAAGCTCGTCGTATGTTTTCGTATAAATTTGAGCGAAATCTGACCGGTACTTTTTGATTTATCTCTACTTATCGATTTTGAACATTAAACTTTAATGACGAATTTTTGTTATTTCGGCTCTTATAAATCGTCAGATTATATATTTTTCGTTATCCTTGAATCATTTCCTTCAAAATAAATAAAAAATTAGCCACGCTCGAGAATGTCAAGATGGCGTTTTTTTTTAACAACTTTGTAGCCCTCCCCTTTCATTGCGTCATTCTCAAATTGTCAGATTAGTGGAATACACACTTTTTAGCGTGTAATTAACTCACCGTACCTTAATCTGACGCGCTCGAGAATGTCTGATGATCAATTTTTTTTTACTAATCTGATCCTTTATTCTATAGGCGCGGCCTCATATATGGGGCTCATATTTGGTGGAGCTACTTAACTGGGTGCCAGGTACCTCCTGTACCTTAATCTGACGCGCTCGAGTGAATCCAAGAATCCCCTCTTGGGCTCCCCAGCTTATTAAATGTGTATTATGTTGTAGGTATTTTGAATTCTTGCCCTCGTTGAGCAATATTCAGTTTCATACAGAACAGACATTAAAAAAACAATTAAGTTGATACGAGCAGTTACCTACGTCAAAAGTTACTTATGTGATAACTATAAAAACCAGTTGTTATTTTTTTTCTTGTGTTATTTAAATTAGTAATTACATTATGCTAATTTTTGCAGTAAAATAATTATGAGTGTAATTTTGTTTCTATCTGCAGTCAATTTGCATAAAAAAAAACTATTGCAATGATAATCGTTTGAACCATTATATACACCTGAAGTCATCTGTATATACTTATAAAACTCTTGCGTTGCTGAGTGATATTGATTGACAGACAATGCACAGCCGAAACTACTGAACGAAAGAAGCTGAAATTTGGCATGTATGTTCCTTGGGGAGTGTAGGGGAGAGGATTTTTCGAAATTCCACCCCGAAGGGAGTGAAATAGGGGAGGTGAAGTTTAAACGAATTCCACGCGGGCGAAGCCTGCGGGCGGAAACTAGTAGATTTATATTATTGTTAGTTTATGAATTAATGCCTGAAGTATAAAGTGATGTGTGTGTAAAAGTGGTGCCTACTGGATAGTATGGAAATATGAATAATGTACCCTATGAATGCTGTTCAGTGATATGTACGAACGTAAATAATTATTTGACATAATATTATAACTTAACCCGAAACGCTCTGGCTATTCCCGTGGATGTTTCGTAATAAGATTATTTTTTATTGCAAATAATTATTTTTTAGCTTGTCAGTAGGAGTATAAAACAAATCAGAGTACAGATAGAGCAGAAAAAGCTATTAGATATATATTTTTTAAGCTTTATATAGACATTATAATTGCGCTCAGAGGACTCGCGCCCCTAGCGCCTCGAGTGATTACTCACTCGATTCACGAACGATGTTTTAATTATTCGATTTTTCTTTTCTTAATATGTCTATTATGATGTGTATTAATAAGATATAATTAAAAATCAGATACCAATACGGAAAGGTTATTAATTTAAAATTATATAATAAACGAAAATAAATAATTATTAATTTTCTATGTGTAGTTATTGATCCTGTAATAACTTCATACAGTATTTTAGCGATTTGCTAAGTTATGCGAAACGATTGTAATCCGATTAATATTTTTATCAAATCGAATCATTTGCGTCCAGGTTACATCACTATTTTTGTGATAATAAAAAACGGTAACACTGGAAATGTCATTTTACTGAATCGAATTAAAGGTCGGAGTATAGGGTAGTCACACTAATTGTCATGGGCAGCAACGCATGGTGTTGCATGCTCGTTTGTTGCCTTAATTTAAAAATGTTATTAGAAACATTGTAGATGTACTGACCATTGTAGAGTACACTCCAGTAGAAAACAGTGATGAGGAAGGCGAGCGGCACGGCGGTGTTGAAGAGCACCCAGTACGTCTTCACGTACCATGGCGAGCAGAACTCAGCGCCTGCCACAAACACACGTACACAAGGAGCATATGTTAACTAAAGAGTTTAAGTTTTAAACAGGAGTTCGGTAGAAAATAATTCCTTCAGATAATATGTGTTTTACCCTTTTTAAATGTCTTTAATCAATTAATGACTTAGTCACTAAGTCTTAGTGAATAGTTACAATATGAATGATAACTAAGCATTTGCAATAAATATTATTAGGAGGTGTTACTATTTATTGTTATTGTCAAAGTTATGACTGTAGCCATAAAATTAACTATTTAGGTTTGTTTTTGCTATACCTAACCAATTTCGGTTCAAGGCAGGTAGGTAGGTAGGTACCTAAGTGGCGATGTACCTAATAACTCTTAGACTCTATAGCGCTCTTATAAAGTTAGTAGGTACATAATATTATCTAAACTACCTAAAGGCTGTCACGCATGACTTCAAGAGTAAGAAAAAGCGCTAAATAGGTAGGTATAATTAAATTATCAGTATGGCATTTATAAATATCTTAACTGTGTGAAACAGTTGGTTCTTCGGAACATTTTAATTCGAAGTGAAACAGTCTTTTTATAACTGGAACCGATGATAATGGTTACCTACATCTTATTTCAATGATTTTCTTTTATTTGTATGTATGTGAACAGCGAGCAGGAAAAGCATATCTGAACTTTTTATAGTCCCGCGTTCGATCGAATACAATAAAAAACTAAGGAATTCTTTTTGAAAACGCTCACATTATCAATACGAACGGAAACACCGATTCAGAAAAAGAACTCGAATTTGGGTTGTTATTGAACTTGAATGTTAAATTTAATGATATTTTTCTTTATTGAAATCCATTATATAATTATTGAACTTGTACACTTTTTCTCGTTAAGCACGGCCATGAAAGATAAAATCCAAAAATCACAGTATTGATAATGTATTTATCAGAGATATCAGCGCTAAGTAAACATAACCAAAAATTATATAGGTAGAATTTTAGCTACACTCATGGTAAGTAAAATTGTATGAGTGTGTAGTTACTAAGTAATACTAAGTACATAAATTATTATATGTCTTACAACAACAAATGAAAAACAATAAGTACTAATAGAGTAACATGTACTCACTTATAGGTCCGTAGAAATAACAGCGAGCCGATACGGCTGTCGCGAATCCATTGGCTAGCGTGATGAGAGTCAGACCCCAATGCGTGAGGTAAATAAACCACAAGCCCATCGGCGTATCACTGACAGCGTACATTATAAACGAGGTGAGTATGATGCCAAGAGACGTCAGAAAGAGCATCGCCCTCCATATCATCAGCGGCACCGACGATCGAGTCGTTTGCCAAACGCTCAGGTAGAAGTCCGATGGCTTGGGATGCTCCAACCCTATCATTTCCCATTGTATTTCACCTTTAAAATAATTCTTCACTGCACTCATAGTTAATATTATGGTTTTACTTCACTAATACGCGGTATACTATCGACTCTTTGGGCTTTATCACTTACTACGAATCGATACGATATCGCCTGTTTATCGATTGATTCATTTCGTTTCGGGTATTGCTGCCAAATTTTTTATCTTCAACAGACAAATCGGCTCATATCTTGCAGGTGCAGCGTGTTTCATGTCTCATACATAATGTTCTTTTTCACGCTAAGAAGTCTTAAGTTCATTTACTTAGGTGTTTTTTAATTTCTTCATGATCTTTCACATTTTTGTTAATAGTAAAGTTACCTGTTGGAGTTTAAGATAAGATAGACTTCCCTTTTTAATAAAGAAGATGTATACAATTACATGAGAAAATACATTACATGAGTCGAAATCAGTATGTTAACCCACGACATTTTTTAATAGACCCGGTACGAAAGTCTAAGCAATGCGAGACGGTAAGATTTTATCGTAGAGATAATATCATTTTATAGTAAATCACCGCACATAGAAGCATATGACACCGATGAGTTTTCATCAATGTGTACTAGAGCAGTGTTACGGAGTACGTTCTCAGCCTCCTCAGTAATGAGAAGTTTTTGGGGTGTTTTTTAATTTCTATTGCCTCGCGTACTTGCCGTGGGATATGGTGGCGTTGCGTGGATCCGTTGGATAAAAATTACTGTATGTATTTATTAAGACGTTGT
This sequence comes from Hesperia comma, assembly GCA_905404135.1. Classification (NCBI taxonomy): domain Eukaryota; kingdom Metazoa; phylum Arthropoda; class Insecta; order Lepidoptera; family Hesperiidae; genus Hesperia; species Hesperia comma. The sequence goes on along the minus strand of FR990014.1, from coordinate 17,754,528 downwards.
TAGATTGAGTTAAAAATAAAACAATTTCACTAATATCTTATCTCATAACATCATATGAGCAATTTATTAAGTTTTAAACATTCATTTTGAAGCGCATTCACCACGACCAGCGCACATTCAACAGTTCATCAAGATTAGACAACATTATCTTAGAATCAGCCAGTAATAGGTACCTTAAAGTAGGTGTACATAAATTGTAATAAGTACCTTAAAGTAGGTATACATAAATTATAATTGAGTAGCTTTTGCTCCACAACTTGGCCTGCAAGGAAGTACTTTTGACTGATTTTCATATAAATTTTCATCCCTAAGTTTACACCCTTAGGGATGGAATAAGTAAAAATCCGTTGTTAAAGACATCTACTAACTATAAACTATATCTCTCTGCCAATTTCAGTCTTACTGAAATGAATAATTTTTGAAGCCGAGCAAGTAATCATCAGCAAATGACATTTTTCTTTCAAAAAATCAAGCGATGACTTACTATTGGCCATATGGCCAATTACATATACATGCATTTATAACTTTACACATAAATAAACTTAGAAAATATGTTCTATTTACAAAAAACATTTTTCTACATAGTATCACACAGCATTCAAGTATATGTAACAATCTTCCAATACATCAGAAATCCAATAGGATTAAGAAAAATGACGTCTACTAGACTACTTTGACATCGTATGCCGTATTGTCTTTTCTGCACCGTCTGCTAATGGCGTCTCTGCCGACCGCTAGACCCACGGCCACTGCGTGCAGTAGTGCGAAGCCCAAAGTGCATAGCACTGCCATTACCATAGTCTCTCCAGGAGTTTTCCAGTCCAACATCGGATATATCGCATGCGAACCAAATCTGCAATGATAAATCATTATCGTATACAAAATCATTATCATATCATTATCAATGCCATTACCGGTTTTGAAAGATATGTTTCAGAATTATAGTGACGTAGTCATGGACGTATAAAGAGATCCATGGACGTAGTATTGAAAATGTACAATTTCAAATCAGGTACAATAAATCTTTAACTACCTGAATCAAAGAGTCATGTTTAATTATCGCCGATGACACTTACGTGATACAATAAATAGCAGATTTAACACCTTTTACAACACTTTTTATGTAGGTATATATATGAAAAAATTTTATACGAGTAACGCATTCAGGTAAGATAAATACCTGAAAATGAAATTATGTAATTCATGTTACTTAGCTTTATTAATAAGTCAAATAAATAAGTCAATGTTTCTTTTTCCTATTCTACCTATATCATTATCTTCCTACTCATTTCAATTTTAATTGGGGTCACGTCGGCGCAATATGTTCTTCTTCCATTCTTCCCTTCCATTCTTCCCTTCCATTCTTCCCTTCCATTCTCATCACATGCCCATACCACATTCGTCCCCCTTGCTACTTTTCTGTCATTTGTCCTAATTTCAGGCTTCCTCTAATATACTCATCCCTCACTCAGTCACTCTATCCATTCTCGTAATTCCAGACAAATTATAAAACAGCATAATTCGTTGTATCCTTAAACAAAATTATTTATGGATATTTAGTGTAATGGAATTTCGTGATATGATAATTAGAAAGAACGTGAGCTGGCGACAGCTGCGGAGATATCCATAATGATAGTAAAAAGAGATGACTCACGCATCAATGCCGCCCAAAGCGTAGTAAACGTAGGAGAACAGGAGGTAGATCATGCCCAAGACGATAGAGAAGTAGACATGGTAGAAGTAAATAGGATGCCGCGAACTGATCAGCAGCGCAAACATCATGACGCTATTGACCGCGTGAATAAATATATCCAGCGTCAGATCGAACGCGAACTGCTGCACTGAGGAAAAGAAAACATTAATATAAATTAATTTAATACAATAACACTTTATTGTACCTACACCAATTATCATGAAGCTTAACTTTAAAGCCATGTATTCACTGAGCAACATTTGTTTATAAACTCTGTTTCAGAAACAAAATGTACGTGTTTCTGAAACATTACCTAAATTATGATGTCTGTAAACACTACGTGTTTATCGGATGTTGCACAGAAACAAATCGGTTGCGAAACAGATGTAACCGAGTGTGGACGCGTCGAAACATTTGTTTATAACATAGAGATAGAAATAGATTTATGCAATGAAATGTAAGCACCACACAACAATACTACTTCCTCGGGCAACATGATCTAAGCAACTGACTGTGTGGACAGCAGAGTTTCCGAAACATTGTTCCTGGAAACATCTACGTTGTTTCATAAACTATGTATCCGAAACAATGTTGCTCAGTGAATATATGGCTTAAGTCAAGAGAGGCAGGATGTATTTAAAAGAAGAAAACGAATATTAGATAACATAGATTAACAATAATTGCTACATAACCCAAAGAATTCACTAAGTAGACCTGATTACATATTTGACGCATTGATAAATAAATAGATAATGTCTGGGGTTTCACGTGCCACCAACGGGAGACATGAACCGTCCGAAAACAAATAATTATTTGCCACATTAATTACATGCCAGAAATTGGGCCCTCGACAAGGTTCATAATTGATATAATACTTAATTGGTTGGTTGATAATTCATAAATACAGATGATTAATAATAAAGTATTTCTGCACCATCTGCTCGGTACACTACATTATGTTCTTCGTCCAATTTTCTGAAATTATTGTCTCAGACCTGACAAAACTTTCCTACGTTTTTTAGACTGGGTTCTCAAATTGGGTATTTAAGGTATATTCACATCAAGCTTATTCATAAAATTAGAACACCTAAATTGAGTATACCTAATTACCTACGTGAAAAGACAACTCGTAATAGAAAATATATATTGTCATAAACTCACCTTCGTGAAAAAGAAGACCCCAATAGAACACAGTGATGAAAAATGCAATGGGCGTAGCGACATTGAACATAGCCCAGTAAACTTGCGCGTACCACGGTAATCCTGAATCTTTATCTGCAATGCAGTTAAGAAGAGATGATTATATTACAGTGTTAAATATTACTTATTGTAATTACAATAAATACTGTAATAAAATTAATGATTAGGTACACCAAAAGCGTAGAGGAGAAGAGCGTCGTCAACAGGTTACGGGGCAAAAGGAATCGGATAGTACAAGATTAATTAGATAACATTAACGTTTGATAAATTTATAACGGTAAGTGGAGCAGCGTGGTGGAGTATGCTCTAGGCCTCCTCAATAATGACGAGATATCTGTGCTCAGTAGTGGCACGGTAATAATATTACCGTGGCAGTGGACCATTAATGGGTTATAGCCAACCAACAAGTGAATTTTTATATACGTACATACAATAAATTTAGTAATTGTGCTGTTAACCGTTGAGGAACTCCCGTGTTTGAATAATTTTTGCAGTATTCGGTCATGTTTGTCGTAACATTATGTCGCATTATCATCCGGAAATAAAGAAATATCCCAAATTCCAAGTTTAAAGAAGTTCAAGAGTTTCAAGAGGAAGTTCGAATTCAATGTTTTAATAATAACAATCATAAAAATTGCAAATTAAACATAAGCTTTTAAATGAAAAACAAGGAGAAATTGTGACGACACAAAGAATTTATTGAAAGCAGAAGTAAAGATGTTTTTAATCATAATTTTGATAATACACAAACTTACCTAATGTTGAATTAAAATAAGCCATAACTGATATCAATAGTCCAAATCCTGCAGCCATGGTATTGAAAATAAGACCCCAATGCGTCAAATAGATCGGCCAGTACTTGAACGGCATAAAATATAGTGAAGTCACCACCATCGATGCAATCCATATGCACAGACATCCCACAAATATGATTGTTCTGACGATCAGCTGAGGAATTGCTGAAGGGTTTCTTTGGAAACAGCTAAGATAAAAGTCCGATGTTACGTCATGTTTTAAAAGAAAACTTCGTAATTGGAACTGTTGCTTGAAAAATTTTTTTGTCGACATCATTGATGAACGTTGTCAAAGGCGTGTTGATCGCGCCAATCACTGCAGCACTGTGTGCTTGGAGGGGCTTGATGTTTCGCTATCATTGATTAGATTTCCAATGAGTATTTATCTTCGTTACAGGAACTTTGGGCGTTTGTGACAAGTATTTTCATAATATTAATCATATTGTGTATAATTTTGTAACGCGTATACATTCGCGGAGGATGTGTTTTGAGTTCCTTATTAACCGTGACATTATCAAGATACATGTACATATACCAATTATTTCTCCTCGGGTTTAGGATACCTAAGAACTTAATTTTAAAATTTTTATATTTCTTTTTTGAGACGTTAGAATAAAAAACTTTTTTTTTATTAATTATTTAATATTTTCTAATTAAATTTATATTAACCCTAAAATAGTTCTTACAAATACATTCGTATTTAATTTAATTACTATTTGGTAAAAAATCTTGAACGAATCATTACACAATTATTAAACGTTACTTAAGTTATAAGGTTTTAAAGCAGGTAAACCTTAACATTAAATTACAAAATCACAGTATGCTTTTTCTGATAAGATACCTTTGACAGATGCGTCGAGTAGTAGTATGTTATTATTGCCTAGACCAAATATACAAACATTTGGTGTGAGTAATGTATTGACACAACCACTATGGATGAAAATTAACTATAATATTAGTCTTATAGTAAAGAGTATAACCATTTACAGGAATTTCCAAAATCAAGGACGGATTTTTTAGGTAAAGAACTATATCTTTATTAAGTACTATTTTAATTTAACGAGATTTCCTGGTTAATTAATTAAACCAAATAGTATCTGTATTTGTAGATATATTTTTATAGCGACGCTGGTTAGATAAGACAAGTATATAAACAGCACTCAATTCCAGACAGAAGACATTATATCCGTTGCTATTTCTCCATGTCAAAAATTTAAAGTAACATATAAAACTAACTATCAATAAGATCATAATTGTTAGTGGACTCTGTCTTAGAACTTTTAGGTTCTGAATTCGATTACCGGTCGGAGACGTCTATTGAGTCAGTAAAATGTTTTCCTCAGATCGCTTGTCTATGATTTTCATTTGTGTGTTCACGACACCCTTGTAACTGGACATTCTAGTAACAAGGTAATAATGAGTGTGTTTTCTATGTTTACAGAAAATGCAGTGTTAGTATAAACACGTATAGGGTGGAATTGTTCTCCTTCAATTTGTCATAACGTCTTAAACTACAAAACTATACTACACAATATCACAAGAACTATACTACTGTACAGAATTAGGCAGTGAATCCGTCATTGTAGAGTCCGGTTTTTTCATTGCGGCATCTCTGTATGACGCGGTCGCGGGCGGTCGCTATGCCGACGGTCACTGTGTGCATGAACGCGAGGAACAAGGCAGTCAGTGTTATCACCACCAGGGTTTGCTCCGGCTTCGACCAGTCAATAACTGGATATATGAAGTTGTTGCCCCATCTGAAACAAATATGATTTGGTTTTACTTAGGACTTAGGGTCACCACTTTGATGTTTTAAATGTTTTAAATGTCTAGATTGAGCGTCGCCCTACAATGAAAACAAAAATAACAAGGCAACATTATCAAGCATGTGTGCGTGCAGGCGATGTTTTACCCGTTCGTCTATTGTCTATGTGTGCGTAATCTGTGCGTAATGATTTAAAAATTGTGGCTAACAGTTAGCCACACAATTTTTTGACACGTTTGCGCGGATTCGATGTTCCATCTAGATATTTAAAACATCAAAGGGTCACCACTATTTCGCTGTGTTCGGTTTAACAGGGTGTTGGAAGATTTTTTAGGTTTTCCGGCGCTGGAACTTCAGCTGTTCAGTTGAACCAAATCTTTGCCCTTAGAGGCCAACAATTAATAACCATTTGTAAAACCTGATAAGCGCGGTATAGAATTGAACCTTACTTATTTCATTGATTCTGACATTAAAGTAGTCTTCTTTTCAGTATTTTTTCTTACCAATACCGGAGTACAACTAAGGCAGGTGTCCCACCGCGGGTGAGTGCATTCCGGCTCGCTCGCTCAAGACACGCATAAAAAACATGACATTCCGTGTAAACAAAAGAGACGCATAATATGTCAGCGAGTACTCGCTGGCTGTTCACACCGCCTGTCGAGTACTCACTAACATTATAATATGCATGTCATTTGTTTACACGATATCCTCCGTCACTGTCTTGGGCGAGTAAAGCGAGAAAAAAGCCGAGCTTTACTCGCTGCTCGTTACCGGTGGGACACCTGCCTAACACTTTGAACTAAGTATACCTTAAGAATCTAGCAGCAAAATGTTAAATGTTTTAAATTGTTGTCATGCGTTTAGCTATTTACAATGTTTGGTCAGTATTTATGGACATACCTTTACAAATATGTCTAAGTTTGACCATGCGTCTGTGTGTTTATGGATGCTCAAATACGGACAAGGCTACGTCCGGCCTTATTCGTGCGTGCCTGCCTACTTCATTCGCAAAATTTAGAAGTCATGATTGTAAGAGTACGAGGAAGGATACTCATAAGTTATATAAGGCAACATAATAATAAAGATAAGGAAATAAATAAACATTTATATGCCGGCAGCAGAATTCCCTGTGTCGCAAGGAGCGTGGACGACACATATGTATAATTTATCACTTATCAGGAACACATATAACCCGAGAACAAACATACTCGTACTACGATATACAACTACTACGAGTACATTATTGCCTGCCCCGGCCGGGAATCGAACCCGGGACCTTCACTTCACAGGAAGGCCACTATAAACTGGACACGGGGTCGTCAATAAGTGTGTAACCGTAGCGGCATTAAAGCACACACCACAATATCACACCACCATAAAAATATCACAACAATAAAAATGTTTGGATAGCAATGGTACGGGAGCCGACGATGCTAAATGTGGATTTACTCGAGAGTCATAGAGACTAGATAGAGACATAGAGTCATAGAGATATTGGGTTGCAAAGCTTAGATGATAAGAAGAAAAAAATGTTATATAATGTATACCTTTTCATCGGTGGGGGAAGCGGCTATACACTTTTAAATATGTAAAAAAATAATGTCCATGTGGACATACTCGAGCGCTTCAGATATTGATAGCATCAATGTTCTAAGTATTTTTAATAATGTAGATACTATATTAATCTGATCGTTTGTTTGATGGGGGTGACCATACGTAAGGGTTGAAAATGAGAGAGAAAAAATCTAATCGAGCACGTCAGATTTTCTAAGGGGGTGTTAAGTGAACCTAAAAAAGCTCTCATTCAATAATTTGACGATTTCGATGTGACGCAAACTCGCTACCATTATTATAATGTGCAAAAAAAATTCGAACATATATATGAGGCTCATATTTGGTGGAGGTACTTAACTGGGTACAAGGTATCCCCTGTACCTTAATCTGACGCGCTCGAGTAAATCCCAGATTCCCCTCTTCGGCTCCCCAACACAGCTACAAATAGGTACCTTTATTTAGTAATCAGAGCAGATGATCACCGCAAGTGTATCTAAAGTGAAAATTTTTTACGCCTTTTTAAGAATAATGCAACTCTTCTTTGTAACTCTACATGCGTAGAGTTCACATGGAGAAAAAATATTGGTTGCCTGTAACGTCGGTATACGGGCGAAAGTTTTACGTGACAACGACTTTAAGTGGTAAAATAATTTTAATGTGAATATTCATTCGTATAGTAGGAAGAAGGATGAAATAATAGTAACAATTTAAAACATTTATTTATACTGTCTAACCGTCATGTGAAGGCGGAAGCAATTTAAGTTTAATGTTTTATTTTTGTTAAATAGTTCCTCACTTGTAAACAAGATGGCATTGTACCAATTTGTGAAACGCGCTAACGAGTGTAACGTGGAGTTTATATAAGAGAAAAATTTGTAAAGGGCAATGTGTCGACTTCTTTGGTTTTATAATAAACTGCTATTTTGGGTTTGCAAGCAGTTGTGGTTATTTGTGAAGTTGACCCTGCGTTCCCGTATCTTCATGGGGTAAACGTATACAAAGAATTATATTTAAAACATTGTAACACCATCCGCCATCTAGCGCTGCTAACCGTTAGACCATTAACCATTAGTCACAACTAAGTGAGGTAACAAACTAGTTACTCTACTTAACCAGAGATGGCGCTGTACCATTTTCTGTACACTGTCACCAAGGAACGTGAGCGGAGCTTACTAACGCAGTTTCTTGAAGTGCCTCCCGGCAAACCAATTTATAAGACGTTGTCACGTCAAAAGTGCAGAAAGCTAAAGATATATGAGTGCCCACAATGTGTTTCAATAACAATGTATATAACAGAAGATAGAATAGGGTTTATGCTTATAGTAGGTAGAGTGAAGTAACCCTTTGACAAAATAATTATATTCAAACGACCGCAGAGCGCCCTCTAGTATCCATAAATTGTGTCGGTTTTGTACGCATGGTGTACAAATTGCTGAAAATTGCGTAATTAGCTTATGACCATGAAGTACGCATAATGATCGCTCTGATGTTTTGGCTACAGTAATAAAATTATTTTTGCTTAGTTACCTATGGCAATGTTGCCTCGTATTTCTTAAGTACTGATTAGTTAACGTAAACTAAGGGTCCTCCATAATGTGCTATTGTAAATTCAAGGCGAGTAGACCCATGGTCACTATTTCAAATAAAAGTGTAGAATTAATTAGTAAGTTACTTATTAAGCATAAATCTTTGATTCTTGTAATACAATATAATAAAAAATATAAAGGTAGGTATTTTTATTTCCATCAATTCATTGTTTTGTCAGGTATTGAAATAAACAATTATCAATATAACGCAACGTCAAAATTTTGTGTTCTGAGAACGATGGTTTTGCGCGTCTGTTATTTCGAAATATTCTCGCAGGTTATAAGGACGTAGAACTATGCAGATCTCTTTTAATACAAGGGTAATATTTGTGTTGTTAGAGCTAAACGATTTGAAACAACATTTTTATTTGAGTAAGTCCCAGTCTCAAAAACTCACAGCAAAAATTCAAAAAAAATATTGTGTCCTAGCTTCCGTCCGCAGGCTTCGCCCGCGTGGAATTCGTTTAAACTTCAACCCCCTATTTCACCCCTTTCGGGGTGGAATTTCCAATAATCCTCTTCTTAGTGCTCACCTACACTCCCCAAGGAACATATATGCCAAATTTCAGCTTCTTCCGTTCAGTAATTTCGGCTGTGCGTTGTCTGTCAGTCAGTCACTCAGTACCGCAAGAGTTTTATACATATAGACTAGCTTTCCGCCCGCGGCTCCGCCCGCGTGGAACTCAGTATGTCACAAAGTTTTTCCTGCGTGAATCCCGATCCCGCGAGAATTCTAGGATAAATAGTGGCTTATATATAACATTCCACAACTTCCACTACCTCCCAGTAAAAGCCCCATTTGAGCTCGCGAGTTCATTCGCGAATAGGAGCTTTTCCCGCGTGAACGTCGATCCCGCGGGAATTCTGGGATAAAAATATATGTTGCTCCATAACCTCCTTTATCTCCCAGTGATAGTCCCATAAATAAAAAAAATCTAAGCCCGCGACTTGGCACGAAGGTGTTTTTCCCGCGTGTATCCTGATCCCGCGGGAATTGCGGGATAAAAAGTAGCCTATAAGTATGTTGGTCCACAATCTCCTCTATCTCCCAGTGAAAGTCCCATAAAAATATAAGCCCGCGATTTGGCGCATAAGAGTTTTTCCCGCGTAAATCCTGATCCCGCGGGAATTTCTGGATAAAAAGTAGCCTATATGTTGCTTCAAAACCTTCCGAATCTCTCAGTAAAAGTTCCATTAAAATCCGTTCAGCCGATCCGGAGATAAGCGTGTATAAAGAGACAAACTTTTTTTATAACTTTTCAACCCCTATTTTACCCATTTAGGGATGATTTTTTAAAAAACTTTGATACAGGTTTTTCATTATTTTTTTTCATAATTCTAAACAGCAATTTTCATAACACCTGGTTTACAATTGACGGACTTTCATACAAACTTTGAACCCCTATTAGACCCCTTAGGGGTGGAATATAAAAAAAATCCGTTCTTAGCGGATCCCTTCTAACTATAAACTACTACCCTGCAAAATTTCATCTCAATACGTTCAGCGGTTTCTGAGATTTTGTGATGAGTGAGTGAGTGAGTCAGTGACCTTTCGCTTTTATATATATAGATTTATTTTAGTTTTATAAGTCGAAAAAGGACAAGTTATAAAAATTTAATTTACAAAACTTCAATTTTCTTAAAATTCGATTTCACTGAGATACCGCTTTTACGCTTAGCACAGCAGAATACAACACGCCTAACGCGTATAAAATATTGTACTAAATTAATCACATTCAATGAAAAATACCAAAATATTCAATAACGCTATAAAACACAATTTATATTCATTTCCAAATGCAAACATGCAAATGCATAATCAGATGTCTAATTAACTGAAATTCACCGGTGTATTTCTTACGTTGTCGGTAAGAAATCATAATTATTATCTACATTTATTACTTTAAATTAAACAAACATATATTATAATTCAGTTTCATTTCATGAACTATATTTTTATCGTTTATGAAATATGTATGTACCTTCCCTTCTCCAAGGACCTCTTAGTTCAAACAGGCAGTAGGTACTCACGGGTCTTATCCACCAGCGACATGGTATAGGACGGTGAAGATGCAGTAGCCGAGCGCGAAGTACAGCGGCTGCATGACGTGGCGCAGCCGGCTGGGGTGCGTCGAGAGGACCAGCTCCGTTAGCATACTCAATGGATAAGTGTGGTGGAGTACCCTCCAGGCCTACCCTTTTCCAAGGATCTCTTAGTTCAAACAGGCAGTAGGTACTCACGGGTCTTGTCCACCAGCGACATGGTACAGGACGGTGAAGATGCAGTAGCCGAGCGCGAAGTACAGCGGCTGCATGACGTGGCGCAAGCGGCTGGGGTGCGTCGAGAGGACCAGCTCCGTCAGCATGGCCAGCGAGTTGACGCCGTGTAGCATCGCGTCCAGCACTGGGTTCGGGCTGTAGTCCACTCGTTTGATGGCTGTGGACCAATGACGTAAGGTTTGAGTTTGATTGAAGTCTTATTTACTTTAAATTAATTAACTAAAATCTCTTTGTACGCATTTGTCAAGATTCGGTCTGTTTGAGGTTTATGTCTTCAACTGTATTGGGTATGCGTGGAAAATTAAATGCCTGCTGAACTTGATTAACAATATTGTTTTGGGTTATGTAGATATTGTCCGTAAAAATGAACGTCATCATGTTTTTAGTGGCGGAGTGAGTTCTGGATTACGCGTGAGATTAAATAGACGACTGACTAGTAGACGCGCTATAAGGGCAAATGAGCGAGCATTGTCGTTCATTGACAACAGTGCGTGGCGAATGAAGAAGAGAAAAAAAATACTAGCTCTCATTGTTGTCAAATCTAATCAAATTGTTTCGTTTTTACGTGGTCGACCCACAAACATCAAAAGTTTTACGCCTCATCGTATAATTGCGTAAATTTATAAGAAAAAAAATCGCATTTCTTCTATAAAATATAAGCCGACAACTGGCAGCACCATATTAAGTACGAGTTAATAATGATGGAACATAATTTTAATAGTTACAGTTATTGTTTCAGTTTAAAATGCTTTACTGTAAAATATGCAACACCTAGAACAATACAAATAAGTTCTCAGGAGCATGTTCAATAGGCTTTGTGTATGTTATTTCTATGGCTAATCTTTTACTGCAGGCCTTTGTTAAGCTTTTGTTTCGAATGCTTACAATAACGTAAGAGTGAATAAGTTGCGACAGCCGTGAGCTATAGGTAGGTACTACTTTACTAGCTCACCCAGCAGATAGTGTCCTGCAAGATATTTCATATTTTTTATATTTTTTATCTCAGGTTCTAAGTTTGTAAGTAAGACTTCCAGAAGTACCACTGCGAAAACCGTATCAAATTTCATTTACATATTATATTGTAGTTGTTTTCGTGTGATGCTCGGATAAACATACAGACAGACAAAATGTAAAAAAATAATATGTTTGGCTATTGGCTCTACAAAAGCCGTTCATATTTTTATTTCAAAATAACCCCTATGTATAGACATAAGATAAGTTTATTGTTTCATGTTTATATAGCACTCTGTGTAAGTCGAAGTGTAATATTCACTGCTTTGTGCTACTAATTAGTGTTAATAGCTTTTAGGATGGCGTAATGTCACGATATTATCGACATCATTTGATTAACATTATGTATAAATTTTACTATTATAATAATTATGGTAACGTAGCTCCAAACGCATCGGTAATATGTTGTTCATGTCCTTGGGCCGTGAGGGCATTTACTAGTCATTAGCCCGACTCTTTGTCGTCAATCAGTAAAGATACAAATGCATTTTTCAATTAAAGATTCGGATAACAATTGTTTGGTTTATTTTGATTGACATCAACATCGCCAAGCAATTAAATGAGAACTTTAGCAAGGTAACTGAAAAACTTATAGACTTTTTTCGTTCTTTAAATTGGATCAACCGAAAAACTTTAAAATAGAGTTGAATTGGGAACTCCCTCTTTTTTAAGTCAACAAATGTTACGATAATTTCGAGAAGGCATGCGTATAGGTTTCTCGGAGCAAAACAAGTACCTACTTAGCAGGCTACAAGTGAATATAAAAAGATCATAAACATTTAATGAGGGTAACCGCGTGTGAATTTTCCGCTAGAGGCGCTAGTGAAAAGGGAGGTCTGTCTGTCACTTTTCGCTTGTCTGAATTTCATTTGTCAATGTTTATGTATGGGCGGGCTTTGACAGCATGACCGCCCTCTGCAGTGGCGCCAACTGGTGAGCACAAAAACGGTTACCCTCATTACCTATAAATACACTGATTGAAATTTTTACTTACTAGACTTTAAGACGCACCAGTAGAATATCGTGACGAGGAAGGCCACTGGCACGGCTATGTTGTACAGAACCCAGTAGGTTTTAACGTACCACGGCAATCCAAGCGTCGTATCTGAAATTCCAGAATAATGATCTAAATAACATATTAAACATTTTTATAATTTCATGACACTGAAGCCAGAATTTAGTGACCCGGCTGACCTAGCGGTGGGTCACATATTCGTATTCCAGCCAGAATAGTCAGTTCTTGGTTTATTCATCTATTATTCATTTCTAGCAATAAACAAGTTTCCAGAAGTAAGTACTTAACATAGAATAAAATAAAATTGAAAGTACACCATCATTAGCATCAGCATCATCTGTTTGTAAGTTTCTTGCTCTGGTGTACAATAAAGATTATTATTACCTACTACTCACTACTACTAAGACATTACATAAATACCTAACTTAACCTACTTTAAATATACTTATGTACGGGGTATTATGTAAATACTGAGAAACAAGTCAGACTAAATAAAAAATTAATAAGACTTCAACCCATTAGTGGCTCACTGCTGATCACGGTTCACCGTCATGGCGCTATAGAGTAGGTAAATATACGATTAAAACAAGATGAGAAAAACAATAAGGCGTAACAAATTAACAAATTAGGGTAACGTGATTTAGGATTCACCTTGTCCGCGTCGCACGCAAGTGTTCGCATACCTACTTATTGGAAGCGTAAACAATTAGATCCCAGGTTACGCTAAAATGTTATGTTGATTTTGCGAGGTGACAAAAATACATTAAAGTAGGCCTACCGGAACCTGCAGATGTGTTATTTATTTTTATTTAAGTCGTATACTATATTACTATACTTAGGTAATATAACATTAGATATAATGTAACTTTTTGTTTTTTTATTTACAAATTACATTAGTAGGTAAATAAATATGTACCTAGCTAGCTTAGGCCTTCGCAATTTCGAAGAGAAGCCCTTGGCGCTGATATGGGCCTCAGGTTGAAATCAAAGATTTATTATTTGCGTGATTCTTACATAAACGAACAACGTGGGAACTTTCGTCTTGGAGACTCCGAGAGCAAGTCCACCATTAATATATTCTGTTTGCGTACAATTTCACGGCCAAGTCTTTTGTGGAGGTTTAAGTAATAATGTTTGTGATTCATTACAATATAAGTAGGTAGAAGGAACGCTTTATTTGGTAGCATGTCACCGCATGCAGGAATTTGGGGCTGAGGTCATGGCGATCCTAGATTTTCGGTCTCTAATCTTCAGTAATGATAAAATTATAACTCTACCAAAACTTTCTTGGCAATTTCATTGGTAGAAGTTGTTATTTATTTAAAACGCACTAGTTTTTGACCGCGGCTTCGCCCGTGTGTAAGACAAACAACGTTAAAATACCTACCTGTAGGGTATGCGGGGAAAATTATTGTGCGAAAAGATCCTACAAAAATATAATAGTTATTTAAGATTGACGGGACCTACATTTTACGAAAATATTATTTCCCTCTCCAGTTTGCACCCCGTTAAGGAACCTATAGGGTGTCTCAGTGAGAGTGCACTTTTTCAATTTAGAATAACTTTTTTTTCGTGCAAGTGGCAACTCTGAAATTTGACAGTTGTCACCTATGTTTATTTTATTCCGATTATTAAAAATGTAGCGCTTTTCGAAAGAACAACGCTTATAATTATGAAAACAACTTATTATTATGAAAACTCTTTCCAGAATACGTTATCTCACGAAATTTTGATGCCGACTGGCCATCAAGATTGTGCGATTTAACACCGTGCGATTTTTTTCTTTGGGGTTTAGTCAAATCTCGGGTCGATTCGAATAAACCAGAAACGATTCCTGAGCTCAAATCAGAGCCAACGCGTCGTCTTAAAGAAACGAAAGAAAGAACGTTGAATAAACGTTATAAAGTTAACCACTCGATAAAACGCAGTGAACATGGGTAACGTAACGCCTGATCAAATTAGTAGCAAATGTGTGCAGGTAATAATGCTTATACTTTTCGAATTTAGCTATCAGCGACACAAGACTCGATTACTTGTATCATATTGTTAGATATATTGCAGAAGATAATGGCTTATTATGGCCGATGGCTGCGAGCCTAGCGGACATTCTTTGTAACATCGTGTAGGCACTGTGCGTGTAGGTATTTGGCAACTTAACATAATATTGTTAATTATCAATAGTGTATGTATTCGGCCAGTATTCACCTACTGTTATTCACATATACAATACATATAATTGATGCATGATGATTGCAGATGTCAACTTGCAAAACCGTGAGTACCCGTGGCATTTATAATGTAATCAACCATCGGCGAGATATTGACGCCTTTCAATCGATTCAGGGTTAAGATGACCGTGATGTGATCTTAGCATCTCTTTCGTAACTTTTGTCATCTTTATTATCATTGGATCTTATTTGCTATCCGTGTTGAATATTCATATACAAATATACTGTTGTTATTCGATGTTGACTAGTATTTTGATGAGCTTTGCATAAATTTTCTACATGTTTTACAGCATTTAATTTTGTAGCTAATGTAAAATATTTCTATTCTAGCAAGATACACAACCATCATGTAATCGTTTCGATACAGGCGTTATTTTAATGTTTTTCGATAGTAATACGTATTATTGCCACTATACAAATCAAATGTGAAGATTATTAATATGCCTATATAATGTTTTATACTTTATCCAGATATAATATTCATGTAAGTATGCGTGTTAAGTATCTGACTTTTTTAAATATCAGTTCAGTTCTATATATGATTTATTAATATTTATTATTTATGATTATATACATATAGGATTCATTTAAAAACAATTATTATTGTTATTTATTCCTTTGTTTGGCTGTGGCTGAACTTTGTTCTATTATTTTATTAACCAGAGAACATCGTGAGCAAACCTGAATAATGGAGAGTTCGCAAAACTCAACGACATAGAAGTGCGTGACATACTATGTATGGTCTTAATCTTTTCATTCTGAGAAGAGACCCGTGCCTAGCAGTGGGACAGTTGTGGGTTGCCATAATTAACCAAAAAGTGTTAGCAATACCTGAGATTTATTATTATTATTATAATTATTGAATTTATTGCAAAAAAATTGATACACTTAATGTTTCTGGAATTTGTAAAAACTGAAATGAATGGGAGAAAATATAATAGTAGATTTTGAATCATGAAATTAATTTGCGGGATAGACTTGTACCCGTTATTGAAATGACTCTGACGCGTAGCGATTGGTAACTCTACTCGTAAATGAATTACAAAACACTCTCCACTTATTAATAAGTATTGGACGGTTCGCCTTGAAATCTTTTGAATGCTATCTTTAGGGAAGCAACGTCAGCAAAGATCAATATTTACATACTGACGGGGCAGCAGGTGTTTAATAAGATAATGCTGTGCATTGGCGCGGGCGCGGATAGGAACAGATGCGATCCGATTTACGACTACACAACATAAATAGGACGCACCGACATTTAACAAAATCTATAATTAAAATGCAAGATTGTTGTACGACCGACTATCATTTCAGTATGAAAATTTTCTCTGGTTGTCCTAGGTCGGTATGAAGATATGGATACAGATGTATGTAGATTTTGATATAAAAACAGATATTTGACTAATAAAGTATGATTCAAATAAAGATAGGTACAGACAGTATGCGTAGGGTACATACTTACTTACTGAATTTTGTCGATGTTAGTTCCATGAATAAAAATAGTAATAAAAGCTATTTTACATACTTGAATAGGCTTATACATACCAGCAATTTCTCCTTTTGTGTTCTTCACAGTGACAATGATGCCAAATAAGGACTCCAAAAATATCAGGATAAGTCCCCAATGAGTCATGTACAGAAAAAATTTAGGTCGTGGTCCCCAAAATAATACGATCGAAGATATAATGATGGCGGAGGCCCACAGGAATATAGGGATGCGCCAGTACAGAGGCGACAGTCTTCCATGCCACGACCTTCCAAATAATTCCGGGGACTGATTTCCTTCCTGAAGAGAGCCGGTCCAGCACGCGTGACATTGCTCTTGCGCGTTACGAGTCCACTGCTTCATTTTGTATTCGTTTTCCTCGTCGTGGTGTATAACTATTACGTATTTCTCCCCGTATACGACAGGTATATACGCTGTGAACAAAATTAAATGGAACCCGATCAATGCAGTAATCTCAGGCTTCATTTCTTGCTGGGTTGAACAACACAATAGCATATGGATATGGTGCAATAGGGGCCCGCTATTTAAAGTCCTTGACGTTTGATCCTACGAGTATTAACTTTCTATAGATTCCTAATGTACGTGGGTTCATTACTCTTAATCTGCTAGGTTAGGCGCATAGCGTGTGTTACTTCGATAAAATTTATAACGATAACGATAATTATAAATAATAACGATATTTGAAGGGTAATGTACACGTATAAGGTCGGAAACCTTTGTATATACATGTCTTTCTACTGTTCGATCTTACCTATACAATCATTTTTATCACAGTGAATTCTGAGCATTTTAGTTGATGCGGAGTAAATAAAGAACCAATAATCCAAAAACCAACCTATAACTGTTAAGGCAATGTTTGCTTAGATCAAGAAATGAACCTAGAGATCTTTATTTGCCAGGCCTTGTTCGCCTGAGCTAACTTGGGTGGCAAGGCTGTCTAATAGATCAAGTGTTAATAAAATGTTTAATGTTTGTCATCGCGTGATAACAGATTTCGCGACTCTACATTTTCTGAAGGAGATTTCCACTGAAGTATGGCGCAAGAAATAGTATACATCTATTATTAGTTATAATTCATTAATTTTAAATGCAAAATGCGACCTATATGTAGATGAATGTGTCTCGTGTTTATTTGTGTACCAATTACAACCTATAGAATAATTGATTCTGTTGTTATTTTACGATATTTATTTTTCAAAGATTTAATGTTTTCATTATTTTTTTGTTATAGAGATACTCTTGTAAAATTAATTAAGAATTCAAAAATGTACACGTCTATAGAAAAAAACGACTATTGACGATCACCCATTTTGTCCCTATACACTATGTATAGTATAGTATACCTACCTTCAAATCATACATGCATAATAGATCTCTAATTGAGGTCCATTTATCTTTAATTATTTTATTAAAACATGTGGTTTAAAATGTAACACATTATCATATTAACTTAAGGCTCCATCGCTTTCAAAACGGTCAAGGGATCGATTAAAACAACGAGTTATAATCTTGACCTGCAAATTATACGAGTAATTCACCAAAATATCGAGTGATTTATTAGTGTTAACGACCGTGACCAATGAAGCACGTGAGGCTGTCCAGTGTCCATGTTAACTGGTCACCTTGGCTGCGGCCAAGTGTCCTTGTAGTAGTCAACAATCAACATACACCTATTGTTGACACCTTTAAAAACGGTTTGTCATCATTTACGTTGCTTGTGGAAACAGTCCTTACTTTCAAATTTTAGGTGCCTACCGGAACAATTGTAATTAAATTTTGTCACGCAATTATATTTTTTATGTCATGCAATTTTTATGTTTTTTTGAAGTTCTATGAATATATTTTTTTGTATTACAATAGCTATAAAAAAAACTGAAAACAATAAGTATCTACTGGCGTATTTTACAGTAACTGATTAGATATTTTCCGAATTTTCAATATTTTGTGCAATCTGAAAAAAAGAGAAATACTTAGTAACAAGATTAAAAAAAAAACACTGAAATATGCCTATACATTGCCACTAACTTATCTGTTCCGGTGGCCAAAATTGGAACTAATGCAAATGTTATACTGATGTCAGACAAAGACCAAGACAGTAACTGTAGCGCCCCTCTTATCGGGTCAGATAAGTTTGTGGCACTGTATCGTGTAGGTAGCAAGTACCTTTTAGCTTGGCTCATAGGTATTAAATGACATAATGACTTGTATTTACCTTCCTATTCGTATTTAAAGATCTTGACATTTGGATGTTTTTAAAAGTGCTTATACAAACTGGCTACTTAGTAAAACTTTTACGAAATCAATCATTAATGTCCTCTGGAAACAGGAAACGTCTTTCCAGGTGAGTTAAAAATAAACAATAAAAATAGAAAGGACATCAGAAATGTTCTTGGCGTATTTGTAAAGGTATTAATGATGTAAATACCTACTCATGCGGTCATTGTTGTTGCGCATGCGTATTTTGTAAAGCAGATTTTCTCACAGTTTTAATAAAAATTAGTAATAGAATTATAAAAAATAAGTGCAAACTGTTACTGTACAGAATACAAACTATTATATGCAAGAGCCATTTGACTGAAACAACATACCTTATTTGTATTACACGTGTTATAACCAAAAATTAGAAGCAAATATTTGGGTAGGTAATTGATAATTAATTAAGTATGTAGGTATCTAATCGATAACCATGCAATGAACTGTAGAATCTAATTTATATAATTTTTTTTAAAAGATCTTATCAGAACCGTAGTTAATCTTATTTGTACGCAAAAGATTCAGCATTACAATGTCAGACTAGAAATTAGAATATTAACACGTTAGCTGCGGGACTGTTTTCGTGTATAAAATTACTATGCGATACCAGGTCGATTCGGCCAGGAAGCGGATTCTTTTCTAGTGCGAACCAGGTCCATTAGACCTGGTACCACCTTTCTGTCAAAACTTCTAATAAAATTGCGAAATTAAAAGATACACGAGATTTTTTTGCACTATGTTGTAGCTAAGGAATGTACCTACTTACCTTTGGCTTAGCCTGGGGATCCAAAAAAGATAAAGGTTATATTTTGGGAAAAACGAATACAAGGCCTTTCATGCCCAGTGCCGCATAGAAAACAAAAAATACCACATCTATTCGATGTGGTAACGCACTGATAATATAACTTAATAGTGATGTTACAGTGTAGAAAACAAACGCAAATATTTTTATCGATTCGTTTATTACAAAAAACAAACTTTGATGTATAATAAAACGCACGACTACTTTTATTACAAATGTTTCAATCAGTAGGGAAACAAAATATTTTGTGTATCAAGATTTTTAAATAACATGTAGTTCGTTAAACATGGCAAACAATATGATTTGTTGCATTTATTACACTAAGACTTGATTTTTTTAATTTTTTTATCAGCTTCTTTGCTGGTAAGTGTTTGTCACAGCCTTGCGTAACAGTTGACACAGTTTTTTCTTTTATCAATTTTAATGAGTTGGTGAATTTGGAAAACCCAGTTCTAATTGTTTTTTACACTTTAGCTTTTTATTCATTTTGATAAATCAATCTGTAGATAGACACTGCACAAAAAAGACGTATTCACTACACAGTATACAAATGCGTGCGCACTAAAAACATGTTTATCGAGAATTGACAGCAGTGACAGCACTATGCTAACCGGGCGAGGCACGCTGGGCGCCGCGATTTGTTCGGTGCGGTACCAGGCCTTGATATCAAGGCCTGGTACCGCACTGAAAGAATGTTCCTATTCGTTCCTTGCGAACCAGGCCGAACAGACACGGTACATTTTTTTATAGACCATTGAGTTCTGATAAGTAAATGAAGCTACGGTATATAACTATCTCTTTTGTACCTTGAGTACAACTAAAGTAACAGCTCCCGCACAGAGCGAGAGGACACGATTTTAGCCTTCGCACTGGGGAAAGGCCAGAACCAGGCCAAAAAGACCTGGCTTAGCAGCAAACGTGTTAACTAATGTTGAGAAATATTGAATAAAGATGAACTTGAACTCTAATCCAAATGTCTTAGCATCACGAGACCCTGGATCGGTTACCTACATCAATTATCTGCTTCGTTAACGCAATACAATGGAAACGTTTCAATTACACACAAAGTAAAATGACATTTAAGTCGTGTGCCGAATACTTATTTACTTATTAAAACACTAACTTCTGCCTGCGGCTTCGCCCGCGTGGAATTCATTTATATCGCGAAACGGGAAGGGGCAGGGTGTTCCTCTACACTTCCCAAATAACATACATTACAGTGGTTAAGATTGTTAACTTTCGTCCCCTATTTCAGCTCTTTAGGGGTTAATTTTTGAAAATAGAATAGCTTATGTGTGTCACTGGCTCACTGGGTTATGAACTATTTTTATGCCAAAATTCATCACAATCAGTTAAGTGATTTAGATTTTTCATACAAACTTTGATCCCCTATTTCAAGCCTTTAGGGGTTGATTAAAAAAAATAGCCTCTGACTCTGGGTCTTCAACTATTTTAATTCCGAATTTCATCCAAATCGGCCCGGTGGTTTAGCCGTGAAAACGTCTCAGACAGACAGACAGACAGACTTTCGCATTTATAATGTTAGTATGGATAATAACTAATTGATTTTATCTACTTGATTTGTACCAGTTTTTGTAGTAATGACGTCACAGCAGCGTCTCGTTATATACCTACCTAATGTTTTTTTTTAATTTAAAAAATAGTCCCGCTTTATGGCTTTAGAAAAAATAACTTCCAGCCTTATGATGCTAAATTATTTATCTCTCTCCTCACATAATTATGGGGGTATTTGTTAAAAATTTGCCACAACTATGAACCGCCATTTAACCTCGGAAAGTTAATTCAAACCTATTGTCAATAGATAACTTTGGTTTGGCCATTCGTATTCTTTTGTACAATACATATTTGTAGACCTCGCATTACCCTTTTTAGAAGCATTTAGCGACGCGTCGCGAACTCGCGAACACTTCGCAAAACATAGCGTTACATTGCGACATGACACGCGATTAAAGACTGTAATAATTATGTATTTCAATGCTAATGGTTATGGTACAAAAACTGCTCATTCAATGAAGTGGTTATTAAGAGATAATTACCATGCAATAGGTGCTTTGAAATGGCAGTTTTTACGACGATCATGATACAATTTTCATGGCTGTGTTTTATTCTATTCACAACTTAATCCAGCGTGTAGCGGTGTAGCCTTAACAACAATTGCACTCGACTTTATTAGATAGGTACTTATATGTTTAACTTTTTGATTAATTAATAGATGTGTATAGGTAGGTACAGTAGGTATATGGAGTCTATTACTCAAAAATCTGGTTGATATAAAAATGTTTTTAAGTTAATAGGTTTACTGCGATGGGGTAATTCTTAAGTTATGAGGATTTTTACGTAGCGTAGGTAGTACCTACGGGTCGATATGCTGAGTATTAAGGTACACATAGATATGTTAATTGTTATTTTATAACCTACTTTAGCTCAGGGGTTGTATCGTATCATTATTTTGATATGAAAAATAACTGGCGAGATTATAGGTATCTACCTAGGTATTTATTCTGCGGTTGAATACCTATATCCAAAGGGTAATGTTTTGACAGATATAATTGCGATAAATGCACATTTTTCTAATCATTAGGTTCACAGATTTAATTCCCTAAAAATATTTAAAATGTAGAATATAGGTTACACTTACACCTCATTAGAGCCACCCGGCACCCACCCCGCACCGTCTCGTCGCACGGGCGGCGTCCACCCGTTGTCGCCAGGTCGTCCACGGGTGGACGTCGCGTTATTACCAATAAACGTCCCGCGGTCAACCAGTGGACCCCGCGCGGTCAACGAGTGGACGCCGCGCGGTCCACGAATTTTCGAGTAGTCAGTTAATAATTGGCACATTAAATGTGTGTTTCGTTATGTCAAATGTTATAAACCGTGAATTGGCAATCATAGCTGTCGCGCTTGATGAAGAAGAAAATGAAAGACGCAACAAAAAAAGAAAGCTTATTGCGTGTATCAATCGCGGGCAGCGCGCGGTCCACTCGGGACCCGCGCGTGGTCGACCCGAGGTAAGCGTGCGAACAGCGAGTTGTCAACGAATGGTCCACCCGCGGGCTGCGCGCGGCCAGCTTGCGAGCGAGGCGATCCGGTGACGTTACGGCGTTGATGTAATGAGCGCATGTCCATACAAATTCATATAAAGAATACTAACCACGCGAGGCGAGGCGGTGCGGGGTGGGTGCCGGGTGGCTCTAATGAGTTGTGACCTTATATCTAACTTTATTATCCCTGAAGAAAAGAGTACCTGGCAGTAGTTTTGAGTACGGAAGGCCTCGGTGTCACGAAGCGAAGTGATTTCTGTTTTAATAATTTAATAAATCGCACACATCGTTTAACTCAGGTGGATACAATATTCAACTAATTACATTATAGAGAAGAGTGTTGCACACTATGTTTTTATAAATTAGTCATTTATTATTTCTACACACGCTCAGCATAACAAACGCTATACGTAATATTTTTTCTTATCGAACATTAGCGTTCTACCACCTTTTGTGGTATATGTTAAGAGTTCATCATAAATTATTTTTATATTGCAAATCTCCTATTTCCGTTTTTCAAGGTTATTAAATTTTAAAATTGCAGCATTTAAAACCACTACACCACTACACATAACAAGTCACGGGTAGGCAAGGATTCGCACTGAATAAGCCAATAATCCATAATGTGAAGCAACTGCTTTCAGGTTATTAGGTAAGAGCTCTGACTGGGGGCTAGATAGCTAGTTTTTTCTTTGTTGTATTTTTCTCTACTTAGTCGAGAACGCATCAGTGATGCCTTCGGTGTTTTTGATATTCAAAGGCTATGATAAAAACTTATTATCAGGTAGAGAGCTCGTCTGCTACTATATCGGCAATTCACATATAAACAATTTGAGGTGTTCAGGTTTCTGCACGATACTCTTCTCATCGCCGAAGCCGAAACTTGAGCGGAAGTGATAGAAATATGTGAAAACTCGGGATGTAGGACTGGAGTTAAAATGATCTAGGCCTCTCGTGCCGTGCAGCTACAAAGTATCATGATAAACAATCTCAATTGTTTGAGAAATGCATGTTATTAACGGCTGTAGAAAACGAGGAAAATGCGTTCTGCTTGCCCTAAAGGATGCCCAGCGCGGTAATGAGCTCTGAAGCACGAAGGATAAATCTAACTAGATATCGAAGTGATTATAATTCTTCGAACATCCGTTATATCATTGAAGGTGCATTCAATTAATGGCTATGAAAGATGACCTTAACACGAAATTCTAATCTTCGATTATAGCTACACTCTTCTTTTGTTTATCGTATGGCTAATTAAATAGTAGGTATAAATATGTAGTTTGTCTACGTAGTTGTTTATTTTTGTTCTTACCGTGTCTGTACTAGTATAGGTATTATATGTTATGTGAAAGTCTGTCTGTTTGTCCGTATCGCAAATCCTTATGGCAAAAAATCATTCATTTTCACTAATAATTTTATATTTTTGGTTTTTACGACTAAAGGTATTGGGCTAAAGTTATAAAGAATTTATTTTAAAACGAAAATGTTTTTACAAATGTGTTAGGCCAATAACTTGCCAGGAAAACCGCAAAAACCGTCTGCACTACTGATTCTACGATGGTAGCCGCAGGACAAGGGTTGCGATTGCGACCTCGCGTAGGTACCTACTTAGTAGGTAGGTACACACGGTAGTGTGTTAAGCCAAGTTCATCAAGACTGTACTGGCGAACAGCACCGTGTGTATTTCATTAACTTTACACTAAACCCCTCCCGGCAGCTAAAATTAAAATTGCGTCCTCTGGCAAACGCAAAATAATGTTCATTTCAAAGGACAATAATATTATGTTTTGTAATGAAATTAATGACACAAATTAATAATAAGTACAATTTCACAACTAGTTACCTTTAGGTGTGTGAATTAAAGTAAGTATCTAATAATTAATGTGTGTAAGTAAGTATCTAATAATTATGTGTAAGTGGAATTATGTGTGTAATAGCAACCTAAGGCCCATTGTGTTTAATCATGTATAACATGTAATTCTGTTGGTGGTTCTACAAATAAATAAATAAATAATAATAATAATACTCTTAATTGTAGATACACCAAAGCAACATGACACAAAAGAATAAAATATTTTGTACAAAATGTGATACAAAAGGCGGTCTTATTGCTAAAAAGCGATTTATTCCAGAAAACCTCAGGGTAAGAAGTAAAAGACAGTAAGTATAGTGAAAGATGGCTGGATGTACCAAACTAAATAGATTTATAGCTAATGAAGAAGACATTAAATTAACAGTAAAAAATATATACTTAATCGTAATTGTATAAATATAATATTATATAATAAATGGCAGCATGAGGTAACTGAACGATAGCGAAGAGCAAGAAGGGTTGAGGGAAATTGGAACAGTTCTACTGACAGAGTTGTAGATAGTGATCTTTAAGTATTTTTTTAAAGGACTTTAAGGTGCCAGCAAGACGGATTGGTTGAGGTAGGGAGTTCCATAGGTGGAACGCCTTGTCTGAAAAGGAATTTTGTTTTTGATGATGTAGGTAAGATTTATGATTTCACCTACCTGAAGTTATTTGATTTACTCACTAAGTATATTAAAGTGTCAACTAGTCAGTTAAATAAGATACTAAATTCGATTTGAGACGTTGTGCATATTTATGCTATGACCCATGGTAAATCAACATGGCGTTGAAGGAAACGGATTAAGATTAGGAAACTTATCATTAAGAGATCGCACTCCAATTAGTAATATACATAAAGCCATAAAGAGTGTTAATAGGGTCACGCGATACGAGATGTTAATCAGCTGCTTAAACATGCGTGTCCCTTTGAAGTAAGTAAAGGTACCTAATTTAAATACTAAAACATCGTAATAATGGACCAGATTTTCAAAAGCAATCAGGCAATCTGTAAACATCACGGGGTAATTAATTGTTTCCACACTTACGTATCAATCGGAATGATCTATCACTACATAGTATAAAACAAAGTCGCTATTTTTGTCCGTCTGTTTGTCTGTTTGTCTGTATGCTTAAATCTTTAAAATTACGCAACGGATTTTGATGCGGTTTTTTGTAATAGGTAGAGTGATTCAAGAGGAAGGTTTTTATGTATAATACATGCATATATTCCCACGAGAACGGGATCCACGCGGGTGAAACCACGGGCGGGCCGCTAGTACTCGTATAAATGGAGAGAGATCAGATAATTAAGGCCCAAATTAATAAAAAATAATACCGCGACACGCCCCCCCGTGTCGCTGTAGGTACAACATAAGACAATAACACACATAAGACAGATAACAGAAATTTTAATTCATGATTAAAATTTCCGCTTCCTTGGGAATCAAACTTTCGAACTTTTCTTTGAACGGCGCTACGGTGAGGTAAACTTTACGCCGCCCGTACGCGTAAATGACATTTGGTACACTAGGTACGTGATAGTACCTACCTACACACCGCTGTACGGAGTCTACGGAGTCAATAAATAGCTAAGGAAAAGATTGAATACATTTTTGTTTGTATTATAAAAGATGATTTTTATTATTATAAGTTTGGGAACAGACTTTGATTTGTAACACTAAAGTAGAAACAATGTGAGCGTCCGTCATGTCGATTGTGTGCGATAAGTTTAAGTTTGTATGATAGTTCTCACGCATCCGCTAAGAGAATTTTAGTTAGGTAGGTAGGTATACTTATTAATTATCTAGATTTTTGCCTGCGGCTTCGCTGGCATCAGTGACGAATAGCGACTAAATTAATATTTTAACATTCAATCCCTTAAAAGCTTCTTGAAACCGTCACAGACAGACTTTCGCATTTCGCATTGATATACTTAACTAAGTAGTACCTATAGATATTAGTAATTTAACTTATTGAAATCTATAATGCCCGAGTAGGTCGTTGGTAGGTATCTAATAAACATTAAAAAAATATAATTATCTAAGTTGTTACGATGTTGGATTTGACGTCACATCCGTTGTTAATTTCCAAATGGTTTGCGCGTGTTGTACCTATATTTCGTTGAATGCTAATTTTTTTCTTTTATTTCAGTTAAGTATAGTTATTAACTTTAATTCATATATTTTTTGTACGCGATATACCTACTTACCTATAACCTTTTGTATTATATTTTTATATAAGTACATAACGATCAACGAAGAAAATTCCGCGCTTCACGTCGGAAAATCTATTGACTGCGTTTACAAATGTTTAGTACTAGATGCCTAGCACGCGTTTTCTTTCTGAAATTGTATTGATGTCTCAGGTTCTAAAGATGAAACATTCACTAGTTTTTAAAGTCGATCTTCAGCAAATGCAAAAAACTGTAGTTTTTGGATAATTTGCGGGTCTACATACAGCCACACGGATAATTTTTTTTAAATATAATATTGCCTTATGAGAATTCTGCATATTTTTTTCTCAAATAAATCTCCTCTAGTATACAAGCATAAACCAGTAATATATTATTTACATGGTTAGATTATTACGACAGTAACGCCATCTATAGCGCTTATTAGATTAATTAGTTTTTTCCTAAAAATGTTTTTCAAGAATTAAAAGCAAAAACTATACTGTTCGTTATTTGAAACAAAAATACTACATTCGCATCTAGATAATTAAAATGAATCGCAAATCCTTCGTAAGCGCAAAACTCGAAAACCGCTGGGCCGATTTTGATAATTTGTTTTTTAATTGTGATCGATATAATGAGGACAAGGTTTCATGGAAGAAAATTTTAAAAAAGACCACCAGTAAAGTGGGGATCTAAGGGATTGTCCTCCTATGTTAGAGATATCAAAATGCTGCCATCAAAAAAAAATTTCTAGCTAAAATGAGCATTTTCTAAAATAACACTAAAATTAGGATCCACATTAGTCCTGATGAAGTTTCCCTAGGGGACCACTATGCTTCCCGAAGCGAAGCGAGGGCTGGTCCACTAGTTTATACTTAATTTTTACTATGAATCATTTTTAAATTTAAAATAATGTTTCATTTTTTTTAGAAAAATGGTAGTTAGAGGTTGAAATGCTTTTGTTAATTTTAAATATGAATATTTTCTTACTGAGCATAGGTTATCGTTATAACATATTGTTACCTAATCAAAGTTTTATATGTACCTTACGGAAATAAAATATTTTCCATCCACCGAATACGAAGAGAATTTAAAATTTTGGCAAAAATAACCCGCGTGTTGTTTACTAATTTATTTATTAGTAAAAATAGAAAAACGTTTGAAACCGGAAAAATTCACTGTTAACAATAAACAAATTATTTTTAAAACGAACTACGCCATATCTACACGTATGCGTATAACATTTTTGGCGTGATTTTGCGTGCGCGCGATCCGCGCTTCAATAAGCGCGGGACTGGCAGCACTGTAGCGGCCGCACCGCCGCAGCGAGATGTCAGCCGCATGGCCGCACGGCCGCGCCGCGCCGCGTCGTGCGACGCCCGCGATGATGCGCGCGACTTGCATGCCACGTTCAAGGTCACAGAAACCAGAAACCAGTTCAGCGCGAAACAACTTCTACTAACTGGAGTTCCGTAGACACACATTTTTTTATTTAACCTGCACACGTTCCGCGTGGGTTACCTACACCTAAGTGCGCCGAAACAATTTTAGCTACTGTATTAGTATAACTTTACGTTCTTATCTCATTTTATAATATATCATTGTGATACCTCATTTCGTATAATAAGAAAGTATTCCTTAATTGAAATTGGTTTACGTATCAATTTCATTTAGGTACATTTACATAGTTTTTAAGGCAAAAGAAAGACTACAGGTATGTAGGTTCTAGGTTGACCCACCCTACCCTACAATTAACCTTTAAAATGTTTTTTTTTTGCATTCTGTCCAGTTGTTCTTCAATTAGGGACAATTAATATTTATCATTCTGCGGTACGGAACCCTACGTGTGTGAGTCCGAATTACGCTTTAAATGAAAACCGGTTTAAATTAAAGGAACTTGTTTATCGAGCCTACATGTTTTAGATTTTGCATGTATGTTTTATGTTTTACTTTGTCCGTTCGTTTATAGTTGAGCTTTTACCTTGAAATCTTGCATAAATAAACGCACTAATAAATAATATCCATAATTAATTTGCACTGTTTTCGGGTGGCCTAGAGAGGCGACCCCAATCCTATGCCGGTAGCGCAGTGTCGTAAGACCTGTTTTAAGACAAGGCTTTGCTATTTTAATGTCAAAAATAAGTCATTAACGTTAGTACTTATCGGTATGTGTCCGTTAAATTAGCAGCCATTCGTACGTCGTCTTTCTATTCTTTATTTTTTTGGCAGACATCGCGTTTGTGATGCAATTTGAGTTACTGATGATACCACTTGCTATATGTGGCCCGCCTGCCTGTTTGTCGATTATTTACATGAAACAAATTAACTTGTCTGTGATCTGTAATATTTGTGTGAAAAATTTACGCTCAATAATTATGCGTTTTACAAGAAATATGTCTATTATAGTTTGCCCATTACGTTTCGGAACCCTAAAAGTATTCAAAAACTCCTTCACGCGTTAGCGCACCGTCAATCACTCCCAAGATTGTTCATTCAACATGTGCATTGGGCAATGTTAGTCATGGGCTAGTTGTTGGAACTTACACGGTGTTTTTACTTACAGCTAATGGTGCAACGCTCCATAGGGTTAATTCCCATTAGTTCTACTGAACAGTCCTACTGTTCAGTAGAACTAATGGGAATGAACCATCAATTTTCAGTGTTTTTGCGATCTTTTGACATTGTGTTATTAACATGCCCTAGAGTCCTCACACTTATTAGGTAATAAACTAACCAACTAATATTCTAACACCATCTACCAACTAGAGTTGTAAAGAACTCGAGTCTTTGAGTCCTACATTTTGAACTCGATGACAGTTTTCACGACTCGAGTCTTAACCGTAAGACTCTTAAGACTAGAGAACTCAAGTCTATATGAGCTCTTGAACTCGAGACTCGAGACTCGAGTCTTCTTTAGCGCTCGAGTCCTTTTTACGCGGCGAGTCGCGCTCGAGTTCTTTTCCGCTTGGAGTCTTTCTGTTTAAAGCAGCCAATAAAAGGTTACTTTTGTGAGATATAATTATGTGTAACCAGAAGGCGATGTCGAAAAATATTATTATATTGGTATAGAAGTATAGATAGAGAAGTATATAATTCTAAATAAATCACTGTCAGCATTTCGAAGAACATTTTGAAGAAGACTCGAGCTCTTTTAAGACTCGAGCTCTTTTTAAGACTCGAGCTCTTTTTAAGACTCGAGTTCAATTTTGGCGCTCGAGTCTTCATGATAGGACTGAAGCTCGGCTCGACTCGAGACTCCGAGTTCTGTTAGTTCACTGAGTCCTAGAAAATTGAGCCGAGTCTATCGAATTAAGTCTAAAAGACTCGAGTCCTTTACAACACTACTACCAACTGGACTAACCATACCTTTGAGTCTAGTTGTAAGTTGTAAGTCGGTCGCAGTTGTTATGGGCGACAGCGGAATGGTGGTGCTGCATGCTCGTTTGCTATCTTAATTTCATAAAAAAACCGAAACCGATGCGATGCAACCTTTGAGGACTCTGATACTGCCTTCAAAACGTGTAACCGGCTCCACATATTTACAATTGTTTATAAAACTATAAATTATTTATAATAATCATTGATGTATAAGTATCTAGATGGATAATCGAATCCGCGAAGACCTGTCAAAAAAGCTGCGCCAACTATTGGCGCAGAAGTACTTTCCCGCCAATTAGTGCCGATCGCGCCGCTTTCGTGTCACTACGTATTACGCGCGCAATTTAAATAAACAAATAAGAGGGATAACATGACGAAATGTGCTATTAAACTGTGCCGGAATTATAAAGGAAGGGTAAAAAGCTCAAAAAACATCACATATCATAGGCAAGTAACCAATAAACATAATTATTTTTAATTAAATTTCAATTTTGATTTTTATTGTAACCAAATTACGTCATTTTTTTGTCAGTGTTGCTAGTTTCTATTTTTATGCTCCCGACTTAACATCATTTTTGTGGGTATATAAATTGGTTTATGGTTACGTGTATATTATTTAGTTCATGTACTTTTATAAATCGATTAAAGAAAGGTGGTGTTTACCAATACGTTTGTGTTTATTTATAATAATATAACATTAATATTCGTATGTTTATGAGCCCATTTTAATGATTATTTTTGCATTGGGTCGAATAAACCACTTTTAAAGGTACAAGAGTAATGTGAAAAGGAGACGATCCAAAATTGTATGTAGTCTGGGCCTGGTTTTGTACCAGTGATAAAATAAGATAAAAAAGAAAAATAAACCATTTTTGACTAATCAAATCCACGAACTCATCTTTATTTCATTGCAAAAAATATTTATTAACTCCACGTGACGAAATTATTCTACATAATGGCGGGCAGCAGACCAGAGGATTCATAATTTTTGACGTATGACGTTAGCTGTCAATATGCCTTCTCTATGCTTGAACAATGGCTCGAACTCAGAGTGAAGGACGCCATCTTGCAAGTGTTGCAAGTAGTACCTACCGAATAACTCGAAATTAATTTTATTTTAGCAAGTCATTTATTGCGATTTGTGAATTTATTATATTTTTAATGAACTTTCTGTATTTTTTGGTTTTTCATGGTTTAGTGTACAAGATCAGGCCCAAAATGGACCATCTCCTTTATTTATTGAAGTTTTTTTTAATGATATGCATGTAATTAACTTTCCAAGTAATTTTTTTATTAAATTAGATAGGTAACGTAAATAATTGGCTCTTCTTTAATTAAGTTACCACCTCAAATTAAGCTAAAAATTTGAGGGGGGGAGGGGGCTGACGCTCACATCTTCCCCCCACCATTTTTAAATCTAGGAAATGCATACTTTTTTTATTATAAAAAAAATCAAGTTTCCAAAAATTATAAAGTGACTACCTCAAATTAAGCTGAAATTTTTTGGAGGAGAGGTTGGTGACTCCCCCAACTTTCCCCCCAAATTACTTTTTCGCTATTGTTAGTCCTGTTTGCCTGTTTGGCTGCATCTTCCGCAGCGCCGGAGATGTCACGATTCAAAATTAGGCCCAAAAATCAAATTAGATCTACTTAAGTTATTTATTTTTTATAATGTAGTTTAAAACACACACACACACACACACACACACACACACACACACACACACACACACACACACACGTCCACACACACATATACATACACTTAAGACTTCGAGCGCTTACACATTAACCAATGAGACCACATAACCTTAAAATTTTTAGAGATTTAGAAAAATAATTTTAAAAAAGTAAGTACTTTATGAGAGCAATATTTAGTTTGGGGGGACGAATGAGAGTGTAGAACCCGTCCTCCCTTCAAATTTTCACCTTAATCTGAGACGGTAACTTTACAATTTTAGAAAAGGAGATGGTCCATTTTGGGCCTGATCTTGTACACTAAACCATGAAAAACCAAAAAATACAGAAAGTTCATTAAAAATATAATAAATTCACAAATCGCAATAAATGACTTGCTAAAATAAAATTAATTTCGAGTTATTCGGTAGGTACTACTTGCAACACTTGCAAGATGGCGTCCTTCACTCTGAGTTCGAGCCATTGTTCAAGCATAGAGAAGGCATATTGACAGCTAACGTCATACGCCAAAAATTATGAATCCTCTGGTCTGCTGCCCGCCATTATGTAGAATAATTGCGTCACGTGGAGTTAATAAATAATTTTTGCACTGAAATATAGATGAGTTCGTGGATTTGATTAGTCAAAAATGGTTTATTTTTCTTTTTTATTTTATTTTATCACTGGTACAAAACCAGGCCCAGACTCCATACAATTTTGGACCGTCTCCTTTCCAACTACAAACTGCGTAAAAAATATTAATTTAATTAACTTAGCTGGTTTATTACAACATTAACATAAACAACTGTAATTAAATTAAGTAGGGTTTTTTATTTATTCATGAAAATAACCACTCCATAAATTAAGTTTAATGTGTGATTTATGGGAAAATTTTAGTAACTGGTATCATTGATCACGCAACATAGACACTAGACGAACGTGAAAAACATCGCCTGCACGCACACATGCTTGATATTGTTGCCGTGTTTTTTTTGTCTTCATTGTAGGGCGACGCTCAATCTACCTATTTATTGCATCATTGATAATAATATGGAAATGGTACTAAGGAGATAAGGTGGTAGTATCCAGTGTGAACTCTTGCGGAATCACTCAGGGCGGCTCTTTCCATTTATTATGGACTAACCATCCTGGTTTCGAGTTGAGTTGTATTCTTCGTCGGTCATAAGTAGTTGTCGTGGGCGGCAGTGGATGAATGGTGCAGCATGCTAGTTTGCTATTTTAAATCCTTAAAAAAATATAGATCTAAGTAACTAATATTATTAAATTACAGTTATAAAGTCGTCAGGTCCCTTAAACGTCAATTTGAATTCAACCAGCGCAGCATCGTAGACTTATCTTAACCTTCTCCAAGCATAAAAAATTGGCTAAGTGCGAGTCGGATTCGCCCATGTAGGGTTCCGTAGCAGGTAAATGAAAGGTAAATTGTGGTTTACGATTTATGACGTATAAAAAAAACTTACTTACTAGATCTCGTTCAAACCATTTTTCTGCGGTAGTTTACATGGTAATGCATATCATATAAGTTTTTTTAGTTTTATCATTCTCTTACTTTAGAAGTTACAGGGGGACACATTTTACCACTTTGGGAGTGCCTCTCGCGCAAACTATTCAGTTAAAAAAAATGATATTAGAAACCTCAATAACAATTTTGAAGACCCATTCATAGATACACGTATAGGTTTGATGAAAAATAAAATTTTGAGTTTCAGTTCTAATAATAATAATAATAATAACGCTTACACACTCATACCCCCGCAGTAGGTTACTAGGTACCTGTGTCGCGGGTGGCATGGACTACACATATAACACATCACAATACACCCATGACCCGAGTACAAATATTTATCTGCCACATAAATATCTGCCCCGGCCGGGAATCGAACCCGGGACCCCTCGCGTCGCAGGCAGGGTCGCTACCAACTAGGCTACAGGGTCTAAGTTTGGGGAACCCACAAAATTTAGTGTTTTTTTCTTCTATTGTTGTACATACCTATGTTGTTAATCTTAAAGCGGTTCACAGAATACATCTACTTACCAAGTTTCAACAATATAGTTCTTATATCTTATAGTGACATACTGGCGGACAGACAGACAGACTGACATAACGAATTTAGAAGGGTTCCGTTTTATGCCATTTGGTTACGGATCCCTAAAGAGGGTCTTAACCCTACCTTTGCACGAGAAAATTCTGGCCCAATTAGAGTAGAGTTATGGGTTATAATACTTGTAATGTTTTCTATGTGTATTGAACATCTTTACATACATTGCTAATTGGTCTCTACAGGCGCACAGTGTGTACCAGTTGTTAGTAGGTAGATTCCAATTTTTTGAAACAATATTATGGTCAAAGGTCAATGAAATAAATAAAATACAGAATAATTTATGTTTTCGTTTTTCAAAAGTTGGAATTTTTATTTCAAAAATCTCAGTACAATGTTGAGAACATTTAATTAGCCATTATTCAAGATGAAAATTACGAAATATTTGGCTTAATTGATACTTATTATTATTGCTTTCATTATGACTCTTACAGCTACATAATAACTAAATATATGCGATAATACAATTATTACGTGCAGCATCACAGAAAAATGCCTAAATATTTGTATTTAGGCTAGGAACAATCCACTTTCTATCTACATCTACGATGGATCTACCCAACGATATTCAGGTATTTAAATACGAGTAGAGTACATAATACTTAATACTACGTAATACATTACCGGTATCAGTACAATGGCCACAAACTTATCTGACTCGGTGAAAGGGGCGCTACTGTCGTGGTCTTTGTCTGACAACAGAATACTCGTACCTACCTAACATTTTCATTAGTTCTAATTTTGGCCACCGGGTCAGATAAGTTTGTGGCACTGTACTTAACAAAGTGCCGAAAGTTGCAGCTACAAATATTTACTACTTAGGTAGGTAGTACATGGGAACATAGACATACACTCTAAATATTATGTAAATAACTAGAGAGTATTTCATTAAACGATACTTTAAATCACATTATTACTCTTTGGATTTCTGGCTATGTACATATATGTCTATTTAAATCTTACAGTATCAAATAAGTTTTGGTGTCATAATTTGGTACTTGAATTCGTGACTAAACGATATTAAACTTTGACTTCATTTTAATAATACTCAGGTAATTATGATATTCAATTTATTATTTATCGGTTCAATTAATTATTTATCGGTCTGAAACCGTAAGGAGGCGCTTTATAAGTATTTTTATACGTTACAAAAGCTAAAGTTTATTAATTTAAGCTAAATTTTAATTATTATAAAACAATTCTATTGCCATTTTACAAATAGGTGAAGGTCTTCTTTAAGACCGCGTATCAAGTTACATTCAATAATATATTTTTAAATGTGAGTATGATTATGTAGTTTACAACAACAACCATCTAGCAATATCTAACATGGTAGTGGTTGAGATTTTCCTTTTCTTATCCACAGCTACTACTAAAAAGCTGTTTACTACTTTGCAAAATGGTAAAATTCTGTGAGCTCACTCATCAAAGTTGCAAAGCAAATATCATAGTACTTGGTGTCATACTAATATTACAATTGAACCTAGATGGTTTATATTAAATGATAGTTATTTTTACTTTTACCTCAAAACTGATTTGGTCGTCACTTTGGTAAGTGAGATTACAGAATTGAAGAGCTTATACATTACTAGTAAATCCGCCCTCGCTTCGCTTCGGGAAACCAGTCCCTTCAAAAATCTCTATAAATTTTGACAAATTATGTTATTCCGATGTCTAAGCTATATTATTGCAAAGTTTCATGAAAATCCGTTCAGTAGTTTTTGCGTGAAAGAGTAACAAACCCACACACACACTCACATACATCCTTACAAACTTTCGCATTTATAATATTAGTAGGACTTACATGTCGTGAAAGCACACACAACCCGCGAATATCATCCTGTGTCTATCCTGCGTTCACCGTATTATGACACAATATGCATAAGATATTTTTTGTCGCCTTCTACTCAAATGTATATTTTAATTTCATACATTACATACATTCCAGAAAAAAGTTGGTAGTGCCCTTCCGTTTCTCTTGGCTCGTCTTGGCGGGGCTCTTCCGAGCTCCTAGAAGAGTACGTATTTCTTATAAAAATAGTAGTTAAATATTGATGTATCGATAAATATTAATTGATATGCATTATATAAAGCGTACCGTACAATACCCCTAAAGGAACAAATAATATTTTGACGTGACAACGTCTTATAAATTGGCTTGCCGGGTGGCACTTCAAGAAACTGCGTTAGTGCTCCGCTCACGTTACTTATAGTAGCTACGGCGTACACACGTTGGCGTGTTTCAGAAAATGGTACAGCGCCATCTCTGGAGAAGTAGAGTAACTAGTTTGTTACCTCACTTAGTTGTGACTAAAGCGCATCACACACGGTGAAGATACTATAATATTTTAAGTTAAGATGCTCTAATATAAAATATTACAGTATCTTAAAGTATCACACACGATTAAGATACGATAACATAAAAAATCTGTTCATTTCCTTACGAGTTTGCGTTGGTGTCACACATATTCCATGTTAGAGTTCTATATACAGGGTGATTGACTATGAATGATACTGCCTTACTTCTTGATTTGTTAGACAGCTCCTCAGAAGATGATGATAATATAGAATGTGACATGCAGATTGCAGTAGCACATTCCAAAAGGAGAAACATTTGGATAGAGCCTCACATAAGAAAGAGAATAACCTGCGGCGAATTTAACCTTTATGATCATTTGTCAACGAAGAAATTTCATGCGTATTCTAGACAGTCAAGAGAAACATTCATTTCGATTCATGATTTGATTAGGAAAGATATAAAAAAGCAAAATACGAACACACAAAAACACCATGTATTTATTGTAAGATGTGTATATTTGGTATATTAATATAACATCTTAAGATATGAAATATATATTTACATATTTGGCGTATCGCTCAGTATCTTAAGATATTGAAGGTAAAATATATATTATCTTCGTCGTGTGTGATGGCTCATAGGATTTGTATGGCGAGCGATAATCGGAAATATGCTCTAAGATAATATATATTTTACATTATCTTCACCGTGTGTGATGCGCTTAATGGTTAATGGTCTAACGGTTAGCAGCGCTAGATGGCGGATAGTGTTACAATGTTTTAAATATAATTCTTTGTATATGTTTACCCCATGAAGATACGGGAACGCAGGGTCAACTTCACAAATAACCACAACTGCTTCCAAACCCAAAATAGCAGTTTATTATAAAACCAAAGAAGTCGACACATTGCCCTTTACAAATTTTTCTCTTATATAAACTCCACGTTACACTCGTTAGCGCGTTTCACAAATTGGTACAATGCCATCTTGTTTACAAGTGAGGAACTATTTAACAAAAATAAAACATTAAACTTAAATTGCTTCCGCCTTCACATGACGGTTAGACAGTATAAATAAATGTTTTAAATTGTTACTATTATTTCATCCTTCTTCCTACTATACGAATGAATATTCACATTAAAATTATTTTACCACTCAAAGTCGTTGTCACGTAAAACTTTCGCCCGTATACCGACTTTACAGGCAACCAATTTTTAATTGGAATTAATATTCCTCTCACTCGGTTCTTTAAAATTTTATGGCTAGGGATTGATAAGCGTTGTTCATTTCCTGGGCCGCATAATAAATTTGGCGGCCGATTGAATGTAGCCGCGGGCTGCGGGTCGGAATGGCCACGTTATAACCTACCGGGAGATATCCTACTATATCAATAGATGAATCCTCTTACATTCTTCGAGCGGCTCACAATCTTTTTTAATATTTTATGGATATACCTACACACATACAGTTGACATTCTCTCTAATAATCAAACTTATCTCAGTCCTTGTCATCCTCACTCTCTCAATGTAGGTACCTACCTACCTAATTTAAGTAGTTGAAATAATCAATTACTATTCGCTGGTGTTGGCATGGCAAAAGCGATCTATTTTCATTTCATTACTGCAATAAAAATCCTATTGACTGGGTGTCGTACGGTATTTGACGTAAAATATTGAATTGACATCTGTACTTACTGATATGACTGACGTCAGCTGGATCAAATGTTATTTTTTAGTTATCATACGCATTAAAACGAATATATCTACGTAATACTTAGTACGACGCAAGAAACTTCTACGTAAATTGTTACACGTAATATACTTAATTGCACTGTAAGGTACATTGCAGGATAGAAACAGGACTCGAGATGAATAACTAAAACAATAAGGCAGTGAAGTAATTGCTCCAGTAAAGGAAAAATTGTGCGTCTTAATCGACAACTTGAATATAAATAAATACTTAAACAACGTGTATAGGATTTATTATTGCGTCTTGCATTTTGTTAAAGTACGGTTAAACAATCTAGCCTTGGATGTATCTTAGATACTATATACCTAACAGAGAGACAAAGATGAGTTTTTTAAAACCTAGATTGAAAATTAGTATAGTACTGGTAATTTAATGTTTTTGAAACCTTGTTATCACACAGTACTTAAAGTTTTGATGAATGTTGTCGAAGTAAAATACATATATATCCATATCCTTGAAAATATAGGTAGTTTTATACATTCGAGAAACACGAAGATCTAGGATTAACTATCCAGGTTCATTTTAATGTAAGTAGATACCTACCTATTAGCACTGTGATTCAATTGCTAAATAGGTAATGCATCATCCCTTCTATATTGAGTAAATATGTACAAACGTTTCTTATTAAAATAAGTTCACAATTTTTAAGGTGCATTGCTTGACAAAATCATACATAGTGTACATGAGGCACTCAGTTAAAAAGGATGAATATTGCCTACCACACTCTATTATAAAATAACCACAAAACATAACTAAATAAATGCCGATTGATTTACGCTAACTTATATCAGCTGCGCTCACTAAAGGACAGAGTATCGTGTACATATCCCATCTAAATCACAATAGTGGAACCCGTGTTGTATACCCCCTGTAGTTCCTGAGGTTACTGCTGCGTTTCTATGAGAGATTTGCGAGGTAGCTCAGTGATAGAAAATAAATCTACCAAAACCGAAAACAAAAACATGCATTAAGGGATTTGAATTTGCCAGCTTAAGAATCATACTAGACAACTAGGTCGCTTTCCGACCCGTTTGTTCTCATACCTGACAACACATGACAAATCGTGAGTCGTTTCGTGTAACGAACCCTTATCACGTAGCTATTACGGCCATTTATCGACAGTCGATAAACCTCAGTTTCCTCGCACATCTCCAGTAGCTCAGCAGTCTAGTGCGTGGGTAGCGCGAGTTTCTCCAGCTGCGTGGCCGGTCGCCAGCGGAGCGCCAGCCGGGCCCGCAGACACGCCAGGCAGGTGGCCACGCAGTGCGCGCACACCATCACCACCGCGCATAACGCCACGAATCCGAACGCCGCGCCTGGAATAATAAACAACGTTTTTATTAATAGACGAGCTGAGTTCGTGACTTCGTTTGCGTATAGGAGTTTTTTTCCCGCGGGGAATTCCAATTCCGCGGGAATTTCGGGATAATAGTAGTCTATATATTGCTCCACAATCTCCTCCATCTTCCAGTAAAAGTTTCACAACAACCTGTTCGGCCTTTCCGGAGATTAGCCTGGACAAACAGAGAGACACATAGAGAGACAGACATACAGACGTACATACAAATAGAAATACCGGCACACATTATAGAAAGACATATAAAATTTTAAAATCGTTTGTATTTTAGTTTCTGTAAATACCTACCAACACGTAGTGGAAAAAGCACTGTTTTAAATCATAAACAGACCTTTAAATTTTACTAAAGATTTATAAACGTAGAAATACAATTTTATAACAAATTCTATGTTGTTTATTATTTTACCTGCAATATCTGAGGAATGTATGGAGAAGAAAAGGTTTAAACTAAAGTCTTATTCCTGGATTATATTTCAACGGAAACATGTAAGTATCCTGAATTTGAAACTGATGAAAATTAATGTTCTGTTTCCAATTTCCTGGATGAAGACAAACGAGCAAGGGTCATCTAAATATGAGTAAATCAATGGGTTAAGTCTTATGAGCAAAAAAACTGTTAACATGATTGTATAGGTAAGTAAGTGAAGAATATCATGCAAGAGTATCATTAGGATTAAACAGGCGGTACAGGGTCCACCGACCTTCAACCAACGTAGCTATTCGTTCGATGATCAGAATAGGTATCAGATTGAGATCAAATTATCGATAGCTTGTTTGTCATAGTTTTAAAGTTATACGTTTTTGATGAACCAAAACAAATGATTTCAGTTTATGAAATCCTAGAGCCTTTCTGTGTTCCGAATGACTATCGAATATTCTTTCAAAGGTTCCGAGGGAAATTGGTGCAAGTAGGAACACTGGATTAAGATATTTCAATGACTTTTACGTAATGTATTTTCCAAACTAAAGTACCTATATCCACTCGTACCTATTTATCGAACCAGATAGATAACACTGCCATAATATCACATACACAATCCTTCCATTAAAGTAAGTGTACGCAGTCATCAAAACGGCTTTCTCAGAAAGAAATGATACCAATGCAAACGTTGTATCGTCATCAGCATCAGGTGACAGTGTCGAGGACCTGACTAAGCTATATTTGATAGGAACTTGTTTATTGAACTGCGACTATAGGAATGTTTGCTATAATATAAATTGTTGAACGAATATTTGAAGATTTCAACGGTTTAACCAATGCCTTTATTTTAGGTGCCTTTATTTTATGTGTTTTCATTGATGGGGATTGGCAGTTTTTATTGCAGGAATTCTAAAAAAGTCTGTGTTTCAGATGAGCAAAGTTAAGTGAAGTTATTACCTATTTGATTTATACACGCCATCCACGACATACGAGTTATGAGGGTGTTACCTTCATTTAACTTAGTTACATTATTATTGATGATGTAATTATGTAATTTAAGCGGTGTGTAAAGGGTTGAGTGAAGGACGTTTCACTGAGCGTTGCTGGAATCGATTTAAACGAGTCACTCACCAGGCTTACTCCAGTCCAAAGCCGGGTATATGGCCTGAAACCCCAACCGATCTGTGCCTCCAAGGGCCCAGTAGAAGGCGCTGAAGACCCCGTAAGCTAACCCTGCGCTGGCGCCGAACAGCGCGTGCGCAGCCCGCACGGGGTGCGCGGTGACCGCCAGCTCGCACAGCATGATGGCCGAGTTACCCCCGTGGACGATCAGGTTCAGAGCGTTGATTTCGTGTATCCCTGGAAATAGGCTTTTGGAA
Organism: Hesperia comma; assembly: GCA_905404135.1. Classification (NCBI taxonomy): domain Eukaryota; kingdom Metazoa; phylum Arthropoda; class Insecta; order Lepidoptera; family Hesperiidae; genus Hesperia; species Hesperia comma. The sequence goes on along the minus strand of FR990014.1, from coordinate 17,713,366 downwards.
ATTACGGTCTCGTAATGGTTTCAAATAAATTCTATAAAGAAATTAGGTGACCAAACGAGCAGATTCAAGTTATCTCATTGCAAGTGTTCACGAGCGCCTGTGTATTAACGATGCATTATAGGTCAAAAAAGAAAAGAGAATAAAGAAGGAGATATTTCTATCACAGTTAATAATTATGCCATAAAACAAATGCAACTTATGCAACAGATGACACAAGCTAAATTCTACAAAAGCAATAAAATTTTCATCATGTTCTGCAGACATTCAAATCTGATTACCTTTATTGTACTCAATACATGTTATGCCCATAGTTCAGATTGAGAGTAGCTCATGAGATTCCGATACTGGGCATCGGCCTTTTCAATTCGATTCTTAATGATCGAGGACAATTAACAATCAATGAGCAACGTCACAGCGATCACTTTCAATTTATTACGCACATTGTGAGATCTATTGGACACCTGGCCATTGTCATTATTGGAACATCATCATTGTGTTTACGGAGTTTTGATCAAATTAGCAACAGCCTTTTTTGCTCTTGATTATTGTAATGTATCTATCTCTAAGCGTTACCTAGTACCTAGCTGTAACTCAAATTTTGTACCTAATAAACAAAGGTAAAATGTCTTCTTTACATAAGAATGCATTTGACATTTCGAGGGTCTACCACTTACCAAAGATTGGTAAGCGAGTTTAAGAAAAAGATAAGAGTAGGTTGGTTAGGTACAGGAATTGGCATTGATAGCTTTAGGTGCTATCCATAAAACGTATTAAATTATAGAAAAGAAAAGTAGGCCAGGTGCTTAATGGTGCTCCTTACGAAGTAATTCTCTAATTGTTTCCATGTTTAACATTCGGTCCAGATCAGTTTAGTTTACTTAAATTTTAAACAATAAAAAAGATAAATTATACGTACTGGGGTCATGCACCAACGTCCAGTAGATCAAGGTGATGACGAACGCCAGGTCAGTGGCGACGGTGTGCGACAGCCAGTACGCCCGGCACAGCAGTGGCGTACGTTGCCGGCGAGGCATTGGAATCTCTTCATCTTCACATGCTGATGGAGCAATGGATGGTGAGTCATTAGATTATCACATAGAGTTAAATGCAAACAGTTATACATCACGAAAACCAAAGACTCAAAAAATGTTTGTATCTATGTTTCCTGTCACACGACAAAATTTATTCCGGGTGTGGTATTCCAACCCAGGACTGCTCGCTTATAGTTTCTGATTATAATTTACTATCCACCTTATCTTAAAATAATTGCATTCCCATAGTTGTATGAATAAAGTTCCATTAAATAATTTCTTATTAATTCGTAATTAATTGTTTAATTAACCGTAAAATTCATTCATATCTATAAGTTTTAATAAACTGTTTAATTTGATTGGCAATGGTTTTTTTATTACCTTTTTTACAACGTAATCGTAATCATTGTTATGTTATTTGGGTATAACATTTTTATTGTTGGTAGTTGGATATAATATTTGTATGGAATAATTTTTGCGTAGTTACAACAATTAATAAATATAATTTGTTGTAACTACGCAAAAATTATTCCAGACTCGTACCAAAACGTCAATTGGTTATTTATTACAAATATATTGGCCAGGCTGGTAACGTCAATGGCAAGAATGAGGAACCAATAAGGATAATTGCACTAGCGATAGCGTCCCACTCGGCGGTTTAATTGACGCAAAATTGTATCAATCAACAGTGCGTGATGTTGATGTCCCCCGGACTATGAATGTGAGCGACGAGAATCTGTGGGGCCCATGGATTGCATCACCGTTCCCTACGTTCAGAATATTTATATTAGGTACAAATATGTAAAGGTAACGATAACTTTTTTATATTTAACTAGCGACCCGCCCCGGCTTCGCACGGGTGCAATAACTATTTAATGGATGTTTTTATACATAATAAACCTTCCTCTTGAATCACTCTATCTTTTAAAAAAACCGCATCAAAATTCGTTGCGTAGTTTTAAAGATTTATGGACACAAAGGGACAGAGAAAGCGACTTTGTTTTATACTATGTAGTGAAGTTACCTAACTTAACAGGTATATATTGGTTAACAAATTAATGACACTCTTTAACCGTAGGTAAAAGTTGACACCTAAATTACCTATTTACAGTACATTTGGTAACGTATGAGGATAAAACGAAGTATTGGGACCCAGCTAGTCTGTACTTATATTATCTATACTTTTTAATAAAGCTGACTTGTTTGTTTTGTTTGAGCGGGCTAACATCAGAAACTACTGGCTCAAATTGAAAAAAATCTTTTTATGATGGATAGTCCATTTATTGAGGAAGTCTGTAGGCTATAATAATATAACGCTACGAAAAATATTGGAATAATGGGTTAACATTTAATTTTTGTAAACGTAAAGAATAAGTCTCTCGAAGCGAAGGAAGGGCGTCCACTAGTTATATCATCAAAGAGACATACTTAATATAGAAACAAAACCAACATATAAAACTAACAAATAACAATCTATTGAATACACGCTGAATGTAGATACACTGTTTCTATAGCGGATTGTCATATCCGGAAATGTCACGCAAAGCGTCTACTGAGGGGAATTTGATATCCGTGTGGGATCGATAAAGTGTGTGGTGTCAGGTTGATATTGTATTCACAGAATTACAGAAAGTATGATCTAGCTAATATTATATCGGTTATTTTTAAATAACAAAACTTGATAATAGATATTGTATTATTATGTTTGTATGTATGTCCAATTTTATACGTTGTAATTTGTAATGCGGTAGATTTAATACATATATCGATTTGATAAGGCTTCGATGTCATAAATTCGATCCGAATTATCGATGTAACGTGTTCGACGTCGTGAACTTTGATGTATTGGCATTCGATGTGACGTATGGGACTAACCATTCCAGTCACGATTTGTGTTACAGATCCCAGAACCAGAGTTCTGGGATGTTATGGGCGGCGGCGGTAGATAGAGTGATGCTGGACCTTAAATCCAGAAAAAAATGGCATCAACGCATTATTTTCAAATAAAACGACGTCAAGGATTACTTCAACTATCTTAACTCTTACTTACTTCTAGTGTTGGTTTATACTTTTATAGCAATATTATTAGGTTATTGCAATTGACATGATCAGTCAAGTTAAAGACTAGCGGCTCTTTTAATGGGCATCCCAACGCAACATTCATGATGACACGCGACTACACGATTTAAATTAATTGTTTCCAGAGAATGCCGCTCGGAAATTCTTTATTACTACAAGAGTAAATCACGCGAGACTCTTGACATTGCTAAAATTAGAGTTGTCATCATTTTACTAATTAAAAAAGTATGAGGAACTGCGTTTTTTTATCCGTCTGGCGCACATACGTGTTGTTTTGACGAAGTGCCCAATTGGATTGTTATCCTGCCTGTCTGGTGATTGAAGTCAAAGGTTCAAGTTCCGGATTGTAATTTTCACCACTTTAGAAAAAAAAAACTGCTTGCCAATGTTTAAAAGATCATAACTCATAAGCATGTATGTACCTACCTATTATGTTTAAAAATATTTGAATATTTTGAAAAAGTAAAAAAATGATATTATGTTTTCGGACTAAGTATGTAGGTAGGTTGAGTTTATCAATGACTTTTTATTTTATTTAGTACACATATAACTACAGACACGATAAGAAAGTAGAAAGTAGTAAAAAAATAACTACTGCATATACATAACAGTTTGTAAAGTAAATCAATGAATACATCCAATGAAGAAGTGAATTTATCCAGAGACAGTCTTACGTATGTTGAAAGACTTTTCATTCCGGTAGCGAAGCACGACGGCGAGCGCGAGGCCGGCCTGCAGCGCTATCAGCATGAAGCCCCAGTTGGTGAAGTAGATGAACCACTTGAAGTAGTTCAGTTGCTTGATCGGCCCCTCGTACTGCCGCGGCAGGCGCTGGCACGCGAAACTCGCGATGCCTACCGACACCACACTCAGAAATAATATCCACCTACGGACAAAAATATCTGTTATCTATGATGGGAATAACCATAGAGCAAAAGTATTTTCCGGTTAATTATTGAAAAAAAAATATATATATGGTCAAGGACAAGTAGAAAAATCTATTATTATAAGGTAAAGCCCTGCCCAGTTGTTGCTGACTGCGAACATGATAGGAATATCCACACAGTAAAATTATTTTTTTAACTTAGTTATTATAAAAATACTAGTAGCCTTAGTAACAGTGGCAGTGAACATTACGGGAATAACTGTAGAACAAAAACAAATTTTCCGGTTAATTATTTTCATACTTTTAATTATAGATATTACCTATTATGTATAGTGGTTATGGTATGCCATACCATACATGTATATGTAAACTCGTCTCGACATTTACCTGCTCGCCGAGGAAATTATTCTACAAGAGGAAAATAGTTACACTTGCTGTGGTTTTATATTATTTTTGTATATATAACATATTACATCGCTATCGGTACAAATACTACTAGATTTAAGTATACTCGTAGTGCGGATTGCATTGTTGATGAATCTCTACTCTACAGGGATCTAGGGCATGAATTTTTTTTATAGAAACGAGATTTTTTCAAGATAGTTTTGTTTAATCACTCTAATAATATTGTAGATGTTGGAAAAAAGCTGTAATAGTTTAATTAATAATTATTTTACCGAGAAATTCCACAACCATACCACAAATGAAGCTATTTTTAAGCGAACATGCATCCGTTGCCGCCTTGCCGCCCATGAAAACTGTGACTGACCTTGCACAAGACTCAATTTAGGGATTAGGACGGCTAGTTCAAGACCTTTAGTGATAGTTACTCCTGTTAGTTAATAATAGTTATAGTTAATATGTTAGTAATGGTCCAGTTAGTAATTATTATCAGTATGAATCTCGTTCTAATTCGGTCTTAAATGTGTTGCTACGCCTGGGGACTGGGTCGCATGTCTAATGTTTAACCGGCTACTTAGAGTACGAATACACATGCATTTTTAAATTTTATTATTCTTCAATATTATACTTGGTGATGAGACAGATCATTACCAAATAACACTAACCTGTATATGAGATAGGCTGTAGAGGGGCGATGGCTGGTCTGCCATTGGCTGCAGGCGAACTGGTGCGGCGGAGAGTGCTCCAGGTTGAGCGCTCGGCGGCTGGCGTGCCAGATCCGCCCCAGCATCGCTGGCTTGCATGTTTTCTTCATACCTGCTAACAAAAGTTTTTTCGTTACTTGCCACTCAATTGGGAAGATACGTAAATAAGGCGATCATTTTGGTAAGTTAGCTGGGTATTACTGCGCTTTTTAGAAGCACTTGTGACAAACAAGCACTTACAAAATTTCGTCATAAATGTTCAAACAACCAATAACCGACGGCTTTCAACGTCAATAGACAGAAGCCGTATTGCTACCATCGCTGCATCGTTCTGTTTAAACGGCACTTGCCATTTTTTATCATTAAAAATCAGTCGGAGCTGACAGGCCGACACGTGAGCAGAATCGGCTGATACGTATCAGTCATTTCCACGCGATCAATAAGCACATTGAGCGCGGCAATTAAGAGTACGTTACATTGCGTCCGATGTCGCGATAACAACAGTACGACAGATAAACAAACATGGTCATTCATTGTAACATGCAGTAAATCGGGCTGCCGTATGCCGCGCAACAGAGGTAGATTGTGGAGTGATTTGGTTTAAGCAACTAAAGTAGGTATTACTTAGACTTCCTAAGTATGAGTTCGGTTTTGATATTGTTACTCGTTAATTATTTTATTGTAATTTTAGGGATTTGGATTATGTAACATTTGGATATGTATGTATAATGTACCTATAATCCATGAGGGTAGGTGTAATGCGTTGCTTTTATTCTAATAGATTTTGGATCGTACATCAAATACCTTCATGTACTTATGTACATAAGTGATTTCATGAAGGCATGCGTGAGTGTAGAATGCAAGATTGCGTTTCAGCCGTCGTCAGAAAGACGTAAATACGGTTTTAACGATTCAGCTGTGATGAGGATGTATGAATCACTAGAACCGCGACACATTCTCAATTTGTAAAAATATTTCTTAGTAACAATTACATTCATAAGTGGTCGACGTTATTCGATTTTTATTTTTGTTTTTCTGCAGCAGTTGCGAGGTTTTCTATTCAACTGTCCAGTAAATTGATTTGTGTTTGGCTGTAACGAAATTTATTGTTTGTGACCAAAAGTGGTAGGTATGTGGTTATTCATTGAATTGTTTTCGTATTTATTTCCAATTATTTCCCTGTTTCATCTTTCGAGAACGGATATGACTTTATGACTTATTGTTACTAAACATTACTTTGGATACGCAATGTTTTAAGAGCGAATTATTTTTTGCGTAATAACCATTATCTACTTAATTTTAATAACCAAACAGAACTTCACAATTCATTGAACCGAAAAAGTATTTATCAAACCTTTTCAGTGTGGGGTAACGAACATTTGTTGTAGGAACGAGGAACAGCAGGATTCATGCGCAGAGTGGAAGCTGCGTCAATAGATTCAGCATTGGCGGGCGGATGCTGGGAGGTGTGTAAATCTGTATCACCGTGACGTGGCGCGTTGGAGGTACGCTATTGTGTAACTCCATATCGCGTACCTACATGTATACTAGGTATGTAATCCATACGTAAATACTCTGCGTTACAAGTTCACGTCTACATGATAACTTTCTATCGGCACAAACATATGGGCTCCTTATAGCTAATTGCAAAGCGATGAGCTGAGTAGTCTGGAGGTAGGTAGTTGATGATGGATGAGTGATGATATGATGAATAATCATGATTATCTTATTATAGTTAAAATTGAAAATGTTTGTGATGATAAAAGATTAAAATTAGGGTATATCTCAGTGAACAAACTTTCAACTGGTACTTTTCATTTTATATTAAATAAGTTATAGCCCATGATTTTTATTATGGGCAGGCAGTATACCTATATTAAAATAAAAAACCAGAATAAGATCCTCATCAAAGGCAAAATAAGAAAAAAAACGTGAAAAGCATGATAAATTTTGTTTTATAAAAAAAATGTCAATTTAATAAATCAAAACACAAACGGAATCAGTTTAAAATTCGTACCATCGTCCATTAAATTAAAACGAAAAAAAAATTGGACGTTGTAATAAGTCCGTAACGACGGTGAATTAATGACAGACGAGACGGTTCAAGTGAATAAAGTGAATGTCAATATTTAATCAGCATCGATCGATTGATCGAGGGCTGATATGTGACCAATTGTTGGCCACCTGCACTCGCTATGGAAACGACACTCAAATATGATACATATTTGTATAACGTTGTGATACTTTATAATACATTGGTCAAGTAATAAATTAGTCATCAAAGAGGACGACTGGGACTATAGTAGAAACGCGCTCGGTATGCGTTCCTGAAGTCTGTCATTCGACTGGGCGATGTAACTTTGAACTGGCGTACAATTAATTGTCAATTTTTTAATATCTTTTAATTGCCTTATTAACGAGTGATAACATTAAAATCAAACATTAAATCGAATAATTATGCCAACTTACAATAGTTGTATTAATCTTGGGCTAAAAGTATTACAATTACTTAAATAACAAATATAAAAACAATACCTTTTAAAAGAAAACCACGTCAAACGGCGCTCGTTCAAGGTTATATCCATGTCATATCAACTTTTTGTTTTTGTAGTGAAGTGACATAATGAGGCTTTGGGCAAAACGTCCCACGGGACGTTTTTGTCCTTTGATTTAATTTAATTTTTTTCTTTGGGCTAAACGGACCACTTATAAGTATATACAGAAATTCTATTGTTCGCTGTAAAATATTGTACAGTCTGCAAGAAAACAACTAAATACATAGTATAAAATTAAACAGAATATTCTTGAATAGAAAAAATATCTATTATTACTTAATATAGACATTAAGTATATAATTATAGTATTTTTTTTACCGTATACATATTATATCAACATTTGATTTTAAAAAAATCACAACAGAATAATTTTCCTCAAGATCAAAGATTGCTTGGACATACTCAAACTGAAATGGTCGATAGCTTGGAGAGAGACCTACCAGATGTCAAAAAATCGTTTTAGTAAAAGTGTCACCGTTTTCGAGATTTTGACCTTTGTTTGATTTTTCAGAAATCAAGCTCTCTTACCCTACTTTTACTTGCTGGCTACACAAATGAGCACATGTTTTTATTTTTTTTTCACGTACTTTCAGATAGTTGATCTACAATCCCAAGCTATGACTGAGTTCAAATTATTACGTGATTCCTAGAAATTCGTGTCTATTTAGGTCTTTTTATGTTTTCGATTGTTTCTTTGATTCAAGTTTGACGGTGGCTGGTGGAAAAAAATATCCAGTTAACTAATTATAGTGCAGATAATTTCAAAATGTTGCTTGGTAAATGGAGATTTTAAAACCATAAAACACTGACTACTTTAAAAGGAAAGGAGATGGTCCATTTTGGGCCTGATTTTGTACACTAAACCATGAAAAACCAAAAAATACAGAAAGTTCATTAAAAATATAATAAATTCACAAATCGCAATAAATGACTTGCTAAAATAAAATTAATTTCGACTTATTCGGTAGGTACTACTTGCAACACTTGCAATGATGGCGTCCTTCACTCTGAGTTCAAGCCATTGTTCAATCATAGAGAAGGCATATTGACAGCTAACGTCATACGTCAAAAATTATGAATCCTCTGGTCTACTGCCCGCCATTATGTAGAATAATTGCGTCACGTGGATTTGATTAGTCAAAAATGGTTCATTTTTCTTTTTTATTTTATTTTATCACTGGTACAAAAACCAGACCCAGACTCCATACAATTGTGGACCGTCTCCTTTACAAGTTATTGGCATTTTAGTGTCGAGGGATGTTAATTTGAAGCTAAAGTGGTACTATGTATTAATGTGTTTGTAAGCATAAAAATGACCAAAATCATTTATTACGTCATACTTAAAAGGTGTTCAAGTAGTACCAAAATACTTGGATGGTGGTTGAATACACAAATTATATATTAAAAAAAGGATTTTAAAGATATTATGTTCATTTCCTTAGATTGCCTGTGTTAATTATGGCATTCGCTTTAATCACAGGTAGTTTAAGTCATGGTGCCAGGTAACAATTTTTGTATTATTAACGAATATTAAATAAAAAATAAAGATTTAAGGCTTGTCTCATCATTTTTACATAAAGCTAAATTCTAATTAAAAACAGATATTATGGCATTTGTATTAGTCATTGTATAATTATTTAAAAATAATTTATATTAAGTACTGTATTTCAATTTCTTTTTATTATCAAATAGAAGCTAACCTTAATATTTATAGTGAAAATATCTCACACACGTATGTAGACTTTTCTGCCGACTATATAATTTCATTTTGGATTTCTGAGACCAATCGACCCAGTCAAAAAATGATGGGGCGAAACGTCCCATGGGACGTTTTCCGAGTGTGACGTTTTGCCCAAAGCCTCTTTATTGTACATCACTAGTCATGACGAATTGACATGTGTCAGGAACGCATACCTAGCGCGTTTTTACTATAGTCAAGTAATTAGTTGCATCTTTGGACCTAAGACCATAGTACCAATATAACCAAGTATAGTACCAATCGTGTTGATCAATCGTTAAAACATATCGGAAGTCATTTGGCAACATAAGATGATGTAATTCTTGGCTACTTCGAACTTGGTCTGGGAACATAAGAATTGCGCTTGAAATCTTCTCTATTCCAGACTACAGCAATACAGCAAAAGCTAGGTATTTGATTGCAGCTATCAATTTGACACAGTGTTTTGTGGTGAAAATATAACATATTAAAGAAAGCTCGTTTAAAGATTGCAAAACAATCCGTGTAACGAATTAAGATGTCCCATGTCGGTGAGTAGTAAGTAGGTATCTATCGGCTATTTTCTCTGAAGAAACGTACAAAACGTAAACAATAAAGACGAATATTTGAGCTAGTCCTCGCTGGCGATAAGAACGGACAGCGATCAACTAATAACTGCGACTACTATATGCCTCTTTTTTGTTGAGACACGAAATGATAACATATCTCATGTAGGTAAGCTTTCTTGAGCAAAAAAATATTCGATAGTTACACGCTGACTCGCCGGCGCCGGCGGTGGGACACCTGGCTAGGTCTTAGGGTCGATTTACATTGCCGCGGAATGGAATGGAAGCGAATTTTTGCAATGAAATTCTACATAGCATAATGAACTTTATATCAATTGTGTAAGGTACAAACTAAAGACGAGCCGAAAAAGAGGGAATTCTCGAGAATGCGCGGGGATTCCCCGGAAGACGCGCGACCTCTTTTTCGGCTCGTCTTTAGTTTGTACGAGGGGCGGCTGATAAGTTCGCGGCCTAAGGTACTTAGCGATTACTAATCACCTCAATATTAATGTCACTAGTAGCAGCACTCTCTGGCAGTATATAGAGCCATTAATTTTTTTTTTATGTTCATTAATAGTTAATCTATCGAACAATAACCATCGCCATGTCGACCGAACTCGACAATTCGCGTAATTTCGAGTATCGCGCTGTGATTAAATTCCGCGAAAAGGATGGAAATACGCAGAAAGGAACTTTTGAAGAAATGTTATTGGTTCTTGGAGAATCTGGACCTTCATATGATTATGATTTAAAAAGTGGATTTGCTTATTTCAACAGGGATGAGAGTCTAGTGAAGACGACCCCCAACTGGGTCGACCTGTAACGGCAGTGACTGCAGAAAATATTAAAAAAATAGAGAAATTAGTACTGGGCTATCAAAGAATAAAATTGTGGCAAATAGCATAGGAGTTACAGGTCACTAAAGAAATAATCGGAGAAATTTTACATCAACATTTGCATATGAAAAAAAATTGTGCGCGTTGGGTATCGCGAATGCTCACACCGCTCGACAAGCAGCGGCGACTTGCGACTTGTAACGAGTTTTTAGAATTGGCCAAGGGCTATTTGGATGAAATTTGTCACCAAATAGTAACCGTTGACAAAACATGGATACGTCAGTATGATCGAGAATCGAAACAACAGTCGATTCGATGGATAAAAAAGGAGAAAGAGCGCCGAAGAAATTCAAAGTGGAAAAGTCGGCGTCTAAGATCATGGCGACCATTCCTTGGGATAGCGAGGGAATTTTATTGATTGTTTATTTACCTAAAGGAACTAGAATAAATAGTCAGTACTATGCTAATTTATTGGCTCAATCAAGGTAGGCTGTAGTGCAGAAGAGACGAGGAGAGTTGGCGCGCGGTGTGCTGTTTTTGCAATACAATGCGCCAGTTCACACCGCTCGGGTTGCACGCCAGGCCCTTAAAGACACAGGATTTTTAAAAATTTACCACCTACCCTATAGTCCAGACCTGACACCTAGCGACTTTTTTCTAAATTAAAAAAGGACTTAAGGGGCCGAAGATTTTCGACGATAGTGAGACGAAGGCGGCCGTAAAAAGTCATTTTAACGAGCAAGACAAATAATTTTTTTTCAACGGTTTAAAAGCATTATATGCAAGATATGAATAATTCATTTCACTTGAGGGTGACTATATTGAAATATAAAAATTATATAACCGAACTTTTCTTTCGTTAAGTACTTCAGGCCGCGAACTTATCAGCCGCCCCTCGTACCTTACACAATTGATATAAAGTTCATTATGCTATGTAGAATTTCGTTGCAAAAATTCGCTTCCATTCCATTCCGCGGCAATGTAAATCGACCCTTAGTAACATCTATACGCGGTACTAGATTAAATGGAATTAAACTGAACCTCATTTCTCATTGTCTACACCGATGCTGTGTATTCATTTATCTCTACGTAATTCCGTTTACGCGTACGCCTCGCTGTCTGTCGTCGCCACGACTGATGATATATCGGGAATATATACCTAACAAATATACCTAACAAATGACCCTATCAACATTTACTGTTTTTAGGGTTCCGTACCCAAAGGGTAAAATGGGACCCTATTACTGAGACTTCGCTGTCCGTCCGTCCGTGTGTCACCAGGCTGTATCTCATGAACCGTAATAGTTACACAGTTGAAATTTTCACAGATGATGTATTTCTGTTGCCGCTACAACAACAAATACTAAAAAACAGAATAAAATAAATATTTAAGTGTGCGTTCATACTTTCGAAGCCTCAGCGAGTTTAAATACCTTTCGGTCCAAGAGATGGCGTTATGGCTAATATGTGGCTACAATAAAACAATAAAATATTTAAGTGAGGCTTTCATACAACAGACCAGAATTTTTTGGCATTTTGATACATAATGGTAGGGAACCCTTCGTGCGCGAGTCCAACTCGCACTTGGCCGGTTTTCCCTTTGCCATCTTACCAAAGGTTATCTGGAAGAAATCGCTATTGTGTGATAAGATCACCTTTTGTGCACTACTTATATTAGGTAATTATAGCACAATCTTCTAATTTATTAGGTAGGTACTAAGGTGTACAATAAAGTGTAATAAATAAATAAATAAAATACCTAGAAATAAAATTATTGAAATAATCTAATTTGTTCAGACCTACATTCTATATTAGAATTAATGAAATTGCATTGGGATTGCGAATTAGGTATAAGTTTTTCGAGAAAATATGCGAAGATTCAAGTAAGTTAATATTTAATTTAAAAATTAATCCTAACTTCTCAAGAAAGCCGGCATATCAAGAAATGATTCGCAATTCACATAACCGGATTCTTAAAAACGTTTCTATCAAAACAACGGTCAAAATTAACTTATCTAAATATATAAAAGCGGAACGGTCACTCACTCATCGCGAAATATCGAAAACCGCTTGATGTATAGAGACGAAAGAATCATGGCAAGTTTCATACATTGAATTGTACAAAAAAAAATTAAGAACTCGAGAGCCTGGAATGAGTTGTGATATTTATTTCTTATTTTTAGCAACACTTGTATATATATAAAATATTTTTAAACCTCGGGGTTATATAATCAAAAACGATATAATTTTCTTCACTTTCTTGCCATTATAAAAATACGCCATTTGTACACTAACTGTCAAAGTGACATAAGAAATTTTAATGACATGACAATCATAATTAAAACCAATCAAAACGCTCGCAGTCCAATGACAATGTGACATGTGACAATGATAATGTCTACGACACAGAGTAAGTGATTGTTCCAACAGATTACAAATCAATCGAAATCACAGATTAAACGCTGATATAACAAGACAGAATCTACTTCAAAATGTTCGTCCAGAAATGGTAAACTATGTAAATGAGAAAATGATTTTAGGATCCCCGGGTTTTAAAAATATTTTGAATGGTTCAGGATAATACTTGAAGTCTAATTAAACAATTACAAGTTATTTCAAATTCTCGAGAATTATTATTTTTTATGTACAAAATCTGCCATGATTCTTTGGCAGGAGATAGTTTATTATACTTGGTAGACGTCCGCTAAGAACGGATTTTGTCATATTGCTAGGTGGAGATAAAATAGGGATTGAGAATTTGTTTGAAACCAGGCAAAAGGGTACTGTAGGTAACAGTATCCGGCAACAAATAATGCATATCGGTATTCAGAAAGAGATATTCGGTTATTTACGGCATTGTAGAGCGTTGTCCTCACTACACACCTACACAGTCCTTACCGCTGACTTGAATATATGAAATAAAATCTGGGATTTTATTTAAGACAGACAGACAGACAGACCATTTAGCCATGCCATTAAATTTAGCTTCGGAACTTTTTAAACGAGAATGAGCGGCTTTTCTAATATTAACATAAATAGAATAACTAAAAGGGAATTTTGCAATGAAGTGATGTACTCGTAAAGTCTTATCAAACCCAAAAGGCCGTATAGATTAATAACTCTGAGAGATTTAGACAGCGCGGTTCGAAATGTATTGCTACTCAGGGCTGGTTAAGCACACATAAATCTTCCACATCTGACAGCATACAACCTTGACTTATGATCTGTATGAATATAGTATGTATATCTACATGAGCCCATAGAATTAACTGATGCTGTCGATTACATGTGATTTCAGCCATAACCGTAGCGGAACCAGGCGCGACACAACACGATATTTATGTTAATAATATATTGCGTTAATTGTATCTACGTAAATAGCAATTATGAAGTCAATATGATAGGAAGTACTATAGATAAGAGATGATCGCAGTGGCCTCATGGTGAAACTAGATTCCCATAGACACCTCAAATGATAGAAAGTAAAATTTAGAGCTCAACGTCGTAAAATGTTTCTAGAAATAAAACTTTGTGACCTTAGCGAGCTACATACAGTGTGTCTAATTGTCTAATAGATTAATTAATAAGGACATGTAGGAGTACTATCAAACGACAAACTGGTAAATGCGTTCGCATGTCTGACATTTAGCCACATTAGTCATGCTAGGAACAGCATAATCCAGCCGAATACTATGTGCACGATTAGTGCCAAAATTAAAATTGGTGATAAAATGCGTTTAATTAAATCCACTTTATTGAGGATTAGATACCTGAGAAAGAATAGATCAAATTCCAGGTCCAAAAACACAAAAAAGCCTTTTAGAGATCTACCTACGAGTTTTGTTTTAACTGTTCAATAAAATCCATTTTAACATTTAAAACAAAGGATTTTGAATCTTAATTTTTATATTGAGCTAATTTGGGTAGCATCCTGTAGATGTCATTGACGAATATTTTTCCTCTGAATTTTAAGAATGATTTTTTGATAAAAAAATGGTTTGAAGGGAAAATTGATCTTCTAAATTAATAAATTAAGATCAATATGAGAATATTGATATTATGGAAATCTTAATGTGAAGGTACTTTAGAAGTTCTAAAATACCTTCACATTAAGATTTCCATAATGTCAATATTCTCATATTTTTAGAACATAGTATCTCAATGATCTACTCAAAAACTATTGGGTCTTTAAAGATTTTTTAGGCATATATTACAGAATATAGATTATGATTTAGATAGGAAATACGTCTACGAGCTTTTGTACCAAATGATGTAATAGTAGATTGTATTACAAGGGTGCAAAGTAATATTTTTTCGGCGAGGGCGCTTTTTTGAATCCAGAGCGAAGTGAGGGATTCTAGAGTAGAATCCCGAGCGTAGCGAGGGATTCTTTAGAAGAATCCTGAACGTAGCAAGGGATTCAAAGTATGTCGCCCGAGCCAAAAATATTTGCTCCCGAGTGATACACTCTACTTTTAATCCCCCCCTATGAGAAAATAAAAGGCGCCTCAAATTCAGGAATAATTCAGGAATCTGTCACAGTCACTAAACTGACTAAACCGACTAACCCGACTAACCCGACTAACCCGACTAACCCGACTAACCCGACTAACCCGACTAACCCGACTAACCCGACTAACCCGACTAACCCGACTAACCCGACTAAACTAATTAAACTAACTGAAGAACTCATTTTTCAAAACAAAACCATGAATTTCTAACAATCCGAACTGAATTTACTTTTCCTGCCCGTTATTTAAATAACGGGCAGGAAAAGTTATATGAAAATTCATTCCCGCCCGCTAAATAGAAAACACCAACTTTCGATCCCCTTAAGACCGAACCAAGTCGTCTTTTTCGAATAGGTGGGATGAAAATATTTTTGTTGAAATATTTTAAAATATCGAAAGCGAAACGTCACTCACTCATCACGAAATATCGAAAATGGCTTTACGTATAAAGATGTTCGGCAAAGAGATTTTTTAGAGTTTAGAATTAGCAGACATCCGCTAAGAACGGTTTTCTTTTCATTTGCCTCTTCGAGGGGAGTAATAGGGGGTGAAAATTTGTATAAAAATCTGTCAAATTTACTTCCACGCGGGCTAAGCCACGGGCAACGGCTTTTATTATGTAAAATGACTATATTACATCTTTATTTTTTAATATATGTACCTTTACATATTACCAGCACTATACGATGTCTCTAAATGAGCTTAAGGTGAAATAAAACATTATTTTACGAAACAACATATGAATAAGTAAGTACGGTAATCTATAAATACACATATTTGAGGTCTGTTCAGGCAGGTCTATGATTCCCACACTACCCAAATCAACGCGTCGTTAGGTCAGACATCTCTGACAATAGTTCATAAAATCCTAAACATCACTTCAGTCAGTTAAGGACCGGATATTCTGATAAAAGCACGGGATCCTGATCGTTCACTATATCAAATGTGGTCTATTGAACTTCGCACAAAGGGTTATTGGTGTGGACCAATAAAGACCGTAAAGGTCAACGCCCTTATATACATTTTGAATTAAAATGCTGTAAAATATGCTGTAAAATAAAAATATATATATAAAATAATAATCTATACTATAATAAAACTGTAGGAGCACGTGTTCTGTACATTGAATATTTTTTTGAAATTTCGACTAAGGGGCACTTACATATCGAGATAGAACTCAAAAATATATTTTTTTTATTTATTGTCTGTCTGTCTGTCTGTCTGTCTGTCTGACCGATCATCACGCGTAAACCACTGGACGGATTTTATTGAAACTTGGTAAAGTTATTACCTATATACTGGTGTCTATTATAGGCTACTTTTTTTTTCGAATAATATTAAGGTTCCCTAGGGATAGGTGACTAAAGTTTGTATGGAAATTTTTTATAACGTCGTCCGATTTACTTCAAATTTGCAACAAAGGGTTATCACTTAAATTAATAGAATACGTGTTTCTCAGTTTTTCGATATTTTGTAAGGAAAAGAAAAAAAACACAAATGAATGCGGAAATTTGTAATTTTTTAAGGTAACTTTCTGACTAAACTGAAAATGATTTTAACCCCATGTTTAAAAATTATTATAGTTAAATAAGTAATTTTTAATGTTAAATCAGTAGGTATTTAAAAAAATGCCAGCAAAGGGTGCAAAATGGGGATAAAGTTGGTACAATTAGAGGTGCAGTGTTTATTCGAGTTGACTTAAGGTTTGTCATTTTTGTAGCGTGCTTAGATTTTTGTGAGACTTTCACTGAGAGATAGAGAAGGTTCTGGAGCAAAACATAGGTTACTTATTATCCTGGAATTCCAGCGGAATCAGGATTCACGTGGGAAAAACTCGTATGCGCGAAGGCGCGGGTTTCATTTTTATAGGACTTTCACTGAGAGATAGAGGCAGTTTTGGAGCAATATACAGGCTACTTTTTATCCCGGAATTCCGTGGAATCCTTATTAACGTTGGAAAAACTCATATTGGGGAACGAGGTCGCGGGTTCAGATGTTTATGGGACTTTCAGTGGAAGGTAGAGGAGGTTATGGAGCATTATATAGGCTACTTTTTGTTCCGGACTTCCCGCGGGATCGGGATTTATACGGGAAAAACTCCCTCCACTCAACTGCTCTGTCGAAGTTGTCAAAAAATTCATTAAACATTTTCACGCGCCAAAAATACTCGCACTTTGCGAATTCTGTGGCATCCTACTAATATTATAAATGTGAAAATTTGTATGTTTTGTCCTCAAACACGCAAAAACGGATAAATAGATTTGAATGAAATTTGGTACACGGATAGTTTATAACCCAGAATAACATAGGACACTTTTTATCCCGGAAATCCCGCGGAATCCGAATTTACGCGGGAAAAACTTCTACGAGTATGGGTATAGCTTCATAACAAACATATTAATATTAAAATAACAAGTCTGTCTTTCCGAATATCCCGCGGGATCGGGAGTTTATCCCGAAATTCCTACGGGAGCGGGACCTACGCGGCTGATACTTACGGGTCCCGAAGCGAAGCGAGGGCGGTTTGCTAGTAATATATATAGGTCGAATATACGGTCGAATTGAGAACCTCCTTCTTTATATCACTCGGGGTACTTTCTACATCCATGACTCGGGGCATTTCCAGGATGCAATCTATAATCACGATTACATTTGCTCATCTCTCTATACCCGAACGTCAGCTCAGCATACAGTAAAGTTTAAACTGCATATATGCACTCTACCTTAGTGTAGATAACTAGTATCGAGTGTAAATAACTCAAAAACCACTCATCAGATGTCACTGAAATTTATATGAGACCACATGACAAGTACTAGCTTTTGAATAAAAAAAGAATTATCAAAATCGAAGCACCCAGTGACAAGTTACGAGGTAACGACCATAAATTAAATACACATTATTAAGAGTAACTCAAAAACTACTGGTCTGATGTAAATGAAATTTTTATGAGACCACATGACAAGCCCCAGCTTTCAAATAAAAAAGGAATCATCAAAATCGGAATACCCACTAGAGAGTAATGAGGTAACAAACATAAATACACATAATTAAGAGTAACTCAAAAACTACTCGTCTGACGGAACTGAATTTTTTACGGGACCTCACCTAAAGCCACAGCTTTCGATAAAAAAAGAATGATCAAAATCGGACCTCTAAATAGTAAAATATGAGGTAACATACATACAAAAAAATTATTGAGGATAATTCGGAAACTACTCATCAGATGCCGTTCTAGTTTATATGAGACTACAATGCAAGTACCAGCTTTCAAATAAAAAAAAAGAATCATAAAAATCTAAACACTCAGTAAAAAGTTATTAGGAAAAAACCATAAACACACACAGCTAAACATCCTTACACATTATTCAAGTTAATTCAAAACTACTCGTCAGATGTTGCTCAAATTTATATGGGACCATACCAAGAGCACTAACTGTCAAGAAAATAAAGAATCATCAAAATCGGTTTACCCAACACGAAGTTATGGAGTCACAAACTTACCAACAAAGATAAAAAAAAATAAAAAAAAGATCGGTGAACTATTTTTTTTTAACTTTTCTATTTGTGCATTTTGAAATACAGTCCAACAATTTTTATGAAAATTCATTCATAGTCCCTGGATTCCGAGGTTTTGCCATTTTTATGTCTAACGGCACTCCACTAAACATAATTTTAATTTTTTTAAGGTTTTTGCGTACCTATATCGTTTTTTAGTTATTATTTGTAAAGTATATATAGAAATCAGTTATATATAGGTACAGTATGTACAGTAAGTATCATACCTACATTTATCGGGATATAGCAGCTTTCAGTAAAAAAATATTGATTTAGATGTTTCGCAAATTAATTGATTGACACTTGTAGATGCTATTAGGGTGGCTGATCATGCTTTTCAATACGGATACTTACCGTTTTTATTAAAAGATGCAAAAGACTAATTTTAACCCGAGTATACATTTAGTGACAAAAAGTTTCATCATACCACAACAAAAGTGTTCAAAATATAATTTGACGCCGTCACGTGCGAAATAAACTCGCGAACCCACCTACATAAATGTAATTTTTTATTCCTAAGCTCGATAGCCGCGCTAGGGTAGTCAACCACGAATTATGCAAAAAGGTATGATGTAGGAACAATAAAAATGGTGTCAAAAATAAATAAAAAAAACCCTTATATTAAGTATATCTAACAATTTAAGTAAAGCTTTCTATTCTTCAACTATTTATTATATTTTGTTTATTACAAAGTGGACAATAAAGTTTAGGTACGTACATACTTTCTGCTACTGTAAGGAACTCCTTTTGGACAATCACTAATTATGTAAACAAGAAGGAGTAACAGGCCGTTTACTTATAAAAGGATATTAAAAATACAACTGTCAGATGAAGACATAAAGGAGAACACGAATATTATACTATGGGAAAAGATGTATGTTTGAATGATTAAATAAACAAGTTAAACAGTAAATAATTGTTTTCTGGGCTTCCTTTTACTACGTATTTATTTTTTATTGACATTAGTTAATAACGGTGATAAATTAAAAACGTGGTCCATTTTTGTAAATGTCTACATGATAATAATATACATAGAGTATACTACTCTGTATTAGAGTATGGTTGGCAACCCTAGTGTCGGCCTGTGATCACCGCATATTTGAGTAAGGGCTGCCAAATGTTGCTATACGCTGTAGTTGTCAAAGGTAAGCTTATGAATTACAAATTACAAGATATTAAAGCTTTAGGAGAACTTTTTTATTGTAAAAAGGATTAATACAAGAAACGTTTCTAACATGGTGGTTTTGAAACCGGAGCATGCTCTGCTTACCCCATTAAAAAAACTTTATGTTTTATTGGAGTAAACCTCCGTTGAAACAAAAATATTAACACTACTTAATTTGAATTAAGTCTACGTACATAATAAAAGTACGTACATGATAAAATTTATTCACTAATAAACAACGCCCCTAGAGTGTTAGGGGACTTTTAAGTATTTTAATTATTACTACGCAAAATTTACATTTGATGTGCAAAAAATACTCACCTGTATTTAGGGCAGTAAGAATACAGTGAAGAACAAAGTGATTTCTTCATATTTGATATTTTAATTTTATCACATAAATGAGAAGAATTCGTCAAGAAATATTCACGAGAAAATGTCAAGAAAACATTATTAAGTTCCTACTGTCGCGAATATGGTGCGACAACATATTAGTAACAACTAAATTGACTAAGGTGCTACTAGCGTAGGTACGTAGGTACCTATAACTCATTATTTTATATTTGTTTATAGGTTACTTTAAACTAGAAAAAAATATGCAACTCCCTATCACATTATAAAAGACAATATATTGCTGATACATGTAATAAAGTAAAATGAAATGGAACAGATTGTGAGGATTTTATTGAAAAAACCAAATGAAAGTACATATACAAATACAAGAACCTGCTAAGTACACGTGTGGATTTTCTAACCTCACCTGCTAAATTGGTTCCGGAGGTGTTTCCATGAAAACCGGAGCGCTTGAAAAATTGACTACACTTCAGTTATCATTATGGTCATCGGATTTCAACATAATGGTTCGTGTTCTTCCAATGTTTTTAAGTACGTCTGTATGTGCCTGTATGTGCGGCGTAGCGCATGCGCGGGTTGGGACGCGTCGAGTCACTGCGGTCCCGCGGACCGTATCTGTCAATATCACTAATACGTCCTGCTGCGTCCCGTCAGGGTTAATTTGTACCGGCTAACGGCTTCCGTATCCCGTATTCCGTACACAATACACACCATTCGACAATAGTACCGTACAATTAATGATTGCCAGATATGTGACACAGACATTCAATATAAATAAATGGGTTTCTGATTTAAGACAATTGACACTGTGAATCGGAGATGGGAAGTGAGACTTATTATTTAAATTGACAAAAATATAATACGTAGTTATGAAAAACTATCAATTTGTATTGGTTCATAAAATAGGGTTATTTGTACACTTACACACTAACTGATTAGTGAATTATTATGCAACTACCCTCGCGAAATAAAAAATGAAATATTAAAGTTTAAAATCTTAAAAAATATATTTGATGCTATTAATAAAAAATAGTTAGATACTTGATAAGTTTCCTAAAATAGCAATAAAAAAGAATGAGGTG
Source organism: Hesperia comma (assembly GCA_905404135.1). Classification (NCBI taxonomy): domain Eukaryota; kingdom Metazoa; phylum Arthropoda; class Insecta; order Lepidoptera; family Hesperiidae; genus Hesperia; species Hesperia comma. The sequence continues at coordinate 17,691,925 of FR990014.1, read as the reverse complement.
AATAATAGAAAAAAGTTTACCTGTGTCAGCAGCATCGAGAGGAACTAGAACGAGATGTTTGCACATTTTGAAATAACTTGAAACTATAACACTGAAATCACTGCCGGCGTCGTTTATTCAGGTACATGTATAAATGTTTAGGACCGGTACTATTTCTTGCTGCCGGTGGTATGACCGTTCTTGTTGGTGGTCAGTAAGGATATTATTTATTCAGAGGTGAGTATTCGTACGTCAGAATCGTAGCGATATGTGGATGACGTCAGTACGCTGAGTTATGCGCGTGTCGCGTTCGGCCACTGTAGGCCTACTACGGGTTCACGATGCATCGGCGTATTACCTACCGGCGTTTTATAGGGCTGTCAACTTTGAATTGGGATGTTAACCGTATTAAAAAAAGGATGGACTCGCGCAACTATGGTATCGTACTTGTGTTCGTTTCTCACTTTGTTTGTAAATTACTAATTTTTGGATTTTTTTTTATTTCTAATAAGAGATCTCAGTTTTAGGTCTTAGTTTATTATGGAAAAGATCTGATTTTATTCAAAGTATTCAAACTTCTGGACCGATTTCTACCAAACATAGCTAAAACCGCCGCAAGTAAATGGGCTTTCGAATGAAAAAAAACTGCATTGAAATCGGTGTATAAAATTGAGAGCGTTTTTGCCACGAGAATAACACAGACACACATACACACAGACCACAGACACACAGACTGACAGGTCAAACCTATAACACCCCTCTTTTTGTTGGTTAAAAAGGAACCATGCTCCTTTTTAACTCCCAGGTTAAAAAGGAGAATGCACCCTCCGCGGTTAATCGTGCAAAAAGACGGTGGCGTTTTAATCAGCTTTTTTCATGGCAGTTTTAAACAGTTAATTTAAAATACTTGTTGACTTTATCATCAACAATATATATTTTTTACGGTATAATGTTAACATTAATACAAATTATGTGAGAAACAATAAAAAAATCATGCATATTCCCTATAACATTAAGCCAACAAATCAGTTAGTACCTACTATCTCCTGTTGTTTATGTTAGCAAGTGTAAGCAACCTATGTATGTAACTGCTGTTAATCAGTAATTTAAATAGTTCGTCCATATTTATTATAACAAATTTTATTACAACTTCATAATAAAATTATTTTTCTGGGTTCAAAAATAAATACTTATAGCCAACCCTACTTACGGTTGCTGTTTCCGCTAATAAACAAAAGCGTGCAGCTCCGCAAGATGCATTTTTTGTTCATCTCGTTTATGTTAGACAAAGGTGTGTAATAAAGGAAGTGCTCCAGGAAAGGCTTAAAGGATTGACGATCATGGATTTTTTGTGGGGCTTTAAATATACAAATAGTAGAAAGAAGTTTTACCGTAACTACTTTCTATTGGGTCAACATAATTATTAAGTATACTTGCAAGTAACTATATATTAAGTTCAAATTCAAATTATTTATTTCTTCGAAGTAGGTTTTTACAAACACTTTCCGAACGTCAAGCTACGCCATCGCTTCAACAAATCCCTACGGCGAGTGGTCTTGGAAGAAGAAGCGGCAAGAAACTCCCAAGGAGTCTTTTTTTTCTCTTTCTCCACTCACAGTTACAGTTGCACTTACTACTAATTACGGCTAAAATACGAAACTCATGTCCAAGCTGATTTATCATTAAAATATTCATCAAGTTTGTAATAACCTTTCGTCATAAGAATGCTTTTGACATGAGTTTTAAGTTTACAGTACGGCATTTCTGTTAATTGTATCGGAACTTTATTATAAATTTTAACGCAGTTACCCATGAAAGAGCCACCAGTTTTGCTAAGTCTGAATTTTGGTACAATCAGTTTAGCCTTATTTCTAGTATTTATATTGTGTACATCACTCTTTTTAGGAAAATGGTCATGATATTTTTTTACATACATAATATTATCTAAAATATACTGTGATACTACAGTTAATATATTACTTTCTTTAAACAATTGTCTGAGTGAATCCCTTGGCCTGAGGCTGTAAATGGCTAATCTAATAAGCATAGGCTTAATCCATGCTACTACCTACCAAATAAGAAATCTATCCAAACTTTATAAATGTTAGAATAAAATTTAAGGTAGGTAGGTAAGTAAGTAAGTATGTGCTGTCAGTAACTGCAAAACAAGTTAGGTATTTACATGATAGTAAAAAAATAATTTTATTAATCATGTCTGCCCGATTTTATTGGGGATTTCACTGGAAGATAGATCAGGTCAACGTAAAGGCCTTTTGTCCTGGAATTCCTAAGATTTGCGGGGGACGACTCCCACGTGAGTGAGGACGCGGGTTCAGTATGTTAAATAGAAACTTAGGTATTCAAAATATAATGCCGTACTTACCTTTTTATTCTCACCATCTATTTGGTCGTTAGGTACTTTAACAAACGTACTTGCAGGTAAGTGCTTCCAACACACAATCACGACAGTTTTTATCGTTTTGTGTATTTTGTGTTTTACGATCGTAGCATTGAATTTTACGATATTAAGAAGCATAACCACATTCATAATAAGTTTTATTATTCTGAACTACGGTAGATCTTTACATTTTATCAAATAATATCGGATCAGCAACAGCTTTCGCCAATAATAATTACATTAACAACATTAAATATATAAAACATTACGATACTAATAAAATTTTTCATCACACCTATTCGAAAAAGACGACTTGGTTCGGACATAAGGGGTTCCAAAGTTGCTGTTTTCTATTCAGCGGGCGGGAATGAATTTTCATACAACTTTTCCTGCCGGCTAGATCTTTTCCGTCCTATTTTGAATTTAGAACATTTTAGTATTTTGCGCTAAAGAAAATCGAACGCAAATATTGTTTGAATAAAGAATGTCTGGTACGACGCGAGGGCCCCGCCAGCTGAATAATAAAAAAAGAAATCAAATTAAGATTTCGTTTTCAAATTAAAATTAAGTTTTCGTGCATTTTTACGTATTATTTTCTCATAGTGGGTGATGAAAAGTAGAGTGTATCACTCGGGTGCAAGTATATTTTTGGCTCGGGCGACGTACTTTGAATCCCTCGCTACGTTCGGGATTCTACTAAAGAATCCCTCGCTACGCTCGGGATTCTACTCTAGAATCCCTCACTTCGCTCTGGATTCAAAAAACGCCCTCGCCGAAAAAATATTACTTTGCACCCTTGTCATACAATCTACTATTACGCCTAAATACAATATTATTACAATTAAATTTTCCTACCTACCTTCTTAGAAAAAAGGCGAAACTATTCGGTAACTATTACTTACACCCAATACATTATAAATGCCTACACATTTTTAAATTAAATAATTATGATTTAATCTTAGTTTCAGTTATGGAAAATTTTACGAACGTAGACAAATTGATAAACTTTCGGTTGAATGACATCCGAACTGTTTATGAAAAGATCTGTTGTACCTAATTATCTCTCTGGTTATTAATCAATATGTTTTACCTTTATTCATGTGTACTGGTTTTACGATCATGTCTAAGGAATTACATAAAAATAATGCCGTGTGTACTGTGTACAACATGTAGGAACGTTACTAAATCAAATTAATCGTTTTCGGGGTCTAGTGGGACGGGTGAGAACGGGAATGGGAGCCAACGGGAAAAACCCCCTACAAAACACACGTGGTATGATTCGTACAAAATAGTTTATGCGCAGAAGTTGTAGGTTTAGTTCAGGGAGCAAAAAAATCCGTGCAGGCCAAACCAGGTACGTGGGATTCTATTGTCGGAGGGGCCGGGGTGGTGGCAGCTTGGCCAGGTGCGGTATCCCACATCACCCCATAATCACGCCACCCTATAGGTACTACCACGTGAGGCACGTGGCGCCTCACAATTGGACAGAAATCGAATAGAATTATGATAATTTATATTAGGTTGTTCGGAAAGTCATTTCGTTTTTTTTAATATAAAATTGAAAGCCAACTTTCATATGAATAAAATTTTTTCAGTAAATTCTACATAAGCCATTCTGGTTCAGCATCATTTGCCATCTTTCTGGTAGAATACCATCTTTCTGGTATTTATTAAGAAAAAAACTGATACAGGATGGATACAGGTCATTTTTGACCTCTTCACTTCAAGTAATGATTTAACCGTCCAAAAATTTTTGCAGCGAATGAAACAAACGATAATCCAAAGGCACCAACCAGTTCTGAAGAATATGTTGGAAGTGGGATTACATCACCATCAGTTAGTTCATCCGAAATAAAAATTGTGACTTAAACAACATTTTTAATTTTTCCACATAGTGACGAAGACACTGCTTATTGCTCGCCATACTTAAAAGGAAACCAACCAAAAACTACTGCATAGATTCAATTGAGCTTTTTCACACAGAAACCTTGCCTTATTGGCTCTCAAAACATATAAAGGTTAGGTATACGGCTTAACAGTGAAGTTTGGCCCAAGAATCACAATTAACTCTGTCCGGAAAAACGAAATTACTTTCCGAACAACCTAATAAAATGCATAAATGGGGTCTCGTTTGAATAGTTTGACACATTTCGTATGTGTTAAAAATATGTCGAACTATTCAATCGAGCTGCAATTGAAGCATTTATAAATTAGTTGAATAGGGGACCATATTAATTATGGCACTCTGAGTATATATTTTTTATTTTTGTCGTGCAAAAATTATTCTTTTCTCGATTCCGTTAAGTTGATTGAGTATGTCCAGCTGTCTGCCTCCGAAGTAAAATATAAGTGAATGTAAGTTAAGTAAATAAAAAATATCGTTATTTAATTTTGAATTATTGGACTTTTAACTGTTAGCAGTAAGTTACTTATTTTGTCATAGATACAGACAAATTGAGGGAACTCCGGAGATCTAAATAATAATTATAAAGATGCTCGTGAAACTCAAATTGTTAAAAATATTTTTTACTCTGCGATAACGAGATAGCAATGTACTTATGTGCATTTTGGGATGGAAAGAGGTTTTTTACAATTACAGTTAGTATATTTGATGGTGCAATCGAAAGGAGGTGCTGCTATCTGGACGACTTTGATAAGTAACGTAACACCGGATGCTAGGAAAGCATTCACAACATGGCGGTGTGGTTGTGAGAAAAGCCGTCATCAGGTAGTGAATGCTCCTTCCTAGTCCTTACGTGTTTTGGTGAAACTTGCTTGCGATACAAATATTAAAAGCTTTCAGTAGGTTTGGCTTCAAGAGCTACTAAAAGCTTTTAATAATTGTATCGCAAGCGCAAGTCACAAGTTACTCCGGTAACTCCGGTATTGGAAGTGATACCTATTCTCGTTATTGACCTTTAGAGTGAAATTGTTGTCAATAGGTTGATTTTAACCGTTTTCTTATTAATGACGTCCCAAGCTGTTTTAATTCTGTTAGCGGATTTTTTTGCTTTATTAGCAATGTAAATCGATTTAGATTCAATGCAAAGTAATTTTAAATTATGGAATTAATTTTAACATGATTTCAGAATTCGGGGTCTGTAGAAGTAAGTACAGGAGCGCATGTGCATCGACATGGTGCCGCAGGATGATGGTAAGCAAGATTTGACGTCACATTGCCATTTAGCAGGGTCCCGATTTTGCTTCTTCATAAATTCTTCAATTGCGACTTATTTGAATAGTTTCACACATCCAGTATAGGTAGGTATACACATTCTGTGTATACGGAATGCTCCAAATATTTGTCAAATTATTCAAATGACACAAAATTGAGCATTTAGGTATATGTACCTACTTATTTTCAAAATCGGGGCGCGACTACGAGTAGGTATGTTAAACAAGCATGTGGTCCTTATAGTACTTTTATAAGTGAACATTTCATTGATACTATGTACTAAAGTACGAACATTATAGTCTTTATGCACGAAAACTTTCGGCAGCACTCTGCCGCAATAGTAAAAATCTCGAATCGAATTCATGGTTAAATAATTAAACATGGTTAAATTCGATCACCTCTATGGATTGGTCAGAACATATCCCGGATTAATATCCAATCAATGCAAGAAATCTGACATTCACCTCAATTTCAGAGTTGAGAATCGCCGTTAGAAGAATGGCGTTAGAAGAATAAGTATTCCTTAAAATCTTTTGAAAAATGAAATGAAGCTAATGCGTAACAAATTGGAATCGGTAACTTGGCGCGAGGCGAGGAGGCAATTCACTTTAACAAGGAACAAAAATCCTTCATTTAACTTTTTTCGAACTCCTCCTTTCATTTTGAAATAATGTTTTTTAGAAACTATACCAATTTAATTCCTGTAACTTAATTTTTGACGTGACAACGTCTTATAAATTGGTTTGCCGGGAGGCACTTCAAGAAACTGCGTTAGTAAGCTCCGCTCACGTTCCTTGGTAACAGTGTACAGAAAATGGTACAGCGCCATCTCTGGTTAAGTAGAGTAACTAGTTTGTTACCTCACTTAGTTGTGACTAATGGTTAATGGTCTAACGGTTAGCAGCGCTAGATGGCGGATGGTGTTACAATGTTTTAAATATAATTCTTTGTATACGTTTACCCCATGAAGATACGGGAACGCAGGGTCAACTTCACAAATAACCACAACTGCTTGCAAACCCAAAATAGCAGTTTATTATAAAACCAAAGAAGTCGACACATTGCCCTCTACAAATTTTTCTCTTATATAAACTCCACGTTACACTCGTTAGCGCGTTTCACAAATTGGTACAATGCCATCTTGTTTACAAGTGAGGAACTATTTAACAAAAATAAAACATTAAACTTAAATTGCTTCCGCCTTCACATGACGGTTAGACAGTATAAATAAATGTTTTAAATTGTTACTATTATTTCATCCTTCTTCCTACTATACGAATGAATATTCACATTAAAATTATTTTACCACTCAAAGTCGTTGTCACGTAAAACTTTCGCCCGTATACCGACTACAGGCAACCAATTTTTTTTAATTATCAGGAGTGACTCACTTAATACAGCCTTTTCAAACATTAAAATATATTTTCATTAAAATAAATGTAACATGTATTTCGATACCTAGAGTTTCAGCGTCCGGAGTTTTTTAGTAAATGGTACCTACATAATGATAGATCAAATCAAATCAGATCAAAAATAGTCCCTTTGTATGTTGACAAGCGGAGACTAAACTTCGTTCATGAAACAGTAGATAGGTCATGAAACCTAGGTCTTTAACGTTTTATATATTATTTAAATGCGTGCATATTCATTAACGTTTATTTTATTTCAATGAATTCTGCAAATTGGAATTAACTTACTAAACATTGCGTCATGAAATTCTGAAACATTTTATTTTTTTCCTTTCACACTCGTGCTATACGTGATTTATTAAGTGAATAAAATATTCATGAACTCGTTTAACATAAATAAACAAAAAAATTAAAGTGAAGCTTAGTATTGTATTACATTAAATTAACATCATGTTCATTTGAATAGATTATGCCTGTTTTTGGCATGCAATTGTTATCCATGAATCTAGTGACGAAGATTGTAATTAAGACCATTGGAGCAAAAAAATAGCACAGGTCATTACAGCCGCAGGCGAGCGTTCTAGGCGTCATGTCCAACATTGTTCATGATTAAGAACCTCAGCTAGAACCATATACTAAAATGTATAGAGGAATGAAACTAGTCCGGCTCATACAAATAGGTACTTATTTGCCAAATTAGATAAATACCTTCTATCCTATAAGTGCAGAGAAGTTGTGATTTAAGGATAGAACATTAAAAAGACTGAGTGTACTAATGATATTTTGAATAAGAAAGAATTTATACTTAAGAGAGAAAACAAAAGAAAATTAAGTTACACAATAGTAGGTAAATTGTTGTTAGAGAGAACGTGAGAGGTATGCGAGTAGGAATTCCTATTACTACAGTATCTTATACTCCTGTATAAGATTGGCTGAGGTTTAATTTTCAATATTTGTACGGTACAAATTGTACCTACCTACTTGTTGGCGAATTCAGACATTGTTAGGTAAACATGTTAAGTAAATTCATATTTGGACTCTACAGGGCGAGTGGCCGCTAGGAGGGTAGGTACTATACCGTACCGTGCCGTACGTATGCAAGTACCTATGAGATAAATCTAGCTCGTAAATAATTTCTCTAAGAGGCAGGAATCAAGGTTATTGCTTCTTCCATTAATGCATAAATACATGATAGATACAGTTTTACACTCATAATGTATCTATCGATTGATACGCCAATGTTTTCTTCGATGAAAAATAAAATTTAAATTAGCACGTTTTTAGGGTTCCCTACCCAAAGGGTAAAACGGGACCCTATTATTGAGACTTCGCTGTCCGTCCGTCCGTCCGTCCGTCCGTCCGTCCGTCCGTCTGTCACCAGGCTGTATCTCATGAATCGTTAGTTACACAGTTGAAATTTTCACAGATGATGTATTTCTGTTGCCGCTACAACAACAAATACTAAAACACTGAATAAAATAAATATTTAAGTCGAAATATGGCTTCGACGCTTCAGCGATAAATTAGTTACCTTTCGGTCCAAGAGATGGCGTTGCTTGTGGCTACAAAAAACTAAAGTAAATATTTAAGTGAGGCTTTCATACAACAGACCAGATTTTTTTGGCGTTTTTATAATGGTACGGAACCCTTCGTGCGCGAGTCCAACTCGCACTTGGCCGATTTTTTAGGTTCTTCCATTTCTTTTTATATTGATACACTTACGGGGTGTCCTACGTGAGCGACGAATACGAGCGATGCTACGCCACACGATGCGATGCTACACGCGACAATGACAGTGACAGTCGCAGACTGTCACATAGGATGCAAGTAGGGAAACCGTTGATTTGATCGCTTACGTCAAGATCGCAACGTCGCGTCGCGTCGTATTCGTCGCTCACGTAGGACACCGCCTTAGTGTACATTCAATTAAGCTGACTTGTTTTGAGCGTAGAAAAATACATGTGTAAGCAATGTCATGTATTTATAAGGCATGTGTCCCACCGCCGGCGACTCGGCGAGTAAAGCTCGGCTATTTTCTCGCTCAAGACACGTCTAAAAGCTATGACAACCGTATAAATAAAAGAGACGTATGTGTCAGGCGCCGGCGAGTAGTCGCTAGCATTTGTATTTTTTTTTGTTTACACGGAATGTCATATTTAAGTCCAATGAAGTTGCTTCATGTTTAAGCCCCTTTCTTGGGCGAGAAAATAGCCCATAGCTACTCGTTGCTCGCCGGCGGTCGGTTACCTGCCTAATACACATACAGTTATTTTTCAAGACAGTTGCCCCACTTTGAATAAATAATAAACACTCTCATCTAACATACGCGTTGCAAAATGTAAACACTAAAAGTGTTGTATGAATAATTTAATCATCAAACAAAAAGAAGAACACGATGTTACATTTAAGCTGATAGTAACAGCTTCTTGCGAACTCCAACAAAAGCAACTGGCGCAATATCTTCCTACCTCGTTAATCAGAATGCATCATTAATAGGGGAGGTTAGGTTACAGTCGTGGCTGGATGGACCTGTTTATTCACCAAAATATTCATCGACCTTAAAGAGAGACCTAAAGTACACAGCCTTTACACGTATAAGTATAGACTCTATACTATAGGGTATAAATATGATTAATTAGGATTAAATTAAATAAAACCGAAATCTAAACCCCGTGTAGTGTCTCTCTTTACCCTTTTTAACCTCGTTCACCCTTCACCAATATGCCTTTGTTGTAAACTTCTTAATTTTGTACGTACGTATCTAATAAATAGTCTAAACAACCTCAAACATCTTCTAATGTGTCGAGACGAGACGGATGTCATCATTTCTCTAAAACAGTAGATATACCTACCTATTTGATCAAATCTTTTACATTCTTTAGAAAATTCACTTTACATGGTTCTATTAAAATTCTAGACGACCCGGATGGAGCAATGGTTAATATGCCGGATCGCTGTTCCGAGGGTCCTGGGTTCGATTCCCAGCGCGGCGGCAATTTGAATGATGAGTTTTAATTTCCGTTCTCGGTCTGGGTGTGTGTCCTTGTCTTGTGTGTTGTCCATGGCACCCACGACACAGGGAATCCTAGTTTGAGGCTATGAGTGTGTAGCGTTATTTATTTATTTATTTCGTGATCGGTACCTATGTAAAAAATGCGCGTGGTGTTTTATGTTACGTAAAATAAAACGATCCAGTTATTCAGTTCAGATATCACAAACATAAATGAATTCTGAGAAGGATTTTTTATCGGTAGTAATTTAAATTGTTGCATTTGTGAATCGAATTCGGGAAAGCTTCGCGGCACATGTACCATTAACTAACTCACACATTGCTGCACTTGCTACCAAATATGCTAAGTTATCAGTTTCATTGTAAGTGTTAATCTAACTACATAAATATTAGATACGTTCAATTAATCTATACAAGTATTAATTTTTCGACGAAAGATTCCGTAGGGTGAACTTATATGTGACTCCTTAACTTATCCTCGAATATAATGAGCATAATGTGCAAACATTTATATTCTTCAACGTTAGTCGTATTTCAAACCCGTGCCCACGAACGTGTTACTAAAATTCATGAAAATTTAATATCAGGGGAACGCATAAAGGTACATAACGGTACTTGGTGTGACAATAAAGCGTATCTGCGTGTGCATTTTGTATCTATAATGTATGAGGGTACGGAAGCGCTATTTTGTCAATTTAAAGTTACTGTCGGACAATGTTAGTTGTTTACAAGTTAATGCATTACAACTTTAACGACATATGTATATTTATTCTTATTTTTTTTCGCGGAGGAAACTGAGAATTATTTTCGGAGTACTTTGAGAATAAGCCTATGTACAACTAAGTGTTTTAATAATTATTGAGGACTCGTAGATTTTACACACTATGTTGTTCCTGTATGTCCATGTCAGTATCTTGCCAAAGTGTCTGAAGTTTTTATGTTGTGGAAGGCCTTAAACATAGCTGAGCAACTTCTACCTAAAGATAATAATGACCGACGGCTTGAAGTATCCTCTCAAACACTAGCGACAAAAAAATTTGCCTTTCAATCCAATTAACAGAGCTTGCAGCTTAATTTTTCTCGGTCTATGACTTAGTCGTATGATTTACGATCGACCAAATAATACACTAGTAGAGCGTTGAAATGCTATAAAGCTAATGTTGTTTTCGTTATTCTATTTAATCCTTTAGCTATTTGATATTTTACGAATATAATATGATTAATCAAATGGATTTAATAGATCTGTCTCAAAAGTGTTCACCATATTATGCAATGTTGCCAAATGCATATGGAAATTATGTAAAAAATAAGCCTACACACGTGGACAAAATAGCTTTCAATGGGGATCCTAATATAGTAGGTAACTGTTTAAATTTGAGTCTCCATTTACCTATCACAAGCTTAAAAACAAAGCCTCAATTAGCATAAGTAATAGCATATGTATATTCTCCTTTGATATTCCTATGTACTTACTTACAAAGACGGGCACTCAGATCGTATTTGAATATACAAGTAGGAGCTAAATCAGATTCCGCCTCATCAAAGGACGAGCATTCTATTAAAAGTGGGGGCAGAAAGTCCCAGCACAAATTCAATTCAATTCAATTCAATATAAAACGTTACTCGGGGCGTAGAATTCTTTAGTGCTACAGTTGTAACGTTACAACCCATTGTTAACAGGTATTAAAATGTAAATAGGTACATAATATGAAATTTTAAAATATGCTTAGAGCCTACTTACTGAAAAGAAATAAATAAGTTCAGTGGCCTTATAAACATCTCTGTAATATAAAAGACTTCAAAGAAGATGAAGTTCAATTTTGTTATATTTGTTTATATTTATTACCTCAGACCGCCGTCATGTAACTTGCTATATTCGTTAATTTCTGCTTGCTTGTTGTTTAATGTAGAGTCAAATCTTGTATGCTCTATTGTAACTGCTCCCCTTCTAATGTTTAAAGTTACTAATCATTAAGATACAATTGAAAATAGTATCTAAACTTGGATAATTAATGACAGCACCAGTAGCGAAATAAGTAGAACCTATATTTGGTCATAATAAAATTCTTTTCATTGAATTCTGAGACCATTTTAACTTTTAATATTAATAGACAGTAGATATGACAGTATGATAATGTTCCATACTTAATACTGCTTCATATTAAATACCGTAAGGCTGTTGTCATTACCATAAATGACTGTAGATTACACACTTTATTGACTGCGAGTTGCGATAAAGCAATATTCCTCGAGGGTGACCCGACAGGGCGGCGCCTCCGCCCCATGCCAGTATACTCGGCCTTGTAGCGATTTCTCTTTTCTTAACCGACTTCAAAAAAATGGAGGCGGTTCTTAATTCGACTGTTTTTTTATGTACCTACCTGATAACTTTGTCCTAGGTGAATCAATTTTGATCATTTTTTTATTCGTACTTTTTTATTCGTACTTAGTGCTTGTTGTCTGGTCCCATACGAATTTTTGTAACATCTGGCGGGAAAATTTTTGAGTTATCCTTAACAATGTGTATTTCAGGTTGTTAACTTATAACTCTTAACGTTCGTTTTTTAACGTCTGCTTCCACCCATGACTACTGTAACCAACCTAGAACAAGACCCAAATCAAGAACTGGGATGATCAGTCTCGATAGCAGACAGTTAGTAAGTATAAGGACTTGGGCAGGGACAGTTAGTGATAGTTAATCCTGTTCGTTGAAGTGATAGTCCATTAAGTGTTAACTAGCAAGAGTCTCGTTCTATTTTTTTTATAAATATCGCTACACACTCGTAGCCACACACTGGGGTACCCTGTGTCGTGGGTGCCATGGACAACATATAATACACGGAAACAAGGAACAACAGGAGGAGGGAAGGAACAAAAGGAATACAAGGAAACACTCAAATCAAGAACGGAAATTCAAACTCATTATTCAAATTTCCGCCTCGCTGGAAATCGAACCCAGGACCCTCAGAACAGAGATCCGGCGTGTTAACCATTGCGCCATCCGGGTCGTCATTCATTCAGTCATAGATGTGTTGCTAGTTGCTACCCTGGAGAACTGAGATGGTCACCTCTAAAAAGTGTAACAGGCGGCGCCTCAGGGTGACCCGGCAGTGTGGCGCCACCGCCCCACGCCAGCACTACTTGGCCTTGTACCGATTTCTTCACTCACTCTACTTCAGTTTACTTAAGGAAATGAAGTGTGATATCGAAGTCAACATAAATAATACTTCGCTGAGAAAGATCATCAAATAAGTTTACAACAGAAGCAAAACTGCCCCGATTCTAATTCGGATCTGTTTAAGGTTTGTTCAAGCAGAGTAAAATATAGGTACATGTAAACAATCACAAAAAAGGAAGAGGCTCTAGTTGTAAATTTATAATAATAATTTATTTATATAATTTATAATCGCCCACGTAATTACAACAACCTTCTGTGGAACTCTGTGTTCATTCTTTCAAACGTTAAATTCGACAATTTCCATAAATATTGAGATAAGTATTGGAGCTTTTTCGGTTACCGCGCTTGAAGCTCGTGTTATATCGCTGATCACTGTAAAAGCTGTGGTAAAAGGCCATTTTGATTTATATTCGTAGCATCAATGGCTTTAATACTGCGAAGTACCTACCTACATGGCATTGAAATGAACATGATTAATTTGGGGTTCAACTTTATGGAAAAACCTAACCTAACCTAGTGTAAAGTTTTCAGGTTTGTTTTACATTTAAACTATTATGAACATACAAATCGGCCCAGTGATTCGGCCATGGAAGCGTCACAGACAGATAGACGGACAGACTTTCGCATTTATAATATTTAGTAGATATGGAAGTATGGATTATGGTTATTACGAACGGTTAACATTAGAAATGATTCGAGTATACCTACCAACATTAGTAAAACAAAAGCTAACAAGATTGTTGAATTTGTGTTCACTTGAACAATCTTGGAATAAGGGTCCTACGATATTATGTACTTGGTTTGTGGCTGTTAAATGATCATTTACTGAGCTGCGTCATAAAGTTCGGCGGTCGGCTGGTTGGCGGGTCTCGTGTAGATGGTTTAGTGGTCAGACAATCAATCTTTCACATATCCTAGCCCAGAGGGGGTCAGTGAACGGAAAATATTCTATTACTAGCTTTGTGGCCGAGACTTCGTTCACGGGAACTACACTCGCTTTTTTATTATTACTTGTGTAGTGTGGCTCATCTGTAGATGTAAAAGGAGGCTTAATGCATAATTTCAAGTTTCTAATCCTGTTAGTTTGGGTTGGGCATTAATATATTAGTCAGTTAGTCGTAAGTCAGTTTTCCATTAAATAGAAAACAAATTAAATTAAATAGAAAATAGAAAATAACTGTAAATTAAAAAAAAAACCGACGTCGAAAATCCTTTATTGAGCTGATGATCTTCAAACGCCCGAACAGATCTCCATAAAATATAGCTAAAAGTTCAATTCTACGCCAATAATTGAATATTTTGGCAAAAATGACTCATATAAGTTTGGAAAAGAGCTGATTATCTTCAAGCTGTTGAACCGATTTCTACCAAATATAATATGTAGCTAAAACATTCATTCAGGAGCCACCGAGCCAGAGACAGATAGAGAGGTAGAACTTATAAAGCCCCTTTTTTTAGTCGGTTAAAAATATACTTCTAATGTGAAAATATTTTAAAATTGTCATTTAGGTCACAAAAGATAATTTAACCACAATGCAAGCTTTTCGTTACGTGTCAGTTGCACGACCGTGAATAGTGGAGTGGCGTGGGGTGCCAGCGGGCGGAAGGTACGGGGTCACCAGGGGTTGTTCAGTAATACAATGGCTTGTACCTTTGACGATATTTCTACTGACTATTAAATGTCATTTTATTACTAGTTTATTAAATGATTCCTTGTAATGAACTAAGCTATTTAATAGTTATTTATACAATAATAAATGAAAATTATTACTCCCTACTCGCTTTTGAATGTTATAATATCCGTTTTTGTTATTTGATTGGTAACATCATTAGGTACCTATTCAGTCTTTGGCTACTGCGCTATTTCCTTCGTGGACCAAATGTTTACGTAAAACATAATATATACATATTACGTACCTAAATGTAATTTGATGTAGCGTATAGAACCCTTTAATTAAATTTATTAGATTATTTTGTTATGACATTGTAACGTGGGCTCTCCTATCAACAAACCTACTTAAAATAAAGACAAAGTAATTGGCGTTATGTCTATTTACATTACACACAAAACACACTTATGTAGACGCGCTGGAACCACCGAATATTCTAGCTACTGTGGTCGAAATTGGTGTCTACGCATTATTAACAAGTGTTTTTTCATTGTTTGTTTGAACAAGCTAACCACAGAAACTGCTGGTTCGGCTTAAAAAAAAATATTGTATTGGATAGTGTAAGCTATACAACACCATACTACAATCAAAAGAGCAGATCTCCAATGAAAATTTAAAAATGGGGGAAAATATTAAATATTTGCAAACGTAAAGTTAAGAATAATTTTATCGAAGCGAAATGAGGGCGGATTCATTAGTAGGACAATAATTGAGACACGGTTTCAGTGAAACAACAACTAAAACAATTTAAACAATACTCCTAATAAAGTCCCAGAGCAAAGTTTCGCATCTGTAACGAGTTCAAAATAACACAATTACGACTGTTATATGTAAAAGGAAGAAGGGAAAAGCTATTTTCGAGGTTATTAAAGTTATCTTTAGAATATTCGTCTGTTTAACGAATTGTTGGAATTTAAATTTATCCGTAGATACCTACATTTATTTACGGTAAGTTTATTAACCGCTTACTTTGTTTTTATAAGATTTTCAAGGATATAGTACTGGCTAACATTTCATGTTTGTTTCATTTCAATCGGGTCACGACTAAAAAGATGTCATTTAAAAAATCTTTAACAGCAACAGCTTCCGATAACAGATACAAAAAATCTTTAAGAACGAAATAATTTCATAACGCCTTTTATACTCGTATTCTTGTATCTTTTTACTCTGTTTTAATATAATTTAAGTGTAGATTTATAGAAGTGAAAAAGGATTATTCAATAAGGATTATCCAATCCAAATGGCGCTCATTCAACACATTTAAGTGTAAAATTCTCGTCAATACAAATTAATCAAGCCCAAACATAGGGTAACTGCTAGAAATCGTTGAGAAGTTCCCATGACTTTCCTTCGGCTCCATCATCAGATTGACTCCAGACCACCAATAAATTGTAGTGCTTTAAAACACTTAATGAAAACATTAACAGACGCACTAGTCGCTCCTATAACTAACAAACAACAGAATAGCACATCCGAACGAACTGTACAGTGCGCCCAACTTATCTCTGAAATGGCAAAAATTGGAACTAACGCCGCCATGTTAAAAAGTCATTCATAAGTACGTCGTGGTCATTCATATGTCAGTTACTAGTGTGCAATGATTGGTCAAATGAATGTCAAATGCGTCCGACAGCGCCTCTTTCATGTTGGGTTTACCTACTGTAAATTCAATTTTCAAACATTGACTTTCCAACGGAAGACAGATTAAATACATAAATGTATTGTGTTTATACATATACAGAAAACACTATCAAAATTGGCTCTCCAAACACATATAAAAAACCAATGCGATGGTCGATATCGTGGTCGAATTGAGAACCGCCTTTTTTAACCCTTATGTGAGTGACAAGGTACCCGGGTACCTCTTTAAATGTAATAATCATCTATATAATGAAAAATGTAATGTTAAATAATGTTAAATACTTAGTATGTATGTACGCGAATCAGTTTTGAATGACTACACCATTTTTTTTAGTTTGTGCGAAAGAAAAGTTTTAAAAAGTCAGCTAAAAGTCTGGTCTGTGGGGATCTAAGGGATTACCCTATGAGAGATATCGAAATGCCGCCATAGAATAAAATATTCAACGTAAAAAGCATCTACCTACTAAAATTATACTTATAAAAGAAAAAAAACAGTAGTCAGTTTTGTTTATGGTGAAACTTTAAATATACTTATCTAATTAAATATAGATTGACTTTGCAACTACGGCATTTATTCATTTTATTTTAGTCCCGGATATGTTAATCAAGGTTGAAACTTTACGTTTTCAACAAACAATTTCAATATTTTCAATTCCGCAAACGACCATACCAAAACTTGAGTTCGTTTGCCTATAGTTTAGTATTGACCTACTCCGTGTATAGATTGCTATACTACAACTATAGATATCGGTGTTCCGGCCTTGACTCACGTATTAAGAGCCCTAAAGTATTAAGTTTATTTCTATAGATTGCAGATATAATACCCACTTATTGGCCTTTTCAGTTGAGAAAATTATGAGCGTGCCTACTACCGATAGAATTAGGTATTATTTATTTAATTAGCTGGCATTTCAGATTTCAAACAAATTTAAAACTACGCAATGAATTTCTTCGTTTCCGGCTCAATAGTTTCCGGAATGTATTTTGTTAACTTGCGTTCTCCGTTCATTAGCATAGTTACTAGTATTTCTTAAAATAAAACCCGACAGCTTGCAATTGGCATTCACGCTATCAAAAAATAAAACGTTTGACCTGCACTCATTCATACAAACACCCACGTCCCTCATTCCTCCTCGTACCTCCGTCGTCGTTAAGGGAATTTACCTTCATACATGAGTAAATACATAGTTTACGAGTCGTATCAGCGAAGTTCTCTTCATTAAATTATACAAAGTTTTACTATATTAGCATATTCATTTGCATTTCTGATTCAAAGCCTCTTCGTAGGGTTTAGAAGTTTCTTGTACCGTGCTAGAATTACCGTATTTAGTTCTGGGTTAATCAAAAGTCACTTTAACAACAATTAAAGACTCTATGCTATGACTTCTACAGACAATTTACAAGATAATGTACATATCTTCAATCTACAGATATTTATTCCATATAGGTCAAGAAAACTATATAAAAACAAATCCGTAACACAGTTATTTGTAAAAATCGAATGCACCATTTAGTTAACATCATTACTTAATGAAACAATAAGTTTATGAGAACAACATAATAAAACCACTCACCCTACTACGTAAGTTTGGGCCTTAACTCACAGAAAACCACTGGTTTATTTACATTAAAATGTTTTGAAGCGAAAACGCAACCTACGTTACTCTACGTCTTACTCAAGCGAAAGTAAAACAAAAAGTCTAGGATATCTGAAATTACCAGAGTGTACGGGAAATATTTAGTGCACGCATCCGTCATGCACGAGCAATAATTGTAGTATTTTTAAAAGCTCATTGAGGATCAGGTGTGCGCATACTGTGCGGTTTGGTGGAGCCCTCCTCGCGGGTGTGGAGTCTCAGTGTGCGGGTAGCCGAGTGCGGACAGGAGCGACCTAGTTCGCGTCCGCTCGATGGCGGCACGCGAGCGAACGGCCGCGCCGCGCCCGCCGCCGCGCCGGCCGCCCAGAATAGACGCAGCGTGCGTCCGCCGCGACAAACGTCGCCCGCGCGTTCCTCCGCCGGGTCGCGCTCGTCCGCGCCGTCCCACCGACAAACTATTTCGCACCTAACAAACAAACGCGTCAACTTTTAAACACTTCCATTGTCACCTAAATTCAACGTTTTTTGCACTTTTTGGAACAAATTTACTCCGATATATGTAACGTTATCTAGTTTCGGTGAAAGTAGTTGTTTACGTGTGTGATACTATCGTAGTGGCCTTGTCTGTTATCGCTCCCGTGAAAAGCTTTCAGTCACTTTTAATTACGTGCTCACACGCTTGCTATTCTCGTAAAGTGTAGTAACCAAAATATGTTAGTTGAGTTTATAGGACGAAAGTTCTCATTTAGAAGTTTTGGGGAATAGAAACATCGTCGGTTGTATATTTATTAACCTGAAGAAAACGAAACGGTTTAACGTTGTGCCTTATTCTGTGGTAGTCGATTGTTGTGCGTCGTGTAGTGTAGTGTAGATTAAACAGTTTTTATGCGCGTGAGTCACTGTGCTCGGACGAGATGCTGCGATTTGAGGTGGCGCTGTTTGTGACGCTCCTGTTGGCGCCCGAGCCGGCACCGGCTTGGAGAACCGATACCGCGAGCTTGTAAGATATTATTGACACATTCATTCTTCTAGTAACTAATTGCTACACGCGGTGGAACCACAGGTGGAACTCTCACTATCAGTCCACGTGAACGTCCACGTGAAAATTAACGTTTTGATTAACTACAGCAAAAAACTTAGTGCCTAGTGATAATATTCAAACTATTAAAATTACAAATATTGAGATATTTTGTTTCAAAATGTTTTGTCACATAACTTTTATTATTTTGTAATAGTATTGCAAATGAAAATCACGTAAGAGAACATAGATAGATATTCGTACCTAAAATGATTTTTCGTCGAGTGTACAATATATTTATTTATATACACACAACAGACATATATTTCATATTATATTGTACAGACTGTACTCAGTGATATGTACTGAATTGATTAAGTACCTACCTACTATCAAGTATAGCTAATATTTTTACTTTTGCTCACATTCAACCAATTAGTAGTAACAACGCGAACAAATTAGGCAATTTCATCGTCCAAATAATGAAGGTTCTATATATCGATGGCTTGAGATTGTGGAAGAAAAATAGATCAAATAGATAATTGGACTCAGGTTCAGGTTAAGGTTAAACAATTTTGATTTTACAGAGTTGCACTTTTACCAACTATCCTTTTTACATTAAAGATGAAAATCAGTTATAGGTACCTACTTTGTCTTAAGTTCGAATTACATTGCTTGAATTTAGTTTTAGTTAGTAAAATCGAATTAAAAATGAAAACATACATAGTTTTGAACTACATGAAAAAAAATTTGTTAAAATAATAGGTTTATGTACCTAGTATTAGGTATATTACTATTATATTGTAGTTTTAAAGAATGCACTTAGGTACCTTTACTTACATTTTGATTTTGGTGTGTTATTTATACAAAAAAGTTAGTTTCACACCAAATTCAAAATCACAAAAAAGTAGCATTGCTGGTCCGTAGTTTCGCTTAGTACCTAAAGTTAAGAACTGTGTTCCTAAAACAATAAGTGATTTTTCAAGACGCACTTTCTCAAATGTATCAGATACAATATTTTTTTCTTACTTATAATAGAGACATTAATAAATCATATAAAGCAGATTGGCGGTAAACCAGCTATAATTTCCAATTTGCCGAGATTATGGTAGGTCACAAAACAAGCAATTAATTTTCGTATCGATACCTAATTAGTTTACGCAGTACAATGGCAAATAGTATTAACTTGCCTGATAAAATATTTATTATTCATACATCGGATTGTAGAGCTAGACGGCTTGCTCCGAATAATAGACGGAGTTAATCATCTTCGGGATGGGTATGCAGTTAGACGAATGATTGCTTATAGGAAATTGCTCGAACGCTTTTGTGCTTTGGTAATATTTTCAGGTTGAGTTGTTGTTGAAAACTTTGGTTTTTAAGTGGGGACATACCAAGTTTTGAGTAAAGAAATAAACAAATCATTTTTATATATATATTTCGTTTCTTATGTTCTTATCCTGAAAATTCTTAATGAAAGTACCTACTGACCAAGAAAATAGGTGAGAAATCGGGACATTGGCGCCGCGGCGTCCCGATCAAACAGTAGAGCGGAACGTGTCAATAAATTCGTGAAAATCGGAACGTTCCGTGCAAATCGGGCCAGAGCACCTGAGGAAAACCTCTACCTCTCAGCGCTATTTACCTGGCATGTTACTCCGTTATTCACTTTTTTTTCCTGAAAATTGTAAGTTAAAGTATACTGAGTGAAGACGTGAGTGTAAAAAAGAAGCAATTGGTTCAAGGGGTCGTAAGAAGTCTTCAGGCGCAAGAAATTCAATGACGCGGATTGATTACCACCCCTTTATCATGTCGCGCTGAAGTATCCTGAGATGTACCTATACATAGGTACTTACTAATAATCTAGGTTTCCTGATGTAAAGTCAATACCTACTTGAACCCGTTAGAGATAGTATAGCTCTGGTGAAGTTTCATCTCAAGCCATCATGGCCCACTATTGAGCACGAGTCTCTTCTCGAAGTTTAGTGCTGCTTATACTTAAAATTTTGTAACCTTATTTGGCAGAGTGAAAGAATGGGCTACAGTGCTGGGCGATGAACTATGGCACCTCAGCGAGGCTCTTACCAAGTCCGATCAAATAAGGATAGTGAGTAAACAGTTGTCTCGTTTGTTTACTTATACTTGATTAGTTCCTGCCAACTTTCCCAAAGCAAATACGTAAATGAATTGGGGAATTGGTTTAGGAAAGTTCTAACTTCAATCAAACAGAATTTTCGAGACTTATAACTTTGAAAGTCTATAATTTTGTGATGTAAACTCATAAACTTTTTTATTTATTTTCAGAAATATAAACAAATGAATGCGAGTGTAAAGAAAAAAGATGGAAAACAAATATTGGAATCTTCCCTGCGATCCGTCAGCACGATGCTTACGAGAAAGATTCACGCCGTTCAGGTAGATGCTATGTAAATACAGCTACCCTGTCAATTTATGGTACCTCGAACGTATATGTTGAATTCATAGAAATATTCTATTCTTAAGATAGATTAGAATTGTATCTGAACAATATGGAGAGCTCTTTTTGTAGAATACAAATAGGTCGGTAATCCAAAAATGGGACATAATCCGTTTACCACCTTTTATATATATAGTCACGGTATTCGATCATTTTATTTTTTAAATATGTTTTCAATATATTGGAAGATTCTTACTTAGTATAAAATCGCGCGTCCGACAAAGTGGACAGGTAAACAACTGTCAGTATCATTAAGTTAAACGGCTCTATTTATTTATTTTAATTATAAAATTACAATTGCAGTGCATTCATGCTACGGCGGAGCGGCTAGCGAAAGTATTCAATTACACAATGATAAATGACAAGGATTACAATTTTGAATATTGTTCCGCCAAATATTCCCAATTTTATTACTTGGATAGGCCGGGCAAGGTGAATATAACGGTCAGGGACGATACTCCTAAATTCGCTATTAACAACAGTCACTACATGCATGTGACTCTGGAGAGAGATTCACATTTCTACAACATTAGCGTTAATACGAACACCAGCTGCGTACATGTCCCTACGAATATATATTACAAAGGTAGGGAACTATTTCTGGGTATTATTGGTACTCTAATATATTATTATCATTCTATATATTAACAGAAGATTATTTTTTCAGAGAAAGATGCCCTAAACGCTATATTATGGTCCAAGGAATTGAACGAGATTTTCATAAAGAACTATCAGTCCGATCCGTCATTAGCATGGCAATACTTTGGTAGTTCACACGGCATACTGCGATTCTATCCCGGCATGCCTTGGAATATGAAGGAGATCGATACTTACGACTGCAGAGTCAAATCGTGGTACATTGAAGCGGCCACGTGCTCTAAGGACGTCGTGATTCTCTTCGATGTTTCCGGATCGATGACTGGATTTAAGAATTATGTTGCAAGACAAACGTTGAGCTCTTTACTGCGCACGTTGTCAAACAACGATTACGTGAATGTGTATACATTTAAAGTGAATACAACTGAAGTAGTCAGCTGTTTCGAAGGCCTGGTGCAAGCGACACCAGAAAATTTGCTCACTATTAGCAATACTTTGGAACCATTAAAAAACAACAAACACAGGGTACCATTGGAGGGAAACGCTAATCTGACAACGGCTTATATACAAGCTTTTACGACGCTGAAAGAGGTCAGGTTTATTTTAAGTCTTTTACCTATAATCTATAATAACAAAATATTATAGATTCACCCTATGGCTTCTGTCAATCGTAAGCGAACGATTGATATGGTAGCAGATGTAGGTCGAAGAGTAAAGATATCGCGACCTTTTTCACGTGATAGCTAGTTGAAGTGGACACATTTTCTTTTTGTCCTGAGGTACACCCGTACACTTTCAAAGAGACTGATTGTTGTATGTATATACCCACAATTTTTGTCACTGTATTTTAGAATTAGGGCCATACTATTAGTAGATAGGTATACAATTATAGCTGTCTGTGATATAGGTATCGACCTTATTTAGGAGTTTCAGTGATTGAAAACCAAATGAAGTATTTTAATACCGGTCGGTTGGCAGTGCTTATTTTCTGACGAATATTTACACCTATAAAAAATATCTGTCTAGCTCAACAGATTTGTTGGTTACATAAGTTCTTTGTATAATCTTATTAAAAAGAGTGTCCGAAACATGCTACATTTACAGACATAAGCCTTACATAAAATATAAATTATGCCGTAAGCCATAGCTATACCTACTAAGATTACCATGAAACCTAAGAAAGGAAAGGATATTATCTGTTGACAGAGCCTGATATCAAATTTCTCTTTTCAGAAAAGAAAACATTGTAATGTGAGCAGCACTCAGGGTTGTAATCAATTAGTAATGGTAATAACAGACTACGTGCCAGGGAACCTCACTGAAGTATTTGAAGAATACAATCGGGAGGTCGTTGGAGGGAAGACGTACATTCCGGTCAGAGTATTCACGTACCTCATAGGGAAAGAGGTCACAAATGTTCGGGAAATACAATGGATGGCTTGTTTGAACAGAGGTAAGGCCGAAAAAATTATTAAATGCAAATATTTAATATCTAGAAAAGTGTGAGTAGGTATATGGGTATATGTACCTATATGTTCACGTTTAACGTTCATTTGACACCATAATTACGATATGGGTATTCTTCTTGTATCGTGGTATAAGTAGCTCGAAGCTAGTTTCGGTGACAAAAGTGTAGGTCGTTGACCCACCACTAAATGAGGCATTCTATTTGAGAACACTTGTTACCGTCTTTAAGTTGACTGATAATGTGGTGTGGTAGATGTCAATGTGATAGTCACTTATGTAACTTTTACGGTGTCGCAAAATTCACATGAGTTAAGTAGTACGAGTACTTTGGTCGAGGACATCAATAATATATTATCAGATATCACTTACGTGACAGAAAAATGGTGACCCCAAATATTTGATATATTTCGCTTTACATTAGATAAACGGTAAAAGGTTTATATGTATATAGGGAGATAAGGAATAATAATATTACGTATTTTCTAAATTGAATGACAATCACAGGCACGCTTCCCGTTTATTTCTTTCATTGCCAATTTCCAAACCAGATCTTAGAATTGCCTGTAGCATTTGAAAAAGTTTTTCTTTCCACATAATATTCCATTAAAACTTGAACAATAGATTTATGAAATATGTATATTAATATTAATGTTCAAAACGTTGATGTGGTTATATTTTTCTCAAGAGATTAATTATGTTGAGCTCGAACATTGACGATATTCACGGAGTTGACACTTACTGTTCGTATAATGAACGTCTATACTCCTGAATAATAAAGTAAGTCTGCTTCAGCCAGTCTTACGTTAACGTATACGGAGAACGATATCATTATGTAATTTAAATATGTAGATGAATTCACTTCACTTGAAATTCACTTGGACTTGAAATCTAATTAAAAATACTTCGGAGTTAAGAATATTCAGGAATCTGGAATGAGGTAATTTAAGTGTCAGAGAACAAATCTAGCTTCTATCAAAGCTTTTATCACATAATAAACGCTCGATTAGAATTTATCGGGACTATTCATTAACGTCGATCAGTACTTTTAATTATAATTATGTTTAATATTCAACCGTCGGCGTCGCGTCGGCCGCTAAGTTACTTGGCGTATTTCAACTGGGGTATGCTCTATAATAGAGCCAGAAGGTATTTTAACCCCAGGCGCAAAACAAGGGTTCTTATTAGTTTGATTTCAGTTTTGTTGTCTGTATATATGTAAAGAAAAAAATTGTCTGTTTACATAATATCGTAGCTATCGAAGGGATGAATCGAATTGGATGATTTTTTTTTCTTTGAAAGCTGACGTGATCGTGATCGTCCCGAGCTAAAGAAACCTTAGGTAATTTATGAAGTTCTGTTTAGGAGTGGACCATCAGCTCATTAAATGATTTTCTTGATCGTGGATTTTTAAATTTATAATTTATGTTGTCTTCTTTGTTCTGTATTCTTTCTAAGTCAAGAACATATCATTGAAGTCTTCGTTGTTACTTAATGAGACCCATGAGCGACGGTGACCGTTAACCATCATTTGACAAACTGCTCGTTTGTCGGTTAACATAAAAAAATAATTTGGTGTTGGTTTTTAACTTAGAGATAAATACGCCGTTGTATTTATACCTGTTAAATGTGTTTTTATTATGAATGAATCATTTCATCCGTCGAGCGCGGTGTTTTGCGCGGGATAATTTAGGCCTTTGTTCATTATTTTTGTTGAGATAGGTTTGATACTTTATAAAAACATGAAAGGGCTTTATTTTCAGGGCATTTATAAAAGTTTTTCTAACAACCTTTAAATGTTTAGGTTATTTCGTCCACATCCATTCAGTGGAGGAAGTCCAGCAGCAAGTGTTGAAGTATATCAACGTGATAGCGCGGCCCATGATCCTGGAGGGAGCTGAGCCGCCGCCCACCTGGACCCATGCTAATATCGACAACACGGTAACAAAGTTCCTCTACGTCACTATCAGTGGGCAAATTATAATCATCATTATAGATTACATTTAAATTTAGAGGCATGGAAATAAAACCGCGATCATCTTACAGAAAGATATGATAAGACAGTTAAAATAAGTAGATAGAGAAAAGTAGATAGAGCGTGTCTCCAGATGTAATCGTAATCCGTAACAAAATATATTGGACAAAATATATACCATGAAATTGTAATCGGTAATCATTATTACTTTTTGCCCATCTCTGGTCACTATAATATGTGACTCGTAATAATCTATTTCTTCTGACGTATGAAGTTTATGGTGCAAATTTATTTTATCATAAAACCTCGACATAGTGCTGCATACCTAGTAGATATGAAGTCGTCTCCGACATAAAACTTGCCTGTTACGTTAACCTACAGCTGCCTGCTTGTCTGAATGGAACCTTAATAAATATGTAGTGTTCAAGACTATCACATTTTCGTAATTTTTAACAATCGACTGCTTATGATTACATGCTTATTTCAGCTTTGATAGTCAGTGTTTGGGGGTAGATATTTAAATGGTGCAGGTACTTTTAGTATGATTATTTATTTAAAAATAAAATTGAAATCGAAAAATAGATAAATGTATAAGGCCGTTTCTCAAAGAAAAATGTGTTTTACTACGGGTAAGGAAATAGAGCGACAATAAAGCAAAAGCAATATCTCTGGAGGAATATTACGTAATGTCTCTCGCGTAATGTACCTTTGACAGAGAGGAAAATATTTCATTTAATGTCTCAATTTACTTGGAGCTTGTGCAACCAAAATATTAATAGTTATTTTGTTCTATTCATACTGGCACAGTAGGTATACCTACAGTGTACTACTACGGTATATATTGCAGGGTGTACTGTATCTATTATATTGACTAATAACTGCATCAATTCTATTCAAAAGATTATAATAAATAAATAGGTATCTATAATTAATGAAAATATGTAAGAAATTATTTCTCTGAAGCGCCTATAAAGTTGTGTAATATGGCGTGGACGTATGTTGTAATAATTAAATAGGTACCTTCTCAAGATATCACAGTTTAACGATATGGAACTATGTTTAAGAGTTGCCCTTTGAGATTCTGTTGTCGAAGTTCTAAGTACGGGTACTCTGGTTTATAACTATTTAAGCAGCTTTAGTTAAGCCACTTTATCTATAAGTACGATAACTATAGGTATGTAAGAAACATAAGTTTACTATACCTATAACTGCTGTGTGCATACGTTGTATCACAAACAAAACTTTCACCATGTCGTTTTGACGTTCACAGTTTAAATATAATTTTTCGCAGAAAAAAACGGTACGTAAGCAAACATTTAATATTTGTTATTACTTATTTTTTTTTAAATACCGTATGAAAATGATACTATCGAGTATTTTCATTTGTGTCTTCAAACACATCTAAAACTTTTAAACGTACATTATATGGTGAGGGCTGAGTATGAAAATTAATCTTCTCGTTGTGCGAGGACGCCCGCGCCGTAGCACCGTAGCTGCGGTGTACACCGTAGCTCTCGACAGTTACAAATAGCTCGAAACCGTTACCCCGGCTCCACACGTTGGCGCCAACGTTCGCGCCAACGCTACTCGCCCAACGTGTGGAGCTAGAAAATGGCGTTGGCGCCAACGTTGGCGCGAACGTTGGCGCCAACGTGTGGAGCCGGCCTTGATAACGGTTGGGAATGGGCTTGGCACATATATGTATGTATACTGTTTCTATTTTTCTGTTGGTAGAAATTATGATATTGACTATACGTCTTGTTTCCAGAGAACTGCAAGCTGGGATGTCAGCGCAGATGTGGATAAGGTATATTAATTTTTCCCAAATTTAACTGTAATATTTCAACAATCGACATAAAACATTCATAAGAGGATGTTGAACATATTAAAAATGAATATTCACGACCTGACAACAAAATATTCATGGGTTATTCGAGTCACTCGACGAACGAATGAACGATGGCAGATTAATTCATTACCGTCCGGATTCATGCGCTCTGAAATTAATATTATTTCAAATTAACAAGGTTTATGAATTTCAGCACCGCATCGTATTAGGGAGCTTATCGTTTTTATTACAGTAGACTCGCTAGAAATTCAGTGAATCGGCTTATAGCCATACAATTTGTTAATAACATGAGTTAAGCCCTGCGAATGATGGCTTCAACCCATCAATGACCTATTGCAGGCCACAGGACTGTCCTCGTAACTGAGAAGGCCTAGAGCAAGCATACTCCGTCAGGCTGTTCTAGTGCCGATTGGTGGCGGTGGTAAACTATAATATACTTATATAAATCAAATCTACAGCGTGTGAAATCTACATCCATCAAATCATTAGGAAGTTAAAAGATCGCTGCTGACGCACCAATAAAAAAATCACTTTTAGATACTTTGAAAAGAACAACAAAAAGATTTAAGAATACAATCAATTCAAACAAAATTAAGCCTCTCGTATTGTGTAAAGGTCCGGGCGCTTTTCTTTTCACTGAGACCCTTTTAGTCGGAAAAGCGTTTACTCGTATATTGTATATGCGTCGCTAGATAGGACATCTCGCCATTAAGTTGTGATAAATTGCCTTTGTGAATCCTTTTCATTGACTCAATTCACCTGAGAATCCTTTTTAGCCCGACGAAGACAAACTGGTGACGTCGGTGGCTATACCGGCGTTCGATTATAAATACAATGACGAGCATGATGATGACGCTATCCTCCTGGGAGTGGCCGGGACGGACGTGCCAATCGACAGCATAGCGAAACTGGCCCAGCCTCATCAGGTAAGGCTACATTTTACACTGGTACATAACTAACTTGCTTAATGCTTTTAATTGTTCCTTATAATCATTGTGGGCATATTATAGTTAGGTATAAGTACATAACAGTTTTGTATGTTGTTATAATTTTACAGTCATTTCGATGTTCTATCATGGAAAAGGAACGGCGAAAAACTTCTCAATACATCCTTTAAACTATGCATGTATGTAAATGGACATTCCAGATTATTTTTTAATTAGTAAATGTATTTGCTAACATTTATGAAAGCAACAGAACAAAGCATAATGTTAGATTATTCCCAGAAACATTATAATTAAATATTAGGTAGTTACTTATATGTAAAATCTTACATGAAAGTTAGTTCTCCACAATTTTTCCAAAGAGTCCTTTTATTAGCTACTATTTAAGATAATTAAATTAATCCAAAAATAAAATGAAAATTATCTTTATAAAACTTTTTTTAATATAAAAATTTTTCGACCCGTCTAATTCTTAATCTTCAATGCCTCTTTTGAGACAGTATTTAAATTGTATATTTTTTAGGTTAAATTTAATTAAGGCGAGAAACGTGGGTGTGGCAGTTCATTACGGGAGAACATTCCCTGAATTCACATAAACAGTGTAATGGTTTAATTTTGTGTTGACGTTTCAAAAGTTGTGATATAAAAGCAGCCAGCGTGAATTATATGAAAATGTAGAATAATTAGAAACGAGCTCTAATCATCATTTGAAAGTTATATTTCAATGTGATTTTGTTTTAATAAATAATTAGAGTATTAGAAAATAATGGGAGATAATACAGTTACTAACTAAGCTTTCCATGTATGAGCTATTTTCTAGTAACGGATATCCTTGAATTTAATCAACACTTATTACACAGCCTTGGTGGCTCTGCTGTTTTGTCATCAATTGGCATAAAAATATTTTTTGTTACACCGACATCTAGTGATCTAGGGTAATCAAGAGTACAACCTAATTACCCAACGTCATTCTTTCCTAGTCAGTCCTGAGTGGACGTAGAGAAGGTAGATAAGATTGTTAATAAACATTTAATTCTTATACAAATAGTAAGGGATTCAACCCCTTGTAAGTTTGTCAACTTTTCCTTTCAATTTTTCCTTTTCAAGAGATAAATTATAGCACAGTATTCTGTTATTTAGTATTGTTTTAGTACCTAAAATTATCTACTCAAATATTATAGTTTGCATTTAGTATTCATAGGTTCCAGGCTTCTCTCGCAGAGCTGCGACTTTCACGAATAACCTCGGCGACCTTTCAAAGAACATGAATAAATATCGCATGATTGTTTCATGTCGACTATCGGTGTAACGTTACGAGGTTACGACGTCATCATTATTTCTACAAATGCCTTTGAACTAAAGATCTTACAAGTTGAAAAAGGATATATTATTCTATACCTTACTTATATAATTATCCCCTCCTTCTTAGGTATATATTTTCTATTATTATGTTACAATATTCCAAGAAATATACTGGGTACATTTATTTGGTAATTGCAAAGGTCAGCTAGTAAGAATGTTCGATTATTTTTTGACAAGAACCATAATTTTATTTCTTGTCAACATTAGAGAACATACACATACAAGGTTTTCCTTGAATCATTATCCTTGGCAAAGAATAAAGGGAGACTAGCGACCCGCCCCGGCTTCGCACGGGTGCAATAACTATTTAATGGATGTTATTATACATATACACCTTCCTCTTGAATCACTCTATCTATTAAAAAAACCACATCAAAATTCGTTGCGTACTTTTAAAGATTTAAGGACACAAAGGGACAGAAAAAGCGACTTTTTTATACTATGTAGTGATATAGATTTTCCATAAAAAAAGCCGTTCACCTTTCAAGAAGATTGTCTGGCTATCTACCACATTCTTGGTTGAGATAACCACGAAATACGAAACGATTCGTCATGTTTTAGGTGGGAACTCGAGAGCCAGTACTTTCTTTGCTATTTTTCTTTCTAGACAGTGAACGCATCGCATGCCTTTGGTTACTGATGTCGATATGAACGACAATCCCCACATACCATCACTTTCGTCGACTATTTACACAAAAGAGGGAAATATATAGTAAACCCACTTTGATTTTTTTAAAGAAGGGTGAAGTGAAAGTATTATTCAGGTTAATCTCTTTTGAAAATCCCATTAATATTAAACGTGCTAATTATGTTTCAGCTCGGTGTCAACGGTTACTCGTTTATCGTGAGCAATAACGGTTATCTGCTGCTTCATCCCCTCTTAATTACAACGGTGAGTACTATATGTAGACCTGTATTGGAGCTTTTATCCGGTAACACAATCCCCGTACTAAATTATAACGATTATATGCTTGTGCACAGTAATTGGATGATAATGAAATGGAGGCGTTGAAACTGCACTTTAGTTAGTCTTTACTTATTTACTGCCGTGGTTATTGCAATGTGCGTGATTAACTGTAGGATGACCAAACTTTAGTGGATCGTCATCATGGTTTAAACCGTTCCTTTGCATTAAGGCCGCTCAGTCACATTCGCGTGAATATGCGAACCCACAAATGTAAGATTGATCTTCGCAAAAAATTACGCTAAGTTTTTGAAATATTCGTCCCTTCCAAGTTGTCAAAGCTGTGACAATTCGTGCAATATCCAAAGGTAAGAACATGTAGCAGAACTTGGGTTTAGTTAAAATCCGTCTTGTACCAAAACCCATTGCAATGAATTATCTTAAATAGTATCCTTGCCTTAACTCATTAGTGGTACCGGTCAGGCTATTACTAATTCCTCATACTAAATTATTGTATTTTGACAGCAAATGTACGAAATATATGATGTACAATGAAATTGTGATAATAATGTAAATCTTAGGAGCGATACAGGTTTATTCTACGCGCGTATAAAGGTACAAATAAACCTGACATGTGGGTTAGCATAGTTTAGGTAAGCTTTAGCGTTCGTAACGTCAGCATCTTTACGTTTCAGTTACGTTACGTTACGTTCCTATTATACGCCAGTTCTATTTTATACGTATTAAGAAATTCAATCAATATACCTTTATCAATAGGTATACCTTTTTCGTTACTGAGTGACTGACAGACATCGCACGACCGAAACTATTAAATGTAAGACGTTGAAACTTGGCCTGCATGTTCCTGGGCGAGTGTAGGGGAGCACTGAGAGTTTTTTTTGGAAAATTTCACCCGTAAACTTAAATATAATTAATAAGATAAACTTAAATAATAAATTTTACGCGGGCGAATTCGTAGGGGGAAAGCCAATGTGTTCAATCCAGTAATGAAGAAAAAATGAAGTTTAATGTTTAAATAAGTTTTTTCATAATGTAAGGTACTAACCGCCGCACTCAGAGTCGTTTAATGGTTACTTAACTCTTCCTTAGTATAGATTTAAAAAAGTTCACTCTCACAGTCAGTTAACGGAGCGTTAGTGTCCCTTAATGATCATTAAATTTAAGTAGAGTCGAACCCTTACCTAACTATGTAATGATTGATTTTGACATTTGCGTTTTGAGGTTATTGTGTTAATTTTATCAGTGAATTAATGAGAATCAGTTGCATTGTGTTTAAATATTCAAAAATGTCTGATATGAGTTACTTTAAGTTTGTGGAATATGCTAGAAGGTTTAGAGGAGTGGGACAGAGGAGGTATTTACGCGATTATTCAGACCCATTTACAAATAATAATTATTGCTTTTTACAAAAAATAACAAACTTCGACCTTGATAAGCAGAGATAACTCAAAAACTACTCGCCAGATGGCGCTCAATTCAACATGTAAGTGTAAAGTTCTCGTCACTACAAATTAATCAAGCCCAAACATTAGATAACTGCAGTAAATCGTTGAGGAGTTCCCTCGACTGTCTTTTGGCTTCATCAGATCGACTTCATGAAATGGTAGCGCTTAAATGTACTTATGATAACATGAACAAACACACTAGTCGTTCATACAATTTTCGAAAGTTCCCCTCAATTTCTCTGAGATGCCATCATCAGATCCTGGTGTCCTTATCAGCGGACCCTACTGCGCATATCTACTTTACAACAAAAAAAGAAATATCAAAATCAGCCCATAAACGACGAAAAAATCGCTGAACACGCATAAAAAAGCATATACAAGGTCTGTTCAAAAAATAACGCGACTTTTATGTTTATTCGAAAATTATTTATTTTTTCATCAATCTTTATTTTGTGTCCTTTAAAGTAATCCCCGTTAGATATTATACACTTGTGCCAACGTTTGTTTTACTCCTCGAAACACTTTAAAAAGTCGTTTTTTGTGATCTAGTTCAGCTCCTCCTGCGATGCCGTCTTTATCTCGTCAAAGGTAGCGTAGTGTCGTCTTTTTATGGGCCTTTTCAGTTTCGAGAACAAGAAAGAGTCACAAGGAGCCAATCTGGAAAATACGGTGGCTGTCGTATCATTAGAGTGGTTATTTTGGCTAAAAATCACGCACAAGTAACGATGTGTGAGTAGGCCCGTTATCGTGAATTCGTGATGCAAAAACCAATTTTTGTTCTTCCACAAAGCCGGGGCGGATTGCTTCGCGGTAATTGCGCATAACTTGCAGATAATATTCCTTACTAGAGAACCGCCCGCGCTTCGCTTCGGGACCCGTAGGTAACAGCCGCGTAGGTCCCACTCCCGTAGGAATTTAGGCTAAAAAGTAGCCTACTACTCGCTCTCTTCACTCCACCCTGTCTGAGGTGTGTGGAGCCCTCGGGACAGTTAGTTCCCATTTGGGGGTGTCTCTCGCGGCCCGTTAAAACGGGCCGGTTCTTGGGCTGGGCCCTAAGGCCCTTGGTTGTCCATCTGTGGTTAACCAATAGGTCAAGTCCGGTGTGTGGTGGCCTTTTTACAGGCCACAGAGTCTTAAACGGGATGGAGTTCATCTTCGCGCCGCCCAGGCGATCGAGGCCCTACCGGGTGAATCCCGCTGGTGGGAAGCCCAGCAGGAGCCCAGGAGGAGAAATGTATCTTTGGAATACACCAATCGCCTTCAGTTGTTGGGGGTAGAGATATCCTCGAACCTCAACTATGGGCGGTTCATTAAATCCAAAGTAAAAGCAGCCGCTAGAAAACTTGGTGTCCTAGCGAAGGTGCGGCGGTACTTCACACCGGAACAGCTTTTACTTTCGGCCGTGTGTGGAGTACTGCTGTCACATTTGGGCTGGTGCTGCTAAATGTTACCTATCTGCTTTGGATTCAATGGAGAGGCGTGCCAAGCGACTCATTGGTGACCTTAAATTGGTTGAAGCCAATCTCAAAAGTCTTGAGCATAGGCGCAAAGTTGCCAGCCTCTCGGTGTTCTACAGGATACATTTTGGAGAGTGTGCGCAGGAATTACATAACTTAATTCCCCCATCACCCTTCCACCATCGGACGACGCGACGTACGGCGGGTATGCATCCCTTTGTCGTCGACGTCCCTCCTGTGCGGACGTCACGTTTTGCGTCCTCATTTATTATACGCACGGCAAGGGACTGGAACAAATTGCCTGCGTCGGTGTTCCGTCCGATTATGATTTAAGTGTCTTCAAGAAAAGAGTGAATAGGCTTCTAAGTTAGTGCGATTTACCACCCATGACTACATTGCTGCTTTCCATCAGGTAGTAGGTGTAGTCAAGCATTAACTTATATAAAGTAAAAAAAAAAAAAAAAGGAGCCGATCAGCGCCGGGCGACGACTTACGAAGCCCCAGTATCAGTCAGTGCTAGGCCCGTCCTGCGCAACCAGCAAGTCGCGCGGGAAGTCCCAGCGGTCCGGTGGACGGGTGTGGAGCGGCGCCAGGTCCTGCAGATGCGGGAACCGCGACGCGTCGACACGCCCGAACATGTTGCGTGCCAATCTCTAGATGAAGTCGTCCAGGCTCTCGACTCGAAGGTCCCTCTGGTCCGCTGGCACTATCCTGTTGGCTGAGCAACTTGCGGACATCAGTCAACAGGATAGTGCCAGCGGGCGGGCGGTACACTGAATACAGCCGGAGCGGGGAGTTCTCGAGGCAGAGCTAAAGTAGCCTATTACATTTACCTATGACTTAAGTAAATTACATGTAGTATTTGATAGCGTAATTCAGAACTTGCAAATGAATTTTATTACCGCCATCTATTAACAACTCCGAAAATGAATATCTAGCAACTAACAAAACATCGATCTTCCCATGGGAATGGGATGTTTTTCCGCGATAAAAAGTAGCCTACGTCACTCTCCACCCTCCTAACTATCCCCACACACATAAACCTTACCATATAATAGCTTTGTTGCGACGTGAAAGCGTCACAAACAAACAAACAAACAAACAAACAAACAAACACACTTTCACATTTATAATATTAGTAAGGATTGACAGTTCTACCCTTTGACAAGAACTCATGATGCACCACGTACTGCAATCCATACTATTTTATTTATTTATTTATTTATTTATTTATTTATTTATTTAACGCTTTATTGCTTGTACACCAAAACAAAATACACATACAAAAGTACACGAAAGAAACACAAACAATGGGCGGCCTTATCGCTTTAAAGCGATTTCTTCCAGGCAACCCAAAAGAGGATCAGGACACCATTAAAAGTAAACAGGTATAGGCGTACATGATGTATATAAAAACGAAGTATAATCAAATAACAAACATACACACACACAATTGACACAGAAAATCAGAGGATCAAAAGACGAGTGAAGGAAAGGAAGGAAAAAAAGTAACAGAGGTAAGTTAGGAAAGAAAATAGTGATTCTTAAGGGATTTTTTAAAGGAAAATAGGTTGTCGGCTTTTCTTACAGCTTGACAGTTGTGGGAGCGCATTCCAAAGGCGAATGGCAGTCAGCGTGAAGAATTTATGATAGAAAGAGGAAGTGTGAGAAGGAGTGAGTAGAGTAAGAGTGTTTGAGGAGCGAAGTAAATGATTGTGGGATAAATAACGGAATTCAAAGTTATTACGAAGATACGAAGGAGCTGACGGATTAAACAGCACCGAGTACAGAGCAGAAAGAATATGAACATTCCGGCGAAGGCGGATAGGGAGCCACTTGAGTTTAGAACGAAATTCGGAAACATGATCATATTTTCTTCGTTTTCATTAATGCTTTCGTCTGTTCTTGACGTGCTCGGGCGTCCGACACGTTGTTCGTTATTCACATCTTCTTGGCCCTCTCAGAACATTTTGTATCACCGATATAAACGTTGCTTGAGTCCAAGGTAGCTTCTCCATAAGCTATAGTCAATATTCAAAATGCGTCCGCGCGTTTTATTTCGTTTTTAACACAAAATTTAATAAAGATTCTTTGATCCATTAAACAAGAAATGAAATACAAACAAACCTTGGAATTATTAAAATTTACTATTATGACATTGACATTTGACAATGACAACAAGTCTTATTGACAGCAGTAAGTGTTCCCATAGAAAAAAAAGTATAAATCGTTCTATTTTTGTTCAATTAAATAGCTATTTCCCATTGTATTTTAGTAGAAACTAACAGTAAAAGAACTAACTTTCAATCATATTCCAATTAATAATGAGTTTACAGTTTTATACATATTTTTTCGTTGTGAAATAAAAAATATTTTTAAGCGTGGCTACACCAATGCTTTATCGAATTGCAATCGATACGGATGCACCGCCCTACGGTTACTTAAATCTATCATTAGCAAATGAACCCTTAAATATTGTTTCTGGGATGAACTGATAATTAACAGATTTAATGGCAATTAGTTAAGTAATCATTAGGTCTAATTTAATGAACCTTTCTGAGTGCGGCAGTAAGTATTTATTATATTATTCAAATTGTATGTTATTCGTTCGCTTTTCAATTTAGATTCTTCAAGTTCAGTTGTAAAATGTTTGTTGGAAACATAATTTCAATATCCATTCCGTTGATATAATACTTAGGCACTTCTCACACAACGCTATTCATGAGATACGCGACTGCAACGCTACCCAAAATTAGTATGTATTTGACACTATGTACTGACAGGACGATGCGTCTTCTGTCAGTTAAAAGTGTCAAATACATACTAATATTGGGTAGCGTTGCAGTCGCGTATCTCATGAATAGCGTAATGTGAGAAGTGCCTTAATCTTCAACATTCCAAGAAGGGAAGGGGTTGTTTTCAAGAAAATGTCGATTTCATAAACATAGCCTTCTAAATCTGAATAAGTCTTTTAAGTTTCTTGTTACTTTTCTTAGAACAAACAAAATGTAATTAATTTAAGTAATTTTCTTAGAGTTTATTCATATTAAGTGGGTAATTGAAAGTAGGTATGCAAATTATTACCATAAAACGCATTTAAATTTAAAACTCCGGGAAGGTAAATGAGGGTTAAAATTATACAACATGAATATAATTATGTACAATAATGCTATCTGTAGGTATATATCCAACGAGGGTATACTAAATCCTAAGAACCCTTCGGAACCTTCGAAACCTGTACAACATTGATATTACAATACAATACAATACAAATACTCTTTATTGTTCACCAGTTTTAACAAAAAATAAGCTCGATATAATATCTAGAAAACAATCGGCGGTCTTATTGCTAAGCAGCAATTTCTTCCAGACAACCTAATGAGGGAAAAATTACAAAAGGACACAGATTTATGGTAGGGTGTACGAAAGTTAATAATTGATTATAAACAAATTTGTGACTATATTGAAACTATTATAATAATCATTTTAAGAGAGCGATCATAATGACAAGTAGTGATTTTTAACTTGGTTCTTGAAGGATTCTAAGGAAGGAGCACGTCTAATAGAGATAGGTAAGGAATTCCAAAGTTTTACAGCGGTGACAGAGAAGGAGTTATCGTAAAAATTGGAAGAGTGGATAGGTATACTTAGTGTCAAGTTTGATGAGGAACGAAGGGGGAGGTCATGTGTCGAACTAATGAAACAGAAACGCTCTTTTAAATAGGATGGACTAGATGGATTAAATAGGACGCAGTAGAGTGCAGAAAGAATGTGAGTATTCCGGCGAAGGCGAATTGGGAGCCACTTGAGCTTGTTACGGAACTCAGAGACATGGTCATATTTACGAAGGCCATAAATAAACCTTAAGCATAAATTTTGAAGACGCTCAAGCTTATTAAGCTGCTCCTCAGTGAGATCAAGATAACATATGTCAGCATAATCGAGAATGGGCAATAATAATGATTGTGCAAGCGCAATTTTCGTGGATATGGGTAAAAAATGGCTTAGTCTACGGAGTGACCCACTAGATGCATACATTTTACGACACACATCATTAATTTGAGGAGTCCAAGATAGTGTATTATCAAACAAAATGCCTAAATTTTTAACAGTACTGCTGTATGCTATTTGAACTCCGTCAAAAATAATGGGACTTAATTGTGGCACATCTAATTTGCTGATCAATCTTGAACTGCCTATTATTATGGCCTGAGATTGATATTAAAGTACTTGATCGAAGATGTAAAAGCACCATACAGAGCGATGTCTTATCTATCTATCTATTTGGTCATGATAACATTGAACTTATACTTAACTCTGTTCCGGTCGATATGGAATTCTATTCAATGACAACCACCACATATTCCAGTTTTCCGCCCTGTGATTGAATTTCATTGTAGATTGACAGCGAGAATTATAAATGCCTTAAGTATTTTTTTCTTACAAGTTAAATTGAACTGAGAGCACTGGTAATAAAGTTTTTACCAGGGGGTGGCAATTCCAGATACTCTAAGACTCAAGTATAACTATAGAGCTTCTTTGTGTTCAATTTAACACCAGAATTTTGATGTAGATAGCTTTGATTCATTTTGTAGCGACAGACAACACAAAGCGAATTATTTAGTAAAATTATTTATTAATTGAGCTTGCCTCGTGCATGATCGTAAATTATAATCTCATATCTTAATCTAAACAAATAATGTACGTACGCCCACGTTGTTTAGTCTTGGATAATAACAATATATTTGGCATATTCATCATAATATTACCTCATAAATCTTATTATTATAAAGTTCAGATAAAGATACGAAAGATCCTAGTATGTGTTTATAATTCTAGATTTCTTAGGTATTAAAAAAAGTTTTCTTGCGAAGTTAATTTTTATAACATAAAATAAAAACTTTATTAACATGACACGTTATTACATTCTAATAATACGCGAAAACAATATGGACTGAACATTTTCAGCTGAATCAATATTTATAGCACAACAAAGCTATCATCTAAGGCTAAGCTACCATCGCTCAGAAAATTAATAATAGGTAGGCAGTATATCGTCGGGGATAGTGCAATAGCGCGTAACTAACATTCGACAATTCCGCGTATCTGACCAAGGTAGCCAATGTTCAATTTCGCGGACATTCCGCGTAAGATCTCGATTGGCAGCCTTCCCGCTAACTTGACTTTCAATCGACTAACAGAAAACTAGAATTCGCCCAAAAACAATACTGCGTATCTACAGCCGGCAGTCGACGATACCGCGTATGTCATCAGGTGTAATTGAGAGCGTGTTTTGTGGTTTAGTTTTGTTGTAAAACTCAGTGTTTACGTTATAAATATTAATGACAACATAAAGAATGTATTAATTCAATATAAATTAAGTATTTTAAGTGAAATTTCATCTGTTAAGTATCATTTAAATAAATTTTACCTTTCTTCAATCGTTCTAACCTATTTGTTTTTTCAGAAATATCTAATATCACGAGGAGAGCGATAAACGAGCTAGACTAACCCGACATTACACGGAAGATATCCCGGACGTCAGCCTGTATGAGAATAGAGAGGCTTTCAAACAGTTAAAAAACAACAAAGCACCGGGAGATGACGGAATCACAAGCCAACTGCTAAGAGCTGGAGGAAAACCCCTCCTAGTGGCGCTCCAAAAGCTGTTCGATTCCTTCATCAATACTGGGACTACCCCGGAAGCGTGGAGCAGAAGTGTAGTGACGCTATTCTTTAAAAAGGGCGATAAGACTAGAACTACAGGCCCATTGCACTTCTGAGTCACGTTTATAGACTGTTTTCGAGAGTCCTCACAAATCGCATTGCACGCAGGCTTGACGACTTCCAGCCTCCCGAAAAAGCAGGATTCCGTAAAGGCTACAGTACCATAGACCACATACATACGCTACGGCAGATTATACAGAAGACCGAGGAGTATAATTTGCCGCTATGTGAAGCCTATGTGGACTTTGAGAAAGCCTTCGATTCTATCGAGACCTGGGCGGTACTAAATACTCTCCAGCGGTCGACGCGAATCGACTACCGGTATATCGAGGTGTTGAAGTATTTATACTTATCAGCCACCATGTCCGTCAGAGTACATGACACAGCAACGAACCCCATTCAGCTGCAGAGAGGTTTCAGACAAGGGGACGTTATATCCCCAAAACTGTTCACCACTGCGCTGGAAGACGTGTTCAAGCTAATGGAGTGAAAACGACGTGGCATTAATATCAATGACGAATACATCACACACCTGCGGTATGCCGACGATATAGTCATTTTGTCGAGATTTCGAGAAAGAAGTCACTCGTAGAATCCAACTAGGATGGGCTGCGTTCGGGAAATTACGTCACATCTTGTCGTCCAAAATACCTCAGTGCCTGAAGTCGAAGATGTTCGAGCAATGTGTGTTGCTAGGGATGACATACGGCTCCGAGACGTGGTGCTTTACGATTGGTCTAATCCACAAGCTCAAAGTCGCACATCGGGCTATGGAGAGAGCTATACTCGGTATTTCTCTACATGATCGAATCAGAAATGAGGCGATTCGTAGACGAACGCGGGTAACCGACATAGCTCAAAGAATTAGCCGGCTGAAGTGGCAATAGGCCGGCCATATAGCTCGAAGGACCGATAACCGTTGGGGAAGAAAGGTCCTCGAGTGGAGGCCCTGTCTCGGAAAAAGGAGCGTAGGACGCCCCCCGACCAGGTGGTCTGACAACCTGAAGAGGACAGCGGGCATCCGCTGGCTTCAGAAGGCGCAGGACCAGTAAGAATGGCTCAAATTAGGGGAGGCCTTTGTCCAGCAGTGGACGCTAAAAGGCTGATGGATAGATAGATGGATGGATGGAAGACAAGTGATGTTAATAATACAGTATTTTGAAGTTTATATTTAACTGAGATTGTGTGGACTTTTTGAAAAACTTATAATTTTAGGATACTTATTGTTTAATACACTTATTAAAATGCTGGTAAATCTAAAATTGATTGAGAAAAAAGTGATGTTGATGTTCAGTAACTTTAAATTTATATTTAAGGGATATTGAATAGAAAAATACTTTAATTAATAAATAAAACTTTTTTTGTAAGAACAGCGCCCATAAGCTGGTAAAGATCTGATTTTGTAAACCATATTTTGCCTTAATTATTAAATATTATTATTAAAATTAATTACCAGTTTGATTTCAAAACCGCGTAACTAGCTTTTAGGCTCCATTTTGACAATATTGTGGTTAAATCATATCCGCGTAAGTAGCGTGGCGCGTGTATTAATCATTATAATTGGTCATTTATAGTAAAAGTATATAGAAAACATCAATTACTATTATCTATGTAAGAATGAACCCATTTACACTTTATATAACAATATGAAAAAGTTTTAACTTGCCCGTGTAAAATTTGATCGAATGCAGATACGCGGTCTTTACATGTGCTAGTTACGCGCTATTGCACTATCCCCGACGATATGTAATACTGCGTCAATATAATCTCCTTTCCATTTCATGCCGGTCACTAATAGGATTAAGGGATTAATGTTAAAATTTAATGATTATATAGGATCCCTGCCCAGTACCTACATACCTATAGCGAATGGACGTGACGTTCTTTGAAATTTAAGGGGCAGATAAAAAATTCGTGCATGGCGGATATCCAAGATTTTTTTTATTTTTGACGTGACAACGTTACGTTTTATAAATCGATATACCCGGCTGCACGCACGAAAAACATGACGTCTATGCGTCGTTATCTGACGTCATGAGGCGTCCCATGAAGCGAGAGCGCGGAACGAGCGACAAAGAAGCACAATCGGCCTTTGTCAATGTAACTCTGACGTCTCTTTAGTTTTTATCGAAATTATTTATAACCAGCCAGGTTTGTTTTGACTTGTTTGTGGCACATTGACATGACATAATATGCACAGACTAGCTAAAGATTAATGTTTCGTTATACGGTATGCAACGACTAGTCTTTTTGGTAAAATATTTAATAAAGGTTTTTAACTGCAATATAACAGTAAATAAATTATAACTAAGTATTCAAAGATAGTTTAGGATGACTATTAGTGATTATGCTACCATTCCATCAGTATTTTCTTAAGACGTTGTCACGTTCAACTATCGTCAGTAAACCGACTTTACAGACAACCAATTTTTTAATAAAGTAGGTAACTAGTTTGTTCTATAGTTTCACCTGAAAGTAAGTGGAGATAAATTCCTGGGTAGAAATGAGCAATAACTTATAATAAGAGCCCATTCACTGTCGTCTTAAGGACGGTCATAATTTAATTAGACGGAAATACCGACGAAGCAAGCAATATTGAAGTCCCTTGTAGAAACTACATAAAATAAAAGACTATATTTTACTCCCAGCTTTGGTCGTGTTCAATTTACTTTGGATAACGCGAAGCGCTAGTCACCGCTTTTTTATTTAATATTGATTGGATATAAATATAATACCAAATGTACCCACAATCTTACTATGTACGGTCGGCCAAAGAATTGGTTTACCACTCTAAGGTTGAATGCCGTTTGCAGATTCATAGGTGATAAAGGTTAGTTTCGCTTGCAGATCGATCTGACAGCTTTTATTGCCATCTTTATCCGATTATAAATACGTGACATTTGTTTTGTTCTTAGTTTAACTTGATACAGCCATTGACGTCGGAAACTTGGT
This sequence comes from Hesperia comma, assembly GCA_905404135.1. NCBI lineage: Eukaryota > Metazoa > Arthropoda > Insecta > Lepidoptera > Hesperiidae > Hesperia > Hesperia comma. The sequence goes on along the minus strand of FR990014.1, from coordinate 17,649,676 downwards.
ATTTTAAGTAGGTATATTTTGTGAACCGCTTTAAGATTTTCACACAAAAACTGTGGGGGTTCCCCATACTTAGAACTGAAACTCTAAATTTTTTTTTCATCAAACCCATACGTGTGGAATATCTATGAATAGGTCGTCAAAAATGATACCTATTGAGGTTTCTAATATCATTTTATTCTGAACTGAATACTTTGCGCCAGAGGCACTCCCAAAGTGGTAAAATATGTGCCCCCCTTCCTCTAACTTCCAAAATAAGAGAATGATAAAACTAAAAAACATATATGATGTGCATTGCTATGTAAACTTCCACCGAAAATTGGTTTGAATGAGATCTAGTAAGTAGTTTTTTTAATACGTCATAAATCGTAAACCGCAATTTACCTTTAATTCAATCTTCTTACTCGAATATTTTTTTATATTATGTTACTTGCTGCTACGGAACCCTTCATGGGGAGTCCGACTCGCACTGAGCCAATTTTTATTACATTACTTGCATATTTATTTGACTAAATATCAAATGACAATTTTCTTTTTAAAAAGAATTATTCTGTCAACTGAAATAGTTCTTATGCTTTTGTTCAGAATATTTAAATCTTCTTTGCACAAATTCATGCATTATCCGTTTCTAATAAAGATTAAAATGTCTTGCACCTATAATGTGACCCAGTGGCGATTCCTGGTGTTTATAATTGGGGTGGCTCCAGCTTTTGTTATATAGGGTGTAGTGTTAAGTGCGCATAACCCGAAAACCATTTCTTCAGACGGACAATCTAACAAACTTGCAGTCTTTCATTAAGAAGCCTACTTTGAAATTGCAAATAATAATTGCTTTTTACAAAAAAAAAAATAACCGACTTCAATCTTGATAAGTAGAGATAACTCAAAAACTACTCGCCAGATGGCGCTCAATTCAACATGTAAGTGTAAAGTTCTCGTCGCTACAAATTAATCAAGCCCAAACACTAGATAACTGCAGTAAATCGTTGAGGAGTTCCCTCGACTGTTTTTCGGCTTCATCAGATCGACTCCATCTCCAGATCTTCATGAAATAGTAGCGCTTTAATGTACTTATGATAACATGAACAAACACACTAGTTGTCCATACAATTTTCAAAAGTTCCCCTCGATTTCCCTGAGATGCCATCATCAGATCCTGGTGTCCTTATCACGAGACCCCACTGCGCATATCTACTTTAGAATAAAAAAAGAATTATCAAAATCGGTCCATAAACGACGAAATAATCGCTGAACGTACATAAAAAAGCATATATACGGTCGAATTGAGAACCTCCTTCTTTTTTGAAGTCGGTTAAAAAGAAATTTCATACAATTTGACATTTTTATTTTTGTATGAAATAGCTAATGTTTTTTCGCGATTTTAGGGTTTGTCCCATAGTGAAAGTCCATTTTCCACTATCAACCGTTTTTCGGCAAACGATCTCGTCGTGAAAGGTCTTTCTAAAAGTTCTTGTATCACAGATTTTGTTGAATCACTCATAATTTCATGCCATTTCATTATAAACTAATTACCTACTAAATAAAAAGTAAATTAAATCAATAGAAAGATAGAAACCGTAATCACAAATCTACACTATCACGAAAAACATGCGAAAACTCGTTAGGTAATGCGCCATTCCCAGCGCCAGACCCGCGTTTCAAACTCAGTGATACGCTGATACCACAGTATAATTTTACTATGGTGATACTAAGCGATCGAAGAGGCGCGGGCGGCGCGGGCCAACGACTTTGTATGGACTAGGCATGCGCTGGCAAGAGCGCATCGCTCGCCTCGGCCGCGCTCGGCGCCGACCGAACGCGAAGACAATAGCCGCGAGTCGCGTTCGTGATAGAAGACCGCAGCACTCGTAAAATGTAATTATTGTACTTAGGTCTAAATAATTAGGTTGTAAATATATGATTTTTTACATTTTATTTAATGCTTAAAATTTATGGTATGGCGCCGCCATACGCGCCATCTTAGAGAAATCGCCACTGATGTGACCTATGATGTACGTATTCTTAACAATTAGGTTTACGTCATAGTTATGCGTCTCTTTCAGTGATATTTCCTATGAACTTTGATGTAACTTTTGATAACTAGGAAACTAAATGAAAACTGGTACACCACTTTCTTGGCCCACTGTACATACAATACGTCTGCGAAAACCTAACTCAAATCGCTTAATCCATATCCTACTAATATTATAAATGCGAAAGTTTGTAAGGATGTATGTGAGTGAGTGAGTGAGTGAGTGAGTGTGTGTGTGTGTGTTTGTTGCTCTTTCACGCAAAAACTACTGAACGGATTTTCATGAAAATTTATAGAGATTTTTGAAGGGACTGGTTTCCCAGGAGTTCCCAGTTTGGAGGGCGGATTTACTAGTTTAAGATAAGCGACAAGAATGCACAGACGAACTGGCTAACAATATTATTTTAATTATCATTATGGGTTCTTTTGCATTAATATATACCCCACAGTTCTTTTTTCAAAAACCTTCCACATACCATCCATTCAGCCCGCTATCACTGCTGTCACTGTAATACCTGTACTATTATGTATAACTAAAGAAACTTATGTGTCGTAGATAAACGGCGTGATGCAGGAGAACTATAACAGCGTGGACTTCGTGGAGGTAGAGCAGGTGGACGACGGCAAGGGGCCGCGCGAGCTGGGCGACCAGATCAAACAGCTGCGCGAGAGCCTCGTCATGGGCGACGACGGGAACATGACCAGCGTGGAAGTGCTCTACCATTACGATAATATGAGGTAACCAGTGTCAATGAGGGTAACCGTTTTTGTGCTCACCAGTTGGCGCCACTGCAGAGGGCGGTCATGCTGTCAAAGCCCGCCCATACATAAACAGTGACAAATGAAATTCAGACCATTCAGACAAGCGAAAAGTGACAGACAGACCTCCCTTCTCACTAGCGCCTCTAGCGGAAAATTCACACGCGGTTACCCTCATTGACCTGCAATTCCCATCAGTACACACACACACATACATTAATAGGTACACACACGCTCACGCACACAGATACATGATGATTTGTTAACCGACTTCAAAAAAGAAGGAGGTTCTCAATTCGACCGTATATTTATGCTTTTTTTATGTACGTTCAGCGATTTTTCGTCGTTTATGGGCCGATTTTGATAATTCTTTTTTTGTTGTAAAGTAGATATGCGCAGTGGGGTCCCCTGACAAGGACACCAGGATCTGATGATGGCATCTCAGAGAAATCAAGGGGAACTTTCGAAAATTGTATGTTATCATATGAACATTAAAGCGCTACCATTTCATAAAGGTCTGGAGTCGATCTGATGAAGCCGAAAGACAGTTGAGGGAACTCCTCAACGATTTACTGCAGTTATCTAGTGTTTGGGCTTGATTAATTTGTAGTGACGAGAACTTTACACTTCCATGTTGAATTGAGCGAAATTTGGCGAGTAGTTTTTGAGTTATCTCTGCTTATCAAGGTTGAAGTCGGTTATTTTTTTGTAAAAAGCAATTATTATATAACTATAGTAAAAAAGTGCACACACAGCTCACTTTGTCTACGAGGAACATAAAACAAATCAGTAACACGGACGCGACGACCTGAAAGTAAACAGTAACAGTAGATATCTGACCCGGTCGAGAATCGATCCCGGATCCGCTCGTTTTTTGGCAGGTTTAGTACCTAATATACGCGGGGTCATCATTCATCACAATAAAGATTGGGTTCGCCTCGAACACGAATACTTATGTGGGAACCTTCGTCCCACATTAACATTATGTATATGTAATTTATTATATATCACACACTCGCATATACACTTACATCTATCTATTATATTATGTTTATCATATACACCATACGCCCACACATACATACTACATACAACACATACTCCTCGAACCTGGAGCGCCGCGGAGTTTCCCACGCACTCGTCTCGCCGCCGAGACGAGCCGAGCCGAGTATAGCCGGCGCCAGCCGAAGCGTTTCACTGCTCTCTCCCCGCGTCCCTAGCGGGCCATTGCGCGCACGCAGATCATTCGCCCGGCTGACGGCTGGCGCCACCAGTCAGCATCGATACGTCCCCGCGCAAACCCGCGTCGCTCGATCGCTTGACTACCTAGCTCGTACCCAGTGCTTTCGCTGTGCTCTAACTGTTATTTCGTGTACCTATTGTTAAGACTATTGCTTGTGCTTATATTCTGTGCCTATCACTCTCTTCTCCTTCTTTTATTTGTGGGTATTTCTCGTGCTGTGTTAACTGTGTAGATGTACTTTTATTTCTTTGTGTTCTCGTGTAATAAACGATTAACTTACTGTCGTAGTTAACTTTATTGCTCGCGCGCTCCCGCTACACACCTCACGCACACAGACATTCTCGCACCCCATACTTATAAAATATTAAACATTACCACGTAATTCAGAGGAGAACGTGTTAGTGCCAGATTGATCGAGGGACGGAATATTTGATCGTACCTAGTTCATTAAGGCTAGAGATCAGTGCTATAGATGCTATATTATTACACGTAGGTACTTGTTAATTCTTTTCCAAAATCGACCATAAAACGACCTCAAACATTTATAACATAGCGACAAAACTACGTAGATAGTGTTAATGTGTAATTTTGACATGAAATGCTTATTTCGTTCATCATTTAAAATATAAGCTTAATTTTCGTATATTCGATGTTAGTAAGCAAATTCTTGCAGAAACTAAATTGATATACTTAATCTTCGCGACTAAACTTTAAATACCTAAACTTTGAACGCAGACGGATAGCTCGTGTCAAACACGACTATTTCTTCAACAAGCTGGTGGGCACTCCATTCTCGATGGGGATTTCCCTGCCCATGGGCTACGGCGACACCGAGCTCATGCTCAAAGACAATCCACTCGAGGCAAAACAGGGTCAAGACCTGACGGGGATCAACGTTACGAGCTACTTCAACTTCGCATACAGAGTGCACCCGGACTGGTAAGTGTTTAAACGTTATTAATTATCGATTTTCACTATTAATTATGTCTATTTAACAGACCAATTCGACTGTACTTTTTTAATCTCTTAACTCTCATATCATATCTCATAACTCTGTACTGGGTGATTCGATTTTGATAAACTCTTTGTTTATTCGAATTATTCTTGTCGTCTGGTTTCATATAAATCGATTGAGCGACATCTGATGGGTGGTTTTTGAGTTTTGTCTACTTATTGATTTTGTAGTCAGTTATTTTTTGTTAAAAGTTAGTAATTTGACCAGTTACAATTACAAGATACAATTAATTGTATGAGTAAGTTGTCAAAGACTGATTGATCTTTTATACTGAAATCAAATAGGTACATACCTATAACCAGAGACTTAGCATACACTGACGTATAACTGAAAGTATTACCCAATAATGTACACTGGATTCTTACATCGAGGTCGAACTTCAGTTTGATGTGGGGATTAAGTTTTCTAGATCGTTAAATCGGAATAGAGACTTAGCTACGCTATCTCCCGGACTTTCCTATACTGAGATAAGAAACAGATATAAGTAATAGATATGTAGGTATATTTCCTAAACTCTTGTACTAACTTTGAGTACGGAATACCTCATTTTCATGAGATTTGGTTTGACTCAATTTTAATGAAGTTTACTTTCCTATTGTATAATACGATTGTATGTGATGCCCGCTAATTGGCGCTCAAACAATAACAATGCATCTACGAAAATGTCTTTTCTATCCATTTCTATCATTGTATTATATTTTATCAATAAAGAATATACCTTCATTGCCTATCCTTAATATTATTTTTATTTAAGGGTGTATTGTAAGTATCATTATCTGGAAGGGCACGAGTCGGAGAACTCAGAGATTGAGATATTCAAATTTTTAGTCAACCTCTCAAGGAATAAAATCGACATTACAAAGAAACAATATTCCGAAGAAGCGGATAACGATGAAAAATTCAGCTATGAAAGTAAGTATTTGTATTAAAATTATTTACGCTTAGCTTATATCTTATAAATACTAATATTTTTTGACGTGATATTTAAAAAGATTTACGAATATTTTATTCATTCATCTGAAATCTGCTATTCTGTCACGTACACGTATTCACGTAGGCGTCGTCGTTCAGGCGGAACGTCGTGTGGTTGATTTCGCACGCTGTACGCGAAGTTTAATCCTTCATTTAATATGTCCCACTCCCTACTCATACTCATAAGTAAGTAGGTAATCCCTTATGTAAATCCGTACGAATAAATTTACGTATTCGAACATTTATTAGTAAGTATACTGGTACAGTTATCAAGCTGTTTACTTTGTCATTTATTGGGTATTTCCGATTTTATTAATGTCTCTTTTGATTTTCTTTAATTAGAAGCAAAATGTGTTATTCGAATTTCAATCAGATGTACTTCGTTTTAAATTTTTTAATGAATTTCTGATGATCCTTACCTCCGATGGTTCATTCAAGTTCGTCATATCCGTTCAATATCCGTCACAAGAAACGGCCGTTTAAAAGTCGTAACTAAACGTTCTAGTATTCGTAGTCTTTATATCAGTGTTGTTCTGCGGTATGTATATTTCATTTTCCCTTATAAATATAAAATCCCTTAATTCATCATCGCATCCATAACAGTCTCACTGCTAGACACAGGTCTCCTCTCAGAATGAGAACGTTACGGCCATAGTCCACAAGTGCCGATTGGCGGCCTTCACAATTTGAGTTTTGCAAATAGTCCGACATAAGAACAGAATTGCGCGCCTTGACATTCGAACCCGGACCCCCGAGTAAGAGGTAGGCTTTGGAGGTAAGAGGTCGAATTCTGCTATTAATAATTTCAACCTATCAGTAAGTTCAAACTAATATCTAATGTCCAATGGTCGGAAATCACCCAGGCCTAACTTTTAATTGGTTAGATATGGAATTCCTGACGCCGAGCAATGCAATTACCTCGTCGCAAACTACTTGGTTTTCATTTAAGTTGTTCTTGTAAGTCTTCATCTATCAAAGTACAATTCTAGTTTGATAAATTGGGAAAATTGTAACCCTTCTATCTTTTCTTTCTTTCTTGGGAAAATTGTAATTCTTGTTTTAATTGTTTGTTTATCGACGCGTCTTTGATAATTATATTACTGTATTTATAACTTATACAAATTGCTGAGCTTTGTACTGGGACGTAAAGAGCAATTAAGTCGTGTAGTTGAATATCATCCTATTTTTTAATAGTCTCTTCTTTAATTCGGAGGAGCCAACACAGTAAACGGGCGCCCTTATTTAAGTGTGGCGATACCGCACATACGTCACACGGTGACGTCACCGAAGCCTGAATCACGCTATCGAAGGATTGTCGATCGCCGGCATATATACAACGCCCTGAGAGCATTCACTTGGGGCCCGGCCGCCCCCCAGGCATGTCGTCTCGCCTGGCGGGAGATCTCCCTTCGCCACAGTGGTGACCTCCGACAAGAACACGTCGCTTCTGAGTACCGGTAGCGATTCAGGCCTCCCCTCCCATCCCCGACTCACCGCGGATAGAGGGAATCTTCGGGGCAAAACATCAACGGGTCACCAACGTCGAAGAGCACGCTGCAACATCGGATCGACCTCCGGTCTGAGCAGGGGGGTGATGTGGCGATACCGCACATACGTCACACGGTGACGTCACCGAAGCCTGAATCACACGCTATCGAAGGATTGTCGATCGCCGGCATATATACAACGCCCTGAGAGCATTCACTTGGGGCCCGGCCGCCCCCCAGGCATGTCGTCTCGCCTGGCGGGAGATCTCCCTTCGCCACATAAGTATTGACGTCGCGTGTCCAGTTCCTTTATATTACATTTTCGATTGTAAATGCAACTCAGTAGCAGGCAGGTTAAACTTTCAGCTTTCTCCAACTAAGGTGAGTTATTATTGCTTCATCGGTGGTTAAACAATGTGCACCACGTTAAAGGGGGGTTGAATGAGACTCCATGATAGATGGAATCTCCATACATCCCAAATACAATTTATATTCTAGTATGAACGATTTCAATAGAACTTTATATTTTAAACATGTTTTGTCTAGCAAAATAATTCATCATCTTAGTTAAATATCATCGACATATGAAAGGACATTTTTTTTAATTGGAAAGTCTTTAGAGAGGGTGTTTACTTTGTAATTTATAGAACACTGTGGAAACACAACAACAAAAGGTAAAGACGATTACTACTGCAACGAAGACCTGGTCAAGCAACTAGTGTTTGACGCGAAGTTATCAGCTCCGTACTTCAGGGAGTGGGAAGCAAGCCCTGCAGAGTGGGAGCTAGCGAAGAAATACAACGTCGATGTGAGATTCATTGCTACGTCCAGTGGTCTGACGAGGTGGCATTACATTTTTGATGATAGCAAGAATGAAAAAGTAAATCCCAGTGGGGTACGAGAAAAAGAATATGAGGGAAAGTAAGTAGTCCTTTAATCTCTGATCACGATGATCATCCTTTCATCATGATATTTCGATCATGATACTTTATTGAAGATACAAACAGTTTATCCAGGCATTTTAGCGTGTGCAATAAGCAAATCAAATAAAATATAATTAATTTTCACTTGCTTCGCTGAAATACAATTTAGACTCGAGACTGCATAGGTAAGAGCATAAAGGTTTTGGATTAAATAATTCGTTGTAATGATTTTACTCCGTCCAATTCGATATAGAATTCGTTTTAATGGTAACCCACACACATGCCAGCTTTCTCCCCCAGTAATTTTCATTGTAAATTTTGGACAAGAATTTAAAATGCCTTAAGTAAATTTTACTTTCAAGGTAAATTGAACTGTGGCTACACTTAATAAATTTGTATTCTCGGCGATTCAAGTATAAATACGGAGGTTCTGTCCATCTTTATATCATCTTCATAAAGTCTACTGCTGGACATAAAGCTTTCCACTTCAAATGAAACCAAGTTTTTTTTTATGGAATTAAGATAGCAAACGAGCATGCAGCACCACCTTCCGCTGCCGCCCATGACAACTGTGACCGACCTAGAAGTAGACTCAATGAGTCTCGTTCTAATTCGGTCACAGATGCGTTGCTACCCCTGAGGACTGAGATGGTCGCGTCTAAAAAAGTGTAACTGGCTCCACACCTTCCTATCTGGAACACAATTGTTCTTAAAACAATTATTACACGGTAGGAATGGTACTAAGTACCGTGGCGGGCGGTGGTACTTCCCCGGGTGAGGTCTAGGCCCTACCACCTATTAAACGTATTAAGATGTTTCATTTATGAAACCACGTGGTTGTATTCAAAATGGATCGTATTCTACTATTACCTTATTTACATAATTAAACTTAACATTTCTTGCATTTGAACGTAACAGAACAAAATTCACAATAATCATTTCCAGGGTATTTGGCGACTTTTACCACAACGCAATCGAAGAGACATGGTATAAAGCGGCTGTTCTTCAGCACATGATCAAAAAGGAGTCGTTGGTAATCTCTTCACCATTACACGTCTTGGATGACACCATAAAATCTCGACCACCCATTAATAACAGCGATGGAGATATCACCATGACGGCATCATATGCGATCTTCTACAAAGATGGAAAGTCTGAGACTCCTGCCGCTGTAGTGGGCTTTCAGTTCCAGTACTCCAACTTTCAAAACGTATTCTTCAATATTACGAACAAAAACAATGTAAGTTGTTTGAGAATTTTGGTGAATCATCTCGCATTGTATGTGCACGTTATTTTCTCTAACGTTCGTGAGCTTTTAAGATATTATCGTGATTAATTACTGTTATCATAATGGAGGAAAGTTATTTATAACGTTGCTGGATGATAAATGTTAATATTGTCGAAGATGACTTTCATATACATTTTGTAGGTAATAATAGATATTATATTGGACTTCGTACCTAATTTCACTAGGTTATTGTTATGATTATCGTTTCCAGTAGGTACCTACTAAATATTATGAAAATAATTCACTTCTCCTAAATCAATAAAAGTTAAGTCACACAACATCTTGTAGCATGTTGTAATTTCTAAACAATTTCATAATCTTATTGTTATGATGTTTTCAGGCATTAACCTGCGACAAAGATGGGAAATACAGCTGTTACGTCATCGATAGTTCTGGATACATCGTATTGGGGATGGATAAGTTGGATGTCGGTAGATTTTTCGGAGTTCGCTACCCGAACGTTCTTCAATCCTTTATCGATAAAAAGGTTTTTGACCATGTTGAGGTTTTTAACTACCAAGCGCTCTGTCCACTGTCGACGCTCAAGGAAAAAAGCAGCGCCTGGTCTCTAAGCACGGTATGTAGTTTTTTTACTTGAAAAATTAATGATGATCATCAGAAGAAGGCCAAATATAATCATAAATACCGATTACATCTGGATATCAGATACTGTTACATCTGGTGGATCGGAAATGGTCTGGGCGTATTATGCATGGCGCATTTGTGTACTTTCAAATGAATTAATATTCCATTGGATCCACCAGTTTTTTCCAATGGACTTGATTTTTTACACAGATGAATTCCTCGATTAAATTTACCGTAGTGATTTTAATGACTGTACTAATTAATTTGTACCAATAATTGTGCAAGCAACCATTAGAACTTGTTCACCAATTGCGACGACTTACGAACTTACCTATCCAATGTCACAGTCGAATACAGTATATAGTGTGCTTGAAGCAATGTTCATCAAACATTCCTACAACTACAGACTCCTGAGATATTATATAAACAAACTTCATGCCTCAATTAAATACCAATCCACCAAGCGACTTCAAACGGCAAAGTTTCTGATGAAGTTTAACGTTGGATTTATATGAATTTACGGTACGCGGTACACCTACACGTATAAATTATACAGGACATTACTTTGGCAGTAAACAATTAAACTAAGTATCTTAAATTTCGGCCTTCAAAGATTATTTTGGACGGGTTGGAAATTAAACAAGTTAGTTTGTTACTTACGATAATCCTCTTTATTTAAAGCTTGTCGCTGTCTTTGTGTAGCAGAAAGAAATTTGATACGTTAAGATATCCATACTAATATTATAAATGTGAAAGTGTGTTTGTTTGTTTGTTTGTGGCTCTTTCACGTCGCAACGTGGCTATTATATGATAATTATGGTTTATGTATGTGGAGATACTTCGGAGGGTGGAGAGTGCAGTAGGCTACTTTTTACCGCGATAAAACGTGGTTAGGAAAATTCATTTGCAACTTCTAAATTACGCATCAAATGCTACAGGTAATTTGCTGAAGTCATAGATACTAGGTAATACTCTCAATATTTCAATTTCAATATTTCATAGATACTTATACATATACTAATAAACTCAATATTGTATTTTGAATTCTCGCCAGATAATTTTTGTTTCGATTTTATATTCATATTGTAATGTAAAGGAATTAGAGTGATAAGACATACATAAGTACCTACGCTTTGATTTTGGTTTTGATTCACTTCGTGAATTGGTTTGGTTGACTGTTGTTGTTTTGCTTTAAAATATTAATAAGTTTTAAGGAAAAGTACTTTAGATATTTTATGAGAATTATTTATTAAGCTTCAATAGTTTTTAGTTAGTTGCACTCACTTATTTATCCACCAGAAAAATGTCATATTATGTTAAACAACTCATTGTTAATTCTCTTTGACCATGTGGGCGAAGCCACGGGCATGATCTAGTCATTATATAGTTGTGTTCATATATTATCTTCAACGCATTTTAATCGAATGAGACTGCTAGCGGAATGCTACGAGACCAATGAAGATATTTCTTCAAGATCTTTCGCGACGCGGGCCTTGACAGCTACATCAGATATGAATTAATTAGGAGTCTTATTTTATTTCAGCCTTTCAATATTGCAACGAACTTCATGCGATGGTTGTTTACTGAAGCGATTCTACTGATGTTCAGTTATGGTAATTCATACCGATACACGGAAGCTACACCCCTGGACATGGATGGTGAGATTCTTTAATTCTCTTGACATTTAGCTTATTAATAGGCGATAGTAAATAACAATTTATTTTCTTTAAAAGTTCTCAAGTTTGAGAAAGGAGAGCTTGAAGCATTTTAGATTTACTTATAATTTTGTTATGACGGCCCCACACGCTAGTTGCTAGTGGCCTTGTGATAGTTAACATTCTAATACGATTTTTTCTTGCTGCTAAAACCGAGAATGTCTTTCTTTCTGATCTCTTATATTTTTTGTTAACATCCTAACTCATCTAATAATTTGTTAACAGTGTCAGACTTCTCCGAAGACCAATATGATGAAACCACGACAATGTCTCCAGAACCCAAAAACGAAACGGTCGAAGCAAACGAACCCGACGAAGATGACGATATAACGTTCTCGTGCGACCACAGAATAGTTCTATACATATTGAACCAGTCGTTCTTCCTAGACGCTATGGGGGTTTCACCAGTTGTCGAGGAAGATCAAGTGAGGGAGTGTCATCCCCCATATTGGGCTACGTTAGTGACGAAGACAAATTTACTTTTGGTCGTAATTGAGAATGGTGATTGGGAGTTCGATAAAGATTGCAAACTAGCGCAGGATACCAAGCCGATGCCTACTGTCAACTCGACGACGAGTCGAGAACCGTGTCATAAGCTCGACCTGGGGCGACTACCACGGCGGCGACTGGAAGGTTGTTACACGTATCATGATGGGGTAAGAATTATTTTTCTTCCAATATACATATATCTATGCTGATTACTGATATACTATTTATAATCACTTACGCGATCTCACATTATCATATCATGGCATCGCTACTTGCAATTTTATTTAGGAAAAACAATGTTTCATATGTTTTCTCATTGCTTTAAAGTTTGAGGATCACTCTTAGCACAGCTTACTACTTTGATAACTATTTTGTTACTCTTTCTGCTATTTGCTTATTGTTTCTTTTACAACTTTGCCACATAAGTTAAATATTACTCACGGTGCTTTTGGCCCATCTGGTCAACATGACCTTGACTTGTTACGCTACCGCATGTTTAGATTTACCTACCTATTAAAAAGAATCACGTGACAACAAAATTAATTAACAAACACAGTTTAGTTAGTCACGAATATTTTCACAAAAGTTCATTGGTTCATTCAATTTCCAAACAGCCATGCATGGTAGGTCTATGAATGTTGGATTATACCAAGCATACTTGACGACTTATAACTAGACTTTCATACTAGGGTTGGCTCAGTGAGTCGCTAAACGACCACTGGTGACTGACAGACAAGTATGTCGATATGTCACGAACTGACGCTCACTCGACCCTCATAACATCTCATGCACACTTCAGTATGCTAATTCGTCTACAGAAATTTAATTTTGCTGAGTCGTAAATGGCGTATCCTAGGCTCATAAAAGTTATCGGTATTCCTTGCACGATTGGTATATTTGAACACAGCGTCCGAGAAGAGAATTTTCAATAACGTCTGTAGATAAATTGCGGTCTAAATTCTTAAAATACTTAATCGACTGGATAATACTGATTTATTCAGATTGATTTCCTTCATGCTACGATTTTTTTCTATTTGCATTTGCATTTACAATATTTATAATATCTTTAAGTTTAAAAACATATATTCTTCTATTATTGTCGTTGCATGACACTGATTAGGTAATTTGCCTCTCGCTGCCTGTAATTGGACTCTGCCGGAAAAGCAAGGAATCCCAATTTGCTCTGAGGTCATTGTTCACGCCTCCCGCTACAAAGGGAATCACTACAGATATGTATTTGTATTTATACGATTATTTTTTCATATTATGTTGTTCTTTTTGTTACAGGAAAGCAACATCACGGCGTGCGGAATGGGCAGTTTAATTCAAATTAACATTTCAACGTTATTCGTCGCAAACTTCTTGGTTTTGTTAGCTACAGTTTTGTTATAATAAAATGTATTGACAATTTGTATTTTTCTCACGTTCTGAATAAAATTATTTATTCTTGCAAACTTACTTTGTGCTACCTGGTGTTTGCCATTTCTGTCAGTTTATGTAGAAATATCGTGTCGATTTGCTAGATATCAGTAGCAGATGTTATTGTTAATGTCAGATATTAATGCGGCTGCCGATTAATTTATGGCATGGTAATAAAAAAAATGTAAGAATATTTTCTGCTACATTACTTAACTGAATGATACCTAGTATTACAGATTATCGAGGATTGTTTACTGAGCCGTTAGAAAGAGGCCATGGAATGGAAGCTACATACACTTTGTGACTTTTCCTCCCACCCAAGGATCGCAACTCAAAGATCTAAAGACTGAAAATTTTCGTGTTCCGGTCGCCTCTGTACATCAATGAATGAATGAATATTTTTTTTATTCAATGACATCAAAACCATTTGATGTGCTGATATTGATGAACACATTGAGTCTTTGACGGCTGGTTCAAGAAAGAGGGTACTTATGCTTTGGTTTCCTAGGAAAGCGGTGCCGTCATATAGCGGCCGTAATATTACGGACGCAAATAGACGTCGACATTGACGGTGATGACACGTGGAAAGTTCCACGGCCGTTTTAACACACCGTCAGTCATTTTTTTTATATATATATTTTTTTATTTTTTTTTGCTATGTAAAATGAAAATTAGATTATTATAAACTTTTTGTTAGTTGTATATACTTACTAACCTGTTTTATTTAATATTTCTCCAATTTCACGTCACCAATTCTGTTTAGTTGACTTTTTCTATAATCTTTACTTTTTATATTATATATTGCTTCGTGGTTACGAACGAAATCTATTAAAATTTCGTTGTCCTCGCTGCTCCAAGAGTTGGAACTCATTTTTTACGTTGTTCCGGAAAAAAAACACAAATACGTATTAAAAATAGCTTCGCCGCTATCAATAAAACGTTGACCAAACCATCGGACACCGACAAGACGGCCGTCATGCAAATGGCGGTACCGCTTTTTGACGTTACGGTGTCAGTTACCGCTCTCCAGGAAACCGCGCCATTTCGTTTACATAGACAACGTTCTAGTGACGTCATTCACCGCTGTATTACGGCCGCTATATGACGGCACCGCTTTCCTAAGAAACCAAAGCTTTAGCAGCTATAACGAATCTGCATGGAAAGATGAAATATCTAATATTAATGACCACAATAATATTTATTTTGATAAAATGTTACACGAAGCCCTGTCACCACATACAGACTTTTTCTGCTTGATACGAGACAACCTGGGTAATGGATTTTGGTCGGTATTCTGGCCGACCCTAATAAATAAGCCTCAATTCCCTCAGAGAATACTATCGTTTAATTAATGGCCGAAACGAAAATCCCCGTCTGTACCTACACAAATCAATAATAACATGTAATGTTTGCTTGGACAAATAAATTACACGATAAAAGTAACATATTTGGTAGCGATAATAAAAATAGTAATATTGTAGTACAAATCCACCTGCTATACTTATGCAAATAAACCTTATTTACATGATACACTAGCAATACAGATAACAGCGAACGTTCGGCTTACCCCCTGACCTACAAAATCGGATTGATACAAATCGATGGTCGTAGCACGTAGCCGAGTGGGAGCACAATAACTTACATCCATAGGTAGCAATGTTTACGTAAATATCATTCAAACAGGCAGTCATGACGCGCAGCTATTACAGTGCGCAAGTCCATAG
Source organism: Hesperia comma (assembly GCA_905404135.1). NCBI lineage: Eukaryota > Metazoa > Arthropoda > Insecta > Lepidoptera > Hesperiidae > Hesperia > Hesperia comma. The sequence continues at coordinate 17,634,028 of FR990014.1, read as the reverse complement.
CTGACCATTCGCGACTGCGCCTAACGAACCTTTGCTACACCTTTTCGCTATCAGTATCGGGAATTCATCCGAACAAACTTTAAAATCTTAGATAATACATAGTTTTTTTCACTTACAAAGACATAAATTCAATATAAATACTATTTGACAATGATATAATCGTTTGTATAAAAATATTAATCGAAATCAGTGCAGTGGGGCCAAATTAAATTAAGTGTTTCTGATGTGCAACCGTGTTGGTTCGTTCATATTATTGCTACTGCTCGTATTCTTGGACTCCAGAGACTGCTCGGCAAGTGCTCAACATGACTCGAGTAGTAAATTATCACTCAACACGTAAGTTCAATGACTTTTGTTTCTTATCATGGCGTCAAGCAAAAAAAAACTTGATGCCTTATTATAACATTGTGCAATTGTGTGTGACGACCCGGATGGCGCAATGGTTAACACGCCGGATCGCTGTTCCGAGGGTCCTGGATTCGATTCCCAGCGAGGCGGAAATTTGAATGATGAATTCGAATTGCCGTTCTCGGTCTGGGTGTGTGTCCATGTCTTGTGTGTTGTCCATGGCACCCACGACACAGGGAATCCTAGTGTGGGGCTATGAGTGTGAAGCGTTATTTATTTATTTATTATTTTTTAGCGTACAGTCGTGGGCGGTTAAACTTGGTACTGAACTGTACCACTTCGGTGAATTTATTACAAGGAAAAAAGAGGTTCAGGATGTAAGTATTGAATGATCATGTATTAATGACCCTTTTCAAAATAGCAATGCCTTGGAATAATGTTACATATTTTTAGAGTTTCAAATCTGCGCAAATTGAATCGAGGGATGGAGAGAAATTAGTACAGAGTATGGCAGATGATATTCGAGCAATGATGGAGCTTAAGATAAGTGCAGTGAAACGGATCGTTGAAGCTGCAGAAAACATGGCCTTCGATAAACAAAATGAACCGGTACCTGAAGATTTTCAATTTTATAATAGCAAAGAAATGGAGGAGCCCTACGATGAAGTTTCAATAACTACTACAGCTGAACCTGAATTTAATTCAGAAAACTGGATTGTACGGCCGCCTACGAAAAGTGCTCATTTGCAAATAAACCCGCATTTTTCAAATATACCAGTAAATACAAATTTCAGCAGTGTACATGTACCAACAAATGTCTATGCTTGGGGTATGTATTTTTTGATGGACTACTAAAATTTATTTATTCGAAACAGTAGTTAATTCCAAGTTATAACAATTTCAGCCCCAGAAGTAATTAAAGGAATTCATTGGTCTGAGGGTTTGGATACACACTTCATTAATAACTACCAAAGTGACCCTACACTTTCATGGCAGTATTTTGGAAGCTCAACTGGTTTCATGAGACATTATCCTGGTAAGAATCCCGGAGTCTATTTGTAGCAAAACATTTGTTGCAATCTCGAAATTGAATGTACTCGTAAGTACAAGCGTAATTTTAATTCTTTTTAGCTATGAAATGGAGGGCTGATCCTGTGGACATTTACGATGCTCGTACACGAGCCTGGTACATGGAAGCAGCTGCTAGTCCTAAAGACGTCGTTATTTTGGTGGATCGTAGTGGTTCTATGACGGGTCAGCGAAGAGATATTGCCAAGCATGTCGTTACTAATATATTAGATACACTTGGTAATAATGATTTTGTGAATGTAATGACTTTTGCTGATACTGTGGAAGAAGTAGTACCTTGTTTTGAAGACTCACTAGTACAAGTAAGTCAAATTTTACATTAAAAAAACTATTTTGCAATCATATTCAATTAAAAAAATAAAATTAATTTATATTTTAATCTTATCAGGCTACGTTGGGAAATCTACGAGAAATAAAATTAGCATTAGATAATTTCGAAACGATGGAGATAGCAAACTTTTCAGCAGCGTTAACAAGGGCTTTTGAACTTCTAGAAATTTATAGAAATAATAGCGGAGGCGCTAATTGTAATCAGGTAAATACTGTAAAATTAAATATGATTAATTAAAATTTAATTTTATCGGATATTCGTTTTACTCTCAGGATTATAACATACATTTGTTTTAGGCTATAATGCTGGTTACGGATGGCGTCCCATACAACTACAAAGAGTTGTTTGAGAAGTACAACTGGAACTATGACACCCCGGTGCGGGTGTTCACGTACCTGATAGGGCGAGAGGTAAAGGTAGTACCACTGCAGGTATTACTGTGTGTCGTAGTCATTGTGCGACCTGCATAATGCCTTCCTTTTGTACCCTAACCAGTACATCTTGAATGTGGTACTCTGTTCTTTCTTTCTATTTACGAATTTTTCTCTTCACTTTTAGCTACTTCTACTAATGTTACTGCTATTTCTGTTTCCCTTTTCCATTTTCATGATGCTTCTCGCTTTTAGTCGGTAGTATAGTCGTGTTTTTGTTGTGACTAGATGTGAAGTCGTGTGATTTTTTTTTAATTATCGATGCGCTAACCACCTTCGATACGGTTAAGACATTTCAAATTGAAGTGCACGTTTTGTTATGCATGATTTGTATTGTGTATGTGTTTGATATAATTATCTAATACGTTCTTTGTTCATTACTCATACTACTCATACTATGTTATTTAATTTCACGCATAGACTAGTCTAGTGCGAACAAAACTGTAAATTAAAGTAACTTTCCAAGTAACTAGACATTAGATTTTTATTTGTAGTATTGTAAAGATGCTTTAGAGTTTAGAGAGAACTAGAAGCTTAAGTGATTTTGCGGAGACCAGGTAATATCTGCTAAGCGAAATGCAGGTGGCGGATGTGAGGGAGGTGAAGTGGATGGCGTGTGCGAACCGGGGATTTTACGTGCACCTCAGCACGCTAGCGGAGGTGCGGGAGAGGGTGCTCGAGCACGTCAACGTGTTGGCACGCCCTCTGGTGCTGCAGCGTGAGAAACATCCTGTGGTTTGGACACCGGTTTACGCCAATATCACGGTAAAGATATAAAGATGGATTTCACAAATACGCCAGCTTAAATAAAACCAATTTGGTGAATAATCAGTTTCAAAATTGTTTTAGGATCCAAAAGTAGCGGACTACTTGTGGGAGCAACGAGAGAGAGCGGAACAAAAGGAACGCTTCATGAGCCAACGACGAGATAAAGTTCTTTTTAATTCGGAGAAAGAACAAGACCGTAGATGGAGAATAACACAAGTAGGTCTCTGAAGTTATGTTAGTTTTTGATTGTGTATAAGTCATTAATTCTTCACTCGTTTTCTAGATGAAACAAGGGCAGTACAGTGAATTGGGAAATTCACAGTATCAACTAATGACCTCAGTGTCCATGCCAGTTTACGATTTACGTCATAACGAGGTGGGTTCAGGTTTCTGCTGTATAACTAGTGAATTTTTTGCTTCACTTTTTATATATTTTTCAAGAAAGATAACAAGATTGAAATCTAATTGTTGGTTACCTATATATACCCAATTTATCTAATATTGACATAAGTAATTGATGCTATAATAATAGGTATTACGTTTCTACCTTTTTATAATCTTGTTACCTATTCTAAACTTAATAAAAGAAAAATCGATATAATATCTTCCAAATTTGAAATTTTGTATGCATGATCATAATAATCGTGTTTAATGTGAATTCTTTCCTTGCTAAGTATACATTGCAGATTGGTTTACGTTTACTAATTGGACGTAATCTTTGTTTCTTATTATTGCTATGATGTTATTGATATTAATGATTATATACTTTTCTTCTTGATGTCAAATATGTCTTCCTATCTTTAATTAATAATGCTCTGTTTTGTTTGACGGTTCCCCTCAGAACATCACAGAGAATGTACTGATAAACGAAGCTTACTGGGTATCAGTTACAAAAGAGGTATTACACACTTAGAAAGTTTTGATGATTTTAATTGTAAAGTTTTTGCAAGATACAAGAGAGTTTTTATGATTTAGTTTTTTGAATTTCAGTAACGGTACAATGTTATTTGGCCCCGTTAGCGATGCATCTGTCCTCGATAGATGTTGGCCGCCCGGTCGCAGTCGCTTGCGACTGACAATGTGTTGTTGACCCTTTTGGCTTATCGTAGTATAGTAGTTTTCTACTAGATTGTAGGCGTAGACCACTAGGGTGTTATGATCGACTTTTCTATCAATTATCAAGTTCATTATTTCTGTGCAAGAATTATGATATATATTATTACACACACTATCTAATCGATAAAACGTATTTTTGCCTGATTTAGAGATGTCTTCGTAGAGACATTTTAAAGATTGACTTGTTTTATGAGAAGTAAATGTACATAATATATTTTCATTAAAAGTATCGTTTCGCCCGACATATGACACGTATGGGGCTTTTGGTTATTTGCGTATCTATTGACTTTCAATTATATTTTTTTCTCAGAATGACAAAACTTTTAATATGCTATTGAATTTTAGTGTAAATAAAGTTTTCTCATTGATAGAGGAAACATGTCGATTTCTAGAGGAGGTTGTTACAATGCATTTATCTATATGTTATTAATTTTATTGCATTCGTACGTCCACAACCAATCGCAGTCTGTAGAGGAGAACGGCCAAAAGGAGGTAGGCCCACGCTCTCTTAGATTTGCGTACGACTGAGGACGGATGTGCGACGATGGAAGTCCGACGCCTAATCAATTATATTTTACCAACGGAAAGCAGTCTCATCTTCAAACATTCTTGAACAACCAGTTACTGCTGCTGCTGTTAATAAGTAAACATATCCTTTCTTCTGTGTTTGCAAACATGTGTACACTGTTATGGAATTATCACTATCACTCGATGAAACTGCTTTCACATATTATAAATCCAAATTTATTCTAAATTTAAACAAATATTTTAAACGAAAATTAAATAATTCGACCATTAATTTTTCTCTATACTTATGAACTATTTAACATTAACATTTTTTATATAATTAATTTATAAAATGTCAACAGATTCTTACTCGTACAAGGGATAATCTAAAAGGTTACCTACTCACCCATCTAGCAAGAAACAGTAGTGGGTCTAGATTGAGAAGTAGTGTTTTGATAACATGAATTGTGCAACTTATATTAAGTAGTTTTGCTAGAACCTGTAATAATGAGTACTGGAACAGATGTAGTTCATACGTATACTAATGTAACCTAGACTTCGCCTAACGGGGCGTAGATGCTAGACCGAGAACTTTGCTATGGCTAGAACTTAAAGTATACAGATTACAATATTAGGTAGAATACAATGATATTAATAGTTTGTTTTTGTATTGCGTGAAAGTTTTTCTCTAATACATTTTTTATACCACACTTACTGGGTATAGACGAACCCAAGTGTAGATAAATTTAACTATATTTTATATTAAGTATAAGGTAATTTTTCTATTTATTATTAAGTATTAATAAATTTAATTACATTTTATTTCATATTAAACATTGCTTGTAACTCAAAAAGTGCACAATATTTTCAGATGCGTATAGCTAAATTATTAGGCGTCGCTGGTACTGACGTACCCTTGTCTGAGATACAAGCGCTAATGACACCATACAAGGTGAGATTTATAATATTTATTTTACATAATTAACTAAATTGAAAAAAGAGGAGGTTCTATATTTTTAACATCCATTTCTGTCGATTTGATAAGGCTTCGATGTCATAAATTCGATCTAATGAACCTTCGATTTTAGAAGCGTTCGATGTCATGAACTTCGATGTAGTGGCATTCGATGTGGCGCATGGGATCCTCATATGATTTGTTAAAATTTAAAACTATTTTAAGAATAGCAGAACGTAAGCAGTATATTTTTGTGTACACCTAAATGAAAACAGTTTGTCATATTATTATCTTTCACTGAAGCTAATAATTCCGAATTACAGATCGGAGTGAACGGATACGCCTTCATAGTAACTAATAACGGGTACATTTTGATTCATCCGGATTTGAGACCTGTAGTACGTATACATTCATGTTTAAAAATACATTTTTAAAAGGAGTATTTATTGCTAGTTACTAAAGGAACAACGTTTTTCCAGTTTCAACAAATATTAAAACCCAGTTATAACAGCGTTGACATGATAGAAGTGGAACTATTCGACGACGATCGCAGCCCCAGAAACTTTAGCAAGGAATTGACTGCGGTAAGATTGTGCTAATATTATTTTGACACTAAGATTTTGCACTAAAGAAATTTATAATAATAAATAGTAAGGGCATATATTCGAATATTTTTAAAAACAATGTTTTCTTGCCATAACGAAGTTCGTCTACTAACTAGTAAGTAGTTGTTTAACTGAACAACAAACTTAAAGAAATTGGCTATAATATAAGTACCTACATACATATAAAATTGGAATAGATATTTTTGTTAAATGAATTACTTTGTACTTTTCAGTTTCGGCAGGAAATCATTGATCAGAGGACGGGAAACAAGGCAATGAATGTCAAGTATCATATGGATGATATGGTGAGAAGGCCTTACCTTGCATTATTTTTTTTCGATAATTCAACAAAAGAGTTATGCACAATTTGCACGTATTAGAATATGCGCACTTTTAAAACCGAAGCTCTGATGATTTCAAATAACAACTTCCTAATAAAGAAAACGTAATATGCAACTTCCGCTTCAAAAAATGTGAAAATTTGTATTGTTTTGTCTTCTATAACTTTATTCGATTATCCATCGTATATTATCCGTCAATACTTCCAATTTTACGTGAATAAATAAGAACTTACAAAGATATATAACAACTTTTATTGTGATTTTACTGTAGAGAAGAGCATCTCGTGCAAGGAGGCACTACTATTGGACGGGGATAGCAGACTCGCCATTTACACTCGTGATCACCATCCCTGAGAATTATGGGCGCCACCGCATCACGCCGCCTCCGACCGACGACATCCATAGGCTTTCTCTTACCTCCAAGAATATCTCCGCTAGACAGTATCTGTCCGATAAATGGAGCGTCCACCCTGATTGGTAAGTTTTCATATGCAATGTGTACCAATGTTACTTAAAAAAACTGTGAACTATCTAATTTTTATTACGTACCTACGGACTTGTACATATTTACTTGTCATCATTGCTATGTTACAAAATATAGTAATTACACTTAAATAAGTAATTTCACAAAATTATTGCTTATAGCTATCACTAAAGTTTTTTTTACTATTTACAAGGTATTAATTGAAGTGCCTTTATTAAAAATATTTAAAAGAGGTAGCGTCTACCAGCTATGGCCAAAGTGACAATGAGCACCTACACTCTCATATTAAAAACGGTTATTTGTACGTTGCAGGTTATACTGCCGTCACTATGAGCGCACGTTCTCATCGCCGGAAGAGGAGCTACTGTACTTCCTGGAGCGGGTGGCCAAGCCAGGCTGGCGGTGGCCGGCCAAGCCCCGCCCGCCCGAACACCACAAGAACAAGCAAGGACATGAGAAACACAATGGCGAGTATAAAGGTAACTACTTCGATGGAGACTATTCAAATTTTTATGTGACTTTGTCGTGTCTTAGTGGAACTAGAAAATGACTTGCTTCGAGAAACGTTATTCTTAAAAATTATCTAATACGCAACCACCTGGTCGTTGTTTGAATCACACATTTCTTTCCATTTCAATTTTTTTTTAACTAAGTATCTTATAGAAGTTATTTTTACTATGCAACAAGTATGCCCACTTTTTTAGGAAATCCAGAAAACAGAGAGCGAGGAAAAACTTCGAATACAATACCACGGAACGAATATTATTGTAAGTAAAGCTTAAACCTTTTAGGAGGCATATTTTTATTATTATTATGTTTAATAATTTAACCGTATAAAATTAAATCAGAAAGCGGCATCTAAAATATTTCTATTTAGCTAAAACCACCATTTGAATTAAACGCATGGACGACTCATCTTAAAAAATTGCTTATGGTAGCGTTCCTTCGACTACACTTAAAACTATACTTATTTATTATATTCCTTAATTATGTATAAATATTGTAATTTTGCAGGCGATCACGGCTTGATGCAGGCTCTGGTATACGACGCCAGGAACACAGCTTGGTTTAACAAAAGTATATCCGAATCTGCATCTGACGAAAAAGCGTAAGTACCAATTGCTAATTGTATATGTTTACTTTAACACTAGTTTACTCTAACACTATCACGTAGTTAAATGTAATGTAACCCAGAAAACCTTTACCTTAAATTCCCCGAATTGAAAACTGTTTCTCATCACTCTTGACGTACTTAGTAAAAAAACCAACGGTTAGGCACGAGTAACAGTCGATACATAGAAAACGTTTGTTAGTTATAATAATCATAATTATTTAAAACATACGTAATAATTTACTAATAGTTACTACTACTAGACTTATTAAATTTAATGTTTTGCACAAATTAAGTTACATACGCATTCAGATTTACGTCTAAGTATGTGGAATTTCCTTACCAAACTCATTAAATACAACCAGTAGTGGGTAAACACTGATGTGTAAAAGAATGCTAACGATTTAACGCAATGCCAAATCGGGTGATGTTTGCTTAATTACCCTTCAATAGTTAGGAACCACGTATTTCCATCGTGCGATGCTACGCCGTAGACGGTCTACGGAAGTGGCATCGATATTAATATCTATCTAATACTGCCTAAACATGTATGTAAATATATAACATCCCCATACTATTACAATACCAATATTCCTACCTATATATAACAATGTTATTTATTATGTTTTTACTGACTACAAGTTTAAAAATGTAACATATTAGATAAAGATGAAATACCTATATTACGCACATTACTCACTTTGCACATAAATTTATTTTAAAATCTGCCTGGATAGCCCATTGACAAAAGTGATTGGATTACTGCCGAGGTAAAGTATATCGTACGACAGAATTTTGCATGACTATATATTATTATGTAATACTTACTATAAATGAACACTACTTCAATACTACATATGTGTTGTGTCATCTTGGCGTTATGTATTGTGAAATGTAGGTAATGTGTAAAATGGAAGTTGGGTATGGATGGGGCCATAAACTTAATATTTAAAATTTAAATGTTTATACAATGAATGTAACCTTTGACGGTTATTAAAATAACAGCAATAATCTATACACCGAATTCGATCCCGCAACAATCCTTTAATTTTACCCGATAAATATAACGACGACCATATAGTTGGTAGGCACCCTGCCCGCGATGCAAGGGGTCTCGGGTTCGATTCCCGGCCGGAGCAAATATTTTTTGAAATACAATTGTTTTCCTTAAATAACGAAAATATCGAAAGGCAACCGTAATATATTTTAACTTCTACGATGACGTCACGAAAGATTTTTTAGACGGGTCAGTTTAAGGCTACTCACCGCGGCGGCCGTAGCAGATACTTATCGCCCATAATATTTGAAGAGGCCTTTATTTTGTAACGTGAGGCGTAAGGCTTTTATTATAACAAGTCGTGTTCGTATCCTTCGTATCGGAGGAAGGCACCAACCATATCCATACTGTCAAACACAATATTAAAATATTGTGGTCAAGGCTACATATTTTGTTGTTAATTATAAATATGGTTTTCATAATAGTATTTTAGCTCCACAATAAGTTGTATTTAAATTTCTAAAACCATATTTATATGAATAATATTTTATATTCCTAGAAATGCAGCAATGGAGTAAGTGTGTGTCTTCCATTAATTAATTTATTGTTAGTAAAATAATGGTATTAGGTATGTGCAGCCAAGGATTAAAGTAAGTGGTTTTATGAAAATGGTTCTTGTTTATCTGTCGTAAGAAAAATATGAGTTTAAGAATACTCAAAAAAGCCCAATTAATGGAACTTAATTTTCTCATATAACCACCAGAATATAATTATTTTGAACGGTAGGTATTGAGTTGGACATTAAAGGAATTTATTTGAAATACATTTATCCGTATATTTCAATATATTACTTACTTTTCGAATCGCGAGTATAACCTAGTTTTTGAATTTATATCGAATAAGTATAAAACGAATGCTGTTTTGGAAAAAAATAAGCACTGTTAGTAGTTTTTACCTTATAAACGAAAGGTATCAAGAACCAGAATACGTTATCAAGACATTTACGTACCTAACAAATAAATGTTTGTTATATGTAGAATTTAGATCCTTTGTGGTCTTTTTATGTCTTTCCCGGCCACTCAGAGGCAAAAGCTTTATCGGCGCCTCTATACGCCCCTTTACAACGTCGCCCAAGAAACGTGCCTCGTTCGCCTTAGAGACAACCATAATTCATGAATCATCTGTAAAAGAGCATCGGATTTAACTACATACACCTTAAGTTAAGATAAAATATAGATTATATGTTAGACACCAGATAATTGTGCGAGTTAAGTTTGTAACTCCATATTTTCGTTATAGGGCGGAATTCATACAACGTTTCGGGTACATCGTGGCTTTCCTCGCCACGCACAGCGGCCTGACCCGCTGGCAGACTCACCCTCCGAGGGAACATGATAGCGATAAGTATGGGATCACACTTCTTTTTTATTAATTATAAGTAGATATATTGTTCAAAATTATCATTATCCTCATATAATCAAATAATTAATTACCGTTATAGATTAATTATTTGAAATTTTGTCGATAGTTACAAATGTTGAAAAATATTTAAGTTCTAATGAGAATGATATTATGCGCTTCACTAGGCTCGTCTTGTCTGGAGGACGACCGTGCCCCCAGATACCAAACAGATATAATACATTTTCCCCTCCAATAATTTACTTAATAACCTGTATTAACAATATCATAATTTACCAGCAAGCCAGAATTCGGCCAGCAATACCCGCGGGCGATCGACGAGGTGTGGTACCGGCGGGCGGTGGAACATCACTACGTGGACCCCCTGGGCTACGTGTACAACGTGGACATAAACACGGACAAGGTGCCGCTGAACGTGAGCGCGGCCGTGGTCACGGCGGCCCACGCCGTGGTGCACGGCGACGGACACAGGAAGGCCCCCGCTGCGGTTGTGGGCTTCCAGTTCAAACATGAACGGCTGCGCGAATGGTTTGAGAATATTACGTGCACGGTGAGTGGCGTTTAAGACTTTTTAATAAGTATAACGTCGTTATAAAGTCGTTATAGGCTCCCGTGAGGGTTCGAGAGTATCCATGGGTCGTTGTTTCGAGAAGATAGCTACATTATATTCTTTGTAGTTTGTTACTATGTTTACAGTAGGGAGAGTTTTAAAAAACACCTCTTGAGTTTCAAATGTGAAGTGAGAGATAAAATTAATTCCCAATATTAAAATTTATCTCATCATTTATATATTTAAAATCAGGCAAATATAAAATTACTTTTTATTACCGGGTATCCTCGGAATACTTCGTTATACTTATACTTCCGTTATAGTTAAGGTTATACTTATATAAGTAATATAGTTATACTTCCGAGGATGGTAAGTTTACCATTCTCATGACGAGAAAATTTACACTATTTGTTTCCAATAGTCGCTTGGGATATTAGGTGTTATTCATTTAACATATTAAAATTGCTGTTCAATTTAGACATTTTATCGTAAATTGTTGTTAAATAGTAATAGCATAATGTCATGCTTTATAATGGTTTTTCAGTGTGAGCACAACAAGGAGTGCGACGTGGAAGACTGGGATTGCTATTTGGTAGATAACAACGGTTGGATAATTGTCAGCAAGGATGCTGACCAAACTGGACAATTCTTTGGCAAGGTACCTACCAAACCTACGCTTTTTTGTTACGGATATCTTAGGAATGTTTTACTAGAAATTTATACATCAAGAACATATTTATACAAAAATATTCATAGTATTTGTTTACTGTTCGTAGCATAGTTTATAGTACTCGTAAGGTAGTGCAATTTTGGGCGTTTGGATGACGTCGATTATGGGTGGATTCGGCGTCCTAGTGTGGGGGTCCGGGTTTGAATCCTAGGGCACGCACGTAGTTCTGACTTTTCGGAGCTTTAACGATAAAGGAAAATCTCGTACGGCAACCTGCATGCCGGAGAGTTCGTAAAACTCAAAGGTGTATGAAGTCAGCCAACGTGGCCAGCGTGGTGGATTATGGCCTTAACGTTCTCATTTTGAGAAGATACCCATCCCCAGCAGTGGAACAGTAACGGGTTGTAATGACATTGAGATGACACCGATATCTGTGATGGAGCCATATTATTTTATAAACGGGCAGTGATGGCATAACTATAAATTCATAGGATAATGTAGATTTTCGAGGACATCCATGTTCCTACAAAGTTGGGTGACGGTTTGGTATTTCCGACAGATTCGTCCAGATATAATGTCGAAGCTAATCGAGGAGGATGTGTACAAGCCGATCCACGTGGTAGACTATCAGGCAGTGTGCTTCCGAGAGAAGAAGACAACAAATCCAGCCACAATGTTGATAACTGTACGTATTCTAATAAAGGTTTACTTACTTGTACTTGTACTGTAGTCCTTAATGACTATCTTAGCTCTAATCAGTGACAATTACCTAACTCTACTTTGATTTTTTTTTTTACTTTTGACACATATTCCTCGCCAATTTTTCAGCCTTTGGAGAACCTCCGTCTTGTCATGGCATGGTTTATAGCGACAACGTTTTGGGTCTACAATTCCATTACACTGGGGCTGGCTCAGCATTCGAGTGACACGTACGACGAAGGTAATCGTGTTTATTTTATAAATGCCACGACCATTTTGTCATGTATATCTCTCGTGTTCTATTACTCTGTCTTACTCTGTGTCTAATACCTTGATGTGATAATAAGTGTTAGGAACGTGCGAAATCGATGTTGCTCTATGCGTTGTCAGCATGGTCTGTACAATTTGCATGACAACGAGCACCACAGACAATATAATTATGTATTGTTTATGATACTGTGAAATGCTAAAGGTGTTGTGCTGATCTTTTTGCATGTGATACCTCAAGGAATCTAGGGTCTTCCAAATGTTGAGAAGGATCTTTATGTATAATACCTATAAATGTAATAATTATAATATGACCATAAGTTTAAAAACTTCCTGAAAATGGTTGCTTTATTTATATAACACGTTTCTTGCTCTACTCTAAGCTTTTTATGGACATCATACATGAATAAAGTAGATGAAAACTTACTCAACGTTATTAATTTAGGTAGATGCAACCGATCTAGTGGAACCTTTGATACAATGGTAGGTTAACTAATATGTATATAATATAATAATCCATCGTTGAATTAAATATCTAGACTGAGCGTCGCCCTGCAATGAAAACAAAAAAAAACAAGGCAACATTATCAAGCATGTGTGCGTGCAGGCGATGTTTTTCACGTTCGTCTATTGCCTATGTGTGCGTAATGATATAAAAATTGTGGCCAACAGTTGGCCACAATTGTTTGACACATTTCGCGGATTCCATGTTCCATCTAGACATTTAAAACATCAAAGATATAACCTAACAAAACATGAAGGAATAATGAAAAATAGTAATAGAAGAGTTTTACTCTTCGTCAGTGATAAAATATTTTTTTTCGATTAATTTACTGCACAAAGCAATCTCAGATCTCATAAGTCAGAAGACGTTTAACAACACCATAAATTTGCGAAACGAAATATAGTTAATCTTACCATGTATGATGGCCTACAATACTAAGCTTAACGCTGTTTAAAAAGCAATAAATTAAAATACAACTATCTTTATTCTAGCTGTAGCTTCGGCTATTTTTTTTTAATATACTTTGACCTACCTAATGAACAAATAATAAAAATTGTAAGGGACCTATTTGACGAAACTAATTTTGTTGTCTTAAACTTTCAAATATTTTTAAAATTATCTACTTGTAATGCATGAATGCTCCAAGACTTACATTATCTAAATTGGAATTAGATGAATCAAAATTTCTATGGAGTCAACGATTGGACGTAGATAAAATGTTCTATGGTAGTAGTAACGACTCCATCTTGTTTTCAGAGTATGTAACACCAACCGGTGAGTTGATACACTGAGCACAGTAGCCGTGTCGTCTCTTGGAACGTTCCACTCTGTGCCAATTTTTTCACTACTTTGATTCCGTAGTTTCTAATTTTATTGAGGAATGTGCATGGCATAATCCTGAAATTCATGGAGAGGACGTTTCTTATTTCATCATGTTTTGTTTATGCCTATATTCTGCAAGGTTTACCTACGAGATTTGCTTTCGGCAGATTGTGTGAGGGTGTGGTTAAAATTATTATAATCTGCATGATTTCATCTTGTGTTCTGATTGCATTCTTGCCTATGCGTTATTGGTGGTGCTTCTGCCAGTCTAAATCATAGTTTGTAATAAAATTATTTATACTTCTTAAGGGACGTCGAATAAAAGCGGTTGGTACTTACATATTATCAAAAATTACATTTTTGTCATCTTTTGTATGATGCCTCTGCTGTTTATACATATTTATTTATTGAAAATCATCACAGCATGGTTGTCGTTGTGCCTTTACTATACATGTGACTAAAATTATGAAATTCACAATCAACAAAAAACGTTTTGTAAATATGTAAAAAAATCATACCTATGCTCATAATTACTTATAATGTCTTTATTTTTATATTTTCGTCTTTGCCTTTCAATTACCATAATCCCATCTGTATTATAATATAATTAGTTCTCCCAGCATCATGCATCTAATCAAACATTAGGAAGAAAAAAAGTCCCGACATCATGTAGCATGACGTAACTATTCATTACTAACATCTAATCTAATAATGTTGCTCAGTAGCTTACCAGAACTATGAGAACGACGAGGAAACCGACGACCCGACAATGTCGAAGCCGCATACGACGCGAATACTCGAACGGGATTTCGAGAAGCTCGTCCTCATTAACCGCACCCGACCGACGCCTTGCGACAGAGAGATGTACCTCTACCAGATAGACTATAAAAACTTGGACGAGAAGCTAAATCGACAGCTAAAAGCCTGCGAGCGGCCATTCTACGTACAACTGGTGAACTACACGAATATGCTACTGGTGGTAGTGAACGGCCTGTGTCGCGCTCCCGACGTGCCAATAATACCCGTAGAAGCGACTGAGGTGAATTATAACGAATCGTTGCCGTGCTTGAAGCACATGCATCCCTTGTATCGGAAGCAACCGACTTCCTGTATTCGGAATCATACTGAGGTGAGCTGATTTTAAGTAGATACTCGTGTTCTCTCTCTGCTCTGTTCTATTATTTGTAGTGTTAGGTATATGTCATGGGATTTCAGGTTGCGGATCTCTATTAAAGCTGAGCTGTTACGTTGTAAAATTTTACGGCTGCTAGTAATGGAAATCGACTCCTATCGTTCCCTTCCTAATGATTTTCTTGATTTACTAAGGCGTCGATGATGTATTTTGCCCCATTTATTTTATTTTATCGTACACCATAATAAAAAACGAATGCTTCTTTATGACATTTTACTAAACGGCAACGACATTCATTTCAATAATGTCAGTGTAGATAGGTAGATACTATGAATACTACCAAATAATGTTATGAAAGTCCTAACTCGCGAATTTCCAAACCTGGGATAGTATTATATTCCTAAAAAGTAATGTATATTTTTGTATTTTTTCAGGAAAGCAATATCGACATGTGCGGACGAGGCAGCCTCCCACCCACCAATCTTTGGATAGCCTTTGGATTAATATCCGTAATTCGTTATATTACACTTTAAACGCTATAGATTTATGTGGAATTCATTAGAAAAATCTTTATCCAAATATGATGAATTATTTATAAGAGAATGAGATTATATAGATGTTAGTCAAAGCCAATAGAGTTTAAGTGCAATATTAAATATTGTTTTCAAGTACCTACATATTAACGTAATTATTACATGTCAGTTCCACATATCATTATATTCTATTGTTTTTAAAATATTCCTAATAAGATTTATTATTGATATATAAATACCTGCTCATTATTTAGAACAGTCCACTATTTGTGATTTAAGTGTATTTTAAATTATAATAAAATTCGTTTTAATTTTTATAAGTTATTTACAATCCTTTTATGTAAGCTATTTACAGATTCCCTTTTTAAAAGTTTGCTTTAAATCATGTTATGTGTACAATTAAAATGTGTTCAAACTTAATTACTTAGTATCATTAACATCTTTTAAGAATTTCTGTGATTTTTCTTCTTTGTTGGTGATTTATGAATTCTTTGATGATTAGGATGAGAGCTATAATGATAGCATGTTGTATTTTTAATCTATGCCATTTAAAATGTGATCTCAATGTTTTCCTTTTCATGTTAGTTTAATCGGTAAAAATAAAATATTTATTGTACTAAATAGTTTTATTTTTTCAAACAAATAAATACACAACTTCAATGAAGTATATTTCATACTCTTAATTTACTTCTAATTCATTAATTTACATCAGCTTTACTTCTATTCACAAAATCATTGATTTCAGCCATAAGTACCTGATATCGGTGGTGTCGTAGTAGAGACTCTTGCAGCTGCTCTAAAGCCTCTCCCCCCTCCATGAAAACCTTAAGGCTGTTAACCGTGCAGGCTCCTTCACGGTGTTCGGTCACTCGATCTTGAGGATAATTATAAGTCCTTATTTTCTCGTTCCTATTGCTTGACCCGGTCTGAAAAAACCATCACAACGGACTGATTAGTAATTTTTTTTTCTAAATAAATAAACATTTACTGCAATTTATTTCTATGGTATTGTTTATTTGTAGCGTCACAATTTACTATAGAGTTGATAAGGTTAGTTTACAAATTACATTTATTAGTTAATTTGTTTGTACAAAACAATGACAAATATGAAACCTTAATAGTAGTGACCCTGCCTCATGTTTAGCTATACCAGGTATCGAAGTAATGATAAATGTTTATTGTTGGTTTGGGAGTGTTAATATTTTGTTTCTGTAGTCCATATCACCTGTGACAGGGAATCTTAATGCAAGGATGAGTGTGTATGCTTTTTTATTTAAGTAGTTTCGTAGCAATAATATGAACTATAATATGACTTCAGTATCAAAGGTTGTTTGTGTATTAGAAATTATAATTACTAGCTTTTGTGACTGAAAACATTATTTAGAATTTTACAAACTTAAAAATCTTGACGATGACAACTTAGTACATGATTACAAAAAAATAAAATTACCTGTGCTTTCCGTTCGCTATTAATTTTAGAAGATTGCTCTTCTCGTTGTTTTTGTAGAAGCAGAGTCCTCAATTTCTGTAAAGCTATTTCTTTATTCTTGATCTGTGATCTTCCTTCCTGACATTCTACTACAGTGCCAGTTGGTATGTGGGTGATGCGGACGGCACTGTCTGTGGTGTTTACGTGCTGGCCCCCAGCACCACTTGCTCTCTTAGTCTCTATACTGATGTCTCGCTCAGGAATATCTAACTCTATCTCGGTAGGCTGTGGTAACACAGCAACTGACACGGTGCTAGTGTGGATGCGGCCACCTTTCTCAGTGGTGGGAATCCTTTGTACTCGGTGCACCCCAGCTTCCATCCTCATCAACTCGGGGACACCCAATCCCTTCACTAACATTGAAGCCTTTCTTACGCCCCCAATATCACTCAATTCTACAGATGCTATGTCAACCTCCCATTCTTTGAACTTTGCGTAAGACTCGTAAAGCTGGAAAAGTTCACGAGCAAACAACATAGCTTCTTGGCCTCCCGCACCTGCAGCTACTTCGAGTAACACTCCTCCCTGGGTTAAATATGGCTCCAATAATATTGATTGTAAATCATTGTCTATTTCCTTTATGTGTTTCAAATACATTTCGGCTTCTTCTTTAATCATTTTCTTCATCTCCTTGTCTTCTCCATCCCTCTTATTCAACTCTTTTAGGGATTCAATGCTCTCATAAAGAGAAATCCTCTGCTCCAACACATGTACGATTGGCTTTATCTCGTGGAGGCGCCTCGTTTCGTCTAAGCTCCGACGGCCTTTGCCATTAAGTTTATCATGTTCAAGCATAAGACATTTCAGATAGGTCTGCACAACTGGGTCTGATAAATTTATGCTTTTCTGAGAATAGCACCTTCGGAGTGTATGATTATC
Organism: Hesperia comma; assembly: GCA_905404135.1. NCBI lineage: Eukaryota > Metazoa > Arthropoda > Insecta > Lepidoptera > Hesperiidae > Hesperia > Hesperia comma. Next base: position 17,615,980 of record FR990014.1, on the reverse strand, counting down.
TATTTTGAATAGAGATCTTAGCAGGGATAATCTTGAAAACGACATAATTAAATATAATAACTAGGCGACCGACGTACACCGAAAATTTATTCAAAGTTATTATTTTATTGCAAAATACCTATGGAATTTCAGTTGTAGTCACGAAACATTTCCACTTTTGTTTTCAAATGAAATGAACTTGACAGTGACACTGTCAATTTGACAGTAAACAATGAAATGACATGATCAAGTTCAAGAATTTAAGCCTAACATAATTATGAACGTTTAAAAATTGGTCCGTTTTAGATAGTGACTTATCGCTTTATTAGGGCCATTTTAATAGGCCACATTTTGACAATTCGTCAAAATTTTACAAAGTAACCTTGTAAGGGAGGCACTCCATATTATTTAATATTCCCTACTAGATATTGTTACAATTTTTACACTTTTAAGTAAAGAACTGACGTCGTTACAAAGTTACGTCAGTGAACTATTTTTCTTTTTTTAAACATTAGTGATGATACCAAAAGAAACAGATCAGTAGATAAGTTGAATTCGAGAAGTCGAACTAATCTTCAAAAAGTATTTCACGATTACAAAATAAAATATATTTTAATGGGAACAGAATTAATTTTCTTACATTTTATGCCAAAAAATAATTATGTAATCATTCATTTAAATATATAACGTCTGGCTCAAAAAACAGTATCCAGAAATGAGAAATGTTACAAAAAAGTCATGATTTCATTTCGCGCCATTATTAGATGCATTATTTTTGTCGTTTTTTTAGCTACTGTTTGAACTGTGCGGTCATTAAAATAGTTTTTATAACAATCACATTCAATTTGTAGATGTTTGAAGTCCTTATCGATTAATTAAATTATTCGATGTTTTTCAGCAGGTTACCCTCACTATAAAGCAAATATAAACAGTTGTCAAATGTGGCCTATTAAAATTGCTCTACTTTAGTTTTCATTTTTATATAATTTTGTTACAAGTATTATCTATTCTATACTTATAATAAATATGTAGAGGTCAATTCTGTACATTAAATATATTTCCAAAATAACTATCAGGGGGTGATTAGGGATCGATACTGATGCCAAAAATGCAATCAGTAAAATTTTTGTCTGTCTGTCTGTCTGTCTGATGTATAACCGTTATAGAAACAAAAACTACTCGACGGATTTTAACGAAACTTGGTACAATTATTTTTCATACTCCCGCGCTGGATATAGTATACTTTTCATCACGCTACAATCAATAGGAGCAGAGCAGTGAAGGGAAATTTTGGGGAAACGGGAGAAGTTACTCCATTTTTTAAGCTTCCGTCGCGTGTGCAACCTTAATGGTTAAAGCTACACAGAAATCATGTATGACGGAAATGTTCTCCTTAAAATTATATAAAAAATATTCCACGACAGCATATGTCTATCTTTTATGGTTGACTCACAATAACACGTGTAACTCCCGATAGCTTAGCAGTTCGAAGCTTTCTGATTAAGTATACCTATATTTTATCTACTCTTACGTTTATGACACTTAAGTGGGTGAAATAAAGGGGTGAAGTTTAAACGAAATTCACGCGGGCGAAGCCGCTGGCAAAAGCTAGTAATATTTAAAAATATATCTTACTACCAGTGTGTAATGTTAAATGAAATTTTATTTATTAATTCCCATCTTAGTGCCATCTAGCGGCGAGTAGTCTAATCTTATTTTTAAATAATGTTACTACTAAGCAATAGATGGCAGTTTGTGGATTTGTTTTCAAAAACTTGTTACAAAATGTAGTTAAAAAAGTTATTTATTACCGTAATATTATAACATATTTTTTAAATAATTTCAAAAAGTAGTTCAAATTATTAGTAACAGCTGTTATCCTTTTATTACGCATGCAGTAATTTTTTAATGGCAAATTATTTTTTGAAAATAAATTACCTACATACTGCGGTTGTGATTTAACTTAATAAAATTATAATTATTAAGGTAATGTTAAGTTCTAGTTGATTTACGTGAACAACTATAATTTATGAATTATTACTGAATTACTGTATGTTATATACCAATTTTTGCATTTATTTATGTGTATCTACGCAGGGTAAGGTAAGGAATATATAGGATGATTTGATATTCGACGTATTCCTCTTGGGATGTGATAAAACAACTAATTTCCAACAATATTAACCATAATGTCCCTAATACCAAGGTGCGTTATTGAGATACTCAACATTTTTGGTTTAGTACAAAAGATTCAAATAAATAAGAAACTAGTGTTCTGAAATAAGTTGTTTAAATTTTTATCGATTGCTTAGACATCAACAAACATTATATAACATATTTTTTTTTATTTTTCAGCCAGAAGTTTTTGTTTTTTGTAGTTAAATTGGGATCTTTTTAACCATAACAAAAATAATAATATCTCGATTACAAGCTGACTTGGCGTAAGGGTTGTCATTCATACTTTCACAGTTCTCACGAATTCAACAATACCTCATATGTCTAAATCCGTTCAACCGTTTGGGCTGTGGGGCACCACAAATAAATGGACATACATACAAACATACATACATACATACATACACTCGAAAAACATAACCCTCCTTCTGACGCAGTCGGGTAAAAAAGGCCTCGCGGGGCCTCGCGGGGCCTCGCGTATGTAATTTCGCCGACGTCCAAGTGTAGTCTAGCGCCGCCACTGTTTATTAACATTACCTATTACGTAGATGGTAACTATCGAGAGAAACCCGACTCGAGCACTCAATAAAAATAGCCAACTATGAAAGTGCTCCTCGTTCTTCCATACATACGTAAGAGTATTGGGACCCCTGGAATGGACATTTTTAAACGAAGTAAAGGAAGTGTTAATACAATTACTCAATTGGGCGAAGCACTATTTCACGTCAAAGCAGCGTCTTCTGCTATACAAGGCACAAATAAGACCGCATATTTATGGAATAGGTACTGCTCTCATCTCTGGGCTGGTGCACCCAAATACCTACCAACTACTCGTACGTCCACATGACTCGGTGCAGCGGCGAGCGGTTCGGATTGTCGATCTAACAGACAGGTCAGAGACCCAAAAACTTCGTAGAGACTCATTTTTATTCATTTGGGTTAACAAACAGTAAACAACAAAGATTACAATAAACGCTGTATTATGACGCTAACCAACACCGTTAGCTCTCTTTGCGTCCTATAAGTACCATATCTAGGTACATGTTCCGAAGAGCTATTCGATCTGGTATCTACTCTAACGCACCACATTGAGGTTCAACCAGCACCACCTTGATTCGTGGCAATCTTCTACCGTCCGCTTTTCGCGTTCCTTCTTTCCTCGAACCTGCGGCCTATGGAACGATCTTCCATCCGAGGTTTTCCCTGAGCGCTATGACATGGAATCTTTAAAAGGACTGTTAATCATTTTAATTTAAGGCCGGCAGCGCACCTGCAGCTCCTCGAATGGTGCATGGGTCCATAGGCGACGGTGACCACTTTCCATCAGGTGAGCCGTATGCCTTTTGTGCCCGTCTATATAAAAAAAAATACGAATGACATCGTGGTTATTTTGAACACGCCGTTAAAATCAAGTCTTTGTGTATTTTCTTCTTAGTTTTAGCGATAATGTACCTACATGTTCAACAGATAGGTAGTACCTAGGTTTCAATGTAGGGTACAGTGCCGCAAACTTATCTGACCCGGTGGCCAAAATATGAATGAATGCAAATGGCATGCTGTTATCAGACAAAGACAAAGACAGTAGCGCCCCTCTTACCGGGTCAGATAAGTTTGTGGCACTGTAGGTATACAATATCTTCTGACCCCTCGCGTAGATAATGAATACCTACATGCGTTGATAATTGAAAGGTGTGTGCGAATTTACGTTTTAAACTACATAAATGATGGTATTCCAATTTAAACATTTTCTTTGAAGGCGCCATTACCACATCGACCGCAACAATTTACCTATTGATAGAATTATTAGGACACCACAAAGAGTTTCCTCCTGAAAACCGCAAGGACGTCATTTTGCCATGGCTACACATTCTTGTTGCGCAGTTATGGAGTTATTAGTGTTAATGACAAACGGGCCGAATGGCATCTATTGTAGCTACCTTAGACCGCACACCTTTTCTTTAAAAGTGTAGAGTTACTTGGCGTAAGTTAAAAGCTTTTGTTTAATGCGGTACTTCTATTGTGTAGGAGAACTTACCGTGCTGTTTTTTCCTGACTTGGGTAATAAGCTACATAATAGCTTGCGAGCGCGACAACAATGCTTTCCCGTGTTCCGCTGTGGACTAGATTGGCCGCGGGGGCGGCTCGCGGTTCGGCGGCGTGTGCGCTCCCCCCCCCCCCCACGCCCGCCCGCCGCCTCAGTTTGCAGACTACCCTCTCATTGCGACGGAAAGCAATACTTGCGTGAACAAAACCTATGTATGTATAACAGGTGTAAAATGCTATAGGTACGTGTAACAAGATGTAAGGATTTATTTATAGGTATTATGCATTTTCATTCTGTAGGTATAATCTCCTATAATTTATGTACATATCAACTTGAAAAGAACACTTCATAAGAGTACAACGATAATTTATTTTCGTAAAATAAATTAAACGCTACCGCTTATAACTTAAATCTATTCTCTGCAACGTCCATTAGGTAAAACATTTTTGTTATTTCACTTTCAACGAACATTAATTTCCGCTAATATTTTACAAATGCCATCGAATATCAGAATATAACATGAAGACCTGTCAGGTAGGTACTAGCACTTATCGTGACTATGTACCTAAATCCAAAATTTTCTTTTCCGTTGTGTTTGTGTGTTTGTGATTAACAAAGTTAAGGAACTGCGGGCGCGGTCGGTAGTTGGATGGGTAACAACCGCTAGAGGCAATAATTTATTTAGCGCTTCAGTGCTTTAGAGGGCACCTAAAGCCATCGGTCCGGCTTCGAGCGGAAAACTTTCGATATTCTTGGATTGGACCTTTAATACAAAAAAAAACTAAATTGAAATGGCTTCATCCGTTCGGGAGCCCTGTTGGCACAGACACACAGACACACACCCAGCCATAGACAGACACGTCAAACTTATAACACCGCTCTTTTTGCGTCAGGGGTTAATAAAAACTGACAAACAGATAGGTACAACACCTGGTTGCAAATGGTCAACACTAAACATCAATGTTTTTAAACCGAAGGCATTTACCAAAAAGAGCAACTCAATACGATTGACTCAATCGCAAAAGCAATTAGCGCATCCGACGGGTTGGAGAGCCTGAGAATATTACATCATTAAAATAACATTTTATACTGCCTTAATAATTATACCATGAGCACATATTAACACGTTGACTACAGACGTTTATAAATATGACTTAAGTATTATAATTGCATCAGATAACTTCATTACCTACACAGCGCCGGCCTATCTGAGCTATCTGAACGACTCGAAGTTTTATTTAAAGAGCGGAACGAAATCGATCCGCGACAATATACGTCGCAATTCACACGGTAGCGATTGTCTACTCGCTCGTTTGTTCAAACGGCATTGAATTAAATTGATAGCGCACTCTATGCGATAATGGCAGCTAATGCAACATAATTACAGACGCGCTACACTCCGCTATGTAAGCCGTAACAGTCATTCATTACTTTAATGAATAAATTTGTCTTGTCAGAGGTAAGGAGCATACAACGTATGTACATAACGGTCAATTACTACGTCTTCATACGTGCGGGTAACCAGTAGCTGAGTATTATCGCGTTATACATATAATGTGGTAGGTGGTCGATGTAATTTGTTTAAATAGCAGCATTTAGCTGTGTCGTGTTGTCACGTCATGTTTGTTTCTATTGTTCCAATGTGTCATTTAAAGATTTCGTTTTCTCAATATTTTTTTCCATTATTAGGATGATGATTGGATTAAAATTTGTTTGAGATACCTAATTAATAGAAACTATAGAGTCAATTCATACAAAAACTAAGAAAAAAATTTACACTGATTTTTAAGATGTTGAAATATCAAACAAAAGGGTAAAATAACACCTGCCAACCTATTTTGTAATACCAACCTTAAGGTACGTAAAGCTAATGCGAGTAGCGTTAATAAATTACTCGATATTTCAGTAGAAATGGCGGTGTCCATTATTTTTACGAGAAGGGTTCCGGCTCATTTCTTCAGCGGGTGAAACCACTCCACAGCTGGCAAATATTAGTTCACTAGGATTTACTAGAGCCAAGTAAATGCACTCGGCAAATTTTTTACTTTATGCCTTTGTTAAAAACTTCCCTTTTATTATACCGTCATTAAGTATACCCTATTTACCTAATCAATGATATTGAACAAGTTAATAAAATACCTATGTGATGAAATGCAATTAATTTATAATAATTCTGTTTGAGCCTAGTTCATATTACACATACGTCATAATCTAAGAGTAATATAATTTTTGGAGTCGAACTCATAATAATCCATCATAATCATAATAATATAAACCATATTTTTCGAGTTACTGTGATATTATAGTTCTCAAAACATTGGTGTAGAACAATAGTAGACAATTCGTTAATAAAATAATTAGCGTAGCAGACAACTGGACGAATAGTTTCCACATGATATTTTCAAAGGAGTGATCGTTTTATGGATTCGTCTGTTTCGTTGTCGACTAAATAAATATGGCTTTCATAGCTTCTACTCACTAAAATTTGACTTGCATACTTACATACTTACAACTGTCATTAACAAATCAAACTCTCATTAACTGAAAGCGTAAAGGTGTTAAAACAGTGTAAATGCTACTAGTGGATTTTCTCCGCAACTTCTTGTTGGCAAAACAATACTAGCTTAGTACCGAGTGGATTGATGGGGGTCGGGACTCGCAGTAATTTCCACCATTGTGCTGCGCATTAGTTTTGGGCCATTGAGGTCCTGAGTGCTCAGTTTGCCTTGCCTCTTAAATAAATACCGCACGTTTGCGATATAACCGCTAACAACACTTCACACTTTGCTGAGAGCCGAGCCTAGGAAATTTATTGCACTCACTTGAAATAAATCTGCTGGATTTATGTAAGAACTTAAGCAACTTGAGGTTGCTAAGTAGTTCTAGATCAAATACGGATTTTCAGTGTTACAACAATACTTACTTAGGTATTACAGAAGTAATCATCGACTGTTTGTTCTTATATTAGATACATTCAATATCTACCTAATAATAACTACCTAATAATCAACTGAAGTTGTCTTGTGTACAAAAAACTCTTGAGGCCTTATTAATAAACGTGGCTAAAAGTTACTCCTGGTTTAATTTTTTTTCTCTACCTATTGATAGTATCTAGGTACCTTATGTATTACTTAATGAAGTCTTGAGGTCAATGGTACCATAAAAATCATTAAATAAATTGTTGAGGCCAATCTTTTAGGATTCATGAGGCACGTTACATATCAAAATTACCAATCAGTCAATAGTCAGCGCTGTTTCTACAAGTTTTTTCAATAACTTTTCACATTTAAATTAATTTGATTTAATTAGGTACCTAACTACTTATACCTTTTTAATTTACATACGCTTAATACTTCATAAGGGTATCAGTAGTATTAAGACAAACGATAATTCGTGTGTAAGTTATCGTAAAACATTGTCATCGAATTAGTTTCTCACAGCGGGACGTAGTTCAATTTTCATTTATGGCTTACCAAAACATTTGCCCTATTATTATTATGTTGTTATGGCTGTATCAAAATGCCATAAAATTTATGATGCTTGCAAATTTTGCAACGTTCGATACTGATCTTACTGCGTATTAGTTGAAGGTTTAGATTGCATTGGTGAGGTTAATAAGTAGGGTAAGATGACAAACGAGTCAGGACCGTCCCCCTCAATTACAATGTCGCATAAAGCCGAGAAGTTGTTGTAACGCAGATTCAGCATATTGTCGAGGAAGGGGCCCGAGGCAACAGGGATACGGATGCACCGTAAAGAAAGGGCTTGTAAGGGCACAAATTACACTAAAAGGGGTGCCATTTGAAACGCTGTTACGTGGCAAATTGATTGTGATTAAAATTGTGATCGATAACACAATGAACGCTTTGGTTATGGATCTTCCCCTTCTCTTAGTATTTTATACTTAGAATAGAATATATAATGGGTTTTTCCGGCCATTATAAAAAAATGTGTTCCTTCTGTTATTAAGTTAGTGTAAGGTTACTTCCTTTTTTAATTACGAAACATCAGATATCTATGTTCTGTAAGTAGGTAGGTAGGTACATATTTTTAAATGTAGCTAGCCGATATGTATAAGCTGAATTTTTATTTATGTTTGAACATAATGTTAGTTATACTTATACTCAACATGAAATTTAATGTCAGTAACTATTACCCATTATTTTTTTTTTGTAAAAAGTGAAATTTATTATAACAGTGAAAAAACTTATCTTCTACTCACCACTAGATGGCGCAATGTAGTAGTGAATGGCAAAAGTCGCCGTCATTCAGGTCGATTTTAGTTTTCGCTCTTTTAATATTTCTTACTAGCTCACCCGGCAAAATTTGTCTTGCAACATTTATATATATAACAGGTTCTAAATGGCGTAATAAGATAAAAAAGTGCACCAGTTCTTATGTTACCGCTTGTGTGACCGCATCAATTGTATTTTTATTACTTTTAAGTAGGTCCATCATATATTTTTTTCTCAAATACCTCCTATGTACCTACTGTTAGACAGAGTATTGGAAGAGCAGATAATGCTTAACACTACGGTCATACCGAGATGACCCCATCACTAGCTGGAAGATGACAAATAGACTTGCCGCGCTTTTGTCAATGAGAAAGTGGTGTAAAGATTAGGTAGGTAGGTAAAGATATTATTTAAATACAATACCTATTTTGTGCTTATTAGTACAGACTAAATAGTGGAATTTTTATTATAGTAGATACAAACGGTGACGGAAAATATCGTGAGGAAACCTGCATGCCGGAGAGTTCGCAAAATTCAAAGGTGTGTGAAGTCCGCCAATCCACACTTGGCCAGCGTGGTGGACTATGGCCTTAACCTTCTCATTCTGAGAAGAGACCCGTGCTCAAGAGTGGGCCATGATGGGTTGAGAAGAAGAAGAAGAAGATACCTAAGTAGGGATTGGCTTTATGATCCGCAAATGCTTGAAAAATAACATCAAAGTAGGTATCTACTCATGAAATTATCATGATGTAGGTAGTAGTAGGTACTTAGTAGGTAGTTGGAAATTCTATTGATATGAATACCTATATTTTTTATATTAATAGCTGACAATGGTAAGTTATCACTCATGGACATAATACCAAAGGCATCGCCACTGCGGGCCAGGAATTAAGGGAGAATATTATGAATAGGTAAGTAAGTACTTAGAGTGAATATTAGATATGACCTCATAGGTAAATAATTATAACTTACTAATAGGTCAAATGAAATAAGTATACCTGCTTATTTCTTCTTCTACATCTTTGTATTTCTTGCGATTAAATTATTGTGGGCTTAGGCAGCGCTTTGGCTTAATAGGAACTTATAAATCATTAACATCACATCAACAGTTCAGCAGCGCTCAGCATAATTTATCTTCCCTTACAAAAAGATCTCGTTAAATATCTAAGTCTACAGGTCTAATGTAGCAGATTTAAATAGGAAATGGGACATTGCTAACTGCTGCAAATTCAAATTAATTGTAGATATTAGTTAGCAACGTACGCAAGGTAGGTACCTAATTGTGCCTACTAGTACAAAACTCTAAATAACTCTATTGATTTTTAAAGCATTAAACGATACCTAAGGAGTATAAGAAATATAGATAGTACCTACTTACCACCTAAGTACCTATGTAGGATAACATTTAGGTATACCTACATGTTGTTGTATTTTTAGTTAAAAATTAGGTATGTGTACACGACTACTTAGATAATTTTTGATATTTTTATATTTTCATTAATATGTATTTTTTATCTAGGTACTATTTTGTTTCGAATTAAAGTTGTTTCGTGTGCGCGAGCTGTGGTGTGCCTCGTACTGATCCTGTGGAATTTGGAAAACACTGTTTGAAGTCAGAACCATTAAAATCGTACTGATCGTGCAAATTATGTAGAAATATGATACCTCGTTCCATAATTACTAGCGCTCGCCACAGCTCTATCACCATACAATACCTATGTAAGTAAGTAGGTATATTTTGTATGAAGGTTCCTGTATTTTAAGAACCTTTTATTTCTTCATCGTATCGGTACCTTACTAGGTAGCAAATGACCACTACTACAACATTTTGTGTAAATAAAATATTGCTTATTTTCATATTTTCGATGTGGGTAGGTACTTACTAGGTAGCTAGGTACAACAAGAGTCGCACTTATTTTAATTAAATACGATAAAGATTGTAGGTACGACCTCAGATTATAGAGTACGACAAATTTTTTGATAAAAAAAATCTCTTGCTAATAAAATTGAATGTGTATAACGCTACCTAACAACATTACGTAGATATGTATCTAGTAATACTTTCTATGCTGATCAATGAAGAGCATCTGCTCAATAATGTCGTAACTGAAATTGATTCATTATTTTATTAACTGCTTTAATTATACAAAATAATAATTGATTGAAATAACATAGCGCATATTTTCAACACATTCAACAAATTGATGGATCGAGCGCCAACATAATTATGTAATTATTACCTACCTGTACGCATTTTTATAACTTAACAATAATTATGGTAGGTAATTGATTTTAATTATATGACAGGTCTGTCTCGACTTATACTTTGACTTGATAAAATGTATTAAGTATAAAATAAAATGCCGCTACTTAAGCAATTAATAGAGACGGCGATACGTTTAATCACAGTTGTAATCTTCATGCGCTCATAGCCCGGCGGGAAGCGTTCATAGTCCGGCGGCTTGCGTCAATCCTAAGTGATCGACAAAGTTTAGCAACTGCAGGCGCGGTGGGTAGTTGGATGGGTGACCGCTAGTGGCAAAATTTCTTGAGCGCTTACGTGCTTCGGAGGGCACGCCAAGCCGTCGGTGCCGGTTGTTACCGATAGATAGCGGTCGTTAAGCCATGTCGGAAGGCCTTCGGATGGCTTGAAAACTTCCGATACTGGGTTGGCCACTAATATCCCTCCACCAATCTTCACTGAAGTAGCGTGGTGGAGTATGCTCTAGGCCTCTTCAATAAAGTGGAGAGACCCGTGCTCAGTAGTGGGCCATTAAGGTTGTAGCAAATCTACAGGGGGTGCTGGTCTGCAGTAGGTAGGTTACTTGCCCTAGAACTTTAACTGCGGTTAATAGGTATTAAGTAAATAAGTAGCCAAGCAACAAAACTTTGAGGGCGTCTAAGAGTTAGATAAAAGACGCTGTAGTCTTAGAAAATATTGTAAACTCCAATGAATGTAGCTAAGTATCAACTGTAACTGATCGACCGAATTTAGCGCCCAGGGCATGGTGGATAGCTAGAAATGACTGTTAGTAGCAATGCCTTGAACGATTTCATCTTTCACAAAGCACGTCTTTGAGCCACGGTTTTGGCAGATTTCCAAAATTAACAAATAGGTATATTTGTATTGTTTATGTAGGTATGTGTATCAGATATTTAGACGGTATACTTTCAATACATTTTGGCTACTAGCTCTTCGAATTCGCAACAGTAGAGCGGTGTGGAGCGGTTCAACAAAAAATAAATAGCTTCGCACAACAACCGCTAACCGGTTGGAGTCAAATAAACGCTCAAATGCATTTAAGATATTGTAGTTAACAAGCAAAGTTTATCGAAAAATACGTAAAAAGGATATTGCGTCCGAAAACTGAGAACTAATGAATATTCTCGCAAGCCGCAACTAATCAAACAAATTTTTCGAAGCCATCCATCATGTCAAACGCAAGCGTTAATTCCACAAGAAGCTCATTTAGAGGACGGGGAAGCGGATCAACGATCTAAAGCTTCGTTTAGACCGGCGATGTATGCCGGCCTCGTTAGTGACCACACTCACCTTGCGCGGCCAACGAGTTAAAGTGCAATAACTTTTTTTAAATGGAAATAAGGTAACAAACGAGACCAGACAAATCCATGACGTCCGTGATCGACTAAGAGCAAAGCTTAATTAGTAAGGGTTGTTATTCGGTCACAGATGCGTTGCTACCTTTAAGGAATGTGTTGGTCGACCATAACTACTAAATGTGTAACCGGTTCCACACTTTTCTATCCGGAACACAGTTGCTGTTAAAATAATTATTGTGACGGTAGAAATGGTACTAAGTATCGGACGGTGGTAGGTTCTTCCCCGGGGGAACACGAGTTTCTTACGACCTATTATAAATAAATAAATATGAATAAAACAATAATAATAAACCATGATAACTCTGTTTATACCTACTAAATGTTATTTAACCGTGTAAGTTCCTACTTACTTGAGCTTTGCTCTTGGCACCTACAAGACTTCACGAAATTATAAAATCATCCACCATAATTTTATTAATTGTGTCGAGACAATTAATAGCTAGCTAATTACCTAACCCATAAACAAGTTTAAGTACCTACTCCTAACCACTCACGATAAAATTAAATCATTTATCTTTATGTTTATTTTTTTATGATTCAAGTCTAAGGAGACTTATAGAATAGTAGTGTAATAATTACCTGGGAAATGTATAGCTTTATGGCTCGTGTTATGTGACTGCCTGAGTTACTTATTAGATGTTGGGTAGAGTTAGGTAAATGGTTGATGTAAAATCCGTGCCTCTAGCAAAATGGTTTGTCTCCAAAAATTCAACTTTTCAGGAGACGCAAAAAATGCTTCGCGTGAGAAAATAATTACAATGTAAGAAATATAGTATAAAAAAACTAGCTTTCGCCACCCGCAGGCTTCGCCCACGTGGAATTCGTTTAAAGTTCACCCCCCTATTTCACGAAGGGGGTGAATGGTGGAATTCCAAAAATCCTCTCTAAGTGCTCTCCTACACTCCCCAAGGAACATACATGCTTTTCAGCTTCTTCCGTTCAGTAGTTTTGGCTATGCGTTGTCTGTCAGTCACCAGTAACGCAAGAGTATTATAATATATTAATTAATTATTTTAAAAAATCATGACTGATTCTGTCCGATGGCTTTCACAATTTTAACTTCTTTATTTATAAAGATATCTACGAGATATCTGATTTCACTACTATGTAGAGTACTTTTTTTGATAATTTCTCTATATTTAACTCATTTTCTACAAAAGTGGACTTACACCCTTTTTCGCTAGGGGCACAGAAATGTAGACAGGAAAATTCTATTTGGCCCTGCCCTCTTGTACAAATTTTCTTGTACCTCTTGTGCGCCGGACTACAAAAAACATTAATTATTGCAAGACGCAATCTGTCGTACATAATATTATCTTATAATAATGATTAATAAATTAATATTAACAGTTTATATTAATTAATATTAACAGCACATTATCAAAATGCTTTCCATATCTTCCATACAGAAATGTTAAACTCTATGTTGAGATTTCTTTACGCCATTTCATACATGTATGTGAGATAATAAATCTGGAATAAAAAATAAGGTATCCTCGAGTATAATTTCGACCTTGGTTTGTCAGATAGCTGATTTCTCGCTCCAACGTATAGCAGCATCCTTTTCTGCCTGCGCCGGCACGTCTGCTGCAACTTGAGTTGAGAACACTGATTTTGAATAGCCGCCAAGCAATTACCTACGAACTTAAAAATTCTTATCGAGGTGAGTTAAAATTATAATTTTAGAATTTTTCAGATATATTAACACATCATAAAACGAATGTCAATGAAAACGTTGTCATATAGTAAAGTAAAATAGTAGTAGTAGTCATCAAAAGTAAGTCACCTACTACTATACTACGTTATTACTACGCTACCTAGTAGATTATACTACGTTATTACTACGCTACCTAGTAGATTATACTACGTTATACTACGCTACCTACCTAGGTAGGTACGCTACCTAGGTAGGTAGCGTAGTATAACGTAGTATAATCTACTCATTAATGAATTGCAAACGTGACTTACTTTTGACAACGTTTTCATTGACATTCGCTTGAGTAGGTACTCAAGTTGATTAATGCTGATACAAACGTGAGATAATGTTGTTAATGATCTCCTTATCATTAAATTAGATTATATTATGAGAACAATGGATTTATCTGTAAGTACCAAATTAAACCACAATTAGCCCAGGAAGTTAAGACAAAAATGGTCAAAATATCAAGGAACAATTATACTCGTAGATATATGGAAAAAATTGCAACACTAAAACATTTTATATCTAAGAATAATAGGGGATTAGACAGTAATCATAAAAAAAACCCAAACATAGACGTAATACTTATTTGTAAAATACATACAATGTTCACTCGGAGGTAATTTTTATCCATTTAACAAAGATTTATAAGTTAAAGTCATTGAATCAAATTAAGAAAATTGCTTAACTGACACACGAATCGTTGTGTGATTCTCTGGAAAAATCTTTATTAACCGACTTCCAAAAAGGAGGTTCTCAGTTTGACCTGTATGTATTTATGTATGTATATGTGTATGTATATGTGTATGTGTGTATGTATGTATGTATGTATGCATGTATGTATGTATATTCGTGCGCGATAATTTCGCGTTTGGTTGAACCGATTTTGATGCGGTTTTCAGCATAGTATTTGTCAGACTTAGCAGAAGGTTTTAGGCATATTTTTGGCTGAACCGATTTTGATACGGTTTTTAGCATCGTGTACAGACTTAGGAGAAGGATTTAGGAATATTAACCGCGTTTAACTGAACCGATTTTTACTTTTCGGCGTTAAAGTCGGTTCTATTTTGTTAAAAGTTATTTATCGTAAAAAAACATTGTTGTGTAGCTGTCATTGTTTACCCCACAAATGACGTCATATATTCTAAAGTGACATATTGGATTGTTTATGCGGCATTTTAAATGATCTTGAATTAGAATATGTTATAAAAGTGTTTATATATAATTGAAATATATTTTAAACTCTTTTTTATGTTTTTCGATATCTTATTGTATTTTTGGCTACAATTGATAGTAATTCCCGTACTCAAAAAAAACAACGAGGTAATCTATCTATACTTATAATAAATCTGTAGAGAGGTCAATTCTGTACATTAAATATATTTCCAAAATAACTATCAGGGGGTGATTAGGGATCGATACTGATGCCAAAAATGCAATCAGTAAAATTTTTGTCTGTCTGTCTGTCTGTCTGTCTGATGTATAACCGTTATAGAAACAAAAACTACTCGACGGATTTTAACGAAACTTGGTACAATTATTTTTCATACTCCCGCGCTGGTTATAGTAGGTATACTTTTCATCACGCTACAAACAATAGGAGCAGAGCAGTGAAGGGAAATGTTGGGGAAACGGGAGAAGTTACTCCATTTTTTAAGCTTCCGTCGCGTGTGCAACCTTAATGGTTAAAGCTACACAGAAATCATGTATGACGGAAATGTTCTCCTTAAAATTATATAAAAAATATTCCACGACAGCATATGTCTATCTTTTATGGTTGACTCACAATAACACGTGTAACTCCCGATAGCTTAGCAGTTCGAAGCTTTCTGATTAAGTATACCTATATTTTATCTACTCTTACGTTTATGACACTTAAGTGGGTGAAATAAAGGGGTGAAGTTTAAACGAAATTCACGCGGGCGAAGCCGCTGGCAAAAGCTAGTCATAGATAAAGTGATAAACAGTCAAGTCATAGTTAAAGACATCTACGAGCAAGGTTGCATTGAACTGGAATATTGATTCAAGTTCGGTATCCGCGGCTACGTGGCCTACGTCGCAGCTCGCAGCGTGGCAATGGAACCGAACCGATGTTTACGGTGCCCTTAAAGTGAAATAAATAAATCAGAGGCTCACTAGTTCAGCTCTTGCGGTGTCCGTGCGCTGTGTAATTTTTGAAAGATCCCCCTTCAGAACAATTGATATATAGCTCGCCCGGAGCGCCGTTTGCGCGCGCTTCACGGCGCATTGTCGACGAAATGACGATGATCAACCTCTAGCGAGGGGATAATTGTTAGGTACTCGCACTTAGTTTCGCTAAACGGATGCGGAGTTAAGAGATAGGCGTGTAATTGTATCTGGTTACAGCGCGTTAATCGATCTAGTTGTTACGGGAAAATAAACAAGTCTCGTTGCTTGGTTCATTTCGGTGGAATGTCTTTTGAGTTGCATGATCCTTAATGAAAACTGTTATGATGATTTAATAAAGGTGTGATTAATATAATTTCTATATAAGGTTAACGTAATTTGTCTACCGGAGACAATAGGAAAAAATAACGTAATCTGGTCTAAGTCAAACGGTCTAAGTCGGTTTAGGTCACAAATTCTAAAGGTACGAAATGTTACTGAATATAAAACCATTAACCAGGTAGGCTAGGTACCTGATAGCAAAGTTTAAGATAATTTTATTGCCATGACTAATTCAAATTAGGCTCGGAACCTTTTAATCTTTTATTCGTAGGTATTATTAAATTTTTGATTGCAAAACTGATTCATCACAAAGTCATTGACAAAAGGTTAAAAATGCGAAAGCAATCTCGAGATGCAAAGCCTTATTAAATCAAAGTTGCAGTACAGAATAGCGACGTGCATTTATAATTTCACGCGTCGAAGTGTGATTTTTCATGTTTTCTCCCGAGATGCTAACGTGACCCGAAGCGGGATCCATTTATGATCGGTGCACCGAAATGGCCGACAAATGGCGGCCAAATGAGAGGCTTCGTCAGGCTGTGTTGACCGCCGCTGCACTCGGCAACTCGCTGTGCGCTTCGACGATAATAATTTATATAAATTTCACGATATCCATCGATAGGTTAGTGCGACAATCGGGCCTCGTTGGGAACGAAGCGATGGATTGAACACGCTATAAGTTTAGTCGGAGGTGAGCATAGTGAGGGAGGCCCGAGGCACATTTGATTATACGTTGAGAGAAGGCTAATCGCGCTCGACGGACGAACACCTCGAGATCAAACACGCGGCGCGCCGCCAGATATTTTTGTTTCTATTAAACAACACCCAGCGTAATAATGTTTAACAATCGTGCAGCGATAATTCGAACAGAGCCTTCTGTGGAGACGCTGGTAAAAGAAACGAGGAATATTTCTTACAAGTCTTTTAGTATAATTCAAGTGATTGATATTATTAATTCTAAAAATAAATAGTATTTTATTAAGTAATTATTTTTTTTAAGAATAGTTCAAGGCTTCTTCAGTATATTTATAAATAATAATATAATAATGGAATAAGTAGCATTAAAAATACAAATTTAACTTTATCTCAAGATTCAATGTAATGTGGATAAATTTTAAAATTAATACCTACGCCTCTTGTCGAATTACATTATTTATGCTCAGATTTAGATTTAAAATACGAATTTGTATGGTATTTCCCTTTGACAATAAATTCTGCCACGACAGCACTCACTATTCTACATATAATCTAACACGAGCATCCATAAAATATCTCTATTGAATGTCTCAATTACCTGCCAGTTATAGCTTAATATCTATTCATTATTTTAATTATCTACCTAATACCTAATATTAGTAGGTTTAGTAGTAGTAGGTAATATTAGTAGACTTACATATTGTTGTATGATGGCGACTCCATTGCCCTCGATGTCCGGAGTGTTCAGATAAGTGGTCGTCAGAGAAGCGGATTGTTATTAAATATTTGTGTTGTGTGCGATTAGCGCAGCTCACCGGCTAATTTATCGGCCCAGTTACACCCGCGGACGGATCTAACGAAATGTGGCCGCGTATCCAATTGATACTGTAATCAAAACTAGAAACGGGTACTTACAGACAATGTTTTTATAATAAAACAAAGAAAGATTATTTTAATTCGGTATCGTATGAAATGGTTTATTTTGTCAAAAAGACGTTACGGTTTCTGTTTTAAAAAAATACATGATTTAGGTACCTACGCAGATTGTAAATTAATTAGATTTACGAGTAGGGTCAACAGTAGGTAGGTAAGTAGATTACTTTGGAATAGAGTTTACTTATTTACTCAAAATAAATATTTATGACGGAATAAGTTGAAGTTAAACTGGACAATTTTTCCCTTTCTTACATCACAGAAAATGTTTCAGCTTTGTTTTATTATTGCTGAAAGATTTCTCAACGTTTAGCGCTTGTTTCTAGATGTTAGTCTTAATATTAGATAATCATGATAAATTAGGTACTTACGTTAGGTATACCAACCTACTTTAAAGATATTTATGTATCTGCCCAAATAGTTGAAGAACAAGCACAATGATCATAGGTAATAATAGACACAAGCATTCGTATCTATTTACATTAATCTAGTTCTACTAAGAAAACAAAAAATCTAAATTAAAAAAAATGAAATCATACCTAATGTCTTATGCCATTACATTTATGCAAGTCATCATCATATAAACGTATTCAAATAACAATTCGTCTAACTGGAACATTGCATGCACAAGGACTGTTATGACATTTTCCTCGAGCAGAAAGGTCAAAGACAGTTCATAACGAGCCCCTCTGCACCGGAAAAGCGTTATTGAGCGGTTCGGCGTTTCATTGCATGATTTAGCACAGCCCATATATCTCCCGCGAACGCGTTCATTGTGTTACATAAATAAAAGCGCTAAACGCCAGCCTCATTGTCTATTAAGAATTACTTTTCTCGCGGCCGCGCTACAATGGGTCGGCGGCGCTCAAAGAGAGATGCTTATCGGCCAGGGTTGGTACATTAATACGCAATAACCACGCCCAGATCACGAAATACTAGATTCGTTTGTGTTGTGATAGCTGTGTGTGTCGAGCGAGGTGCGAGGTTGAGTTACTCCTCATTTTTACGGTACGTTAGTGCCGGTTTAGCTCTGAAACCTATTTATAGACCGGACGTACGTATGAATAACTTAATGGATTCACTAAACTAGTTCAAGATAGTGAGTTGCTACTTTTACAATGTAGGCAGTCTTGCAACATAAATATATTATGTAAAATGTAAAGTATGAAAGCTTTCATTTTGTTTGATTGTGAAAAATTAAAGACTTTTTCCTATTAATAAAACTGTAAGTAGGCTCTTGTTTAACGAATACAGAATAATTATTCCATAGTTTACTAGCTTAATATGTGAACCTTGCGATGTGATGTGCTACATCATTTTATTTAAACTAGGTAGTTGCCTTCTCTGCGGTAGAAATTCGGCAGTCATTTATTCTGTCAAACGGTTACTGTGATTATTTTGTGTATAAACCACTAGAGTAATTAACATTAGTGTCTGTAATGTTTTATTAATTGATTTAATGTACGTTGTAAGCATAATTACATAAAACTATAGGTAAGTGTGCCAAACATACTCGTACTTCTCCGCCCGCGCAAAGGTCGTAAAAAGGAGTCCGAAGTTTTTGCTTCACATATTACTTTATTACATAGGTTTAGCTCTTGAACGTAATCGAATCTATACGAATGTCTCCTAATGTCATGCACTATACATAATTATATAATATTCATTAGTAATCCTTACCAAAAATAAGAACCCATGTTTCTTTTTACGACGGCAACGCATCGGCGATGCATTGACGTTACTGACCTCCACTGACCATCAGGTGGCTCAACAGCTGGCTTGTCGGCTATTTATCAACAAGTATAAATAATCCTTAATTACATCTGGAAGCTCGGAGCCCATCTCTGACCTAAAACTGCAAACGAAAACTTTTATCGGTTAGTTACTAACATAACCTCGTTTCCATATATGTACCTACTTAGATACATCTAAAACTAAATATTTATACATCTAGACATATTACATTACCAATTACGGCGTTGAATTGAAGCATTAAATTGAAAATTATCCTTATTAGAAAGTAAATTGAAATTCAAAGCGGTCCGTCGGCACGGATCTTGAGGCATCGCCAGACGACACGACGCGACAGCGACGTGCTCTGAAGCTTCGTGCTTCAAAATTTAATTTATAGCGTACAATATCCGTGTGACATGTACATTATATTAATATTTTTATTTATACTAGGTGTTAAATTAACTACGAAATTTATTTTGCATTGAACGACTTTCATCTATTGTCACGCTTGTTAGTAACTAACCTGTTTAGTTTTACAATAGAAAAATAACATTAGATAGGTACCCACTTATTTATTAGGTACGTGATAAATTACTACCGAAATTAAGTTTTAAGTGATTGGTTACTTTGACATCAATGGCATACAAAATCATAATTTACTCAGTTATTATTTTTTATACAAAGACAGAATATCGAGTGAAGATTTACATTATAATAGTTAGGTAATAGATAGGTACAACCAATATATTATTTTTTGTCAATTATACCTATAGCAGTCGTTAAGCCATGTCGGAGGCCTTCAGTCGCTGTAAACTATTCCGATGCTTCAGTTGGCTACTAACACCACCTTGGAGCAGAATGAGCGTGAGTAAGGTGAAGTACAATTGAATATTTACTTTTTAAACCAGATCAGTAAAGGTTTGGGTGCTCGAGTTTTTAAGGCGAGAAACAAAAACGAGGCAGTGAAAAAATTAATTGGTGTATTTTATAACAAACATCAATGAGCACGACAATGTTCCCAGAACTTGGAACAATAAATTTGTAAACGTTACCACATAACTTCTGTGCGTATAAAAAACTGGATAATGATCCAGGCGACAATTTCCACGGATTAGAATATTCAGTATCCAATGCTCTTCTTGAACTTCGATTGAGAATCATAGGAATGTTTCAGGAAGCATTGGATAAGGTGCTAGTCAAATAACGTCTTTTATTGGTTCATCCCAAATGATGTAAACGCACACCTGTGCACCGACGGGAGTTTATGAGTTTATGACATTACACCTCTCGGTTTAGATGCCCCCTGCAGCTGATTGCTTCATGAAAGCATCATAAATGAACTTTTTTTATGTGAGGACGGATATTACTTATTCTTATGATATTAAATGTCCACTAAATAATTAGAAGGTTAGGTACATCGTACATGATATTATGAAGGAAGTTATATTTGGGGATTCATTATTATTGTTAATTTGAAGTTTAGCCGGTAACTGGATCTACCTACCTTTAATTGTAATTGTTAAGTAGCTGTCTGTGCTGATATTGGAAGTTTTAGATGTTACAGTTGTAATAGGTATATTTGAAGATATAGGTACTTATCGATTGATTACTACTTAGTGCTTCTGAAACTTTTTATTTCCCACTTTTTTGTGAAACGTGTGGAATAGAACAAGCAAAGTTGATAGATAATAAACAAGTTGATAGATTATAACATAGATATATAACATAGATATATAACATAGATAAGAAAGTTGATAGATAATAACATACAAAAATCCTTTGAGCTGTTTCTGATGTTAGCGAAATTAATCGCACAGGCAAACAGGCACAAAATCTAAAAATGTTTTAATCTAGTTGGTTGTACTAAAATAATTAGAATAATTGAAATATATTTGTAATACCTACTAAACTAGTTAAAGTTATGTATACCTAACCTTAAAATTTGCACACCATAGCTATGGTAAATTGTGAGCTTGTAATATAGTAGTAAGATCTTTTGTTACCACAATTTTGCCAAATAAATATTCATTCATTCATTCATTCATACTATTACTAGACTAGTACCTAGTTTATCTTCTAGGTATGTACTAGGGTAGTATAACTTTCTTATTTTTTTGTACAAAAGTCATCAGTTACAAATTCAAATTTATTAACGTAGGTAGAGCCAAATACACTGTAACATTTGTTGGTTCGTAGACCAGATTGATAGATTTTCCACACTTCATACACTCGGAACGGTTTGTCTGTAACTAAGCAATGATCATGGATAAATTGCATGGACTAACGTGTTACATTATTTAAATACTAGAGAACCGCCCGCGCTTCGCTTCGGGACCCGTAGGTAACAGCCGCGTAGGTCTCGCTCCCGTAGGAATTTAGGCTAAAAAGTAGCCTACTACTCGCTCTTTTCACTCCACCCTGTCTGAGGTGTGTGGAGCCCTCGGGACAGTTAGTTCCCCTTTGGGGGTGTCTCTCGCGGCCCGTTGAAACGGGCCGGTCCTTGGGTTGGGCCCTAAGGCCCTTGGTTGTCCATCTGTGGTTAACCAATAGGTCAAGTCCGGTGAGTGGTGGCCTTTTTACAGGCCACAGAGTCTTAAACGGGATGGGGTTCATCTTCGCGCGGCCCAGGCGATCGAGGCCCTTCCGGGTGAATCCCGCTGGTGGGAAGCCCAGCAGGAGCCGATCAGCGCCGGGCGACGACTTACGAAGCCCCAGTATCAATCAGTGCTAGCCCCGTCCCGCGCAACCAGCAAGTCGCGCGGGAAGGCCCAGCGGTCCGGTGGACGGGTGTGGAGCGGCACCAGGTCCTGCAGATGCGGGAACCGCGACGCGTCGACACGCCCGAACATGTTGCGTGCCAATCTCTCGATGAAGTCGTCCAGGCTCTCGACTCGAAGGTCCCTCTGGATGACGGCGTTCCTGACGTACCTCGGCGCACCAGTCAGCCGGTGGAGCGCAATCGCCTGAACCGCGCGCATCCTCTTGCGCTGCGGTTCGCTGGCGAGCGCGTACCACGCCGGTGCCGCGTACGTGAGGCGGGATCTGATGTAGGTCTTGTAGACCCCGAGCTTCAGTCCGAGAGGGAGGCTCGAGGAGAGCACTGGTTTCTGCCATCGCGCTTCTGGAATTCGCGACGGCTTTCGTAACCTGTGGCTTCATCGAAAGTCTTCCGTCGATTTTGCCCCCCGGTATTTGACCTGTGGGGCCCATTGGATATCTTGTCCGTGAAGCTCCAGAGTAGGGTCCCGCCTGTTGAGGTATCCTCCTATGTTCACGGCCTGCGTCTTCCCGACATTCACCGACAGTCTCCACGCGGCGAGCCATTCGGGGAGGGCATCAAGCGCACGCTGCATCTTGACGATGGCGTGGGTTCTATTCAGCGACGTGGTGATGTACGCCACGTCATCGGCATACAGGGCAAGCGACGCCCCCCTGCCGCCGGGATGTCGTCGGTGTATCAGGCGTAGCAGACCGGGGACAGGCAACTCCCTTGCGGGACGCCGGCTGCGATCGGACGCTCGGTGGATTCGGCGTCTTCAACCACTACTCTGAAGCTTCTATTTTCGAAGAAACTGGAGATCACCTTAACGGCACTCCGGGGCGCCAACGACTGCGAGATCTTGTAGAGAAAGCCGTCGTGCCAAACACGGTCGAACGCCTTTTCCATGTCGAGGAATACTGCATACACGCGTTCTCTCTTATTCAGAGCCGCGGTAACGGTGTGCAACACCCTCGACAGTGTAGCCGTGCTGTTCAGCGGCATCAAAAAGTAGCCTTCCACTTCTGTTGGCAGCTAGGCTATTCCACCCCGGATGCTTGCAGTTCCAGTCGCCCGCGCCCACCACCGGTGTCGGCGAGTCCAGCAACTTGCGGACATCAGCCAACAGGATAGTGCCAGCGGGCGGGCGGTACACTGAATACAGCCGGAGCGGGGAGTTCTCGAGGCAGAGCTAAAGTAGCCTATTACATTTGACTTAAGTAAATTACATGTAGTATTTGATAGCGTAATTCAGAACTTGCAAATGAATTTTATTAACGCCATCTATTGACAACTCCGAAAATAAATATCTAGCAACTAACAAAACATCGATCTTCCCATGGGAATGGGATGTTTTTCCGCGGTAAAAAGTAGCCTACGTCACTCTCCACCCTCCTAACTATCCCCACACACATAAACCTTACCATATAATAGCTTTGTTGCGACGTGAAAGCGTCACAAACAAACAAACAAACAAACAAACAAACTAACACATTATATAACTAACACATTATATATTTAACTTTCACATTTATAATATTAGTAAGGATACCACCGTGGGGGTAGTACCACCGCCCGCCAAGGTACTCAGTACCATTCCTACCGTCATAATAATTGTTTTTAAGAGCAATTGTGTTCCGGATAGGAAGGTGTGGAGCCGGTTCACTTTTTTAGAAGCGACCATCTGTCCTCAGGGGTAGCAACGCATCTGTGACCGAATTGGAACAAGACTCACACTAATCATTACTAACTGGACAATACTAATATTAACTAACAGGACTAACCTATCCCTAACAGTCCCTGTCCTCACACTTATTAACAAACTAACCAACTAACATTCTAACACCATCTACTAATTGGACTAACCACCCTAGTCCCTAAATTGGGTCTTGTTCTAAGTCGGTCACAATTGCCATGGGCGGCAGCGGAAGGGTGGTGCTGCATGCTCGTTTGCTATCTTAATTCCATAAAAAAAAATACTATTACTAGACTAGTACCTAGTTTATCTTCTAGGTATGTACTAGGGTAGTATAACTTTCTTATTTTTTTGTACAAAAGTCATCAGTTACAAATTCAAATTTATTAACGTAGGTAGAGCCAAATACACTGTAACATTTGTTGGTTCGTAGACCAGATTGATAGATTTTCCATACTTCATACACTCGGAACGGTTTGTCTGTAACTAAGCAATGATCATGGATAAATTGCATGGACTAACGTGTTATATTATTTAAATTTTTTGCTGACCCTGTAATACTTGTTTGTTAAACGGTTAATAGCTAGTACGGACGATACTAGAAATAAAAAACGTTCGTTCCAGACTTTTTCTTAACAACGTTACAATTACACCGTCTACTTTTTTGTATGCATAAATAACTCAACGGGTATTTTATTTAATACGATTTGTTAGCTGAGCTTGAAAGCAAACGTTTTATATTTATTTAAACAGCAAATAAAAGAAAGGGCATTGAGTGCGGGCGAGCTCGGCCGGTGGACAATGCAACAATTGGCTGAGTTGACATAATCTTTTCGTCATTAATAACGGCTCTTCATACGTTTAGTGTTAACATGACAAATGCGCCGGCGCACATAAAGCGTAGCGCGGCGGGGCGACGGCGGGGCGGCGGCGGGCAGCGGGAGGGGGCGACACCCGCTACATGTGTTCCTTTTTCCTCAAAATCAAATTTTCACCAAATCGTGACAAATTCGTATTACCTACAGTACACTGCCTAAGATTTCATCTACCAAAGAATCTACATATAAGAATTCAGTAATAATTAAATAGTCTGTGTCTTTGACATTTTAACTTAAAATTCCACATAAAATATAAGTTTTAAAAATGCTACTGACTTGTTAACTAATTAAAACAATAAATTTAAGTAAAATGCAATAAATAACCGTTTTATCTTATAATTGGTTATAATTAGCCCCTCGAAAAGATACTAACTTAAAACATAGTATGTAAATATATGTTTTTAATATACAAATAGCTTGTCATAATGTAGGTCCTCGGACAGCCGCTAGCCGGTTCGCTGCAATTACTACGAGTAGAAAATTAAATTAACGCACGCACGTCGTTGCGAGGGGTGAGCGTCCAAGCTTACATGACCTCCGGGGACCGTAATAAAAACCCTTGCGTCCCCGCTATTAGGGTTACCGGGTTTTGCTAGCAGGACTAACATAATGGTACGGTACCCGACGGGGCAGCCATTTTGCTTTGGCCACTAATTGCAGACCCCTCTGTATCCATTTCATCGCTCGCTACGAGCTACGTAGCTTCTTTGTCCTGATTATGATGTGGTTTGCGTTTTTCGAATTAGCACTTCCATCGCTTCCTGTGGTGTATTGTTACTGCAGCTGATGGTCTTGGCCGTTGTGGTCCGCGGCGACCATCGCAGTTGGTCCCAAACGTTACCACCGCAATAGTTATGACGTAAACACGCGTAACTGTTTATGGTTACGGTTGGAGTGTACGTAATGTTACATCGAAAGTAATAATTACGATAATTGCCAATGCAGTGTTAAACATGACGCGGTATGTTAACGTAGGCTCATGTTGGGTTTTGTTCCTGCATTGTAGTTAATGAAATTTCGATTTGTCATGCGATTATTTTATGATTTTAATGAAAGCATACATGTGTTACGATTTTTAGTAGGTATGTAAAGTACAAGAAAATGAACAAAAGAGGTATTTTTTAATTTTTAGTTCAAGTTATAAATACCTATTAACCAGTTCACTGCACGTGGACTGCATAGGTACTCTATAATAGTGTTAAAAAGAAGGTTCCCCAATTTATTCGTATCCATAGACGGAGGTGATGAATATATCGTCAACTCGATTGTAATGTTTAGACAATGATAAACCTACGCATTTTACGTAGGTTTAATGTACAAATTATGTCCAAAATTGGTCAGTGATGTAAAAACGTCATAAAGTATAAGTATAATGTATTTGTACCTATCTATACAACCCGTAACTGTAGTTAATAGTATTCGTAAAACAATATAAACAATTTATTGTAGATAAATATTCGAATGAAGTATTTAACTATTTTGTTTAAATTGGACGGAAGTTAATATACATTTCATAATTTTGTTTACTACGGGTCCACCTGCTGGCTCCCGTACAATTCCCTATAGGAACGCGTGTGTACTAAAATAATTATTGTAACTTGAGTTTTATTTCATAATCACTGTGGGCTTATACATATTTATGAATCTAAGAGTGATTTTCGGAATCTTATGTTTTACGATGTGGGTTATAAACTCGAATATAAATTTTATAGCTACCGTGATGCCAAATTAAAACGGTATCACGTTTCATTTGTTTGCTTTAATTCTCTTAAGAATTTAAAGAAAAGGTTAAGTTGGGTCATACAGTTCGAGAAATCGTAGGTACATACATCTTAGGAGATTTCCAAAATTTTGGCTTTCGCTACATCCAATTAATGGCTCACTACTAAACTCGGATCACTCCTTATTTTTTGAGGAGGCATAGAGCATACTCCACCATGCAATTGGTGGAAAATTTCGGAGGCATGGCTTACCGACTGCTACTTTTCGATAACAATCAGGACAGAGTTCTTTACGTGCCCTCTGAAGCACAAAAGTGTATAAGACATATTTGCTATTCATCATCTCAACCCATCATGGCCCACTATTGAGCACGGGTCTCTTCTCAGAATGAGAAGGTTAAGTCCATAGTCTACCACGCTGGCCAAGTGCGGATCGCCGGTCTTCACACACCTTTCAGTTTTGCGAACTCTCCGGCATGCAGGTTTCCTCACGATGTTTTCCTTCACAGTTTGTAGCAAGTGACATTTAAGTGCTTAAAACGCACATAACTCCGAAAAGTCAGAGGTGCGTGCCCTGGGATTCAAACCCGGACCCTCCGAATAGGAGGCGGAGTTCTTAACCACTAGGCTATCACCGCCTTTGCCATTAGCTGTTGCCAATACAACGACAGAAGCGGTCGCCTATCCAACTAACAAATTGAAACTACCTACCGATTTGTCGGTTATGTAATCTATATTTTGATATGTAACTAGAAAATCTTCGTAGGTGTAGAAACTTCTTATGAGAATAATGCCCATGCATAGCAGTGTGAGGTTGAGTAGTTACAGATCCATGGATGATAAATTTTAAATCTCAATATTAAGTAGTCCTTTAAAGTAATAATGGATAACGGACCAATTTTCAGCTCAGAGCGGGTATCTAGCTATCGTTAATCTGGCAAGAGATTGGGACTAATACCGACGTGTTAGGTTTTTAGCAACTCATTTGAAATCAACATATTCACAGCACTAATGTAAATTTGGCATTCACACCACAATCGAATATTAAATAAAATGCCAAGCTCAAACTTCCTAATTTGAGAAGCGGCAATAAAACCTAAAAGCCACTCTGAACACATTTTTAAATCGAGAACATGGCTGATTGGAACCAATCAAATGACGTAGTTTATGGCCGATCATCACCCGATCCTGCCGAGGTTGGGAGTGTGACCTTGACCTTGCGGGATGTGAGATCCATGTTAATCCTTCGTGACTAATCCTAGTTTAGGCACGGTGTACACTGATTGGTTACCTAATGAAAACCGCGTCAAATTCTATTCAGACAAGACAGTAACGGTAATATGAACGTAGTTAAGAAAAATATTTGATGGCCTAGCGATGTCCAGTTTAGATACGGGAGAATGTTTCGAGGTTCACACGTAAAGTGATTAGTTAAGGAGCGAAGAAATGTGATGAAAGACGTTTAGAAGCATATTTTATATCCCTTAAAACTAGGCATTTCTACACGTTAGGGTGTGCTCAGAAAGTTTATCGGTCAGCTTTCCACCACTGTGATTAAGGTTCCTTGTAAATTTAGGTCAATAATTTAAAAGCCTTAAGTAAATTTTGCTGACAAGGTATATTGAACTGTGAGCACGCGGAACAAATTTGTTTTTAGAGGGGAGTAGAAGTTCAATCTTCTTGGCGCCCCAAGTATGTATGTAGGTATACCTAGCCAACCCTACTAGTAAAACCTTTTCTGTACCTATGGCTAACTTTAAGCTTAGAAACACTAGTAGGTACACGAGATATTTTAATATTGAAACCTTTATAATATACCTTTGACTACTACTTTAGGTTGCACTTTCTATATTCGTCAATTTCATCTTTTAAATAAAGTACCTATAGCACTCTAACATCCAGAGAATATTTATTAACATTACAAGCAGTGAGTGAATTATGAAGAGAAATCAAGGTTGTTGATTAACACGACAATATCGTGAGATTGCAGGCGACTTCACTGTTTTCACTTCAGCTGTTGTAGTTTCAGGACCGTCGTAAGGGAATTGTCGTATCTGCGGCTAGAGAAGATATGTTTTTCGCGGATTGTTACAAACTTTAAATCTGTAATACTGGAATTCCGCAAAGTAGGTAACACCTGATTCAATTGACCAGTAATATTGATGATACGTATTTATAGGGCCAACGTTCATCGTTTTCAAACCGTTTTATGCCACAATATGTCAAAAATTGATCTAATTCATATATGACCTGATGTCGATGAGACACGGACCTATAATCAGCTGTAGCGGTGTCAGAGCAGCCATAAAGCGGTGTGGCCGACGCGGACGCGGCAAAATGTGATAGAATTAATTCCCAAATTGCAGGTTCGCCGCTTCAAAGACGAGGCGGTTTTTTATTATTATTTCAGCTCCACGCACTGTTATTTCGACATCAATTTGAGGTGTATTGCACCTGCTAACCTTTTTAAATATTTATTATTGTATGGACATGGATGCGGTTGGTTTGGTGCTGGATTTTTCAGACACATATTGAAACTTAAAGGACTTAGTTCGACGGTAAAGGAGGATGCCCGGTATTGGCTCTAAAACGCACTCAAATGAAATTATGTTGAAAAAAAAAAGATTAAAAAAATATAATATGTGCGTATAATATCTCAATATAGGAAGTTTGCCTAACATTGCAGTACAATAAAAAGTAATGGAAATGATTTAATAAATATTTATATTTTTACGTCAGTTTTGATTATTGTTAGTTGTTGCCATCATAAAAACATTCTGCCGGATAAAATATTATCGTAGACAAAATTCAGTAATAATAAAATGTTTGCTTGTCTTGTAATTTTTTAAATATCTATATAATGGTCGACTGAAATTATACAATATGTAAAAACCATACATATATTTAATCCTACACATACAAATTGGACTTGTAGCGATCAATTTTATTTTATTATTGATTTTTGTAGTAATGGTAACTTCGAAAAATGGACGTTTGTCAATTTGTCAGTCTGAGAATGTCAAACAGATTTTCCTGTTTTGGCCTAATGATACAATAATAATTATATTTCTTGCAGGATTTATACCAAATAATACAAGCACTTGCATATAATAGTGAGCATGTAAGACGTAACGGTGCTATAAAATAGAGTTCCCAACCAAGAATAACTCTTCTTAAATAGGGGAAAATTGTACGCATGTAAGTCGAACAGTAATACGCATAACTTCTACACCCAAACTTTGTTTCGTAATAATCTTTCACAAAACAATTCATACTATCATATACTAACAATGTAGCATATTTTTCTATTGTGCATTTAGAGCCAATCTCTCTATGAGGGATGGGCATCCCCCTTTCATGACAGTTTATGAATTAAAGAATAAAATGTTGAACCTGGTATTATAAATTTGTAGACCTTAATGTAGATTTGTGACAATATAATAATTTTATTAATTGTAATACCGTCCCTCTCAAATATGCACTAATATTTAATTTTAAATTAACATCGGATTGTAAAGTTCGTGTTCAGTTCAATGATAAAATGTTTAATTTCTTTGAAAATACGTAAATTTCTTTAAGGAAATATGTTATATTTATAGCGTTTCAAATCAATGCATGTTCATATGTCCTATATTCCTATTCATATTGTACTGTTATTCCACCCTGTATAAGATCAATTGAATAGCATAAAATTGTTTCATTAGGGTCGCTTACTCGAACCCGCCCAACTATTTTCTACCGCTTTTGCTCCCTACATCCGGTGTAGAGCTATCAACTTCAACTACATACTTAATTTTAAAACGGAGGTAAAGTAAGTAAAATAGAAAAAAATATCTTCAGTTTCAGTTTAGATGTCGAACTCAATACCGCTCAAAAAATGAGAGTTTTGCATGATTTAGGACCTCTTTAATATCGTCACCGGCGAGGTTAAGGCTGATCATCGTATGAGCAGTCTTAAGATTAATACTAGATTCTGGAGGAAGGCTTTTTAAGGAAAGTACAGTCATTGTACCTACTTAATATCATCCGTATCTCATATCCAACTCACTTTAAGGTTGTTATTTTGTGCAGATAAATGACGTTTTGTTGTGATCCAAAATTTTGACATTCTAAAATTTGGGTCACAACGACACAGGCTTTTTTTAACATCAAAGTCTATCGATCGCTGTTAACCTTTGGTTACATAATTTATACATAATTTAATCAATACACATATCAAAGTTTCGACGTCAGCGTGCCGTAAATACCTAAATGTAGACTCTATGCTGACTCTATGTCATTCTATGCTGACTCTATGTCATTCAATAAAACATTTACAGCTATCACTGCACGTCTATCGAATCGCTGATTACAGACTGGACGTATCGACGTTTGCACGCGAGCGACAATCATTCGGATTGTCTAATAGGTTCAGATTTGAATTTAAACTCAATGGAATCACCGGTACCGTCTCCTGAACCAAAACGAACCGGATCTCTACACCCGAGAGCTAAGGCGCACGCGTCTCGATTACATCAAATCGATTCGAAAAGCCTTTACCAAACGAAACATGTACGCACGATTACACTCGTGTCTATCATCCCACTATTAAATAGAACGTTTTTGTTTAAATCCGCGACGAATCGGAAATTTGACTTTACTGTTGTTATTCCGGATCATCTTGTATCTACGCTTTTTATTGGGTTCCATCATGCGACGGGAGTACGGAATGTGTTTATGGGTTCACGCTTCGTCTCTTGAATTCCTCTACATCAATTTTACACTGTACGAGATATTTTTAAAGATATTACCAGTTTTAATTAAAAATTATGTGCACTACGCTCGGTTATAGGGTGGAAATTCTTTACGTGAAACCTATACGATACGGACTTTAAATTTTAACACGGAATATTAAACGGAGAAGTTGAATCTCTGCATTATCTACACTATTAAGTTAAAAAAAGTACAAATAAAACGAATAGTTTCAAAAATGTTACAAATAAAACGATGTCTGTACTGTTAAAAAATTGTAACATTAAAAATACATTTATGGTTGATGTAGCGAAAATAAAAATGCATTAAGCATCAGTGACAAAGCATTAGACACAGAGTACCCTTGCAATGATACCGTTAAACTTTGTGAATCTTTGTCACAGTACAATGGTTGTTTCCAAAACGCCAGCGCCGCTTCACGGTGCGTTATAAAATCATAAAATAAAATGAAATAATGTTTGTTGTGACAGCGCTTGCCGCATGACAAAATACGCTCATTTATCTCAGACAACAATGAAGTAAATATCTACTTAATAACCATGTCATGCAGTTGAAATTACCCTTTAGATATTATGTGATCGTATGGGCTGACCCTTGCTATAATTTAATCAAATCCATTCCATACACATAATATTTTAGTATATACTTACCTTACTACATTATGTAACATATATATTATGTAGGTAATATGTAGGTAGGTATTATTAATTCATCATGCTGACAGACTGAAACGAAAACCCACCAAAACTCGTAAACATGTTATCTTATTGTTATCTTATTGACTAAGTATTTGTTTAATATCTATAATGAACTAAGTTGTTATTATACGATAAATATCTTGTCTTAGATTAATTAGGCCTGTTTTGGTAGAAGTAGGTTATTTCTAAATATAATAAATATGATAAGTATTACAATACTTGACAAGGGGGTGACTAGGCACGATTTACTGTAAGCAAAATGAAATGCGTAATTTAATTATATTGCTTTTTCAGGCATTATTCTGTGTTGCCCACTCAGTCACTCAAGGAATTGATAACGTGTAGGCTAGGTACGGAAATGGACAACATGTAATCATGGTTACAGTTTTTTTAGGTAAATTCGATATCTTTACTCTCATCATCATCATCTCAACCCATCATGGCCCACTATTGAGCACGGGTCTCTTCTCAGAATGAGAAGGTTAAGGCCATAGTCCACCACGCTGGCCAAGTGCGGATTGGCGGACTTCACACACCTTTGAGTTATGCGAACTCTCCAGCATGCAGGTTTCCTCACGATGTTTTCCTTCACCGTTTGTAGCAAGCTAGCAAGTGACATTTAAATGCTTAAAACGCACATAACTCCGAAAAGTCAGAGGTGCGTAGGTACCCTGGAATTCGAACTCGGACCCTCCGAATAGGAGGCGGAATTCTTAACCACTAGGGTATCACCGCGCTACGCTCTTTACTCTACAAGCTTTAATTTATACCTAAATCTATAGTATTATAGTTAGTTGCACTAAGTTAGTAGTAAGTTCGTGGACAGTAATTACAGATAACTATTACAAGTATCTACATGTGTAGGCCCGGAAATATTCTCGCGAGAGCCTTTCGAGTAAAGGTAGAGCGTTCGTGGTAGGAACATTTCCGGGCAGAAGCCCGGACATGTAGAGACATGTAATCGTTATCTGTAATCTTAAATAAAATAAAATAAAATATTATAGTGCATAAAACAGTGTTTACAGTTATTGTTAACAATTTCTGCTCAATACACTTATACGAGCCAGGCAGACCACGGAGTTAAATTAATAGAGTTTTATTTTTACTCTTTAGTTTAGATACTTAGTTCTTAACTAAAGTCGATACTTAAACACATTATGAAGTATTACGTGTCTCATGTCTACGTATAGCTGAAAACTTTACCCACAATCTAGATATAAAAACGAATATAAATAAAAAACGAATAAAGAACAGAGTTATAACCCGCATGTTCGGTATGGAATTTGTCACGGCGTGAAATACGGGGTAAAACCAAATGGAATTGAATTCATTTGCCCCGATGTGGTGTAGCGGTATAACGATCTAATAAATCGGGAGGATGCGGCGGTAAGTCAGGGTTCACCGCAGACATCGTAACTCACGCGCGCAATGTGCCGCGAAATCAATAGAGCTGACACTACGACATCGCGACACCGGTGTATACGAATAAACCGGTAACATTGTAAGTGCAATGTTACCGATTTATTCGCGTACATTTACAATACAATGTGAAATATTACTTTGTGTACTGTAAATATTTTATCTACCTAATATTGTTTATAATGTTGTAAGGCACTTAATATCTGTCGAATGTTTGCGTTATAAAGCTGCACTGAAAATGAATGTAACAGTTTTTCTTAATAAAGCTAGTTTCAAATTTTGTAACATCTAGGTAGGTACTGTGTTTATTACCTATGTAGTTAAAAGATATATCTACGTTTTTATTTTTTAAAACAAAAATCGAATGTCTGCGCCTATTACGTTTCTCTGATTGACCACCTACTTATGGAGTAAAATATGATTAAAAATATAGAATAACTGAATTGAATGTGTATTATAATTTTGTTTACTTATATGATTTTTTCATCCTATTTGACCGTTGATTCATTGCCAAACTAAAATATGTAAATAATTAAATCTGACATTCATTTATTTTCGACTTTTAAAATAATAAAAAATGTTTATTGGTTTTACGAAATCTATATTAATTTTACGAAACTGCATTCTATTCAAAGTAAGCAGGTCAAGACAATTTATGTGAGTAGGTTTATTATGCAAATATAATAATAACGATCTTAACATAATTAGGTAGATAAAATAATTTGCCGCGATACATAAATCATCATGAGATTACAAGCTGTCGATACCGAGTCGGTCAGTCCGTGAATCGAATAACTTTAATGGAAACTTGGCGTGCAATCAAACGGCAAGAACAAGCATAAATTTATTAACGATGCTAAAATATCACCACATAAATCGATATTGATCCTGTCAGTTTATCGACAATTATTCTTAATTGGATTATGAAAGCAATTCGTAGTGATGTTGATGGGCGTAAGTGTAGGCGTAAAGCGTTTTCTGGACAGCGCAGACCCAGCTATGAGCGATTTATGAATTTACGACATTTATTGCTTGAATACCAATGGTTTGTGCAGAAATACCACAGATTTCTTATCCACCCTTTTGCTATCGCCCATCACAACATCTGTGAACGACCTAGAACAAGACTCAATTTAGGGTGGTAAGTTCAGTTAGTTATTAATATTAAGAGTCTCGTTCTGATTCGATCACAGATGCATTGCTACCCTTGATGACTGGGATCTTCTCTTTAAAAAGTAGTATAATTATAATACTTTTTATACGGGATACAATTGCTGTAAAAGCCATTGTTATGAGTTTATGATGTTTGTGTAAATGGTAGGTAGGTACTAAGTACCGTGGCCGGCGGTGATACTTTCTCGGATGAACTCTAGGGTCTTACCACCTACAAAATAAGTTTAAATTATACAATGAGGTAAACTATCAAAATGTACCTAAGACACACTCATGCAAAAATAATAATTAGTCGTCAAGCAAAACAAAGTTAAAAGTATAAATATTTCACCGCTGGCGCGCTGGGCCCTTGTTACTTAGACAACGCTCGTTACTCTCATAAGCAAGTGTCGGCTGTGTTTGTGCGACACAGGCTGATCTCGGAGACAGGCCATGTGATTGGCTAAGTAGAAAGGGGCGGCCACGAACGCCTTCGCACACGCTCACACACTACAACGCTTTCGAACGCTAATCGCGCCTCGAGCTAATCTGCGAGAAAACTTGTACCGCTTGTACTTGTTACGTACAAACCTAAGGGCATAAAGAATGGTATAGGGCTGTTGTTCTTCATAATAACAAAGGGAAGATTGTATAGTATACCAACGCCAGATACTATATTTCCATAGTTTATTTATTAGTACTTAATTATAATAAACATGTCCTGGTATTATAAGATTTTAAACTTTTATCATCGCGGACACTAAACATTTTTACTGTAGCGGGTACACGTCAAACGGACAAGACGTAAAGTTGACAGGCTCATCTGTAATGCCGCCTCTACACATAGGCCAGCGCATTCGCCAACGCGCTGGCGGTGTGCTTGCCAACGTGCTTGTGAGTTAATCCACACATTGGAAGGTCGTTCAGTATGCTTTGGTTCGGGCCAATGTGCGGACGGATCAAAAAATGGATGTTGAGTTGGTAACAGCTGCAGCTGTATATTTATTCACAGCTTATAATTACTACGTAAAAGTGTACAAGAAAAGGGTGATACTTTCATATTTATAATATTAAAATAATAATAAAGTACGATGCTCTTACTTTGAAGTAAAATATCGTAAGGAAAACGGAATGTCCAAGAACCTTATTTATTTAGCATTTTTAATACTTACAACATTTTTATTTTTATGGTACTTATTTTTTGGATTCCATAGGCAATTTTCATAAAAGTTTCCTCATTACTCATATTATACGCCATTTTGTTACGTTAGGTGTTAATACGCCGCAAGAAGAAAATATGCACTCTTGATCGCTGCTCCGGGCAAACTGATCGCGCGGCCAATGTGTGGATGGTGCGCTAAGCTTGCGACAAGTGTTCTTTGATGATACCGACACCGCGCGGCAAGCTCGCAAGCGCGCCGGCCAACGTTCAAATGCCTACCGCCAACGTTCCAACGCCCGTTCTACACATTGGGAGCCAACGCACTTGCCAACGTGTTGGCCTATGTGTAGAGGCAGCATAAATAGTGTTTGTCAAGTTAGTGTCAACTGTCAATAGTTTCTCCCGCCACTGCAGTCTCGCCGTGACCGTGACACCGTGATCCGTGCAATTGGGTCACAATATTGGTATAAATAATAAATATCGTGAGTACCTACCCGTTATAGTATAAAATGTCCTGGTATTGTAGGAGATAGATAGTATAGGAGATATTTAAAAAAAACACTTTTGATTATCCATATACAATACAAATACTACATCGCTAACATAAAATCTACAGTAGTTAATTGTCAATGGAGAGTTGTACTCGTAGCACTTCGTAGCTGCGTTGTGGTAACTCTGGACCTTTTGCACTGTGTATATTCCTATTTGTAGGACTTGCTAGTGATGAGAGTGCTCTCAGAAGAAGCAGTAAGTAAGTAACTCACAATATTGTAACGTAAAATTTATAACAATTTAAAATTGAAGTCTGTCACCGACAGGCTTAACGTATAAGCAACAGCTTTTCTAAAGTTAAGTTACGAGTATACGCAACATAATGTGGAATATATGTATAAGTAATAACTCATTTAAATCATGAGGAGTGGGAAGTAAAGTCTCTTTTCAATTTGTGACATGATCAAAATAATCGGAGCTCAAGTTATATTTCGGGTTTTAGAGGCGATCAGGCGGAAGACGGAGGTTGTCGGCGTTACTTGGTGGATATGTTCACAATTAATAGCGAAGCAATAAAGCTGACTCAAAGGCCGCCGCAGAGACATAGCATTAACTGCCGAATGGGTTATGATTATGATATTTACAGCTATACCCGACCGGCTTAAGGTACGCTCTCGCTGATGCGATTATATTTTTTTGTTAGTCGTAAATATCACTTGATAGCTTCGCACCTTATTGCCGTTATAGAATAAGCTTATTTCTTTGCATAGAGCAGTGATGAACTGTGAGCTTATATCAATAGTTTTGTATTGGTCAAACCTGTATCTTTGGTAGAGCCATTGGGAGATGCCTTATTTAACCAAGTAGTGCGTTGTTTCACACTTGGTTTCCGGAATGGGTGCGATGAAGAAATATTTTTTTTGGGTTTATGATTAAGCACAATTCACATTATGTTGCGTACGAATAATTTAAATAAGATTAGGTACATAAAAAATGCGTGAGTATCGCAGAACACTCGATTGGAACGAAGTTAGGTTATATTGTTACTCACATACCTCACCATACCTGACCTAAGAGCAGGTACCTTATTGGTTGCAATAAATAAAACTTTCATAAATCAATAAAAATAGACCACATTCCCATTTTCTTGATCCAAAAATTTTCATTTTCTAGCTATAATCCGTACTGTGCGATAAGGAACTTCATTCCAATACCGTAGATTTACTTTTCCTAAGCTAATTATCATAGATACGAATGTTTTTTTCCGATTATATCTATTCGTTAGGCTTCAGTAATAGAATAGTTGAGAGTGTCAAACTATCCGGACGGAAACGTACCTTATTCAAATGAGGCGGCTCCGGGCAAAGCGTTGCCTAAATATTAGTTTAATATTTGGGAGATTGTATCGCGGCATTAAGGGAATAGTGTTGTAACTATGTTCGTGTTACTTTTTAGTTAAAAAACACCGTAATTAAAAGTTGAAATTAACGGTTAATTAATATCTATCTACTTACCTAGGTAACAAGGGAAGTATTATTTGACAATTAAATAAAGTAATTATCAATTACCTTGGTACTTTACCCAGTAAAGGAAATTAAGTAGTCTGGAATTTTAATTAATTGTAGTAAACCCTTTGTTAATAAATTACGTCATAATTTTAAAAATACCTATCTGTCCCAATAAAATGTAAACCACCAATTTGTCTAAAAACGCAGTAACTATTATACCTACATGTCTAGCATAGGAAATGTTAGAAAATTATTATTTAATTCAATACGAAATGTTGAATTTTAACAAAAAAACTGTCATCAAAGTCAAAAAGTAATAAAATGAGAAAATCATCAACGTCGAAGTCAGTAAAATACACATTTTTAGGAATAACTCTCTACTCCGTTCGCGTTTGATATAAAAATCGTTTTAATTTCAACCCATACAAATGCCAGCTTTCCTTGCAGTAATTGATTTGCAGTTGGGGAGTTTTACACCTCCAAATCCGATTATCTTTAATCAAAAACTTCTTACATTTATGTATTATCTTGACCAGGAACCCCAATGATAGCACAATTAATTATAGTCTATCAAAATTATTGACATTTATGCATTGCTTAGTGACCCGACAGACGCTGTCCTGCAATATTTATAGTATAGTAGACGCCCTCGTTTCGCTTCAGGAAACTTTTTGATCCGCTCCTGTGGGGTCGTAGCGTAATTTTATGTATCCTATAAGCCTTGCTCAATAAATAGATAATTCAACACAAAAATGACTTTTCAATTCGTATCAGTAGTTCCTGAAATTAGCGCGTTCAAACAAACAAACTCTCCTGCTTTCTATTATTAATATGAATATGAATTATTAAACTCCTGATGTCTACATCTGTTATTAATATTTGGGTAAATTAATCTTGTAAAGTGAAAAGGGAATAGTTTTTTATTCGTCATTAATTTTGTTAATTTTCCCTTTTATTATTTCCTGAAATGCAAAAATAAATTTTTTAATTTGGCATAAATATATCTGAGTTTTAAATGATATCAAAACATGGCCTAAAACGAATATATTTTTATAAAAAGCTCTTTTCCAAGCTACAACACTGCGGGTGCGCGTTGAATAAATTATGTAAATAGTACAAGGCGGGCTCTCGCTTTCTTGTAAATGATTTGGCGTTTTGCCTGTAATGGCCGCCGCCGTCACTCACGGGAATCTACGTATCAGTGGCTTGAATTATTTAATTACTATTTACGGCGGCCTCCGTATTTACACGCAAACACAGCTTTGCTTTACTAAACATTTCATTGGTAAAGTTAAATTGCATTTGATTACTGTTTGTATCGGATAACATGAGATAATCTCGATATAATTTCTTCGATATTAACGACTTCCTGCTTGATGTTTGAATCACTTTTTCAGTGATACTTAACTACTGAAAATTAGTAGGTAAATATTTTCTTTAGTCTTTTATTTTAAGAACGCGTAGGTATGACTATGTAATATCTACTTACACTGGAACATTAGTTTATCAACTTCTATCTAATTTAGAAATCTACTTTAAGAACAGAAATTCTGCAGTGTATTCATAGGTGACGCTGTTTAGATATAGATACGGGTCTCTTCTCAGAATGAAAAGTTTAATTCCATAGACCAGTACGCTGGCCAAGGGCGGATGGAAGGCTTGACACATGATGCTTTCATTCACCGTTATATAATAGTGATATTAAAGTATATAAAAGCATAATATCTAACTCCGAAAAGTCAAAAGGTCGTACACTGAGAATCGAACCCGTCACAGGGGCTTAAGGCTGAATTCTTAACCACTAATGTATTACCGGTGGTAAGATATTGGGTAACACCTTTTACAAGAAAAATAAGTGCTGGTTTGGTTCTTATTAAAAAAATATGTGTTACATCTCTCTACAACTAGATAATCTATCTACTAGATAACAACAAACAAGAGACAACGTTCTTATATACCTACCTATATGTAGTACTAAAGAAATACAAAGTGAGGAATTGCGAATTGGCAAGTGCACGAGTTTATAAGCACACTCTTCGTTAAGAACTCTCCATTAACTGGATTATTAATTCTAATGCTATGCAGAAACAATCCCTGTCGAATCGAATGCAGTTTGATACAAGGTGATGTTATACCATAAATACAGTGTGTCGTACAAATTATACCGCAGTTAAAAGCATTCAATTGGGCCGGGCTGCGTACATTAGTCCTGTTTTTACCAATGCTGATGATCGCAAACTGACCACGTTGAATGTTTCCTTAATTTTGATGACGGAGTGATTGGCCACGGTCCCAAAACCGAAACCATTAAGTATGCATTCCACTGTTTCTTTGGGTTTGTTTCCATTGATGAATTTTCTTTACGTTATTTGGCACCACAAAGCATTAAGGTTAAGTAATATCAGTAGATAAACCTTATGGTTTAACAGAAAAGGTATGCATTATTTATCATCTAATGAAAACGGTAATCTTTAAGAAAAAATTGACAAAAAATTAAAATAATTGATCTACTTATAGGGTTTTTCAAGATTTATCCAAGACGGCGAAATAGCATAAACATGTTTTAAGAATAACAATGGATTTTTTTATTATTTTAGTAGGTAATATTTTCAGAACAGATCACTAACAACTAGATAGATAGATAGAACTGATTTCGACAGTTTGACTCGGCGGCCTCCGTGTTTGAGCCATTGCGTGTTTGAACATACCAAATTCCGGTAAAACCAATGGACCAAAGTGTACCAGATAACTTTACCGTGTGAAGTCACTACAAGCAGAGTGCCGCAAGAACCGTGACAGTGGATACAGTATCTTTGCAGAAAAAGAGAAGTGGTGCCCGAGGTGCAAACAGGGCGGGCCAGTACTTTACTCCGCCACCTCGTTCCGAAAGTAGTGACAAATGGTGGCGGCATCTTTCATCTCTTTGCCTTTCCTAAAATTCTCCATTACAATATGATTCTCATGATTATACTTTTAGGTTCCAATTCCCTTGCTCGACATCGTTATTAACAAAATGATAATGCAATAATGAAATTCGGAAATAATCGCAAATAGCCTTCGAAAGCGGTACGGGAGGGCGAAGAATATGAAACAAATGACAGATACAAATATACATTAAATGTACGATGTAAATAAATAACCGGGGTCCACTTTGCTGAAGCTCGCGGACGGGTAATGAGTTCACACGTTTCGCTGAAGACAGCTAACAATACATACGTGTAAAATTTAAATCATTACCGGGGAAAGATCGTCATGCAAGGTGTTTAAACGCGTTTTCCAAGCGAACCTAAAGTGGTTTTAATTTTTGAAATAAGAATATGCGTTCATGTGTTCGAGCAGGTATTCATTTCAATGTACGTACTGAGCAATGTAAGAGTAGAAATATTTACCCTTAATAGAAGATTCATTTAATTACCTACGTTCGTTTATCTTTATACTTATTCAATTGCGATAGTTTAATGAACAATAGAAAGCGAAGAAATGTGATAGCAGCGCTACTCATCCATATTTCTGAATGCCATGGTGTCCCCAACTGTTACTGTTCAGGCCTTTCATACTTCGTTAATTTAGGCAATTGTTACCAAACCTTGTTTTTTATTTCGTTCTACATATATGGCTTTAATCGTTGTGGAGGATTTCAAGTCAGGTTATTCATATTATAGAAGTTATGGTAGCGAAAAAGTACTACTTTACTGTAACTAAATTTTAATGGTACCTACTAAGATCTAGGCCTTTCAATTATAATAAATCTTTAATTAATCGATTTCTGTGCATAGAAGATATTGAGAAATGCTTAAAAAAAAAGCTTTTTCTTTGTTCGTTTTAAAAAATACCACAAAAAACATTTTCATTTAACATGTTGCAAACAATAGATTATCATGGCTTAGGTACAGTGTCAAAAACTTATCAGATTTCATGTAGAGTCAATTAACTGAACAAGGACTAACTCTACAAGTCAAAATATGTGGCTACGTCGTTTGCCTACTGTCACATGGGCATAGCTTAAAACGTTACTTCACTGTTAATTACTTTTCTATACTTTAGTTACCTACATATTCAGACAAGAATAGACCTCACTTCGCAGACAGGGTCAACAGTCGTTACCAACAAATCTATAGGGTCGTCTATACATATTAAGCCCTTTGCAATCCTTCAATGAATTGTTAACGGATCATTAGTCCTATACGGATTAATAATTTAGACAGGAAGGTAATTTTCTACATACGGTACTGGAAAAACCCTGTTAAACAAGCGATCCATAGTTGCGAAATTCCCATTGAATCCGGTGGCATTGTCTACGTCGATTATAATAATGGGACCGCATTAAACTGATAGAGCATCGTCTTCAGTAATAGGCTCTAATACGAGATAATTACGGGGAAGGAAAATATTCATTCACAAATAGGGTTTCCATGATAAAAAGAAAAATTATTTATGATTCAATGCAATACTTCAGTAATAAAACAACTGCTTTTTATCGAATCTCTAAAGATTTCTTTTGATTCTTACAAACTTATATATTATTTTTCAAATAACTGACAATAGATTCTGATAACCCTACTGATGTTAAGTCATCACCATAATCATCATCATCATATGGGTATCCCAATTACGGTAGCTTTGCTGGCCAGGAAAGAAGAAACAAGAAAGAAAGGTCCTTGTGAATTCGAAGTAGGTTTTTTACAGACAATTTTCTAAAGTCAAAGCTGCGCTATTGCTTCCATAAATCCCTACGATGATTGGGCTTGGAAGAAGAAGCGGCAAGAAACTCCCAAGGATTTATTTTTTCCTACTCACAGTTAGGAACAGATTGCATTTACGGCTAAATACGAAAATTAAAGTAAGTAAGTACATAATTATTTATTTGAACTAAGTATAATTCTTCATTGAATAAGTGACAGATTTTCATGTTTGAAATCTAATTTTATCATACTCTTATTCAGAGCTCTTAGACTTAGGTAAATATACTGATGATAAGTATGTTTAGAAATTAGATTGATGTAACTGTCATTCACAGTTGTAATTTTCTAAAAAAAAGTGTTTCTATGCATAGCTTTGGTACATACCCACCTGTAGGTACTACACGTAGCACGTTCATTGTTTTTAAAAATATTGCACCGAGATTTTTGAAAACAATGAATTTCTGTGACACAAGCTACCTATATTATGAAGCCTAAAAAGTATGTAAAAGGTTAATCTAGATACTCCAGTGACTAAAACTCAAAAGTTATTAGTTATAAATAGGTAGGTATTGCATGCCTACCTACCTACAGTTGGTTGATCGCGAGAATCAATCATCCAACGCCGCGGTACGCTTTCGTTTGTGAATAACTTTTGTTTAAATTCAATTACAACGTTAATTACTTACAAGCCGTTATTGTCAGTTACAGTACGTTCCAGCACTTTCAATTCATCAAACTGGTAAAACAATAAGATCGATTAAAACGGCATTTTAAATCCCGCGTGCCGTGTGTAAAAATCATAGTTATATTGCAATTATTCGATTACACACATAGGTATAACAAGTAAATCGCAAGACCAGCTAACACGCGCGCCATTAGACAATATTGTCTCTGACCAATCGAACGATTGCCGATTGCCGCACGGAACGCTGAATGGAACGGAACGCGCAGTTATCGCCGCACGGCACGGCATCACGGTGTCGCTATAAATGCAAATGCTTTACCGAAATTATTGCCGCATCGCACGACACCGATACACAGAAATTTGAGGCATAAAGACGACTCGTTTAACGAAACACCACGAACAAAGACGCTCATGCCTCGTCTTAATTAATATGATTAATGAATCTACGGAGCGGCTCGTTTTTGAACTCACTTACTACAGTAATCGAGAAATAAATTAATTTTATTAGTAGTCCTTTCTAATAGAATACGACCGTCAGATATCGTTCTCAAACGTTCACGTTAGTTATTTCCCGGTCCGTTCGTTTCTCTAATTTTAAATTGGGCGTTAAAACTTACCGATTATAATTTATATTTACGACATCATGCATCGATAATGGCGTATAAAAAGGAAATGTTGAAGGTTTATAGTAGTATTTCACTAACGAGGCTAATACCTTGCATCGACAGCTTTGATCTTTTGATAGCACAAGTTAATTTGTTTGGTATTCCCAGTAGGCGATAGGTGTGCTTCGATGCTAATTAGCTTGATTTTCTGCTCGATGCACATACCTACATCTCGTTGGCGGTAATCGTAAAATAATTAAAGCTGTAACAGTTCGTGGTAAAACAAATAGAGTTTGCGCGGACGTGTTACCCCTTCAAACATATTTTCTCA
Source organism: Hesperia comma (assembly GCA_905404135.1). Taxonomy (NCBI): domain Eukaryota; kingdom Metazoa; phylum Arthropoda; class Insecta; order Lepidoptera; family Hesperiidae; genus Hesperia; species Hesperia comma. Next base: position 17,571,856 of record FR990014.1, on the reverse strand, counting down.
TGTTTCTAAACTGGGGCTTAATAACAGCGGCAAGATTTGGACCGTGGCGCGCAGTAATATGGTGCAGTTCTCGGGCTCGTTGTAGATGCGATCTCGCCTCGGGGCGCGATCGTGGCAGAGATAATTAGAGACCGCAGCTCTTGGGGAGCCATAAAAACGGCAAATTGACCGGCGGGATAACCAGAAAGGCACAATGTGTTAGATAATAATTTCCAAATTACAGGTTATGTTGGTTCGCGAGCGAGACTGGATGCGCTCTTTTTTCTTGGACGCCGACCGAGGTGCTAAGGGCAGGCTAATTATTATTTGGGTATCGAGTGAAGATTTTAATGCAGCTGCTACCTGTATAAATATTTATTATTAAAAGTTCAAGCACCAGCTCTGGTGGAACCCAATTAAAAATGTTATAAAGTTAATTATTAGTGGGACTGATCGATTTTTCTTATAAGTACCTAAGTAGTGCTTAATATTGGCAAAAAATATAAGTTGCAGTTTCGACACGAGGTACCAAAATATTTTCGTTTTATTGTAGAACATTTTTTAAATAAACTCCGTACATAACAGTACTATCTACCTAAATATCAAAGCAGGGTCTCTACTTACTTGTCATAATATACCTACTGATTTATATCCTATACATTACCTTATACAAATTTTACAATGTGATTTCCTTTAGAAACTTATTTATTTAGGTAATTGAAATGTGAGCTAATCGGCTCTACAGTTGAGTGGCACGCCTCGCCGCCCCATTGCCGTTCAATAATTTGGCGCCTAATGAGTGCATTACAATCACCAATAAATAATTCAACGAAGCGTCTGAATTATCATTGGGTGAACGTGTGATTTAATTACAATGTACATTGTTTATCATGCATATTTGTTTGTATCTTATTAATTAAACAAATAGCATTTCAAATTGTTCCTTAAACTGTCAATGTTTTCAGTTCTTGTTTTAACTACCTACTTACGTCTTTGGTGCTGAAGTAAAAACTAATTAAGTAAATGTGTATATTTTTCCTTATAGAGTGTTAGAGTGCAGGAATTTCGGAAAAGTGTAGAAATAGTAACTGTAAATATTTATCTATTAATCTTCCACTACCCTATATAGTATAAATTATTATTAGACCTATCTTTATACGAAGTAAATACAAGCTGACGATCTTTTAGTTCATTCAATTTAAAAAACTTTATATTAAAGCCCTTCTATTGAATCTGGACGGAAGATACCCGTCATATGATATTATTCAGCTGACGAGCTACCACCCTCTTTCAAGAATCAAATATTAACTTTTTTAACCATTAATTGCTGTTTCGTTACACTATGGAAAATCATAGTTGTAGGTGCAATACGCTATTGTTTGTATTAAATATATTATGTAGTTGCCTATCTAGTTCTCTACTCTACTGTCTGTCGGTAGCCCTTTGTAATTTATTAAAACGTTGATCAGTTCAAGCGTGTACCTATTCATTCATAGAAATGAGGTCACAGTTCAACTTCAAAATAACATCCGACATTCCCAAGTACGCAGTCTGTAAGGCTTGTTTGAGTTAGGTACAATTTCTGTGATTTTAAACTTAGGTGTATAAATATTTTAATTGCAAACGGTTATGAGTCACGTACCTACTTGAACTACTGAAGATCGTGAGTAGGTTACCCGTTCACATTAAAATTGTTTTTCTCAGATATCCTCACAAAAATCACAATACCTAGTAACATTCCATGTTTCAAATTGCTAGTTAGATACCCATCCATTCAAGTTATATTATCTAAACAAAATGTAATAACCCACCGACCATATTTGGTGGAAGTCACAAGGAGGAAAACTTGGTGATCACTTATGCTAATCGATCTATCACCTTGGGTATTCGCTCCGATTCCAATGCAATCCCTCAAGTTAGCTTTAATAAAAATACACAAAGTTAAAATAAATGACATCTAATAATTTATTCATGAAAATTCTAATTTATCTGTACAAAGCAAAACATGAAAAGATATGTTAAAATTAAAACCATTCGGGTCTAATACAGACTGGTGCTGTTTAAATTATGTAAATGATTTCAAATGAATGAGGGATGCTAATGTCACTAACTAACAATAGATCGGAAGTAACCTCCCGGCGACATGGTGTCCCAATATCCCGATGTCTCTTCGAGGACTCTCGACTGCGATTGGACGAGCCGGGAAGGCGGGGCGACGCCTCCTGTCTCCCGACTCTTCCTAGACTCCTTAGACTCCCTGCCATACCGTGTATAGATTTCAGGGTACATTTACCTTAACTATTAATACGAACAAGGCGTAGTGACTTTTATCATGGTATAACATAGTCCGTTTCCGTAAACAGTGAGCGTGATATTAACCTTCGCTCCTACTTCCTTAATGACAAGGTGATGAATGTATAGTTTACATACCTATTTTAGTTCTATGTTTAAATTAAAATCCTTAACAGTTACCATTATGGATCTAAAGCTAAAACTTAAAGCGAAAGAATCAATATTATAATGTTCTCTTTTAAACTGCAGTATTTGAGTAGATTCACATTCATACTCATAGCCAAAAAGATTAATATAATTAAATAAGTATGTAATTTAAAAATAAAAAACCTATCCCCTGGCAATTTAGACAAAAATTACGTACCTATCCTTAAAACTTCTTCAGCTCCCTGCCTCAAAAGGTTTGGTCTGAGCGGTGATATGTTAGGAACACATTTACAGGAGTTCAATTCTCCGTTGATTAGTCAGCCACACAAAAAATATATATGTCGGAGACGGAAATAAAATTAGATTAAAATCAGACTCAATAAATCATTAAACTTTGAATAAAACGTAAATCCGGAACTGTAATTTAAATGGCAACACTGTACGAATTGTAAACGTCACTCGATGGGGTATCGGAGAGGGGGAACCCAACAGAGGGCACCTGTGGTGTCGGCTACGAACAGCGGGGACTTCTCGAGCAGACGTCGAGCTGAACGGTCGCATTAAGTTAACTAGTGTACTTTGTAATAAAATCCTATACTGCGTCGTACCTATGCCCGACGGCATAACGTTGCTCTAAGTGTATTTCAGTCGTACCACGTTTTAACATAACCTAAAAGCTTTAATTAAATTAAGTTAAACTGTGTAAACCCAATTTAAATCATGAAGACACGTATTGAACGCCCACTGTGTTTTATTTTTCACCTTACAACCTGATGATCGGAGCATTATACCACCATCCTGACAAGTGTCTCCGAGATCAGAAGTTGGGATAAAGGACTCACTGTGGGTTTTCAAGTACAGTTTTCGGATTTTCAGGTTGCGATTTTCAGGTGATAACTGGATCCATAAATGGCAAGTGAGTTGCCATGTGCCATTCCGTCTCACATGGCATGGATGGAAGGTGGCGTCGAATTTTGGTAAAGCTAAGTAACACAGCGAGTATGGGTATGGCATTATTTTATTCCATTACGTCTGAGGTGACACAATTTCATTGCTTAAATTTTAATTTTTGTGTAAACTATATTGTGTGTGTGTAGTTTGTTTAATAATCGTGAGTGAAAATAAAGACATCAATTTCCGGTGATAAAATCATTTAACGTAGCTCCGTAATTAAAACAAATCGCTCCTCAGTGTAATCTTATTTTGATGTTTAATCGCTGAAAAGAAAGAAATCGTTTTTATTATGACCTCTGTTTTATTATGAAGGGAAAGTTACACCCTTTGATTTTAGTGTAATTTAACCAAGTACAACATCGGAACACACTTTTATAATGCGATCATTTTGTTGAAGTTTAATGTGGGTAGATTTGTGGTTAGTTTGTTAGAATGCCCGAGGGCTAAGTACCATTTGAAGTATTGTGATATAAAAAGTGAATTTGAGTCGAGTAATAGTGATGAATCTTAGTTCGGTTGGTCGGGTCCAGGTTAGACCACGGAAGAATCCGTGCGACCCGTGAATGACTCTATCGGCCGTAGTGAGTTCGACCGTACCAGTAGTTATTTCGTAGCCGTAGCCCGGTAGAAATCGGTGTCTCTCGAGGAAACTCGAGTAGTCCGTGGGTGCGCGGTGTGCGTTTAACTCTGGCCGAGGTCGTGGTCTATTTAGACCGTATCGTGTAGCAGCAGGAGTGCTGTACACGTGCGATCCACGAGATGGATATGCGTACTGAGAAACAGCAACGTGTTTGCTGTTCGGCGGGAGAGCCGTGGCGATAGGTCATTCGTACTCTGAAGTTTCAGTTTCAATAAACTTAATTGTAACTTGTTATTTTGGTAGAGTATGCGTACAGTTTTGGTTATGATAACGACGATGGTACTTGGCTCACGGCTGTAGAATTTACGTGTAATGAATTAGTTGGATTCTTACCCGCTTTAGTCACTATATTTTCGAAATAAATAAAGTCGGCGTAAGTGTTTACGTCGGATTTATGATGCGTTTAGGAAGCGTTTCTAGGTTATAAGGAACTGGAGACCAAGACCTTCTCTGGTACCTGTCTGGAACCAAGGGTGACATCACCTAGTTGTGGTAACATGAAACGAGGTAAAAGTGAAACGGCGTTTTTGGTATGACTTTTATTTTATTACACCTGGTGTGTTGGAGTTTTATAACTTCCATTTTATTTTCGTTCCTTGTGAAAATATTACCTTTTGTTGTGTCTTGCAATTAATGAACAGTGACAAACGATAACAATTAAAATCTTTCATCATTTTCTATTTGCTGAAAAAAAAATCAATAGCAGTTTGTGGAAGTTCAGTGAAATTTTTAATTAAAGTAGCAGTTGGGTACAATCAGTTCCCCAATTATTTTTACAAGTGCAGCACACTTCGATTGGTTTTGGTTTACCTTGTGAAACCAATGAGTTTTGAAGTAATCTCACATGTGACGATGCAATGTGCATCGTTCTGTTTTCAGATAAGTTTTCGAGGATGCACAGGCAGCAGCACACGCAGGTTACACATGTGTTGTCTGGAGCCGAATCGACGGTTGCGTGCGTGCACTCGTGTGCTTCCTGGAGTTCATTCGTGTGACATTGAAGGAAGCTCTGGCAACTGGCAGCCGCAGATCGGACGCAACATAACAGGTGATCTGTATCGTTCAGTCTATTTTCTGATAGCTTAAAGGAGAAATGAATTAAAATTTGTTTTCAAGACGTAAATTTCATTCAATTTCAAAGATTTCTTTATTTTTGAGAGATTTAGTTTTCGGTCAACTTGTCGAACGGAACTTTTGAAATTGTAATTGAATGGTTTTGTTACTTTGAAAAAATGTATAGCCCTTAGCTATGTATACGGTTTAAATGTTATTTCTGGACTGAAGTACTGATTGTACTTGAGTACCGTTCGATAAGTCACCTTGTTTGAAAAATGATAACTTTTGAGAAAAGTAACTTTTATGAGAAATCTAAAGTTTGTTGTGGATTAATCTGTAATGTGATAGGCTAAATAAAGCGACATGTTGAACAAACCTTTTTAAGATTATTTTTGATAAAAGTTCGAAATGATCATCGGGGTGGTGTAGTATTTGTAACCGGATGGATGTTACATGCGGAGGTGACTGGATAAAGGTTGCCTATTGGGTTGATGCTTATGACCGGATGGAGGTTATAAGGGTGATGATCAGAACCGGATGGAGGTCAGAATGCGAGCACTGCAATATTTCAATGAGTTTCCTACTTATTTGAATGAGTATGGGTGTTGATCGACATGTCAGCTTTGGCCTTTGAGAGAAATAATCTGTTATGATTTTCAAAATTTCTAATGATTTGATAAAGTTGTTTTTATTCCCTGCCCACTTACGTCAGGAAGGGCCGAGCTTTAAGAGATACTTTCGTTTGTGTTTATTGTTACAGGTAAATTCCGACACCACAGCCGATCGAGTCATCCAGTTTTACGACGATTGTACGACGACGTATTGCGTTAAACGTTAAAAACAAACCCGCGTTAATAATAAATTTGGTAATTTTGCTCTAAACAAGTGTCATGTTATGGAGTTTGTTTAGCCGTCTTCTTCTCCATAGCGACACCGGAAACGGCGCGGCGGGAGTGTAGGTAGTTAGGACTAAAAATAAATGCAAAAAAACTTTAAACAAAAACTTGGCGTTCAATCAAAGAAATTTTAAGTAATCTAAAAACTTGTTGCTCAAATTAAATTTGTAGTCTCGTTTAAAATTAGTAGCTTTTGCTGAATAAAATAAAATTAGAGCTTTGTTGTAACCTAAAGTAAAAGGCATCACACGAGGACGTGTGCTAGTCAGAATGGCCGTGTCGGAGACGGAAATAAAATTAGATTAAAATCAGACTAAATAAATCATTAAACTTTGAATAAAACGTAAATCCGGAACTGTAATTTAAATGGCAACACTGTACGAATTGTAAACGTCACTCGATGGGGTATCGGAGAGGGGGAACCCAACAGAGGGCACCTGTGGTGTCGGCTACGAACAGCGGGGACTTCTCGAGCAGACGTCGAGCTGAACGGTCGCATTAAGTTAACTAGTGTACTTTGTAATAAAATCCTATACTGCGTCGTACCTATGCCCGACGGCATAACGTTGCTCTAAGTGTATTTCAGTCGTACCACGTTTTAACATAACCTAAAAGCTTTAATTAAATTAAGTTAAACTGTGTAAACCCAATTTAAATCATGAAGACACGTATTGAACGCCCACTGTGTTTTATTTTTCACCTTACAACCTGATGATCGGAGCATTATACCACCATCCTGACAAGTGTCTCCGAGATATAAATAACGCGTCTATGTAATGTGTAAGTTTGAAGTGACCAATAACTGAAGTGAATACCCAATACAAACAGCTGTCGGTATATCCAGGAAAACTATAGCCACAGAACTCAATTACGTAAAAAAAATTAAAAGCTAAACACCTCTTTCTTCCTCTGCATATTTGAGTTGGCAAGCGATAGCATAGCATACTGAGACCTATGAGCATTTCAGACTTCCAACGCGACCAATACAGACGATTAACTCGAATGTATCGCTATGAAAATCCATAAAAATACATAAAAAAATATCAATTTACTTTTTTGTCGATCAATAGTTTTTTTGCCGGAATGAAAATATGAGTTACAATGGGCAGCGGAACAAAGAATTGTAAGGCTACTAAAATTTGAATCGCGGATTGTTTGTCTACCAATTTCTTGAGTCGAGTCCAATACAATTGTGTTTGTCAATGATAAATGGTCGCGCGCGGTGCTTTTCATCTCCTGCGGTCAAAGGCGCCGCCGTCGGCCTTGCACTAGCAAGTTTAAACTTTATCCCATGTACGTACGGTATTTTATATTCTGTATTTCTATAATTACAGCGCAGGACTAAATGATACGGTACTAATCAAAGCCGGGAATAAACGCGGATAACGCGGCCTAATATCGTCGGAAAGGAGCCTTTCGGCGGGTAGTCGCATTCACTCATAATGAGTTTATTCAACGGCTTAATAGGATGAATCGTGGTGAGTAAATAGTACTTGAGGTGTGCGAGGGTCGGCTTCGACCTTTCTAATTCTTTCGATCCAAAGCAATCTAATATGAATCAAATTGATGATACTGATCTTGGATAGGATTATAGTGAGTTCCTGTTACATAATAGCATCCTAAAGAATAATAATATATCTTAGATACCTATATATACCTTCTTGTGAAAGTCTTTTTCGACTCTGCAGATATGTGGAGGCATTTGCTTAGTTGGCGTTGGGTAAGTACTTACTAGTCGTACTTAGTCTGAAGGATGTACATATTCAGGATTATGGTACCTTACCACCGAACGATTGAGTGGCACCCATGTGGCACCTCTTATTGTTTAGCTACTATAAAAACTATTTGATTTTGTATTTATCTCAGAGAATGTAATTTATTGAAAATAGTATTAAACTCAACTTCGGTACTCTGCTGCATGTTGGCGACAACTTAATGTCCTGCTAATTCCAGATGCAACATCAGGTCAGGCGGATTATTTTATGGTAATAACATTTTCGACATGCACTGAACTTTAAATCCATCGAACTGTAGAAGATTCGCTCCAACTACGAAAGAAAACCTGATGAAAACAGCTTAATAGACTGAAGAAGATCGACTCAGTTAATATCAGGATTTCACAGACATACAAAATAAAGTCAAATATGTTTAACAACACTCTTTTTGCGTTTGAATTCATTACATCATTCGCCTGTCCTTTGAGGGGCAGATGATCTGCTTCTAGTTGAATTTAAAATATGACTGACATAAAAGCAGCAAAGAACTATTTAATTCTTTGGGGACACTTAACCTTTCCTAGGATAGGAAGGATCGGCCGTTATACCTTTGAAATTCCACTCTCGCCCATCTGATCGCCCCTAGAGCTGGTAGAGTCGTCCTAACTGACTGACTGATTTTGTTCAGGCAAGGCAATCGTTTCAATGTCAGAACTGCACTTGACAAATAAGCTGACTTTGCGTCTGGGGATATTGATAACAACGAGTTTCAGCTCATAATTATAAAAATAGCATGAGACTTGTGAACCCTGCGCACAATTATGCACAGTATGGGTAGCGAAAGGCACTGCTGTGCTAACCATTGTACAAAATACCTTACGTGACAAATAATGGCACGCCGGTGGTCTCAGATCAGACAATAGAATGGTTTTACTAGGTCTTATCCTACTTGTGGTTGACCATAGATTAACTGCAACGTTACCTACTTTTAATGAGCAGCATTACTTTAAAATTAAACCTTTCTTAAAAGTATAAAATATATATTATTGAATGTAGCAAATTGTCGGGTGCATTATGTTAGATCTCTAATATCCTAAGTGCTTAAGTGAAGTTTCACTTTTTAAGTTAATAGCATTATGGCGACCCTAATTAGCCGGTTAACGACTTATTCTATTTAAATTGAAACGGGTTGTTGACATGCAGAGAATGAAAAATTAAGTTCATTTATGTTACATAGCATAGGGAATAATCTTGGTAATACATTGACAAACGTAATAAGCATGAAGACAAACTAAAGATATCAAATTATTCGTGATTTTGGTAATTATGATATAAGTACCTATGGTTTCATTTTATTAAGTGTTTTGGTCTTATTTAAAGTAGTTTACCATTGGACCTGGCTTCAAATTCTTGACGCAGTTTAATGTGTACCTACATAATGAAAAATTGTAAGCGTTTGCTGTAACTACCTACATATAGCTGGTTTATAATTCATAAAATATGATTATTCCGCTATAACTTGCTTCCGTCTTTCGCTCCATTTTCACACTAACAAACTTAGTCGACTTCTCAAATGGCCTAACACTGCTAACTTGCACACTTCATACCTACAATATTACTACCTACTGCAAAACTAAATTACTTACCTCACAAAAAATACAAAACGTTTAATACGTTACATTTCTAAACATGCATTATCCAACAATGAATACATGAATAGAAAAGGCATTACACATGTCATTTCGGATGCATAAATAGAAAATGGATTCAATTTAAAATCTAATGACGCTTCACATTAGGCTGGAAGGCTAATGTGTTAAAATAAATTCAGGGTTTGTGTCACAATGGCGAACAGGGGGGTGTGGCGACGAACGGTTTCGATTCGCCACGCTCGGCTCACATTCGTCCGTGACATTACCACAAAGAGTAGAAGACGCGGCGTTAGATAAAAGATTAACGATGAGACCACCTTGCCAGCGCCGCTTGTTTCAATAACTTTCACTGTCTCAACATGAATGTGCGTATTGTGTCGGTGTAAATGAATGAGCTTCTAATCTATTGATAGGATCGAGCGCTGCTTTACGACAGGCTCTGTTTCTGTCGCAGTTTTTAAATTTAAGATGTAATTTTTTTTTTCGAATATATGTTTGGGAAGTAGGTAAATATTTCAAGTAACTAGGTAGAGTTACTTAATATCTTAGTTTACGTATTAAGGGAAACCTACAGTTACATAATCGGGTCCTTCTATTGTACTGTTAAGGATCTCCTAAACTGTAGAATATAAGTACGCAATATAAGTGTAGAATCGGGACTATTATCCTCAGCGTAGCAAAGGAAAAATTCAAAAGTCATTAGTATAAATCAACACAAGCCCGCGTGCGAGCACCATCATGTTTACGCAGAAAAAGCTGACGGTGACCACAAAACTGATAAACAGATACTGTTGATATGCAAATGTGGAGTTGGGGTAAAATTTATAGTAGCGCGTAAACCAGACACAATGGCGCAGCGCTGCGGTCGTGCGGCCGCCGGACGGCCATGCGGGTGCTATTCGGTTTTATTACTGCCGCCAATTACTGTTTATCGTTGTTATTACTGCTTCGTATTTAGTAAACATTGTCTCTTATTTCGCTCCATTTAAATAACATATCAATTTGAGAATGGACAGTAGTCTAATCATCTACCTTTACATTGCCATAACATTTTGAATCCATAATACTAAATGAATAAGACTTCGAAATAATTAATTAAGTAAGTTTTTTACATTAAAGCGTTTCTGGCAACTTTCCTTATGAGATGGCGCTGTTTGCTTCGCTCACATTTGAGCAAATACACGAATCCACAAGTAAAGAACTAGGTACTTTAACAGATTATTTTGCGAAGTTTTTGACACATTCCTGGTTTTCCCTGCTGTCTAAATTGAGACAATCATACAATGAAGGTGACTGCGTTGAAGATCGTACGTAACTGATTTGCACTCAATTGAGTTTTAATTTAGGTAATACGCAGATAGGACGTAGATACATTTAAGTGAAAATATAGTGGGCTACAGCATTACCACGTAAAGCTCAATTTTATTTGTACCAATCTCATTTTATGCAATTGTTTATTAACAGTTACTGTTTTCAATTATTGTTTATCGTCGTTATGTTTCATTAGCGAAATTAAGCCCAGTTTAATTGAATAACAATGTTGCGAAATTTTATTACTGAACAGAAATCTTTCGCCACAGCAGCTGTTCTCTATAATTGTAACGAATCAGTGGGTATTACTTTAATGTTGTCGTAAACCCGAACGCATAATAATTATTTATAAATAAAGGAGGATGGGCACAAATGTATGGAATCTGGTACCGGCAACAATCGGAGTAAATGATACGTCGTTGGAAAGGTATTTTTGTGTAGATTGTGAATATACATGTCGCTAGTCCTGGTTCATTGTCCAATCGCAGTAATCCTACTTGAAAATTATATATATTTGGTACTGAGTATACCTACAATAAACTTTTTGCAATAACTCAGCGAACGACTGAAAGTGAAAGTCATACATACGTGCATTTATATGTTTGTATTGTTTATTAGGTAAATTACTCATAAAGGCTTGTAGCGGAGCTACAGGCTGATTTACATTGATACAGTAGCTGGCGTCAGCGCCACTTAATTCTGGCGCTAGATAAGCAATGTATCAGTGTATATAAACATGTTACAATAATTCAGTCCAGCATCCAGTATCCAGCACTACTGGATCGAACGAAATAGATCGTCTGCCTATTTTTCGATCCAGTGACAGCCCCGCGCACGCCGCGCAGCCAGTGGCACAGGATCCATGTTAGCACTACGCACCGGTGATCGCCAGTGATTCAATTCCAGTGCCAATGCAAAGCCGGAATCCAGTGATACTGGCGCCAGCTACTGTATCAATGTAAATCGGCCCTAACTGAAAAAATTGCAAACTGATTGTAGCGGACCGCTTCGATAGCTTATCCTAGAGCGTGGACTGTATCACTGAATAAAAATACTTCTTCACTATTAACCGTGTTTTATTTCCGGATGGAGTACTTCTTCCTAAGGTTTACAATCGTATACTGGAGGAATACTGGAGGAATACAATTTTGCCACCGAAATGGCCCTTCTTATATGTGCCAAAGTCTATTCTCAACTATCGCTAACCATTAATACCCCGATCGGCTCTCAGCCAATCAGATTCGAGGAATTTTTGCACACGACACTATAGTACCGTTTCATCTTCCGTCTCACGCGTTTGCACACGGCACTATAGCGCTATCGCGTCAGTTCATCTTGCTCTTACATTTCCTGTCCTTATCGCTATCGTGAGTATCTCTTTTACTCTTAGTATATAAACAAAATAATAAACTATTGGCACATATTTACAATGATTTTCTTACAATTAACTTAATAGTAGCTAGAATAAAAGACACCCCGTATGAATTCTTTATTACTTACATACTAAATGGATATCTTAATCTAATTAAACTACTATAATACATGTCAATCAAATACATAGGCGCTTATTCTACGTCTAGCTGTTGCCGTCCGTAACAGTCTCCCCCCGGCGAAGACTCGTCGTAGCCTCTCGTACTTGTAGGACGGCCAGCTTGGTCGCAGGTCTTCTAAACACGCCTCCTCTGGTGCGGACGTCTGCAGATCTGACGATTCCGTCTGGTCCCGGGTGCACTCGCTCGACGATTCCTCGCGGCCATGTGTTGCGAGGCAGCGAGTGGTCAACGACCACTACTAGGTCTCCCGGCTGCAGCTGTCGTCCTCCGCCGTTGCTAACTTGCCCCCGTGGGATGAGTGTAGGCAAGTACTCCTTCACCCAGCGCTGCCAAAATCTATCTGCTAGCGCCTGGGCACGCCTCCACGTGCTGCGGTCTGCCTCGCTGCATGGTCCGGTGCGCGGCAGCCCTGACGACGACCCGATGAGAAAATGGTTCGGCGTGAGCGCTTCTTCGTCTTCGGGATCGACCGATACGTGCGTGAGCGGTCGCGCGTTCACGCTGTACTCGGCCTCGGCGATCAGCGTCTGAAGTACCTCTTCCTTCGGCGACTTCTGGTTGAGCGTAGTACTTAGCGCCGTCTTGACGGAACGCACCAAACGTTCCCACGCTCCCCCCATATGCGGAGCGCCCGGCGGTATGAAACGCCAGTCGGTGTTGTACTTCAAACCGAAGTCTCGTAGCTCAGGAATCCACTTCGCGTATGCTTGTCGTAGCTCGGCGTCAGCCCCTCTGAAGTTGGTCGCGTTGTCAGAGTATATAACGCGTGGCCAACCTCTTCTTGCAGCCATTCGTCTCAGCGCCATGATAGCTGAGTCCGTGGAGAGCGATTGTACGATCTCTAAGTGTATCGCTCGGGTTGTGAGGCACGTAAATAACGCGCACCACCTTTTTTCATGTCGACGGCCGATGGTCACAGTCAGTGGCCCGAAGTATGTCTACGCCGCTGTAGGTGAAGGCGCGATGACCTGAATCTAGCCTTCCTTTAGGTAGGTCCCCTCTCGGCGGTGTCCTCGGGCTTGCCTTGTATACTCGACAGAACTGGCAGTCTCTGGCGATTCTTCTGACTGTCGGTCGTAGGTGCAGTATTATGTATAACTGCCGAAGCTCGTTAACAACCCTCTCGTTGTTCGCGTGGCCCGCTCGACGGTGAAAACGCTCTATTAGCAAGCGCGTAAACGGGTGACGACCGTCGAGAATTGCCGGTGCGTTGGAGTGCGACGCGACGTTGAGAGCGCCTATCCTGCCTCTCGCTCGCACAATCCCTTGGTCTATCTTCGGATCGAGCTTCCTCAGTTTACTATTGCTCAGCGGCGCTTGGTTGTTGCTTAGCCTCTTGACGTCTTCGTAGAACGAATCGCGTTGCGCCCGCTGTAGCCACCTCCTTTCTGCCGCTTCAATATGCGACACGTTGAGGTGTAGCGTCTTATCCTTTTTCTTGAGTTTTTCGATGAACAGGTGTACCATCGCTGTGGCCCGTATTAATTTGTCGTAGCTGGCGAAGCGATTGACGTCGGGCAGTGCGTCGTTCGTAGGCGCGGGCTCCTCTTGCGCGGCGTAGCTTGCGGCTTCTACGTGTTCTACGTGTTCTACGTGTTCTACGTGTTCTACGCGTTCTACGTGTTCTACGCGTTCCGTCTTCTCCGTAGGCCATTGCGCTTCCGATTCGCGTAAGAACGACGGTCCGGTGAACCATCGGTCTTCACTGCTGACCCGATTCGTCTGGAGTCTGGTCGCGTCGTCAGCGACGTTCAGAGACGTAGGAATCCATCGCCAGTCTTCCGCTTGAGTCAACTCGGCGATCTCGGCGAGGCGGTGTGATACAAACGGCGTGTATCGTTTTGCATCGTTTCTTATCCAATGGAGGACGGTTTTCGAGTCGCTCCAATAAACGATCCGCTTCGGTGTCCACGTATGCTCTCTGATGATCGTGCTGGCCACTCGTGCCCCGATGAGAGCCGCTTGTAGTTCCAGTCTCGGGACGCTTACTACTTTAAGCGGCGCGACTTTCGCCTTGGCCATCACTTGGATCGTCTCTATGTACGTAGCGTGGACGATCCTCCAGTAGGCTATCGTCGCGTAGGCTTGTTCACTTGCATCGGTGAATACGTGAAGCTCGATGTTTGCTTCTGACGTCACGTTGAGGCTATAACACCGCGGTATGGTTAACGCGGAGATATCTTCGAGGCGCCGGATCCACTCGTCGAATAAGTCGGCTTCGTCTGTGGGCAGTTGTTCGTCCCAGCTTATTTTCTTCGTCCATAGCCGTTGAAGAATCATTTTTCCGACGACGGTGTACTGACTTATTAATCCCAACGGATCGTAGATCGACATGACGGCGCTCAGTGCCTCTCTCTTTGTCGGTGCTCGTTGTCTCTTTCTCACTTCGTCGGGAACCCTCTTCGTATCTGTGTTGAACGTTAGAGTGTCCAAATTTGGATCCCAGCGAAGCCCCAGTGTTTTTTCCCGTTGGTGAGACGCGAGCTTGACGTTCGTATTCTTCGATCGCTTTTCTTGTGGGATACTTGCTAGAACTGACTTGTTATTACAATTCCAGCCCCGTAGGTTGAAGTTCGCTTGCCGATGGACGTAACTTATTTCTTCTATCATTTTGATAGCTTCTTTTTCCGTCGCAAAGCTATCTAAGTAGTCGTCCATATAGTGCCGCTCTTGAATAGCTAACGCCGCCTCCGGGTAGTCGTTTTCGTGCTCGACGGCGTTGCGGTTCCTCACACTATGAGCGAGGTACGGCGAACTGTTGGCTCCAAATATCATTGACGTCATCTTCATTTTAGTCGGAGTATCTGTGGGTCTGTCTCTCCACAGAAACATCTGAGCCGGTTGGTCTTCAGGTCTTATTTTTATCTGAAGAAACATCTCTTCTATATCGGCTGTCACGGCGATCGGTTTCTCCCTAAAACCGAATAGAATCCTCGTGAGTGATGCTAACAGGTCGGGGCCCTCTAGCAGGAGGTCGTTGAGGCTAACACCCCGCACCTTGGCCGCTGCGTCGAAGACCATTCTTGTTTTCCCCGGCTTGTTAGGATTCACAACTGCGAAGTGAGGCAGGTACCATTTCACTGGACTCGATTCTTCGCTTCCATCGCATTTCGTGGCGTAACCTTTTTTGATTAGGTTATCTACTTGCGCCTTGTATTCAATCTTGAAGCCTGGCTCTCTTGATAGTCGTTTTTCAAGCGTAGTTAATCTTCGTAGAGCCGACTCGTAGCTCTCGGGTAGCACCGGATTATCCGTTTTCCACGGTAGGCCGACTTCGTAGCAACCGTTTTTCCGTGCTACGGTTTCCTCGAACAACTTCGTAGCTCGTTCATTTTCGTAGCTAATTTTCTTCTTCGTAGACACGCCGAGCGAGTCGATGTCGAAGTGCGACTCGACAAGCCGCTGTAACTGCGTGTCACAGACGTGTAGCACTTGTTCGTCGTTCTTCATAATCGTTTTGTGCGGCGCTGTTCCGTGTAGAACCCACCCCAGCTTGGTCCAGGACGCTGCGGGTTCTTTTTGTCTTCCTGTGCGTATCTCCCGTGATATAATCAGATGCCAGTTGTCAGCACCGATTAGTATGCGTGGCTTGGCTTGACCGGCGCATATCTTCCTGCTGACATCACGGAGGTGCGCATACCGACTTAGGTTGTTCGGTATACATTGTTCGTGAAGCAACAAATCCTTCATTGTGCGTGCTGTGACGTCGTGCGCTTCCTTTTCACGCAGCCCTTGTATCTTGATCTTCACAGCTTGGCTCTCGATAGTTCTCCGTCCGTTGATTCCCTTGATACTCAGCGGTTGGTCCGTTCCCCCGTCGGTGATTCGTCTGGCCAACTCCTCGTCTATCAACGTGACGGTCGAGCCTTCGTCCAGGAGGGCGTGTGTAGTGAGCTCCCCCCGTGGCCCGGTGAGCTTGACTTTGCATATTTTCAGGTAAACGACGTCGTTTTTCTTGTTCGTCACGCTCATGACCGCTTCCGATTTTCCTTCTTCGGAGTTAGTCTCGCGGGCCTCTTCATTGTAGTTCTTATGCAGCAATGAGTGGTGTTGGTATTTACAACCTCCCACGCCGCACGCCTTGGCCTTACAGTTCAATCGACTGTGTCTCTTCTTTAGACACTTGAAGCACATCTTATTGTCCTTTGCCCATTGCCATCGCTCGTTCACTTCCAGGGCTCGTAGTTTCTGACAGTCGGGCGTATAATGTCCTCCGGACTGGCACATAAAGCACTTCTTTTCTTCCCCGGTTACTTCGTTTGTCGCGTAAACCCGTTGTGCTTCCTTCGCTATGGTTCTCTTGGCGAACGTTCTCTTTTCCGGTTGCGTTGGAGCGCTCCTCTTTGTTACGTGAGCGTATCGTAGCATCAGGTCCGCCTCGGACATGAGAAACTCCGAGAACACCGTCATCTCGTCACTTTCCATGACCTGACGCTCGTGCGCAGCCGCGTACTCCGCCCACTTAGTAACTAGGTGCGGACTTAACAACGGGTTTTTCAGGTAGCCCCGTCGATCCACACTCTTAATCGTGTAGACTATGTTTTGGATCTTGATTGCTAGCTCGTAGAGGTCGTTACCGGCGTTCGTCATCTTGGGAAGCCTCTTCAGATTGTCGATGGCTTGGTCGATAATATACTCCGGCCTTCCATATTTCATTTCAAGTGTCTTCATAATGATCTCCGGGCTTGAAGCGGTGAACAACTGCGAAGAAACAATTTCCCTTGCTTCTCCTCGTAGGCAATTTCGTAGACGGAGCAAGTTTTCCGTAGGCGAAAACTTGTAGAGCTTCGTAGAATCCTCCATCGTAGCTTTAAATGGTAGCCACTCCGCTACGGCTCCCGCGAAGATCGGTAATTCCGTCGACTGTCGAGGCGGCGGTCGCGAGGTGATCATCTTCTCGAGCGCGTTGGCAAGTTGTTGAATGCCGCGCTGCTTCGGGTTGTCCCCCCATTGCTCGTTAATGGAAGGACGAGCCTCCTGTGGCTCTTCCCCACACCTCGGCCGTCTCTCCTCCATACTCTTGTCGACCCAATCCCTTATACGATCGTTCCCGCACGCGCTCTCTGCGTACTGGGACTGCGCTTCGGCTTCGATGATCGACATTTCGGCGGCCAATCTTGACTTCACTAACTTTTCCTTCATCTGCAGTCGCTTCTCTTCTAATTCCGCCAATTCTTTCTCCGCTTCGTACTGCGCCAGACGCGCCCTCGCTTCGGCGCTCGCTCGCGACGCGTTGGACAGGACTGTGCGTGTCGGCGACGTCGGTCTTCTTGCCGGCGACGTGTGCGATTTCGCAGCTTCCTTCCTTGCTGGCGTACTAGCGGGGTTGACCGGCGGGCCCATCAATGTTCCTTCCGTTGTCGACAGCAGCGTAGGTGATCGGTTGAGCCGCCTTCCTTGCGGTATCCCTCCCATCGTGGACGGTGATTGCGGCGAGTCTTCATAGATCCGATGCAGTGGAGCCCCCGGCGCGCTCTTTGCGCCTGGTTGCGCCTCCGACTCGCAAAACCCGGACTCCGAGCGAACACGGCTTCTCGTGTTCATTGTGGACGTGGCCGTAGATTCTTAAGCTCCCCGTTGAACTTGAATCTTCCAGTGCAGGATCGCTTGAGCTCCCCGTTGAACTCGATCCCGCTGCGGATCTTCGTGGCTGGTCCCGTTGAGTCGTGGCTTGGTCCCGTCGAGTACTTCCTGATCCGGCTATCGAAGGACCACAAAAACTGTAGCGGACCGCTTCGATAGCTTATCCTAGAGCGTGGACTGTATCACTGAATAAAAATACTTCTTCACTATTAACCGTGTTTTATTTCCGGATGGAGTACTTCTTCCTAAGGTTTACAATCGTATACTGGAGGAATACTGGAGGAATACAATTTTGCCACCGAAATGGCCCTTCTTATATGTGCCAAAGTCTATTCTCAACTATCGCTAACCATTAATACCCCGATCGGCTCTCAGCCAATCAGATTCGAGGAATTTTTGCACACGACACTATAGTACCGTTTCATCTTCCGTCTCACGCGTTTGCACACGGCACTATAGCGCTATCGCGTCAGTTCATCTTGCTCTTACATTTCCTGTCCTTATCGCTATCGTGAGTATCTCTTTTACTCTTAGTATATAAACAAAATAATAAACTATTGGCACATATTTACAATGATTTTCTTACAATTAACTTAATAGTAGCTAGAATAAAAGACACCCCGTATGAATTCTTTATTACTTACATACTAAATGGATATCTTAATCTAATTAAACTACTATAATACATGTCAATCAAATACATAGGCGCTTATTCTACGTCTAGCTGTTGCCGTCCGTAACACTGATTTTATTGTGTATTTATTATAACAGATTTTTTTCTGTTAATTTTATATTAATAAGCTCAAAATCTATGCAAACATCTTCAAAATTGGTTGAACTACGCCAAAGATATGATTTTTTAAATCCTAATTCGAACTAAATATTCCGTATCTTCTTAAGGCTATATTTCAAAACGGACAATTTGTAGGGGTTTATCGCCATAGTCATTTTTTGTACTCTTGAAAAGACCTTTCAAACAACATTAAGGTCATTTTGATTGGACATGGGTACCAAAACGCCCATCCTCCTTTCTTTGTATAAAAACAGTTCATACAAAGCACCCAGTAAGCACCTACAATACAAAATATTTTTTTAAATTATCGAACTTCTTTAGATGTACAAGTGTAACTTGATTGAAAAACATCCTATCCTACCACAACAAAAATGGAACCAGATATTTAACACATCGTTACATAAAAGCTAAGAAGACAATGTAGTGACGTCTAATAATCCGCCGTCAAAGAAATCTTTCTCGGTAATATCCGATACGATCTGAATACGATAAAAAGTGGATATTTATGAATAAAAGAATAAAACTGAAAGAGTATTAGGCCTGTAATTATGGCGTCCATCCGCCACCGAGCCGCCAAATGGTCTGCCAGCAATCAATTAAAACAATATTTGAAATAGTGCTTTCAAAAAAATTAAAAGGAAGTGCTCAACCTATAAACATTTCGTATTATGTCCGATAGGGTGTATGTTTACTCTTCACTCGTATAACGCCGTCTCATTTGGTCTGCGCCGATACGTCTACGCGATCCTCATCTCGAAAGAGGCTATAGTCCGAGGGACGGTGAAAATGTGGACGGTGTGAATATTTTGATTATTTTTTTTTACTCGTGCACTGCATATTTATTACATTCAGTGCTTAGTGAAAATGAGTTATATTGAATGATTTTATTTATTTATCATTTGAAAATTAGTGTATATTCAAGTTTTTTTTAGTTTTATATAGATAATTATAATATAGATTTTCATCGAGGAATTTGTCGATAGGTACTAGTGGTGACTACGTAATAATAATAAACCTTCTCGTGTGTTTTTGATAGATATGTTGTTCAAAGGTACAAAATACATTAATGAAATAAACCTTAGTAGAACGTACCTGGTATCGAGTCTGCTAATTTAATAAGCGCCGTGTTTGAATTGCTTAAATAAAACGTGACGTGTATAAAATGTGTCAAAAAATTTCAATACCTACGATGAAAAGAAACGGACCTTTTATAAATGAGCAGATTCGGGTCCCAAGCCGCTGTTACAATATTTACTCACAAACAATAGATTTTTAGGAAGTTACAAAAACGAACCAGCAGCACTTAGAGTAATTTTCGTAAATAATCTGCTATTCCCTGCAAAATAGTTACAGCCCTCAGCCTACGAAGGAGGATACGTGCTCAAATGAATTACGAGCGGCGAGTTACCGCCAAAGCCTTGTTTGAGAGAGCCAAAAGTAATTAACTGCGGCTCAGTTAAGAGTGACTGAATATCTGTTGCGCCCGCGCCGTAAATAACTTAAAAAGAGTTATTTTGTATAAGTAGGTACTTGTGTTGTCGTGAACTTACACTATGCCGACCCTGGTACTTGGAGTTTAGAGACAAGAATTATAGATTTGAAGAAATATTTCCGTTCCCTATTCTTTGTTTTGTGTGACCACAGTGATTTTGCTATATTTTAATGAATACGAGTATTAACCGGTTACAGATGTTGTGGTCCAAGTTCAAGTTGTACGCGACTGTAATTTCTTTCCTCTTCTATCTTTCTTTCTCTTCCCTCTTTTTTCTTTCAAGCAAGAAAGAGGAAAAGGGAAGATATAAGTCTTTTTTGGCTCATCCGTGATGCCTGTGGTGTAATCTACTGATTCCCATTGAAGAACTCGACTCTACCATCATGTAGTTCATCCTTGTTTGTCGGCCGTTGTAATATTTAGGTTTTTTTAAAGGCTTTCCGGCAAATGACTTTGGAAACCAAATGCATTTTGACTGCTTTGTTTCCCATCGTCTGTATGTGATGTGTGGTGTAAAACCATCGTCTTTTTTGGAGAAAATATATTATTCCATCTACTTAATTCTTCAGTTAAATATTATATTTGAAAGACAAGCCATTTTAGGTACCTACCTAGTAATTATTTGAAAAACCGTATCTATACCATATCTATTTAAATATTAAGTTATAATCAGATAGAGTTCTTGAGCTTGCACCACGCGTAAACGGAATCACTCGAGCCGCTAATCGAGTTTGTCGGCCGATGTTATCTCAAACCATACGTTAATAGTACTAACGCCTCCGCCAAGCGGCCCCGCGCCCCGCGCCCCGCACCCCTCACCGCGCACCCCCACGTCCAGTCCTTCACAATGATCTGTTTAATTTATTATGACTGTTAGAACAACTTTTAAGAGATCGAATGAGGATACCCTTTGATCTGAATCCGCTCTCTGCATAATACTTTCGTAGTTTTAGCGTACTGATAATAAATATTGATATCATTATCTAGGTATAGCTAGGTTGATATATAAATAAAAGAAATGTCTGTCTGTGATTTCAAATTTATAGTTATTTACACGATACCAATTTACAAACAATGTTAAAAAATGTCTGTCTGTCTTTTTGTCGTACGGATTTATAAATAATGTGAGGAAATAATTTACGCGTCATCTAACGAAGGAATTAACCATTACATATACCTACCTAATAATGCAATTACATATGCAAAACTGGATAGTGTTAAACTACCTATGACACGTCATTATTAGCACGAAAGTCTACCATCTCCCTAATAGTTTTTGAGGAATTACTACTTAGTTGCATGTAAATTCGATCATGCATTGTACAGTACTAAGTACTTAGTAGTAGTTAAACCGATACTAGGTAATAAATTAACAGCTGTTTTTGAGCATAAATTAGTGTCTAGGTAATTATGGCTTACATAATAGCACTGCAATTATTCTGCGCACTAAGAACACATATTATGTATATTGGTCGAATAACAGTTTTAACATGTCATACAGAAGGTAGATATTATTGTATGTCTGTCTGTCTGACCGCGATAAACTCGAAAACTACAAAACAGATTTTTATAAGGTTTTCAACAATAGAAAGAGTGATTCTTAAGGCAGGTTTAGGTATACAATTTATTATACTTTTATGTAAATTAGTAGAAATTCGGTGATATATGTGGATGAGGTTTCGCCAACTAGGAGCTTTCCACGCGAACGCCGCGTAAACTAGCACAAATATAAATGTAAGCGAATTCAAGATCTATAAATATGCTACAACGAGTCCGCGATAGCATGTCTCTATCTCTTACGGTTGACTCACAATAACTACTTTTATGTTAAAAAATTTAATTAAAAACATGACGTTATTTTCAAAGCTATTTTCTGTACCTAGTTCAGTATTAAAGCGAAGGCGAAGCTGCGGGCGGACATGTTATGTTGCAGAACGTCTGCCGGGTCAGCTAGTTATGTAGATATTCATAAAACATAAATATGTTCAAGAGGGTATTAAGAATTGATTCGTCATTTTCCATATCCGTGAGGCACATTGTTATAAGCAGATTACTATCATTGAATTCAACCCTTTAGGCACAGCCAGTGAACTGTTCGTAAAAATTTGTTGACCTACTCGGTGTTCTAAAATTGATTATTAGAGACCAATTCAAGGGTTGGCAGTGTACACTCCTGATGCAACTTTATCAGTTATAATCAATCGGGCCCAAAGTATAAACGCTCATGCAATTTTACCACTACTTGTGGTATCTATAAATTTATCAGTAAATAGGTTCAGATCATCCTAACCTAACCCATAGCTGTCCCACTTCATACAACTTTGAGAACAGGGTTGATTGGTAAAGAGTGCTATTTGCTTAAGTCATAATAAATAAATAAAAACATTTTGGAATACTCTCAGGAGTTTAATTTTCCTTGAGATATTTTTCTTCACTGAAATAATTTAATACCTTAATAATACCTTAATTAGAAGCGGTCTGGAATATGGCAGTGTTATATGGAACCCACACTATGACATTTACATAAAACGAATTGAACAAGTACAAAAACGTTTCCTTTGGCAACTGAGTTTCCAAACGCTTACCATCTTATCAAGACCGACTCAATCATTTTAAGTTAACCTCCCTCAAAATACGCAGAGATTTGTTAGACTTAGTATTTCTGTTTAAGTTAATGAATGGAGAAATTGATTGCCCTGAATTACTTCAGAAAATAAGTTTAAACGTACCTAATCGGTTACCAAGGAAGTCAACATATACACCTTTTGTGGCTGATGCAGCAAAAATAATCTGGCTCATCACTTTACCTTGAATAGAATTCAACGTCGTTATAACACCCTTTCAAAACAAATACCTAAGCTGGACATATTCAGCAATAATATTCACGTGTACATAAAATTAATTCACAATGCACTCAAAACAATGCACAATCACAGTTAATCTCAGTTTCTTAAAAACTAACCTAACATTAACTTCTGTTAAATTCCTTTTTGTTCTTCTTGTCAGATAAAATATTTTTTCCATTTAGTTATTTTTAGGATTACGATTAGTAAAATTTTAAAGAATGTCTGTGTATTTTAAATTATATTATTTTATTATTATTATTATTATTATTATTATTATAAACTTTGTATATTTAAGTTTTAACCACGTCCACTTTGCAAGCCGTGGTTACCTATAATTTATTAAGACAGCATTTAGTTTAATATCCTAGATAAGGTTTATGTTGTAAAATGAATTAATGTATGTCTTGTTGGTGACCCAAATAAATAAATAAATAAATAAATAAACAAATTGTTACACATACTTACACGCACATAATTTTTGAAAATTATGGGAACATACATGCATGATAGGATTCCGGGCCTTCAGGTTCTGGAGTCAACTTTCAAAGTATTCGGCTATTTTTATTAATAATTTTATTTTTAATGGTATCTATAAAATATATACAAAATTTATCTATAAAAATATGTACTCTGTATATGATTTACGATTCATAAACCAATTAAAAAAAAACAGTTCCGCAACATTTACCTGTGTATGTTTGCAGTAACTGTATCGAATTGAATTTAGTATTACGCGTTTAATATGAAATCGGCCTGGATTAGCCGGAAGCAATACTTTAGTGATACACAAAAGAATCCATTTGCTTTGAATATAATAGCCATTGTTCTGGCAGCTCCAAATATAATCACGGGATGTTACCTTGATTTATTGTATTGGCGCATTCTCTTGCTTCACTATTTTCGTAATTCATTCATAATGATTTATTATGTGCAGCGGAAAGGTTCAATTAATTTGGAAAGTAGAAGCTTTTTGACGTGTGATACCTATAGTTTTACGTGTTGCATTTTCTCGGAAGCAACGTGCGTTAAAATATTTATTATGTTAATTACCATTTTATATGTATTTGTATTCACAGACACGTTGGAGATCGAAGCAAACCAATGACTGAATTTTTGAGCTGGATTTTCATATATTTATCATATGAATTTATTTTATTTAAGCTTCATTATTTATACAATTCACAGTAGCTTCTATCAGGATTGCGTAAAGATGCACTCGATGATATAACTATGACCATTTCAGCAGGGCACTCATATGCATGGTAGGTATCTACACCCTATTATTAATCATCTACGTATTTAACCCCTTCGAACCTGGTGTCCATCCCAATGGACATACTTTTGAAGTTCACGTTACATGATACACTGGTGTTAAAAACTAAATGTAAATATTTAAATGTGCCCGGCCCTTATCTAGGAATTTTACTTTAAACAAAACACAACGATATTACACGTGGGTAAGTCACAATCACCAATGAAGCAACGACGATCATCATGGATAAACGTAAGACAGGTACGTCTTTGGTTACGTTTTTTTCTCTCTTGAATTTAGCGCGATTTCATAACAAATATTTTATTTTCACGTTGATTAGATCACTATTGTGGATTGTAGTTATAAGTAAACCGAATCCAGTGCAACACTGCAGTTAAATTTGCAATTTAATTTGTGTCCATTCCAATGGACATCAGGTTTCAAAAGTTGACAACTATACACGAGTTATAAAATAGTTTTGAATAATGATTATTGCAATAATTTTGGTTTGTTTTAGGTTTTGATCTTTCAAAAAGTCAAGATGTTAACTCGTTACTTGATTTGTTAGAAAATGGAGCAATATCAGACCTTTATGAAGAAAGTGATGATGAAATAATACAAACTACCCCACAAAGTATGGTTCGTGTGGGTAGTGATAATGTGCATCCCAACGAAACCATTATGCCACTAGATATTTTTGATAACGATTCCTCTGAACTTGATGCAGGATCGAGCACTAAAAACCCGAGTAAGCCACAACATGACATAAAATGGAGAAAGCATTTGCAATTTGATACACCGCAATTCACCTGGCCAACTCCGCCACCATCTAAAATAAATAGGCCACTTGCACCAATTGAATATTTTTCAAAATATGTTACAGATTCCTTAGTCGAAAAACTTGTTTTCAATACGAATTTATATGCCACTAGAAAAGAAGTCCATAATTTCAGGCCATAATTATAGTGAAACGGAATCTGCGCGAACGAAAAATTTATGCTGGTGGGACGATCAGAGTAAACAGATTTGGAAAACTTCCGTTTATAACGGACAGAGAGGGTGCGAAAAAAGATAGAGGGTATACTGATCAAGTTACGAACAGCACTAAAGATGTAGTAGCCATAAAATGGATGGACAACAAGGGTGTCGTTCTTGCATCGAATGTTGTCGGTATAGGAGAACAAGATGACGTATGAAGATGGAACAAAGTGTCCAAGAAATATATATCAATTCAACGCCCTGAGCTTGTGCGTTTATATAACAATGGAATGGGTGGCGTTGACAAAACAGACCACCTTATTAGTTTGTATCGCATCTTTATCAGATCTAAAAAATGGACGTTACGCATGATATTCCACGCCATTGATTTAGCACTAAGCAATAGTTGGCTGGAATATCAAGAAGATTGCAAGACCTGTAATGTTCCGAAAAAAGATATTCTAGACCTTTTGCACTTCCGACAGCGAGCTGCTGAACCTCTGATAAAAATGGGACAGCCACTGATTGCAAGAAAACGAGGACGTCCATCCTCTGGTCCAAGTAGTCCGGTAAATACCCCAACCAATATACCACAGCGACATCCTCGCAGTGTTATTGAAATAAGGCCAGCGAGTGAAATTCAATATAAGACTGTTGATCATTTGCCTGAGTATGATAAAAAGAAGGAAGCGACGAGATGCAAAAAACCAGAATGTAAAACACACGTGTTCTGCTTGAAGTGCGATATACACTTATGTTTTACTGGTGGGCGAAATTGTTTTCGCGAATTCCATCAAAACCATTGACTAATTTTATATGCTATACGATACTTACATTAAATAAAGAATAAATAAACATTTGATTTTTAATAAACAGTTGTAGTTTTAATACCGTCAATATATATAATAAGAGGTAACTATTATTGTAAAAAGGTACGCTGACAACCTGATGTCCATGTGAATGGACACATTTTTTTTCAAAAAAGTAAAGAAGTAAAATATTTCTTTTTTACAAAATATAATTTATTGTGGTGTAATAAGAGACAAAAGTGACAAAAATAATTTTTCTGACGCATCAAAATAATTCAGGTTCGAAGGGGTTAAACTTCATGCAACATAGTTTTCCGTAAATTTTTGGCTTTAAGGTTTTCAGATGATTATAATTATTATGTAGAAACTTAAAACAAAAATGCTCAGAAATATTAATAAGATATACCTAACCTACAAATAAAGTACCTAATTATTATCTACCTACCTATAAATTTATTAGCATTAACACATATTGAATGATTAGGAAGAAAGGTAATATTTTCAATTTATTTTAAGATTGTAAGAAATGAAAACACTGGAGTTAGCCGATGTTTTTTTCAAATTTCAAATATTTTATATTCAATTGATCCCATTCTCGAGTTTCTTAGCATTAGCTGTATTGTTGGGGTGAAAAGGAAAATGGATAGACGATGTAGCCGCTTATTATTCATTGTTCCCGAGGGGCGGGTTGAGCTGAGAGCTTTCCCTGACGTGATCCAACTCATTTTTTAAACAACAAAACAAGTAGCTCGTTTCAAGAATAACATTGGAACAGCCTTTTCAGATGAAAGGTTATTTAAAGTGGATGCGAAATTAATATTCCAATCACGTGATCTTGCCATTTTTTCTGGGGAGCTCGTTTTAAGTGTCTTCGTAATTAAAAATAGGAAATAATTTTATTATTTTCCCTTCGCTTCGGATGCCTTATTTATTAGCAGTACCTTTCAGCTTCGAAAAATGTTTAGATGTGCTCCTTTAAAATGATATCATTCCCAGATAAACACCAAACAGATATCTTCATAATATTTTACTAATCAGTGACAGTTTCAGTATAATCATACCTACTTATTATTAGAAGCATTAAAAATGTAGCACACATTAGGTTATAGTCCAAGGGACCAAGGGTAGGTTATATTTACCTAAATAGAGACCAATTTATACATATAAGTACGGGCCAAGGTTGCAGATAGGTACCTACCTATCTTTATGTTATTTATCCACTTTAAGTTCACTAAGTATATTACCAACTTTCTTTGGTATTTGGTATTATTTGGTATTTGGTTGGTCTTTGGTTTATCTAATACCTAATGCATGACGTCAATACCACATGACGGTAAACGGCAGTCTACCAAGTCTTGGGTGGCACAGCACACTTAATTAATTTAGGAAAGGCTCATTCAGGGCTTCATATATTTTAGACTTTACTCCATAGTATAGTGATAATGCCTGCCACCCATTACCACCCATAATGTAGGTAGCTACAATATCTATGTGACAGATAATATAATATTCGTTATGTCTCGCTTGTGAGATAATTATCATCTTTATAAATACATGGATAATGTTGGTCAGTTTTGTTTTATCTTTATTTGAGGATAGAATTATCTAAGTGATTCTAGCTAGCTAGCTAAAAGTAGCTACTTTTACAATCATATCTTCTATCAAATTACTCACATAGGTGTATGAAATCAGATATTTATACAGTAGTTACTTGATATGATTCTTCAACCTTCCTCAGACTTTGGGAAACAATAGGACAGTGGGACATAAATACCTAGAAAGTACCTACTGTTATGCGTCAAACCAAAACAAATTATATCGCTTTGTTAAATAAACGATATAAATACTTGAAGTACCTACTTCCCCTTTATTATCTATAACAACCTACTAATAATAATGAAACAGTAAAGAGAATTACTGCAGATATAGGTATTTATTACACGCTCATAGTTAGTTAGCAGAAATGCTTTAGCGCAATCGTATCCATCCAACGTTACAAAGCTTGTTCTAGATAAGAGATGAGATATGCCCAATCATATCAAAAGGTCTAATGAAGCCAACCATATTTTAATCCAAACATTCAATTCAAATCAAAAGTGAATCGATCGGCCACGGTTACAATCAAACGCGGCGATACAACAAAAAACTAATTGACAACAATCAACACTGTTGTAACAAAAAACAATATTTTCTATCATTGTCATTAATAATGGTTAGAAAAAAGTCATTCACACCTTTGGTGCGCGCTAACATGACAAATGCGGAGTGTAGCGGCGAGGCTCAAAGCCGCGCGCGCCGCGGGGCGCCCGCCGCTCGCCGTCGGCTCGCCTAAATATTAATTATCTACAACACAACAACACCTTTTAGGAGATTATCGCACTCCGTACCGCATAATGCAACTATCTTGGATCGAGATACCGCGCTCCACCTCGGAACTTTCGGTAGGTATGTAGGTACTATTACCAGCCAAGTCGTGGTTAAGCTATTCGACCCGCTTTGGTACACTTTAAAACACATTATTATTATTTCTTGTGGTTACGATAGAAAATAAAATTTCAAACAGTAATTGTCTCTTACTAATAATAATTCAGTTATCAGATTAAATTAAATTTAATAATGATTCTAAAAATATAATAACCATCAATCTCTAACGCAATATTTTATTTAATAGAGTCCTAATGTAATTTTGTAACAGCCCGCGGCAACACTGCTATGGCGAATGATTTGAGGAAACTGTTAATTATGAAGTTGTAATATAATGTCCCCGGGCAGTTGCAGATCGTCATGCTCAGGTTTTAGGAAGGTAGGTATCCTCTACCCTACCAAATTCTAGTAGGTAGTTATATATGTACTTTCAGAATAATTTCCATTAATGCAGCGCCGGATTATCATGCTAGAATTATTCGATATTAACCAACTTAAACACAATCACTAACTTTGTACAAACAACAACCGATTTAAAATCGATAAGTAGCTCAAAAATTGCCTGTCAGATATATGGGGCCTGCGGCTCTATTTTTGAAATGGCGTCTCAAATGTAAAAAAAATTTCAAAATCGGTTCTGACTGCACAAAGTTATAAGGCAACAAAATTAAACAAAAAATACAGACGAGTGTGAATCTCCTCATTTTTTGAACTCGGTAAAAAATTTACTTAGTCCTATATTGTCTATTATATAATTTGTCTAATATTGTATATTAAGTATGTTTACTCACTTTTACATAATTATTTTATTTAAGTAACAATATTTACACCCTGTAAAAATTATTGAATTTACTTTCAACAATTTGAAGTCATAGATAGGTACCTGGTACCAAATTGAATATCTTTGAGTTACTTCTAACTAGGTATATGAAGTATTTTAATAATAAAATGTTTTAAAACGAATTTCCAATTCCATTCCAAAACCGCGTATCTACCTGCCCTGCTTTCTAGATATTTTTTTAGATATCAGTTTGCAATTATAACTTGACAGCATTCCGGCTTGATGCTTGATGACAACTGAGTCCTTAATTTTGAACGCACTAACTGAGATAATGTATATTCACTTTCTTCTTGAAGAATCACTAATCGGAAACACTGACGCGGGCAAGCTATTCCTAGCCATCATAACGAACGATGAGGCAAACTGCATTGTTCGGACCGGCGCGGCGGCGCGGTGGCGCGGCGTTGCGGCGAGACGTTAAAAACGTAAGGATAATACCAGCCGTGTATCGGGTTGTGCGATGGAGGTACAGCGATGGGGAGCTATGTTGAACAATTCCTGCGCACACTCTCCCAAATGTACCCTATAGAAGAGGTTTTAACCAGCATGGAGTCACCACTACCTAAGCCTATTAGCACGCCTCTCCATCGTAGCCAACTCTATGGTGATCGCGAGACTATGGTGACCTCTTATCATAATTATGCCCGTTTACACATAAAAACAACTTGCCCCGTTTTATATTCATGTCCTTTTAAAATATAATTAAGTAGAAAAATAAAAGCGTTTTAAAAATATAGGTTGCGTGATTTTGATGTGACGTTCTTGCGTGTACCGTCGCAAACAACAATAATTATTTTCTTATGTCTACTCGTCCATACGTCCGTTAAACAAACAGTAGTGTCGACATAATAAGCAGGCCGGTCCATTCTCGCATGATTTACATGTCTAAGTCGGATAGAATCGCCGCTTAGCCTTATTGTGTACCGCGGAGATGAATGACTCGGCCACAGTCAGTGCCGACGGCGCAAGTCCTATCTAATAAATAACCGCCAACAACAAATATTGTAATAACCAACCTCACGACAAATGCATGAAAATGATATGATCTCTACCAAACCAAAGTAAATTGTGTCTAATTACAATAAACATTAGGAACGGTATCGCTTCACACGACAGGAAAATCTTACAAGGGCCTCAGTAAATCCCGGCGAAGTGATATACATTTACTTACGGCAATGTATTCTCAATTTTGTGTGTAAGGTTGTAAGAATTCGTTTTCCTTGCGTTTTATGTAACGTAAAATTTTATGGCAACATTAAAGTTAAGTAGGAAATCTGAAAGGAGTGTTAAAACGCCGGCCGGCAGATGGCGGCGCGGCGTGGATACAAGCTCAATTATTTACACTCAATAAAAAGGACATTATACGAGTATTAGAAAATAACCCGCTAAAACTCGGATGAGCGCGTCAGTTAAAACAGTTTAGTAAGTTTTAACTTTTAATTAATATTTTTCCTCGTTGCTGTTAATTCTTTTACTGCCTTATTTAAGGTCATGATGCCCCATAGAACTTAAAGTTATAATTATAAAAAGGGTGAAGTAAAAGTTACGTGGATAGGAATTCTTTTTAATTCTTTAAATTACCCCTTTGAAGATGTATGTAATGGTGAGTTGCATATCACGAGGTTAATGTAAGTTTAAAGTTAAATTCACCCGGCAAAAGAAACAAAATTGGGTTGCATAAACTATCCCTCGTTGAAATTTAACTAAAATTTAACCCTAATTTAACTTTAAACTTACTCAACTTAACTTTAGTTTATTTAACCTTAAATGAACTTTTAACTTACTTAACTTAACTTTAGACTAGATGAGCGAAACCCTTTTATAATTTCACTTTGAGACCAGCTGGGTCGTCAAGTAGTTGTAAATTGTGATGCTAAAGTGTAAGGACTGACACGCACAAAATGAGGGTATAACACAAACTCTATCTATACCTTTTTTAGCTACTTAAGTTATTAGAGGTATTCATCTGGGATATTTCCGTTGGAGCTGCCTGGGAAAAGAATGGTTTTGAATTCTAGGTATTTTGTTAGTTGAAGCACGAAATAATATAAACATTTATTTATGTAGAGTTTCAAAATATCTAAAACTTTCGTCCTTACTTGTGATATATTACTACAGTAAATACTACAATTCCTACAGAAGGTACTTACTTTAACCCAAGGAAATCTCTACAACATTTTTAATTGTAAATTAATTAACAACGGAGATACCTGGAAGATTTGGTTCCACCGTGGTTAATCGGACAACGTTTATGGCGTCCTTGATTCAGTCACGGCAAATCTAACAAGTGGTACAATAAAAAATACAGGTAGACGCAAATATTTGTGAACAATTTGTAGAATTCACACTTAATAACAAGGTGGGGGCGTTTATGTTTTTCTCCATATGCTGTGGTCCGGCGGCGAGATCAAAGCAATCGTTACGTCGATACACGAGAGAGGTGCCATGAACTGCCATGATTGCACCTATAAGATGCCACTAACGTTGAACAACGTTTATAAAAAGTTCTTAGTAAACGTTTCGCAGCCCGCACCGCGATACTTTGTCGGCGATTTGTTAGATTTGATTCACGTAAGCTAGTCGATTACATTATGTAGCCGGATAAATCTGAACCTAATTGTTGTAAGGAATAAATCTAACAATACTTTTATCGCTTTACGTACGGATAAGTTATTTTGCTTAAGTAAATAAAAATTAATTTGCTAAAATATGATAGACGCAAATGAGTAGGTATATCTATAATAAAAAAATACACATACTATAAGATGTATAGGTTTTAATAAAGCTTAGAATATCAAATTATAATTTATACGATACTTACGATTTTAAGTAGGTATAGTAGGGAAAGTGCAGGAACTTATAGGTGGCAGCACTAAAACGACAAAAGAGACACTATGCGGACAGTAGTGGAAACTTATCAGTCCTGCTGATATCGGGTTCTCTTTAAATAAATTATTTTTGAATAAGATAAAAGTAATCAAATATGGGTTCCGGTCCATCAATAAATGACCGTCAAGTCAAGCGGGTAGTGCCTAAAATATGACCAAAGGTCAAAAACTCTTCGAAGCCAGCCAATTATTGGAGGTTGAAAAGACAGTAAATCAAAATGAGGCTGTGTGATAACTGGCAAAATTGTCGCACAAACAAAGATATCTCATGTTTATGATGAAGTTCTAAGGATTTTTTCACAGTATTTAAGCTTGTAGAAAACAAGCTTATCATGTTGTATTCGTCGTTGATGTCTTTGTAAATTTTTAATTGATTTTTGTGGATTATTTTTATCACCTTAACCATCAACTTCGCTACCCTTTTTGAGCATACAAATCGTCGCCATGCAGCTTTAGGCTTGAGACGTAGCAAGCATGCCTCAATTCCCAATCACCCACTTAAAAGTCTGAAAGGCGTAGGTACCTTAAAGTTGTTAACTTTTGGCAAACTGCGTTTGAGGCATGTTTAGTTATAATCTATATTGCAATCCCACGACTTACTGATCTGTAGGCTGACCACGTTTTACTAAATGATGGACCTGCACAAATAGGTCCATTAAATTCAATCGGTCGCCACAACAGAAGCGTCACTTACCGTCCACTGTGTAATTTTCCGATATTAACACGACACGATGTTAAGACATAAGAGCGTTCCTCTACTTTGTATGCCGAATGTGCGCCGTCTATTGTGGCTAACAGCTCCAAACAATGGGTTTGAGGTATAAGCTCAGGAGCATCCAAAGATGAGGTCGTATTACACAAATTGCATTCAATGTAATGACGTCGATACATGCGTGTACTAAATTATACCGTAGATCTAGAAGGATGGATTGCGCTATTTCCTACGCAAAATTGGTTCATGAAAAAAGCAAAGTCAATTGTTACTTATATCGACATAATATAAAAAAGATAGTGAATACTTTTGTGTGTTCAGAGAGTCCCTATTCCTGGCCGACGCAGATGTAGAAGAAGATAATGTAGAGTGTAGACTCTACACTGTAGAGGATTTTTAAATTGTGAAAATTAAAGTAGTCACAAGTTGGTGCATGAATAATATCATTTTTATTATTTTATTTCATAATAGCAATATAACAAACCTAATATAATAACAATATGATACCTACTTGAGAAAAATTACTAGATGTTAAATTCCTACTTATATTTTTGCTCTACATATCGATTTCGTAACTTATTTATTACATTCGTTTATTTATTTCTATTAAATAACCGAAGATACTATCCCGAATTTATATTGTGTCTTCATTACAAAATGGAAATGAAAATGAAATGATTTATTTCGAACTTAGTTTTTACAAACACTTTTCAAATGTCAACTACGCCATCGCTTCCACAAATCCCTACGATGAGTGATGGGCTTGGTAGACACCCATGCCAAGTAGTGGAAAAGTGATGGGTTGCGATTTTGAAGCCAAAATATTAACATAAATGCAAGACCTATCGATCTGTTTCTCCTTACCAAATCAGAAAGATGTAAGCAAGTTCAATGTAATGTAAATAATTGATCAAATTTTAACGCGTTTACTAACATGGGGGCTACATCTGTATGGACCATTAGTTGCGAACAAGCGATAGTTACCACCCCTGAATATTTTGCAGTGACTGTTGATTGCTTTTTACACCCTCTTAAAAATATCTACGTTCTTATTATTATTTCAATAAAAAAAACATAGACAACTTTGCAAGATTTTTATAACATACGAATTAAAAAAAGTATTAGTACGGAAGTGTCTTAGGTAGATCAAATCTAATCAAAGGTGACCGTTTTTTTTTTTTTTTTTCTCAATATTAGTTGCACACCACAGACCTAGCGTCCGTGCGTTTTTATGCATTTTGTTATTTTGTTTGCACTTTTTTTTTTTTTTTTACTTTTTAACATATATGCTCCAGGATTAAACTAATTCGCTGGTTAATTAGTATAGAAGTGTAGTTTTCAGTTTAGGTTGGGGCCTTGCGTCTGCGTTGATCGTCCCAGGCGTTGTTCTATTTCTTGTTGAATTATATTGTAGTCCCTATGGCTGATGGCTGTAGCCAGGTTGTAGTCGTTGATCGTCGCAGTGCTGGCCGTTTTTGCCTCGTTAATGAACTCGCTGATGGTATCCTCGCTAACATCGGTGTAGTAAATGCACGAGACAGTGTGCCTGGTTATGGCAACTACTGCATGTGATACACTGTCGTGTAGTTTCCCTTTTTCGGATTTAGTTTGTATTATTACCACCTTTTCGTATGTTAGCCCCTGGGCTTCGTGTATGGTGAGGATACGTGATCCTTCACCGGATCCGCAGCCTGCATTCCCAAGTGATGTTTTTTCCGCTTGGGTGTGGACTAAGAATAATGTGTTTGGGGCGGATTTTGGTATTTTAGCGCCCGTGTAGGCTGTCGTGTCCAGGGAGTGAGTTTTCTGGCTGGAGGAGTAAATGCCATTGTAGATTTTCTTGAGCGCGTAGGCTACATCTTTTGGATTTCTATGTGTGCAGAGGAAATCTCGTGTTATGGATGCGAGGAGATTGGGGCGTTGGTATTTGAGCTCAAAGAGGTTCTCTCGGTCGATGTAGGGGATTTGGTTGATGTCACCTATGAGGACAATTTCGCTGGCTGCAGATAGTCGAGCCGCCATAACTATTGACCCGAAGTGATTCATCAAGGCTTCATCAACCACCAGTCGTGCAGCTGGTTTTGTCACCCCGTTGACTAGAATTGAAGCCATGGTTCTTATCTGCTTCTTCATGTTGACTCCTGTTCGATTCTCAAACTTTTCCCTAAGGTCTTTTGCTCCTTCGCATGTTGTGGTCACTATGAGGTCGTTTTCCTCCGGTTTAACATTTTCCACTATCCATGTTGTCTTTCCGCATCCGGGTACTCCATTAACCCAGGTTATTTCGGGTATTGGCCACAGCTTACCGGATCTGCTGTCCTCTTCTATCCCCTCGACTTGTTCGGACATTCTGAGGATCTTGTTGCTGAGCATGATTTCGGTGCATTTGGCGGTGACAACTATGGGGTCGTTCGGTGGTGTATTGAATTTTGGTGGTCCCTCTTTTTGTGCGTCCTCTTCGCGTAGGGCAACGAATCCTCCTGTGCTACTGAATGCTGCCATGTGTGTACCCATTTTACCGTGTAGTAATTGGCCGGTTTCGTTGTTGTATATGGCGGCACTGGCTTCTTCCAGTAGTACATTTAGTAGCCCTTGGTTATTGTAAATATACGCCTCCATTATTTTCTTGCAAGTCTCTCCTGATTGTTATCCATGAACAGGGCGGCGGTTCTCAGTCGCACTCCCGGTTTCCCATTTTCTGCATTTTTCAGCAAATCCTGTATATGTATATTAGGAGTGGTAGCCTGTTTCCCTATCTCTCTTGAGTATGGTGTTGAAGTAGGTCTTATAGGCTCCTCGGTATTTTTTATTGTGCTGTTCCTGTGTGCTACACTTTTGAAGGCTCTGTCGACAAAGGTGACCGTTAGTGGCAAAAAGTTTTTCAGCTTCGAAAGCCTTGTTAACACGTTGGATAACTCTTGGTACCTCTAGTTAGATATTGAGCAATGTCAGAGGTTTTTGGGTGCTAATAATAACTTTTGACATTTTCTAACCCTTCTATCATTGCACAATAAAGCAGCGTGGTGGTGATGCTTAAGGCCTGCTTAATAATGATGAAAAGATAGGTTTTTGGCAAAGGGAGATCTCCCGCCAGATGAGACGACATGCCTAGGGGGGCGGCCGAGGCCCTCGGCTGAGGTTCTCGAGGCGTTGTATATGTATGTATATACGCCGGCGATGCACAAATCTTCGATAGCGCGATTCAGGCTTCGGTGACGTCACCGTCGTCACGTATGTGCGATGTCGCCACAGGTTACTAGATAATATGATATTTACAGACTTGCACCTATGAAATGAAATAAATTCAATGTGATTAGTAAAGAAAATGTAAATATAAACCTACTATGTTGCCAATTCACAAAGAAGAAGACTTGCCACCGATGATAAGTGGTCACCGATAGTAACGATGATTTGCCGTCCAAGGAAAAAGGGGGAAAATATAATATCGAATATTTACCTATATTTCCTAACGATTAGTACCTAATTTCAATTTGCTAAATAGTCAAACGGACTAGCTTCGATGAAAAATTTACCAAAAAGCAGTTAAATGTATGCGTTCGATGAATTTGAAACTCTTTAATTTGTTTTTGAGGTTATAGATACCCATTCCGGGTTAAATGAAGCAAGTAGAGACGGCTCTACCACTATTTTAAAATGCAGACCAGTTACTAATTCCAGTGTTTTAGTAACATTAGCTAACTTTACTTTACTAACTACCTACCTTAAATTGGTTTGAGATTACGTATAATACCTAGGTACAACCACGCGGCTACAATCCGTCATCTAAAAATAATCAGGGTAGGCATTATACATATTCGGATTCGTGTAAATTCTACTCGGCGTCGCTGCGACCGGAAAAAGTAAAAATGCTTTGGTCTATCCTAATTGAATGGAAAAGTACAAAATCCTTTCCAGGGTTTTTAATTATCTCCACACCAAATTCCACCTTTATCGGTTCAGCGAATTAGGTATGTGTGAAGGTACCAAACAGACAAAATTACTTTCGCATTTAACATTCGGGTGATGGAACCACAACTCATCAGTTTTTTACTGCAAATCTATAAGCGGAGTGTATTGAGAGGTAACGTAATCAAAATAATATATTTGTGACAAATGTAAGTGAATAATTTTTTTATTAAATGTTTCGAAATTGTAATGTAGAGTGCTAGTAAAGGTTAAAAGATAATAGTATGAGAGGGTTAAGAAAACACTGTCAAAGCTGTAGGTAAGTCTAAAATTTGTAAAAACTGTAAAGTAATATTGAAAAATTTGACTTGTTTTTAAGAAGTTTAGGGAGCCAGCAAAACGAATATTTTGGGTAATTCAAGAATCAGGTAATATATCAAGAATTGGCATATTTTACGACTCGTCGAGGGCTACACGGCTACAAGGTGCTATTCTTACCTTAGATATACGTCATCGGATAGTTTTCTTGTCTGGTTGTGCTCGTAGATTGGCAATTGTCGAGTCTTCAGGTCTCCACGCTTTCGCAGCGCCCGCGGCGCTCAGAGCTGTGTCGAGTGTCGACATTACCTACGAGTACAAACAAGGTGCGCTCTATCTCGGGCGTATCTCGTAAAGAATTAGACTAAATCTTAAATGGCCGTATGATTGATGAGTAGAGATTAGGAACTTAGGTAGAAACTTAGGTAGGTCATTACTCATCATTAATATCATAACATTAATAGAAATTTCGTTGACAATTTTAGGTATAACTATTATTTACAGTATTACAGTATTTTATTGACAGAATAAGAATTTTTTTTTACGACAAATAATAGATACCTACCTCAATTTATATAAAATTAGCAAATGAAAAGATTACCACTCTGCTACAATCCTATGACGTTATTTTAAACCTTAAGATAAGGATCCTATTTTCTTTAAGAAAGTAAGGAATAATAATATGTCATGTAAGAAATCCCTATCAGATACCAAGTTACAAGTTACCCACCAAATCATCGAAGGAAACTGTCTGATTAGTACTGTTAAATAAAGGAGGGTATCATTTAAACAACTAGGTGTTTGTGAGTAATAAATGAACATCTCCAATCATTATGTTTCTCTCGCAGCTCCAATAAGTACGTACGTACTTCTTTAATCATTGCAATTTCGAAACAAGCTCAAGTGTCGGTGTCGAATAAATTTTGTATAATGTAAACGTGATAACAATTTAAATTCTTCTGTAACGGGTCCGGAGCCGACAAAAACAACAAACAAAGTGAGGTGCGCGCGATTGGTGGCGGCGGCGCGGGGCGTGCCGCGGCGGCCCCTCCTGCCGCGCACGCAGTCTCGCTCGCTCGCCCAGTCCTTATCTTCCATTAACCAGTGAGAGACGTGCTGCCTCTACCTAAATAACAGAGGTGACAAATTAAACATTCCGGACGACGTGGTGCGGAACGATGCCGCGGCCGACTCGCGAATCGTACGGAGACCAAAAACCGCCGTTCTCGTACATCGCCCTCACCGCGATGGCGATATGGAGCTCCCCGGAGCGCATGCTGCCGCTGTCGGAGATCTACCGGTTCATCACGGACCGCTTCCCGTACTACCGGCGCAACACGCAGCGCTGGCAGAACTCGCTGCGGCACAACCTGTCCTTCAACGACTGCTTCGTGAAGGTGCCGCGGCGGCCCGACCGGCCCGGCAAGGGCGCCTACTGGACGCTGCACCCGCAGGCCTTCGACATGTTCGAGAACGGCTCGCTGCTGCGCCGCCGCAAGCGGTTCAAGCTGCACAAGGGGGAGAAGGACAGTTTGAACGCGGAGCTGGCGGCGTTGGCGAGCTTCAACAGGGCGTTCTTGGCGAGACAGGCCGGCGCACCGCCGACAGCGAGTATGTCGAGCAGCAATATGTACTCGCCGGCTATGACGTGTCCGAGACCTAGTCCAGAGATAGTGGATCCGCCGGATACTGCAGCGTTGTTGCCGGTGTTGCCGAGGCCGCGGCGAGCGTTTACGATAGATGCGCTGTTGGAGCCGGAGCCGCGGCGGTTGTCCCCGTCGCCGCAGCCGCAGCCGCAGCCGCCGCACTGCCCGCTGCCGCTGCCGCCCGCGCCCTACCTGCTGGCCGCGCAGCGCTACCACGCAGAGCTCCTCGCCGGCCTGCAGCAGTCCTGCCTACCTCCCCTGTGGACCTGGAGAGACTCCAGCCAATTTACACACTATACGCTTAATTCATGAATGGTGAGTTACTATATCCTTATACATTTTTAAACATAAACCGTTAAATGTCAAACATGATTTATCTCATTATTCATTAACTACCTACTTATTTAATTCACACTGTCCTCAGAAGTAATGCTACCATTATCCAACCTGTAGAGTTCCTATCTATCACATTATCTATCCTATAACTAGCTAGAGCACAACTATGTAGATATCCAATTTGATTTACAAACTCTACCATCTGAGCTCTACATTGACTACAATTAGATAATGTCTCTACCTAATGCTTTTTAAACCATACTAATATTAACGTTAAAATTAGATGTAATTTCCACATACATATAATAAGGATTGATTGCCTGTTTCCGTTACGCAGAATTCTATCGATTTTTAAGAGATTAAGGGCTTGTTTCACCACTTCTTGATAAAGTCCCTGATGGCTTATCAGGAACTTATCTGGCAGAGAAACTCTCTGATATTTAAGTTATCAGCTGCTTCAAGTGCCTGATATAGACGTTGTCTGGCGGATGACACTTTTTAGATTCTTTGAACAGATTGGAATTCGAAAATATAGATAAATGTATAAATCTTACAATTTTCATTTTTTCATGGTCAAAAATAGTCAAAATATATATAGGTAGGTACTTGCAAAATATACAAGTTAACATGAATTATTTTGAAACAAAAGTATTTCATTAATGGGTAAGTTTTTTTAATTATTTTCAAATGATGATAGTTTAGGTAACGAAACGCAAAGAAGCAACTTTACCGCTCCATCCACCCTTAATTGGTGGGTAATTTTTTTGCCAGATAAATTATCAGGGAGTTTGATGAAACAGAAAAAGTTATCAGCAGCCTTTATTGGGTAAATAGGATTATCTATCGGATAACTATCTGACACTTTATTCGTAACAGGTTGAAACTAGCCGTAAGTAAAACAGAACTGGTAAATTGTCACTCCATACTTATATCAAACTGATTTTTTTGTTAGAAATTAACAAAGTATGGAATTTTGTTTAGGTAAATACAGTTACAGAATAAGTAGATATAAGTAAACATAACCTAATACCTAGTACCAGTATCTATAATTGATATACTTACATATATAATATTGATATCCATCGGTTTCAGTCCGTCTTCCATTTACTCAAAACTGAGAAGACCCAGTCAATACTCCACTAGCTTGCCAGTTTTATTGCGGTTTGGTATAGATAGACGTACCAGCAACCTAAAATAGAAATAAAAAAAACTCAAGGAAACTTTCTTTAGATATGAGTTTTAATTAAACTTTTATTAAACATTTATTTCAAGGATTGGGACAGGTAGTGTTATAATTAGTCTAAGTTGTCATTAATTGTGCCGTTAATACCTAATTGTAAGTACCTATGGGTCTCGTTCAAACTCAGTTACAGATGTGTTGTTACTTGAGGACTAAGATGATCACATTTAAAAAGCGTAACAATTATTATACAGTACAGTAACAGTACTAGATTACTACTCGTATCTACCTACCATAATAAGCTGTGGTAACTGCCACGAAGTACTACCCCGGGCGAACTCTATAGGCTCTACTACCTACTACTACTACCACGTTTGGCTTTTGCAAGCTGAAGGAAACCTTGACGGTAGGCAAAGTAAGGGGCTACTTATTGTCCTTTATGGCATTGCACAGTTAAGACGTGCTAAAGCATCCTCATAACTTTGGGATTAGTTATAAACATCTTGCGTCAACATGTAATGTTATAATTTAACATCGGGGTCTTTGGAAGCCCTTATGAAATTCGTATTTAAATCGCAGGGTTATTTGTAAGCAAGCATAAATACTTATTAGTAGTACATTGTCATTAATTAACGAGCTTTTGAATGATGTTCTATTCCATTTCATTTTTGGGTTGCAGAAATAATGATGACAGACGGTCTTTTCATAATATTGAAAGAGTGAGAGAAAAGTGAATGACGAAAAAAAGTCTGTAAAAGTATCGTTAATGACAAAACTCCGTACGTTAAACATGGTTGGTTACAACCCATAAGATAATAATCCACTACTGAGCATGAGCACGGGTCTCTCCTCATTATTGAGGAGGACTAGAGCATACTCCACCACGCAGCTCCAGTGAGGATTGGTGCCGACTGTCCTTAAACAAACATCAGTATACCTATGCTAAATCTATGGTACTAAACTTTACCTCTGTATTTAATAATACGGCTTAATTATAATTTCCTTTATATATACCTACCAATTTATATCGCGAATAATATCAAACCGCAGTTTGTATTATCGTAATACAATACTATTTTGCCTGTATCAGAACTTTTATCTAAACTTAAATATTCATTCGTTGGTTGGTTAGATATTACTCATTAACCCGGGAGCACTCGCGCTTTTAAAACTTACACGAGCACTCGCGTATAGAGCATTTTTCTCACGTTTTATAAATAGCGAAAAAGTACATATATTATAGTATATTTATTTATATTACTGCTGATTAATAATAAAACAGTTGTGTAAAATCAAATCAATTATTTATTTTTAATATATAACATTGGTTATACTATGATATTTTAATTACAAATTTAGGAACTAAATGGGCATTTCTTAAGTGTACTTTTGGAAGAAACTAAAAAAAAATAACTTCAGTCAAAAACAATAAAAGGATGACCAAAAAAAAATTATCTTCATCAAATGCACAAGCTTTACATGTATCAGACAAGGTCAAAACATGTTCTGTACATAATTTTTTTTTACATGGAATTCATGACATTTTTGTCTTGCGATTTTTACCTACGTCTTGGACAGATTGTGCAGATTCCATCAGATTTTACAGCCTCTTCATCATCTTTCGTTGATGACTGCTCAGTGTCAGTGTGATGATCACTGTACTCACACTCTCCATCACTTTCAATAATATCAGCTCTAAAAACCTCTTCTTCGATGTTTTCGGTATCATCTTTTTGTAGCCACGCCAAAATTTGTTGTTCTATGCTATCTGTAAAAATATTGTTATATTTATATGTACACTGTATTATATACTCATTGTTGACCGTTATTTAACAAGAAAGATTTTAAATTATGTATAATACTATTGGAAATTAAAAGAACAACAAATAAAATAATACTTACGTGGTTACTCGCGCGATGAGCAAAATGCCGCGCGACGTGACTCGGCTAAACAAACCACCTCCACTGAGCGATTGATGCACTTTTTCCTGAAAAACACATTATGGGCGGGACGGAGGAAGTATAAAACTCAGCTATCGGGCGAATGACGTCCATAGTTAAATAAATCCAAAAATGACGCGAATTTGAAATTCACCGTGAGGGAAATGCTCATAGCGCGAGTGCTCGCGGGTTAACGTCAGTATTTGTTTCCCATGTCGTTCAAGGAAAAATAACAATTTAGTCATTTAAAAGTAAGTATTTTCTTAAATAATATAATAAATTCACACACATCCCTCTAAGGCGCGATACTTATCGAAAGCGCAGGGCCTATCTATTGTTTTGACATCTATAGTCCGTTTTTTAGAATAGATAAACTACAAAACAAATCACTGAGTTTCCGAAACATCACATTTCCACAATGTAACACGCGTTAAACAACTTATACCTAAACAATTCAATCAGTTCGCTCGGTATATCAAATTAATATTTGTTTTACACCAAAAACTGCTTTGAATTTACAATTATAATGCATAAATTTCATACATTGTGCAAATCCATTTTTTTTACCTAAAATAAGTTAATGCTTGACAACGATCCCATCTGATGGTAAGTGGCGATGAAGTCCAAGATGATGTACGCACTAACTTATAAAAGCCTATTCACTCTCCTCTTGAAGACTCTCACATCATACACAGGCGGGAACACCAACGCAGGCAAGCTATTCCAGTCGTTCGCAGTGCGCATATTGGTTTTACGATTCGTTAAGTGACATTTATCGATATTTAATCGATTAAAAAAATTAAAAACGTCGCAATGTAACTAATTACAAGGAAATTAAAAATATAATTCAAGTTTTGGAGCCGGTTACACTTTTTTAGAGGCGACCATCTCAGTCCTCAGGGGTAGCAACGCATCTGTGACCGAATTAGAACGAGACTCATTGAGTCTAGTCTAGTAGTTGACAATTGGCCATATTTTGTTTTGTAGTTATGTCTATTCTAAAAAATCGGCCAAGTGCGAATTGGACTCGCACATGAAGGGCTCCGTACCATTATGTATAAAAACGCCAAAAAAATCTGGTCTGTTGTATGAAAGCCTCACTTAAATATTTACTTTAGTTTTTTGTAGCCACAAGCAACGCCATCTCTTGGACTGAAAGGTAACTAATTTATCGGTGAAGCGTCGAAGCCATATTTCGATTTAAATATTTATTTTATTCAGTGTTT
Source organism: Hesperia comma (assembly GCA_905404135.1). Lineage (NCBI taxonomy): Eukaryota > Metazoa > Arthropoda > Insecta > Lepidoptera > Hesperiidae > Hesperia > Hesperia comma. Next base: position 17,528,490 of record FR990014.1, on the reverse strand, counting down.
TAGTATTTGTTGTTGTAGCGGCAACAGAAATACATCACCTGTGAAAATTTCAACTGTGTAACTATTACGGTTCATGAGATACAGCCTGGTGACAGACGGACGGACGGACGGACGGACGGACGGACGGACGGACAGCGAAGTCTCAGTAATAGGGTCCCGTTTTACCCTTTGGGTACGGAACCCTAAAAACGGACTATATGTGCCTATACCGTTTTTTCCTCGAACTAAGGTAGTACATCCCTAACAAAGCTTGAAGTACCATCCAATTTCTTCCAACCATGACGACCGTGATCGAGCTAGAACAAGACTCAAATAGGGGTTAGAGTAGTTAGTGCAATGAGTAGATGCTGTCAAAAAATTGATTGTTTAATTTGTCAATATGAGCCCGATTTTCATTATGGTTTTCATGAGAAACCTATTCGTGGTTGAACTGGTTTAAATTTTTTGCAAAAATTGTTACTTTTATAATATTTTTTTTTATGGAATTAAGATAGCAAACGAGCATGCAGTACCACCCTTCCCCTGCCGCCCATAACAACTGTGACCGACCTAGAACTAGACTCAAAGGGACTAGGATGGTTAGTCCAGTTAGTAGATGGTGTTAGAATATTAGTTGGTTAGTTTGTTAATAAGTGCGAGGACAGGGTATGTTAGTGATAATTAGTCCTGTTAGTTAATGTTAGTAATAGTCCAGTTAGTTATTGTTAGTATGAGTCTTGTTCCAATTCGGTCACAGATGCGTTGCTACCCCTGAGGTCTGAGATGGTCGCCTCTAAAAAAGTGAAACCGGCTCCACAAACCTTCCTATCCGGAACACAATTGCTCTTATAATTCAATAATTAGGTATATGTCTATCAATATCAAGAAATATAGTAAAATGTATAAATTCATCATCCTTACCTATTTTTATGCGAAAGCTAGTAGTAGGCCCCTACTCCAAAACTGTCCATAGTAGGTAGTTGGATGGGTCACAACGATATTTGCAAAATTTCTTGAGTACCTTCACTCTGGGATTTATTATAATTATTATAGCCATTCTCGGTCCCGGTTGTTATTGTTACGTAGCAGTATATTAAATTTAACCCTCGTTGGAGGCTTACGGCACACTCATCCACACTCCCTTATTATGGAACTCTGATTGCAAACGAGCATGCAGCACCACCCTTCCGCTGGCGCTGGCGCCTATAACAACTATGACCGACCTAGAACAAGACTAAATTTATGTACTAGGATGGTTAGTCCAGTTAGCAAAAAGTTTTAGAATATTAGTTGGTATTTGATATTGATAATAAGTGTGCCCCAAAAGCAGTGCGGCAGAAAATCTTCTAAAGTCTTCTCTACCCCTCATAAGGTACCTATAATAGTGGTGACAAACGAAAATTGAGTCACACTTAGTCCTTGTTGGGTTGAAGTCCGCCATTATTATGATTACTTCAAACATGATTAAATGTGTTTTTTTCTTTTGTCCTCAGATTTCCCGAACATCTCAAGATTAACTATAGTTATAAGGACATCTAGGGGCGGTTATGCCTAAAGTGTGTATTAGAAGATTAGTAGGATTAGCTGCGAGATGAATAAGTGCTTGAAGTGTCGGTTTGATTGAGGATTCATGAACGGATGTCAGTGAAAAAAGGTGAGTTTTTGATAAAATGCCTTCTTTCTTATTTAACTAACATACCTAACCATAGTCCGTCATTATTAGAACACGAGTGATAAGGCCTATGGTGCATAACAAACCAAAGGAGAAAAATAAAAGTAGAGGTTCTTAATTCAAAATAAAGAAAAAATATACTATTTATCTATAGTCTATACTATGAAATGCTATAGAGACGGCAACAGACATTTTTTTTAATACAACAGTTTGTGTTCTTGTTATATCCCTAAGACAATGGGTAGGTATTATTCAAATGTTAGGTATTTAAAAGTTTCCTGCAGGAAATATGTTTCTGATTTTCTTTTTTTCTTTTCAGATATAGTATAAAAGAATGTTTGTAGAGAGAATGTTAAAATGTGTCAAGCATTATTTATATAGAACGGGTATCCCCATGTCAATATTTAAATGTATTTGTAGCCGTGTTTTTTAACTGTGATATTGTTTTAAACGTTAAATTGTATATATGTACAGCTTATGGATATAAATTAAAATTAATTGTAATTTATTGTAGCTATTACTTATAGAAAAATATATTATTATATACTACTAGATAAATGTGTATTTACCTTAACTTCGTGTTTTAATCACTACATAGTATAAAACAAAGTCGCTATTTTTGTCCGTCTGTTTGTTTGTCTGTTTGTCTGTATGCTTAAATCTTTAAAATTACGCAACGGATTTTGATGCGGTTTTTTGTAATAGGTAGAGTGATTCAAGAGGAAGGTTTTTATGTATAATACATGCATATATTCCCACGAGAACGGGATCCACGCGGGTGAAACCGCGGGCGGGCCGCTAGTATTACTATACTTTTTAAACCCTTGAATCAATAACATACATCAAAATGTAGATCTCGAGATAAATAAAAATAAAATAATTTCATAAAATATACATGTCTCGCAAATTAAAAAAAGAGTACCTACGTAATAATTAACCGCCAATACTTAGGTATACTCGTAGTAGAGCTAAGAATAGTCAAATGTAAATACGATTCATTTCAATTAAATAACAACTATCTATGCAGATAAATGCATTATATATATTCAAATTCAAAATTATTTGTAGAAATTTATTCATTAATAGCACCAAAATATTAAACACAATAAAAGAACATTATATTCATTACCATTCTCGTACTAAATTGTTTTACCAAAAGCTAAAAGAAACAAGTAAATTAGGCCGATACTAAACATGGCCTTAACTTCACCAACACTTATGAATACCTACCAATAACGCTATAATTTTCTATATTAGCTTCTTATGAAAACACGTTTCCAACGACTTTCGTATACGTTATAAATTATGCATTTACTTACGAGGCGGGAAAATTACAAGTTGATTGTTTTTGTGCACAAAAACATGACAATGTACGAATAGAGTCGTCACAGTCAGGAAGTGTTATGCTACGATACATAATTTTTTGTCGTTTTATCTATACTCGCATTCTTGTAATTAATCTGTTTCTTTTAAAAAAGTATAACACGTGTAAGAAAGTATGAACGTATTCGTATTTTCTCAGCAGGTAGCTAATAAGGCGGCTACTTGCTACTTTTTGCACGTAATTAAATTTCCATAATATTGCAAGGAACCTCAAAGCATCTAGACGTAAAAGTAGGTGCTGTATCTACGTACTGTTATTTTAGAGTTTTTATGTAGGTAACAGTTTTTTCTAGTGTCTGAAAAGTAAACGTGTCCGTTGATGGTAAGTGGTCATCGTTGGCACCTGAAAGTCGCCAATTCTTCATTTACTTTAAAGAGAGAACTAAATCGCTTTGACATACCGCACCAAAAAAGGAGGAAAAAGCTCATTACAACGCTTTTTATAGCATACATGCATACATATATATACTATTACACCACGACAAGTTATTGCGCTAAGAAACGTTTTATACAGTGATAGAGTAATTTTACTTTACTTTCTGTATTTCTTAACGGAATGGAGTCCTTATTGGATCTAATCCACTCGTGGAAAAAACCACCTTAGGCACCTTTATCAGTCAATTGAAGTGATCTAACTTTTTGTTGCCTATGTAAAAATTTAATCTGTCTTATGTAAGGTCATTAATCATTTAGAAAACCATATTTTTAAAGTTAATTACAATAAAATGACCCAAAAGCTTGAAGTCCATGCCATGGATTAGAAAAGCGATGACACAAGAAGTGGCACGGTTCTAAACTAAATTAAATAGACAAAATCGGCATATCTAGGTATGTTCTTAATGCTATAAAGATGCGTATACACAGATACCAGACTACTCTACCTATCCGTGCTTCGCCAGTTCGTGGTCTTTCTCCTCATCTTAAATAAGAAATGTGGAAACTCGCAGTAACATTTTAAATGGGCTGATGATGACGTGTGCACTCGCAATCAATAGTATGACTTGTACTCAATACTTCCACTCAAAATAAAACTAATGGCCAGCTTCTGTCAACAACGTCAGCACACAACATAAGAGTAATAAATAAAATATTAAGAATACACTTTAAATTAATAACACTTATAGGTTAAATACATATAATAATATGAACGCTATAACTGCCTGCAAGCGGCTTGCGTAACTGGAAACTTTTTCATGTTAGCAAGTGTAACTACTTATGTGTAAGTGAATTTGATGCATTTTGCCTGTCATGACACCTGCCTTAGTGAGCTACGCAAAAAATCACTTAACGGGTTTGCATCGACGTACGTGGACAAACTGCAGGCGATGAAAGATGATACATCATCACTTACGAATTGTATCATTTATTAGATGCTCAGAGGTTGATGTTTTTAATGGCTCAAATATATGTAGGTAATAAACGAGCATGTAGCACAAAGCTTCTGATTCCGCCTATCGCAACAGTTACCGACTCAGAACAAGACTCAAATCGGGATTTAGATGGTTAGTAAAGTTAACAGAGGTTGTTCATATGTAGAACTAGAGAACCGCCCTCGCTTCGCTTCGGGACCCGTAGGTATTAGCCGCGTAGGTCCCGTTCCCGTAGGAATCTCGGAATAAAATTAGCCTGTTATTCTGGTGTATACGCCATATTATTATGAAGTTTCATAAAAATCCATTCAGTAGTTTTTACGTGAAAGAGTAACAAACATCCATACTTACAAAATTTCGTGTTTATAATATTAAGTAGGATGTTTACGAATATCAGTCGGTCTCACATCGTTTGCAGTCGGTCACATCGTTTGTAACTAGGTAAGTATAAGGACTGGTACAGGAACTGTTAATGATAGTTATTACTTATTCCTGTTACTGTTGTTGTCAGTAATCGTCCCGCTAAAAATTCTAACAGTCTGGTTCTAAATTTTGAATCCCAGGTGGTCGCCTCGAAAGAAGCGTAGGTGAAATTGTGATACCGTCGTATAATGCTTTAGTTTGATTCACTAGAATATAACCAATGAACTTTATTTACATTTGTTATTGTTGCACTATTTGGTTAAAGCTTAGATGAAAATAATCCAAGCTTAGTTAAAGCTTAAATGAAAATATACCTATTAAACCCTGGATCCCAAGCACAGCAGGGACACAAAAGACTTACTACGAGTATATTACTTTTGCAAATGCTTATTGCTCCAAAAACCTCTGAGAGATACAAGTAGGTATACCTAATGGCGCTTACTTACATTGGCGCGGATACGTGAACCCACAAATGTAGGACAGATCTTCGCAAATTATTATGCAAAGTTTTTGACAATTTCGTGATATTCCTAGCTGTCAAAGTGTCACATACAGATAGATGTGTTACAGAACAATTCGTGCAATGTACAAAGGTTCGCGCGCATGTGAGAGAGCGCGGCAATAGTTGGCAAGATGTGGACCCCCCAGCATAAAAACATCGCCTACCTACTGACGCGAATACCGCTTCCGATAGTGGAACAGAGTCATTTTTATCACACACCTTTACTCAATTTTATCGTTAAATTCAGTTTTCTTTACTGTTTAGACTCTACCGCCAGGCTAATTTGAAGCGAACTCTATCTCCAATAACCAATGCCCAAAATTATATAAAGCGGTTACCTGGCAAATTCGTTTTTCCAAAGCCAGACTGTCTATGTATTGCGTCTGTTCTAAGTTGGCTTATGCACCTCAAATTTTTTAATCCAAGATTTTTGAACGCAGATAATTATCGTCCATAAATAGAGTGTTTCCTACTGCGCTCTCGAGAGACCTGGAAGAGAAGTGTAGGTTAGGTTACACATTACGATAAAACAATTTCTCCTTGTCTTTGTTATAAGTAGGTATTATATTCTTGTCTTGTTTATATTATATTCTATTGTCTATATCAAGGGTGGCCAAACTGTGGCTCGCGAGCCACATGCGACTATTAGAAGGATTGTTTTTGGCTCTCGATAAATTTGCTCGAATCCCATTTTCATTATTTTTTGTATATTCAATTAGAAATATATTTCGAAAAGTTTAGAAATAGATTCATTGACTGGCCCTGGATTCCGAGATTTTACAATTTTTACGCCTTACGGCAAGCACTCCGCTATAAATACTGTAAAAAAATTAATACCTTATTTGCATAACTTGTAAATACGTATCTATTTAATTACGGCTTGCAAAAAACTTCAAATTTAAAAAAATGGCTCGGACTATCAAAGAGTAGGCCATGCCTAGTCTGTACAAATACATTTTATTTAAGGTGTCAAGGTGTCATGTTTGTGATAGCATTGAATTATCATCGGGCCATGATTTCTGTGCTGATTTTCAAGTTAACCTGACTTCTTTAATTTGGTTGTAAATAACAAGAGTTTTTGTTACATACATATTACATACATCTATATGTAATAGAAACCTGACCCTGTAGGTTGTCCAGCAAGTATATGTTTATCAGGGCTCTATCAGTTACAGTAAGACGTCTGTCGACGTCTGTCTGTAGGTAGACACCTGATTTTTTACAGAACATGTGACCATTATAACAGCGGCAAAAATAGTAACACAGGCCCTATGCGATAGAAATTTTCACAGTCAATAGGTACATTTATTCTCAAAAGAGGGTCACATACCTACACGAATTTAATGCATTTTTTTCGAATGCCATTGCGATTAACCCCTAATGATTGCCATTGTGTAGCGTTTCTGTTTCAGTTTATTACCCTTTTTATCCGTTTAAGCGACGAATTTCCAAAAATACTCTTTTAGTGTTCTCCTATACTATCTCAGGAATATGTATATTTTCCGCTTCTTGCGTTAAGTAGTTTCACTCAGTAACGGAAGTGTTTTATGTAAATAAAGTAAGTTACTTTTAATTAGTTTAACCTGAATTGCATAGGTCGAAAATGGTGACTGATGATGATGTCGAGATGCTGTGATTTGTTGGGATAATTTCTCTAGTTAGATCTTTCATGATTAATGTTTATTTAGTTAACGGCAGGTACTCACAGTGAGACAATTTAAAATGCTTTGTATATTTTGCTTACAAGCTAAATTGAACTATGAGCACACGCAATTAAGTTGTTTTTAGCGGGGAGTGGCAATTCCTTGTCCTCGGCGACTCAAGTACCTAGGGTAAGTCCGGGGTAGTTGGCCATAGTTTTTTTAAAACGTTTTTATAAAAAAAACCTTACAGATTACGATATAAAATTTTATTTGCAATTAAACTTTGAAGATTTAGCTTTAAGTTATTGAACTCAAAATTAACAAATTCTAATAAGATGACTTTAAAATATTCATTTAAAAAAATCGCAATTGGCCATCTCACCCGAGGTGTCTGGGTGTGATGGCCATAGTATTAGAGGTTAGAGGGCCATTGCTAAAAATTAGCTTTAAAATAGGTTTGGTGTAAGTTTATGCTTAATTAGCCTCTCTTTCAATTGGCGATATTTTCACGGGCACATATATATCTTCAAATTAAATAAAATTTTCATGAAATGAAAATGCACATGTTGCATTGAATTCAATCTTCTACCCGAATTGTTGTTTAATAATTTTAGTCACACCCGCGACAATATTTTTTTCTTTTATCATCGTTTTCATATTCTTAACCTTCATCAACATTAATCGCACTCCGTCACTACTATCAGACATACTTAGGTTACCTTTTCTTTGCTTAATTCTTTTTCCGTTTCTTCTTTTTAGACTTCTATTGTTTTCTTCTACTTCATTTTTTTCTCTGCTTTATATCATCTACCACTTATTTTAAATTTTTCCAAAGTCAAAAGTGTTCTTACTTCTATTTGCTCATTTACAAATTTTTAGCTTGCATAGAATGGATATGAGCAACCAATTTCTTGTAATTTTCTTTTCCAAATAATAATGTTTGCCACATGGACCCTTTCTTGTAATTATTCTTCTTTATTATTCTCTTTAAGGTTTTTCTTAGTATTTGGTACTGGACGCACAGACATTATACGCCGTGAGTATATGTTAGCTATATGGCCATCACATACCGACTACAATTGGCCATCTCTCCTTTTCTTCCGGGAGAGATGACCATGCATAAAATGCAAACAAGTCAGAACAAAACTCTAGTGATTTTGAGGTTAGAATAAAGCGTCATTGATATACTTAGTATCAACAAAAACAAAAATCACCATTAATCTAAAAAACTCACATCATACTCATGTAAAACATTAACCATCTAAGAAATATTTGCACTACACAAAACAATAAACGTGGTTTTTACTTACTTTTTGATTTTTTTTCGGTAAAATATTCGTTATATCTTAGCTCTTACGCACGACGCAAAGCGAACTGAGCTCTTACTAGCTACACTAAGTGAAGGATTCGATGTTTTTTTTCGATTGGCCAACTCTCCCGTATGGCCATCTATCCCGGACTTACCCTATAAGTACAGTCCACAAACTTATCTGACCCGGTAAGAGGGGCGCTACTGTCTTTGTCTTTGTCTGACAACAGTTTAACATTTGCATTAGTTCCAATTTTGGCCACCGGGTCAGATAAGTTTGTGGCACTGTAGATGCAGCGGGATAGATGAGACCTCATGTATAAACACTTTACCCTTGAGTTTGGCTTCAAGATACTCCAGGCCTTCTTAATGCAGATAGACTCATGACTCAAATCTTGCTTTGGATCCCACACAAATTAAAACTATAAACCTCTTATAACAGTTACGAAAATCTCTCTTATGAAAATTACGAAAGGGCTTGCAGTTCTACAACTAATGCTGCCTACACTAGTAGGAGGTACTACTACCAACAGCAGTCTATTCTCTTCTGGCCGTTAATTGGTCATTCTTTTGCACTTCGTGAAACTTCATCTCGATCCTTCAATAGACATCATTAGACTAACTAAAAACACCATCGACATTTTCAATAAAGGCGGTTAGAAAGTAATTTTGGATAACGGGCGATTAAATTGACAAAAGTATATGTACTTACAAGGAAAATTCGCTCAATTGTAACAACATCTTTTGCGATCGATAAAGGCAGACAAAAGATCGATTCATGATTAAGATAGATAATAAATTATAGATAAGATAAATAATAAAATAGAGTTTATGACAGAGTGGAATATCATAGTTATATAACTCCTAATTAGATTATCTAATTAGCTTTTTGCGTCATCACGCGCTTAAGCATTGTCATTCGGCCCATCTGTACACAACGGACAATGGGCATAAAGCCTAGGTGTTGTGTAATTGTTAATGGGTTCCTTTGCATCTCGTGCACAAAGGGGTTCATAAAACAAGTCGCCGGCGAGACGATATGTCACGGCACGTACACAATGCAAACAGCGGCGTCTGTGGCGGCGCGTGTGATGCGGACACCGGTGTCACAACATCACAAATGTGGCCGCAGCCAAAGCTAATCGCGTGACAATACTCCCGCGCGCGAAGCGATGAAAGGGTCGGTGGCGACAAAGCCTTTGTGCGCGGGCGGTCGCTAGAACACCGACGCGACACTCATTTCGCTAGGAAATGCAAATCGAGTACAGTTGTGTGTACAATACCTTTATTTCTAATTACATTACAGTTATACATTATCAACCCTTTTTGCGCCTGGATTTAGTGTCTGGAATTTCCAATCTTTTGGTGCGCACCTTCAAGCTCTTATAATATTCTAACGGTCGGTTTATATATTAATATATACCTAGGTATATCAACCTTGTTTAGAGGATGGCAAGGGAATTTAAGGACCGCGGGTAAACCCGGACACCGGTCCTTTTAATGAATAGTTTAAATAAATATTAAGAAAAATAAGTCCGTGTAACTTTATTTTAGTTTTATTTTAAATCAGTTCTCCCTTAACTTCTTATTAAAGTGGTCGCCAGTCGCCACTACCCCACCTTCTGTCGCACGGTTTTTATCTTCTTATCCTTAGCATAAACTATAGTTTCCGATTCATTGGATTATTATTTCATTTATCTTTTTTTGAATTTTTTTGTTATTTTTAATCAGGATATAACTTTACTAATAATATATTACTAATTGTAAAAGCGCACATAACAGTTTCTTTAAAGTTTGGGCAAACTTTTCAGTTCTCATTGTTATCATTTGTCAATCCAAGCAGAATATTTTTTCTGTAATGCCAACAAATCAAAGGGCCGAATCTGAAATCGGTTGCAATGGACCATGAAGTAGATAATAAATAAAAAAACTGCGGACCGTTATGTACACATTTTACTTCTTATTTCCAAACGATTGCTCCAAATAGGTACTTCGTTATTTAATTTAAGGGCATTGTCATGGTCGAATGTTCTGTTCGAACTTTTACGTGACGATGAATTAAATGTTTAAACGTATTGAAATGTTACATTTATAAGCAATTTGTATTGAAATATCAAATTATAGCTATAATACTCCCAACCATGTCTACCATATTACCTACCCAACTACGAGTAGGTATCGGTGAACGAGGACATTTGCAAGAAAAAAACATAAAACGACAATTACCAATATTAGGTAGGTAGGTACATACTTTGATGTTTTAAATGTCTAGATTGAGCGTCGCCCTACAATGAAAACAAAAAAAACAAGGCAACATAATCAAGCATGTGTGCGTGCAGGCGATGTTTTACACCTTCGTCTATTGTCTATGTCTATCTATAGTATTATATATAATCAAAGGGTACATATTAGAGAAAAGTCTATACTAGGTATATGGAAACAAATTACATCTATTACCTGTCTTTTAACATTAAAAATTGGCCAATAGTTTTAGCCAGCTTGCATATCTCCTTATTTTATAATAAAAGCCGATGGGTATTTGACATATGAATCTTCAATGGGCTTTAATTAGCAACCCTAATAAATAAGTGTTTATTTTGTCGTAAGGCCTACACTACAAAGAGTTTTAAGGGCTGCTAATGAATGATACGAATCGGTCTTGGTTTTCTTAAATTAAATTGAAAACTATTATTTTCCAGCAAAAGTAAGTTTATACAATTTTCTTCTCTATTATCCGAATACAGAAAATGGTCCCTAAATACATTGAAATATGCAATTATAACAACCTTATTTTTTATATAATTCCTGAACTGGGTTTTATAATGTTCGCCTAGACTATAATTACCTACTTAATAGTTTTTGAATTCTCGTTAACTACATACTACATGGCTTGCATTGCTTTTATGTTGCAGAGATAAAACTAGAGGAACCTATGTACAAAGTTGCACGTGAATAAATTGAAGAAATAAAAATTTTCTGTTTATCCCCTTTCATACCCACTTACGGGGGAATTTCCAAACATTCTCTCTTACTGTTCCCCACACTGTCCAGTGCCTAATGTTATTTCATGCTAAATTTTTTTACGTCTAGTTAATAGTTAGTGACTCAGTAACGGAAGAATTTCATATATATTTTTTTTTATAATTTATATAGGTGTTTTTTAATAAAGGTGTCTTAGGATCTTGGATTTAATAGGTAGGATAGTTTATTTTTCTGAATTTGCTCTAAAAATGTCTCACACATATAAGATTAATATAATTTCTTCATGACGGAATCATAAGAACGTATTAGGGGCACTTTATCAGTTGTTATTGTGATTAAAGCCGTTAAATTAGTCAACACTGATTATATGTTACATAGTATATGGTACACTATGTTATATAGTATACCTATAGGACGAAATGATATTTGTGAACTATATTTACCTAATTATATCTATAATTTAAGGTTGGTACAACCAACAATATTTACTGATATTTTTTTATGTTTCCCGATAGATTTGAGAATCCATTCTCAAATAATTTTAGTACACTTCGTTAAGTAATGTAAAAAAAACAAATGAAACCATAACATTGATTTTCTTAACATTGATTTTGAACAGAGTACGAATCTGATCGTTAAAAAAAGAGATGTAACTAATCTGTAACACGGATATTCATGCTAAATAAATAGATACATATACCTATTCGTAGCATAACGACCTCGTGAACGCAAAAAACGCTTGATTGCACAAGCAAATGGGTCATTATTCGGCAGTGATTCTAGATGAAAAGGTACTTAACGTTACATTTCATCACATTCATCTTGACGTCTACGTAAAATTAAATTTTATTTGCCAGTCAGCTGATAAACAAGTAGGTATACCCGTATACATGAGTGCGGATACTGTACCCACACGGCTTCCATACATCTAATGGTCACGAGAACTTAAGTACGCGTTTTGGGTAGCTAAGAGATCTATCACACGATCTTATCTTTTTATGTTCACTTAAGTGAACCAGATACGGTACGAAGATGATATCGAAGACCGTAACACAAGTAGTGGTTCCCCAGATGCATATCGGCGTCAGTTACGATTGCAAATCGAACTCAATCACCTGTCCGATTTTATTAATCTACTCTTCATTAGACACTCCCGTCTGATCTGCCCGCTTTCAATTGAAACAATATTTAATACTTTGCCGAGCGGGGACTAAAATAAAACGGTAGAACCATAAACATTCCACATTTATATTCGACCTCTGACGGCCGGTCGAGTGGCGGCGTCCCTTTCTCGCATATGTGTGGGTCTCGTTCCCACTGCGCCGGCACGTCTGCGGGAACCGAACTCCTCTGCTTAGAGATGCGGAGAGATAAAAATGGTATGGCTCATAATGTTTTAACAGTCTCGCCGTTTGAGCGCAGCGAGCCGATGCCCAATTTAATTTTCCTTCTCGGCTTTGTATAATTGAGTCGATTCGTTCTACAGGGCGAGAAGTTGGCGCAGGAGTCGACTGCTTCAGGGCTCCTAATCGATTCTATTAATTGATTCATTTATTACACCACGCACCTGGATAACTTCAGGAAGGTTAAACTATGCCACACTTGTAATAAGTTTAAGTGTAAATTGGGAACCTATAAGGTTTATGCTCTATCTTTTTGCTCCCTTCATATTATTCTTTACACAAATTAAAAAAATAAGTGTCGCTATATAGCTGTCGATACACTTGCCCCTGATACTCTTTAAAAATGTCGTAAATATTATTGAGTAAACTATATTGTACTGTTTACGTCGCAAATGCATGAAACAAAAATCTTGTGGACAATTAGGACAAGAAAACCCGGTAGTAGATAAATACGGATTTACAACGCGTCCGTATTAAATTGTACCAGAACATACCTAACCTCCGCAACACAATACCCGAAACTGTTACAGTATGCAGAAGATAAAGTAAATTTTGCGAAGTTATTATCTCACAGAGGGCGATTGGTCACAGTAAGGCACAAAGGCGAGCCCAGCCGGCACCTCGCCTACATCAGAACGAGCGGCAAGCCACAAAGCCCCTCGACATATACAAATAAATAATACCCGAACAACAAATATTTTAATAAGCACCTCTAAGGAATTGTTCAACGCTTAGTTACAAGTTACAAGCATGACGCACTGCGGTCCACCTGCGAGACCGCACCGTGACATTCTATCCGACGCAGAACTGTCAACTCAACCTACATATCTATAAAAACGTTTTTTGCTTGTAATCCAATAATAACAGTTACTCACAGAACGCAGACGGCATGACCAATGTAAGGGAGTATGTCCATCGCGGAATATGGATCTCTTTGAAAACATAAACTTTTATGACGACATAAGAAAGAGTCGATGGAAAATTGGAAGGCAAGCATGAAATGTGGCAGATGCGTTGTCGTAAAATAAATAAATGATTCTTGCTCGTATCTGTCTATACTTGTGAATGGATTTAATACAACGGACTTCAAATATGCTATATATGTATACTTATCATTTAAGCTTTAAAGCAAAAAGGAAAGTTATTGAATAAAATAAAATAGATACAATAGGTACATAAAATGGGTTGTGGATGGCACAAGCAAGACATCACTAACGTCCACGACTTCTTAACAAACATTTGTCCATCACATAAATGAATGCCCACGCCGATATAATCGAATTTGGCAGGGTCTCTACCAACTACGCTACGAACGCTACGGTATCGTCAATGCCTAGGTATTGTACGCACTATGAAAATGAAAAATAAGCAAATACAAAGTAAATGTCATTGAATGTAAAGAAATCGAGTAATAATTCAAACGGTTTATTGAAGTCTCTCACTGAGTAACAGAGGTCTCTGTAACGGCGTCCGGTCAGTCTTTTCTGAGGAAGCTGGACTTTGTGCTTTCCAATTCAATCCCCAGGGTAAGTAGTTTAAGCTTGCAGGTAACACCGAATAGCTATCACCATTTTGCTAAATCATCCACCAAACCATTTCTGATGTTCCAGCTAGAAACATGAGGGACTTTATTTTCTTTCTTACCGCTCCATCATTTTTCCGTTGTTACTGATGTTTCTTTACCGTTCCTTCTTCTGTTTGTTTACTGGCCATTAAAATAAATAATATAGCCTATTCGCAAAAATGGGAGAGTAAAGAATTATCAATTCCATTTGTACTTAAATCGTTGTGTAGTAAAAGATGTGGGTACATCTTTAGCGATCTGTGAACATTAAACGATGAACAATTAAAAGTGAACGGTGAACGCTTAATAGTATCTAAGTAATAATATAACTTTTAACAAAATAGAACCGACTTTAACGCCGAAAAGTAAAAATCGGTTCAGTTAAACGCGGTTAATATTCCTAAATCCTTCTCCTAAGTCTGATAAACACGATGCTGAAAACCGTATCAAAATCGGTTCAGCCAAACAATATACCTACCTAAAACTTTCTCCTAAGTCTGACAAATACTATGCTGAAAACCGCATCAAAATCGATTCAACCAAACGCGAGATAATCGCGCACAAATATACAGACATACATACATACAGGTCAAACTGAGAACCTCCTTTTTTGAAGTCGGTTAAAACGTTTAATTCTGTAGTAGTAGTACAAAAATTAAACCAATAAGAAAAAGCTCTTCTTAGCTATCCTTACCTAATTATTTAAATTTTATCAGAAATGCTGACTTCACTTTCCATTTCTTATAATAAGGTCATTTGTATAAGGCTATTAAAATTTTAATGTTTTCACTCAATATTAATATTCTCATTCGATTTAACACAAATGGAAATATGCTTTACCTACTAATTACAATTCATGAAGCAAAACTCATAAAGACACAAAAATTTATGGCTTTATATGAGATTATGATACTACTAAACAAGTTTTTTATTACTCATTTATGTCTAGCGGGAAATCCGTTATTTGGATATTAAACACAGAAGCTAATACTAATTTACAATTGAAGCCATTACGGTGTATGCGAAATTAGTTTTAATGATTATACTTAATGCCTAATTCGCGTTCTCTATTTGTTTGTTCTATTGATATTTTAAATTGAATTACCTCATACCTACTTATATTTCTTGCTGTTCTTTATTTATTTTATAGTTTGATAAAATGTTTTGATGAATTAACATTTTTACTTAAATGTCTCTACATTTTTCATCCAAATTCAGATTACATAAATCGTACCTATTTTTTAATATAATAAACGTATCTACTAATACAGTTTTTTTACTCGCAAAGATTGTTAATATAAGTTTATTATTGATTTGAACAACCTTTACCATTGATAAATGATTACAAAAAATTATGTATTTAAGAGACTCCATTTTAATCCCTGCTAAAAAATCAAACAGTAAACTTATTTTACGTAAATAGTCATAAATTTTATTAAACTTTCATAAAGGAAATATTTTTATGATAAAAAAGTTAATCCTTCCGATCGCATCCATAAATATTGATTAACCTACTTGTGCTAATAGAAACCATAAAACGCCTGATATGTTTTACCTCATTTAAATCGTAATTTACTTTGAGATATTTATAGCAAAGTGATCGTTATAATTATTGAAACAAATTAAGTAAAGAAACTTTGCATAAATATTATGTAGATATGCAAATGTATTAATATTTTGCTTTTAAATATACTTATTAATTAACAAAATGTACGTTCGATCTGGAATTATATGAAATAGATATAAATCACTGCTCGGCAAAATTGCGTACCAAAATACAAAAATGACCGATTCGAGATCATGTTCGAGATAGGTAATGAAAATTTTGAGACTTTATAGTGTCCATATGTGAAAGCTTCCCGGATAGACATAGACAGACACTAAACCATTGAACGGATTTCAATTAAGTTTGATACATATTATAGATAAAAATTTGATGTTGGAAAAAAAAAGTTTTTTATCCCGAAAATAAGGAAATATATTAAAGAAGGAAGGAATATATTAAAGGTATTCGTAAAATGTAAGTGCTTACTCTCAACTTAACATATACTTTTGATTTCTGTTAAAATAAAGAAGGTAGTTGGCGGGAACCGTCAGTCGCCCATTCGATTTTTGGCACAATAGTACATTGAATTTTCTTCGCTATTTTGACGTTGCGCGTTGTTTGTATCTCACAGTTGCCAGTAGCAAAAACTACTTATACATAAAGTAGCCACCCGCCCTCTCTTCGCTGAGCGTTAAATGAGGAATCTACATAGGCTAGCATAGCAAAATACATAACATTGTACCTACATAATATAAATACCTACCTAAACCTTTTTTGAGAAATACTCTACCTAATGGTGAAAACCGCATTAAAATCGGTTGCGTGGTTTAGAAGAAGAAGACTTAGAAAGGCACAGACAGACAAAGGCGGAGGGCTACTTTGTTTTATACGTAATGATATAATATGTGATTGTTTATTTATTTTGATATATTTATAGAATGAGCAATCATCATAAATAAACGATAAATCTTGTTATAATAGCAAATACATTATGTAATATAACATAAGGAAGGAAAACTTAAACCAATGTGAGATGAAATAGGTTATAAATGATAATTCTTTATTTATTGCTTTGTTAATTCGGATTAATCACCTGATATTAATGGTACAGTCACAGGTATAGTCGCCCAGTGACCAGTGACCAGAAACAAGGATAGAACGCCATGGTTGAAACCTCAAGTGGCATGAAAACTTTCGACTTTATTTTGCAGGAATTCATCCACTACTCTGAAAGAGGGTTACTTTTCCTGAAATTGGATCGCGGTAGGAGCATTAAGCATTAAAGTCCGCCAATCCGCACTTAGCCAGCGTGGTGGACTATGGCCTTAACCTTCTCATCCTGAGAGGAGACCCGTGCTCAATAATGGGCCATGATGGGTTGATATGATGATGATGATGAGGAGCATTAATTTATGCCACTTAAATGTTTGTTCTCGGATCGTGCTTTTAATATCTTACTTCGGTTGTTCATGCCACCTGTGCTACAACGCTACAAGGCAGCTATTGCAAGGGTTCAAGTGTGTATAAGATTAGTTATTTTTTAATCCATTACATATGGTCATCCTTTACTAGAGTGTTCGCGTAATCGTGCGAATGTGTGTGACCGGTCTAAGGCAGGTTTCCTACAAAGACATAACATTCCGTGTAAACAAAAGAGATGTATATGTCACCGATTACTTTTGTTTATGCAATTAAGATAGCAAACGAGCATGCAACACCACCTTCCGCTGCCGCCCATGACAACTGTGACCGACCCAGAACTAGACTCAATGAGTCTCGTTCTAATTCGGTCACAGATGCGTTGCTACCCCTGAGGACTGAGATGGTCGCCTCTAAAAAGTGTAACCGGCTCCACACCTTCCTATCCGGAACACAATTGTTCTTAAAACAATTATTACACGGTAGAAATGGTACTAAGTACCGTAAAACTACTTGCTGACTGTTCACACCTAGGCGTAGAAAATATAGCCCATAGCTACTCGCTGCTCTCCGGCGGTCGGACACCTGCCTAACATTTACAACGTGATAGTAGATTCATATTATCACAATGTACTAATTGTAGATACCCAGGCTTACCCAGCTAATATTATGTGTCAAGGATTCACATACAATATATAATTGTCAATTATACACTACAACAAGACTCGAGTAGGTCCAACCATTTATCTGTCACAAACCTTCACATAAATGTCATCTCTAGTTGACAGGCAGGGTTACTACCAACCGACCGGCACTTATAATTAACTAGCAAACCGCCCTGGCTTCGCTTCAGAAAACCTTTTTTTTTATCCACTGATCAGCGGAAATGTGATCATAATTACCTACAGATTACAATTTTATCTGGAAGTACGGAAATGAACCGAATGGCCTTGAAAGTACCTACAAGCATCATCCATCTAAACTTAATCTTTTCAATGGTCCCTACGTTATATTCTAACGCTTCGAATGAATAAAAAATTTGCTCTACATCGATAGTAAAGCCTATAAGCTTGACTTGACCCCGTCAGTTTTATTATTAGGTAGTAGATACCTCCCAATAGATTTGATTTACGTTATATGGTAGAATATATTAGGGCCGTCCATTGAAAGTGATTTGCCACGTCAGACTATAGCGCTTGTAATCTAATGCATAGTAGATTGCTAAGGCCATAATTTCATTTCATTAATTTTTCGTGCCCCAAAGGACTCCGGTCATGGAAGCCATCGTAATGATTTAAAACACACTTTTATGAATTTATTCTGTTAATACTGGATTGAATATCAATTAATCTCAATGTCTGTACTTACAGGTATTATGTTAGGATACGTGTCCTTATTGCAAGATAGCAACAGTTTAGAGTAAGTAGATAATGTGTTGATGAGTCAACGATATCGCTACTATAATTTTCTTCCCGTCGCCTCAGTGCTTGTTTGGCCTATCTACCAAATTTTTCGAAAATTAACTTTAAATGCAGTTTTATTAACACTTAAATTTCAGTCCTTTTGGTTAAGACAGATTGCTAACTTTTTCTCTTAAAATAACAAAAAATGTCATTTAAATTTTATTAGTGACACGACATCGTAATGAAAATTTCGTGCTTGTTTGTTGTATCTCCAGATTTTGTTTTAAATCCCACATCGTAAAAGACTTTGAGTGCTTGAGTGCTCTATGTCCACTCAATCGACCAATCACAGCCCGCGGCGCAATATTCTCCGCCATTTTGTTTGATTTGTCACTTTGGCGGGAGACATCGAAAAATCACTCGTTGTTCCATAAAATAATCGTAAAATTATATAAATTATAGTGTTTTTGGTGTTTAGATAATTCTAGACATTAATAAAACATGTCTACAACATGTAGTAAAAGTAAACATGAGCAGACGCAGCCGCAAATTGAACAGTAAGTACTTTTTAGTTTCAACTTGATCTTGTTATGAATTTGCAACAGGGTGTTACTTTTTAATGATTTTGAACACCCAAGAGTGCATTAATACCTACGCTCCAAAGATTCTCGCTCTCTTATTTTGAGACCGAATTAACGTGCTGTTACGCATGATACCTAGTAAAATTAGATTTTGAGTTAAAAAAATAAACAAATATTTTTTAATGATTCCGTGTTGGGTGTCAATGAAGTGAGTTAATTAAGTAAGGGTAATTAGGGTTCCGTACCCAAAGGGTAAAACGGGACCCTATTGCTGAGACTTCGCTGTCCGTCCGTCCGTCCGTCCGCCCGTCCGTCTGTCACCAGGCTGTATCTCATGAACCGTAATAGTTACACAGTTGAAATTTTCACAGATGATGTATTTCTGTTGCTGCTACAACAACAAATACTAAAACACTGAATAAAATAAAATATTTAAGTCGAAATATGGCTTCGACACTTCAGCGATACCTTTCGCTCCAAGAGATGGCGTTGCTTGTGGCTAATATGTAGCTACGACGCCTTCAATGCTTTTAGTTACCTGTCGGTCCAAGAGATGGCGTTGCTTGTGGCTAATATGTGGCTACAAAAACTAAAGTAAATATTTAAGTGAGGCTTTCATACAACCGGCCAGATTTTTTTGGCGTTTTATACATAATGGTACGGAACCCTTCATGCGCGAGTCCAACTCGCACTTGGCCGGTTTTTTAGAATTAATTAATACACACTTACGTACTTCAAGATTGAGTTTCTTTTTTATTATTTTTTACTTTTTAAATGAAATTTCTTGTCTCGGGGGGTTTTTAAATTTTTAATTTAATTATTAATCATAGTCTTTATAAAACTCAAATCATAAATTGAAAGAAATCGTTCATAAAAACATCCTGTATATAATATCTGAAACATAGAACAAACAAGCACGAATAAATAAATCAGTCACTTTGCTCTATCTCCAGTGAGTCGTGTTCTAAGTCCACATTCATAATTATATTTGCGCATGTTTGTTCTATCTCCACATAAAACCTGTAAAATAAGGTAAAATTAATTACGATCTTATATAAAACTTATCACTATCAATACATAGTTAACTCTTGTATTAAGAAAAACCTTAAAATCAAAAACCTACAGCTTTTTAAAAGAAATACAACTAAAAATTCGTGTACTGTAAAATTTAACCAATGGTAGATAGAGCAAACAAGCACTGAGGCGACGTTCCGTAAAGATTAATTGGCTAGCTATTACAATCCTCCATCTTACTTAACTTTAATTCTTTCTTAACCGGCATCGACGATACATTTTGTTATAGATACAGGTGATGTTCATGATCAACAGGGACCACTCATCTACAGTCTACAGGCCATTTATTGGCTATTTACTTACAAATATTACGACTGAAGGTGCATATAAGTTTGCATTTATAGGTACATGTGACTTAAACTTAGTATGTTATGTAGGTAATTTTTCTACAGATGACTGAGTAATAAATCTAAGCTGGTACGAAGGGTTTCATCCTTTAAATTTTGTAATAAAAATAATAACGTATAGTTAAGTGTCTTATCTATTATGAAGTGTTCACATCATAAGATTAATGAGGTACTTACTTTGAAGATGTTAGTTATTTTCTTCTAAAACGTGATTTCGTTAAGTGTCCATCACACAGTATAAACACCTGAATATATCTAGCTTTTATGAATAAACACGTCTATCTAGTTGTCAAAATTTATTTAGCTTTTTGTAAGTAATAATAACAACACAATAGCTGCAATTTAGATACCGTTTAGCGCAACAATACACGCCTTTCTCTTATTGAAATTATTTATTATTTATATACCTACAATACCAGTACATTTTGCTAGAGAATAAAACTTTGGTGCCTCTGAACGGATTCTTGCTCATGACCACTGAGGTCAAATCCCGTTGACGTTTTGTATTTTTTATATTTCTTGAAAAGACGCCGACTATCTTGAATAGAATTCGTAAAGTACTCACTTCAAGTACTTACTCAAGAGGACTCACTGGACTCACTGAAAAACAGCCCAGTAGCTAGCACTACGGCATCGAGCTGAGTGAGCTCCATTTTATGGGCCACTGATAACATGCGATCATTTTTTAGTATTGTTTCTTTTTATTAGTATTTGGTAGGTTACTTCTGCCTTTTATTAAAAAAAAATCTTTTGTTCTGATTGTTTTTTATTTATTTATTTTATTATTATATATTAGTATTAGTGCACAAAAGGCGACCTTATCGCTCATTGTGTTCGTATGTGTACATTGGACAGAAATAAAGTTTATTCTATTCTAGAAATTATAAGTATGAGTACCTAAGGGGACAAGAGCTTAAATACAAACGAAGTCCTTTACAATTGTCCAGTACCTACATACACTATTTAAAATTTCATCACGTCGAAATAACAATATCGGATTTAACAAGATATCACGAATTATATCTTCATATTTATACCTAAGTCATTAAAAGAGCTAACAAAATTTCGCACCCATGTAAGAACTTTTAGAAGAAAAGCAAAGTCCTTTGCTTGTGCAACAAACTTTGTTATAGCGAGCAAGGAAATATTATACCTATCTATAATTTTATCCCTACGTCATGGATATCTATTACTCATAAATAAATCATGTAACTGACAACGAAACAGCGTAAACAATATGGTCGTAAAATATTTTGTTCCTCTAATTAAATACTCGAAGTTATGTGTTCCAGCTGGTACGTAGGTGACAATATAATACGTGTTTAAGCATTTGAGGTGGCGACTGGCAATAAACATTTTCTTGAAATCGATACTTTTTAAGTGCGAACATTGTAATTGTTAAGTATGCCTACTAAAATATAATATTCTATACTGTATTCATCGTGATTAATTATCCTATTGTCAGTCTGTTTGTTTGTCTTCACATTACATTACACGGAAATCAATTTGCAGATAAACTAATAAGATGCCTCAAATGAGTAGGTACCTACTTGAGTGTAACTGCCTTCTTTCAAATTTATTATATTATATTAAATATTTAGGTAATCTCATGGATCTCTTTCCGCAAAATAGGACTAAAATCTGTTAACATTTATTTACGTTTTCAAGTGAAGCTTTTGTATCACCGTCAATACACGTTATGAGTAGTTTTATATTAAACAAAATGCGACTTTTTAAAAGAAGGAAGATGCATTTTATTAACCACGAAATTGTGTAACTTCCATATAAGACATGATTATCAAAAAGATACTACTGCTATGCAAGCTATCTACGGGTATCATGACGTCAAGCCAGATACCGCCCTCTTGCTTAAGTCATCCGCTAAACGATTTTCAAGTCAAGGAATTTTGGTGTGAAAAAAGATGAGAGTTTAAATTCGACTAGATATATTTTTTGTGTGTTTTTCTTTTTACTCATAACTTCATAATTATTTTTTCTATTCGAAAGCTAGTGTTTCACGTCTGGTCTATTGAGCGATATCTGACGGTTAGTTTTTGAGTTATTCTTATCGATTTTGAAGGCTGTATTTATTTTGTAAAAAGTTAGTGTTACTTGTTACTTGCTACTGATGTCCATGAACAAAACGGTGACCACTTACCATCAAGTGGCTCGTCTGCTCATTTGTCAGTTATTTACATTCATAAAAATATTATTACAGGCACAAAAGAATATATTTTTAATACTAAGAGATAATTATTATAAATTAGCACTGCTTACTTAGAACGCTATTAGTTCATATAATCCCCGCTTTCATCGCTCGTTGGAGTCTTTTTGGCCCGAAATCCATCAATTCACGTGATGGATGGACCATTGGAGCTCTGGCAATCGAAATTCAAATTCGCTAAATCTTCCCACACAACACCGACAACAGTAGGGTAAGCATGATTTTTACCCTGTTTCGATGAAAAATTTTAGCCTGAAGTTAAATCTTTTTTTTCCTAAGTATAATAGGACCAAAAATGTTACAATAAATTTTATTTTTATATATCATGTAGGTTGTTAGTCGTATTGCGGTTAGGTATTACTGATGTTTGATTAGATCTTAACAGCAAATAGATGAATTATTAACATTGGTCACAAATGTGGAAAAAGCAAACCAACGGGAATAAAAAAAATGTACACACTTGTTACATAAATTCTTCTTCGATTTCTCAGTTCATTTGTCGCTATCTTGTCTCACTGGCTGGGTCGTTAACAGTGTACGCACGGAACGGCCAAGGTTTTCAGTTTTTTTGTGTTTGCTCTGGAGATATTCGCCCTGGGGCGGTGCGAGCGGTGCGGGGGGGTGCGGCGTGGGGCAGCGTGGCGCGGGATGTGTCGGCGTAGACGTTCGGGCAACAGAGGCGTGATTACAGGCCTACGCGTGGCTAATCACTCCCTCTACACGACTGGGGCAAGTACTCCCGGTACGGCTGCGAGAAATTGGGTATGCGCCCACTTACCCCATGAAAGTAACATAGATGGCGAAAGCGATGTCAAAGACAGTACAGGTAAGATTACAAAGAAGTCCGACTTTAAGATAAATATTTATCTGTCACATAAACTGCTATGCTGTGTGTATGTATAACTAATAACTCTATATTTCTAAAACCAACATTTACCTTGCCTAGAAGAAGATTTAACAAATGAGTAGGTAGTTGTAAAAGCTCGAAAAAATTTACTCTTTATTGTTATTGACGTGATAACGTCTTATAAATTGGTTTAGCCGGGTGGCACTTCAAGAAACTGCGTTAGTACTGCTCCGCTCACGTTATGCGCTTACAATGAGAGCGAGTGAGAGGCACGCGTCCCTTCCACTCGGGCATGGTTAGCCCGCCTAAGAGCGAGAGAGACAGACATAAAAAGTGAAAGACACGCGTCCCTTCCTCCTTAACATTACTTATGGTAGCTACGGCGTACACACGTTGGCGTGTTTCAGAAAATGGTACAGCGCCATCTCTGGAGAAGTAGATGTCGTAGGTGATGTAGAGGTTAATGGTCTAACGGTTAGCAGCGCTAGATGGCGGATGGTGTTACAATGTTTTAAATATAATTCTTTGTATAAATAAATGTTTTAAATTGTTACTATTATTTCATCCTTCTTCCTACTATACGAATGAATATTCACATTAAAATTATTTTACCACTCAAAGTCGTTGTCACGTAAAACTTTCGCCCGTATACCGACTTCCGACTTTACAGGCAACCAATTTTTTTTCGTATATTTACCAACTCATGTTGGTGAATCTTAGAAATCAATTCACTAACTTAATTAAATTCAAAGAAAAATATGGATGATAGGAAATCTATCATCCTATTTTTAGCTCATTAAATATACAAATATACAATACATAAATTAGATAGAATATACGAATATACGAATACCGACAAGTTAAATCGTATGTCACCCGTTGTTTGTTTTTTAAAATAAATGGCCTTCTCAATTAAGTTATTATTTTAGATTACAAGAATAACGCGAATGACTACGACTACTACTAATTTATGTTTTTATATGTATTTTAAATGGTTCATATTTAGGTCCTAGCTTATTTAAGCTCATAATGATTAAATTTTAAGGCCTCATGCTATTAATGACTATCTCATAAGACTCTATTGTGGCAGTACTCACTACATCTTTATCTAAAAATCCGGTGATTCTCGGTATCAGTAGTTGTATGAAATATGATCATGAAAAAAAGGTTTAAGAGTAAAGTATGATATTTCGCGCAGCCGTGCCTCGGGTGGCCGGCTCATTGTTGTTAATAACAAACAAGACAAAAGTCCCGCCGCTAACTACACACGTTTCTTCATCTCGCGGTGTCGATGCCCATACCAGGGATCGGTAGGTACTTATACAGGGGTAGGTAGGTACACCACATTACCTCCTTAGGGAGCATACCCATACTTCGTGACGCATTCAGGGAGGGAGGGGGTCTTCCAAAATACCACGGTCACCCGGAGTGCGGGGATCTTACTTAGGTCTTGGTCACGTAGTCAATAACTTTAGTGAAATCTCATGCTTGTTGGAGCTATCGAATACCTATATTTTTTATTTTCCTGTTTGCAAAACACGAATCACAACCGTATTTATAAATTTTATAATACCACGTAAACACCCGAGAAAATACTACAGGTGGTCACGCAGTGGGGAGAGGGCCCAAAAATTGTAAAAAATGGGTTACGTAGTATGTGTATGTTCCCTTAACATACTAGTGCGTCAGACGTACAGCGAAATATTTTAATTGAACTGCGAACTTGCAACACAGGCTGCACTGACGTCATAACGAGGCATACCCGATTATTAATTCTACTAGTAGATAACAGCCCTCGCCTCGCTTCGGGAAGCCTGTGTTATTATAATTACTAATACTACATAGCCTTTCTCGTAAATGTGGCTGTCATAATTATACAATAATATTATTAAATATTCCGGAATAGACTAAAGCGCGTTCAAATAAACAAACGAAAACCTTTTCAGTCTTATTATTTTATACAGTAGATTAATTTAAAAGGAGATAATAATTGATTGCTTTATGTAGCTGTGAAAACTCAAATTTTCTATCACGTTTCTAACATTTTTGCGAATTATTCAGTAGCCGAGAAAACGTCAATGTGACCAATATAATGAAACTTATTGACATTTAATTGATATAATAACACCATTAACGAAACTATTGACAGAGTTCTTTATTAGACCATACATTTTCCAAATCACTTGACTTGAAATTAATAATATACCTACCACGTAGGTAGGTTTTCCCTACTACCATATATAGGATTATGCTTGTTTGCCTTCTGTTTAGATGACCATGACACATGATTTGGATGATACAAACATGGCAAAATTAAATTGTTATCAAGAGATATTTCTAGGTGATACCTTAATTTGAAATTCAATTTTCATTACTAAATTATACCATTCTATTGCGATTTATAACTTGGGGTTCCAATTGTAAGCACCTCCCTAAATATCTAATAATAATATAATATGGTCTAACTTCTTCTTTCTTGCTTATCACGAACAATTTTATTCTCTGATAGCTTAATAGTAAGGCGTCTATCTGTCTTCTGACGCTAAAATATATGCATCTGATACGGTTTATCTTATCACCACAAAAAATGATCTGAAATCATTTTGGCTACGACTGTATAAAAACAAGTGGCAATGACACGGAATCATTTTGTCCTTTTATTTCTAATTTGTAATGCAATCTAGACCAGCACTGGTATTGCACTTACAGTATTGAGTTTTAATATTGCACAGTATCTTCCAAACCGGCTATAAATAATCACAATGGAGCTAATGAGAGAAATAATAGACCTTAGCTTCTTCGTAGAACTTAATATCTATTGCACGGAACATTGATATCTCTATCAGAAGATGTCAAAACTATACATACGTGATCTATTTCTATTGTTGTGCTATCTACTGCCAACAAACAAGCAGACAAACTACCTACATGGTTGTAGACGGGTATATCGCACATGAACATCAGTAACTCCAAAGGCATCACCGATGCGTTGCCGGCTGAGAAAAATTTGAGAATTAATGAAAGTGGTGACTCTCAAGGTCACAGCCGATTCAAAATGCTTTATGTAAAATTTGAACACAAGCTAAATTCAACTGTGAGCACTCGTAATAAATTTCTTTTTAGAGGAGATTGAAACTTCCATTTTCTTCGCGACTCAAGTCCCTACCTATGGGTACAGAGTACAGAGTAGTAGGTATAGCAAGTACTAATTTCACCAATTTATATGATTGATTCGAGAAAAAATTAATTTACAGAATAGATGACTTACAAGCAGTACCTAGGTAGGCACGTAAGTTGTACCTAGCTCTAGCTTGCACATGGTTAAAACTAAAGGCATCATCGATCCACTACAGCAAACAGGAAGTGGGGACTCGCATATAAATGGCTCCTGATACTGAAACTAACACGTGAAATAGTTTATTCAACGAAACCACTTTATGCTAATGATCGTGTGATCCCCGCCCATTGATACTCGGAACAATTAACGTCACAATGGTTTTCATGCCATGACAACAGCATAACTTTAGAATCGAAATGTGTTTAGATATTAAATGTTTTATTTTCTAAAGGCAGATCGTAGAAAGCCAATCATGTACAGAATGTCATCGCCATATATCTCTGCAAGATATTAAATTGGGCGAATTAGAATTCTGTAAACCCTACGTCACAGTAGATCCCTGAAGGAGTTAATGGTAAGATTAAATATTGAAAGTCCATATCGGCACAACGTCCTACAAAAGCACTCACCGATTGCTAAGATAGAAGTCTGAGAGCTTGAAATGTTATCCGAAGAGTGGAAGCACTTAATAATGTTTATTATAAAGGTAATAATCGGGCCCAAAATTATTTTACTCGGTCTATCACTTACAATTGACAAATTGACATAACCGGATTATTATATTATTGTATGGGTTTATGTCTGTACATAGGAGATATTTGAAAAAAATATATTCATACATAGTCTTCTCTACATAGTCGTCATAGTACTTCATATGGCTAATATAAGCCAAAAATCAAAGTCACACAAAAATTACTGAATTAAATTTAATGCGGCTTTTGCAGTTGTAGGTATTGTTGGAGGGTTTTTACTTTACACACTGGTGTACGTTTTACTGTAATACGCTGCTTAAAACCTGAGATATAATTCATATACCTATGTTGCAGAACAACATTTGATGGGAGAGATAGTCTATAATAAACCAACAATCCGGTCGGACTCGGAGTGATCAGTAAAATGGTCGCGTTAATAAATAATTACAAGAGCTGTCGATATCTTTAAACTTGTATTGCGATAATGATGCCTCTGCTCTGTATAATGATATCTCTGCGCTGCGCCTGTCAAATTATAAGTACTACCTTCCAACTAATTAATTCAATCTGGGCGACATCAACACATTGCTAAAACTAAGTGTAAAAATATTTTTCAATAGCTTTATTCGGATTTAAAATACAATAATACTTTTAATATGTAGGTAGACGTACGTACCTATCTTTTCTTGCCGTAAAACCACTCACGGTAGGGATTTATTGACCCGATGGCTTGTTTGACTTGCGACAGGTGACTATGAAAACTAAAATAATAAATCATTACTTTTTCTATATTAAATCAATCTTATCTTGAATATTTATATGTATTGCTTTGCTCTTTATATGTAGATATTAAAATAGCAATATTATTTGAATTCATAAGGAACTATCTGAGATTAAAAGGCTTTGGAGTAGCCTGTCACCATAGTCACCCTTATTCTTAGGTACACTTTTTAACCGACTTCAAAAAAGAGGTTCACAATTCGTTCAATATGAGCCGATTTTCAAGCGA